>OZ038485.1:108194325-108451825 GCA_964036315.1 Acanthosepion esculentum | reverse complement strand
AAAATAACAGAAAATTCTATTTTCAGTACGACATCAGAATAGTCCACCACATAGACATGGGCAATTATCCCTCTCTCCCCCCTCTCTCTCCCTCTCTCTCTCTCTCTCTCTCTCTCTCTCTCTCTCTCTATATATATATATATATATATATATATATATATATATATTTATTTATTTATTATAATTTTATCATATAGACAAAACCATTTTACTCACTACAAAGATTCAACTTGGTTTCAGTGCATTTCAAATGCACATCTACGGGTGAGGGTCGAAAATGGTTATGAACAATCCTGTTTGTAGGCAAGCCGGATGTAAAACGTCACTTTCTTTTTCTTTCATTTTTTTGAGAAGAAAAATAAACATACAAAATATATATAAAGTATCTGAGTGGAACAATAGTGGTTGTTGATAGCAGTTTGGTGATGGGTGGACCGGGTGGTTAATGTTGATTGGTCTGTGGACATTTTTTCGCTGATAAACATCGGTCAAAGTTTAGGCACGTCAGCTCACAAGCATTCTAAGTTTGAGAGGTGGGGGAGGGAAGATAGCGGTAGGGGATAATATTACCTTTGAGTAGGTAAAAATTGTCGAGTTAGCTTTAGTAGTAATTGGGAGTGTTATTTTTTGGTTTTTCTATAAGGTTTCTAAAGTTGGATTGCATTTCTTTGTGTTGGGGTTATTTGTACACATATAAATTGTTAATTTAGTGTATTTCCAACTAATGAATAAACATACTTTTCGCATAATTAACTGTACACAGATGCATAATAACTAAATATGCATAGGAAACAGAAAAAATGATTTTATAGAAATAAACCCCATTTATTCATTTTAATGGAAGAAAAAAGTATTCATACAATATAAACATGAATACACAATCTTCATTTAATACTTCGTAGAATCGCCATTATTCATTTCTACAGCAACCAACCTCTTCTTGTAGTTCTCAATTAATGATTTGCAAATTTTAGTTGGTATTTTGTTCCTTTCTTCTTCGCATATGGTCTTCAGATCCGGGATGTTTGTTTGATCTCTCGATTGGATTTGAATTTTCAAATAACGCCACAGATTCTCGATTGGGTTTAAATCTGGGGGATGACTTGGCCATTTCAGGATATTTACATTATTTTCAGTAAGCCATTTCTTCATAGATTTTTTTAAGATCCAATCAGGAGGAAGTTCAAGATATTCAACCGAAATCATTAAATTTGCTTCCAAAATATCTTGATATGCTGCGGCATTCATTCTACCATCTTTTACTGATATGTTGCCAGCACGTTTTGCAGAAAAATCATCCCCAAACCATGATGCTGCCACCATCAAATTTCACTGTTGGAACTGTGTTCTTTTGTTTGAAGGCATCGCCATCTTTCCTCCATACATGATTTCTAGAATTACGTCCAAACAAATCAATCTTGGTGTCGTCTGTCCATAAGACTCTTTCCCGATAAAAGTTGTCCTGATCATTATGTTCACGAACGAATTTCAACCTGTCATCTGTGTGTCTTTTCAATAGCAATGGAGTTTTCCGAGGGCAGCATGACTTTAAATTGTCTTACGAGTGTCATTGCTTATTATCCGTTTAGTAGACACAGATTTCCGATGAAAACAAATCCTGCAACTCTTGACGAGTAACCATTGGATTTTGTTTAATTTGACACATTAATTTCTTCGAGGATCTTGAATAAATCTTCCGGGGAGCATCTGTTCTACTTCGGTTTTCAACAGTTTTGAGTTTTTTTATAACTTGCAATGAATGAACTAATGATAGTAAATGGAATATTCAGGTTCTCTGAGATTTTCCTGTAACTTTTACCTTCTTTCCAGAGCTTAACATTCAGTTCTTTTTGCAAATTTGTCAATTCTTTACCTCTTGCTATGATGGTAACCTTCTTGCACGAATATCAATCACAGAATGTTATGTTTGTATATTTAGGTTAAAAATGACTATTGATAACATTATTGGAACATTCTAGAATATTCCACTTAAATAACATAGAGTATTAAAGAAATTTAAAAGTTTTAAAATATGAAATTTGCATTGTACGAATACCTTTTCCCCCATTAAAGTGGATAAATCGGATTTATTTCTATTAAAGTATTTTTTTGTTTTCTATGCATATTTCGTTTTTATTCATCTATGTACAGTTAATTATATGAAAAGTATGTTTATTCATTAGTTGGAAATACAATAAATTAACAATTTGTATGTGTACGAATATTTGTTTCCCTCCACTGTAATAATAATAATAATAATAATAATAACGAAGGAAACTCTAATTATTCATTTCGATTATAATTTATTTCGTGAACACCGGAATGTTCATCTCTTCAGATCGAAGTCTCCTTAATAAATCGAGACAGCAATACATCGGACAGATATATTAGATTGATAGCGGGTGGGGGTGGGGGTAGGTAGAGAGAAGAGATGGGATATGGGGGTCGGAGAAAAAGAAAGGATTAAGGAATTTGTGGTTGGGTAGTAGTAACCTTGAACCGGCTGGCCCGGCCGAAAATATTTCCTTTAAAATTTGGGACTTTCTATATTGGCTTATATATTAAATTGACCGATATGGTTGGTTGATTTAGGTAGGACAAACCAATTCGATTCCAAATTAGTTGAGACTTTAATTCAAATAATAAGTGGAGATTAAATAATAATACCTAAGTATTCGTTTCTTCAGACCGAAATTTCTTAGTCACTGTAGACAATATAGTGGACGGATATATTAGATTGATAGGTGGAAGGGAACGCAAGAGAGAGGCTGTGAGAGAAGGAGGTGAAGGCTCTTTTGAAAAGATGAGATGGACGGTGTGTTTTGGGAAAAGAAAGGTTTAAGAAGGTAACGGATGAGTAGTAGTAAGCCTTAACAGACTGACCCGACCAAGAATTTCCTTAAAGTTTGGAACTATGTATATTGGTTTATATAGCAAGTTGATATGGTCCGTTGTTTTAGGTATGACCAACCAACACAATTCCAAGGTAGTTAGTTCAATGAAAGAGTCCTTAATACAAATAATAATGAGAAATTGCAATAATAACAATTGTAATCATACTACTACACATAAATAGAGGGATTTTAAATGCAGATAAATAAACCAAATAAATTTAGAAAATTAAGAGTTAACATAAAAATACAAATAAAAAATATTTGTATTTTTATGTTCACATTTAATCTATGAATGCATAGATCTGGACAAAGATAGATAATGAAAGAATATATATATATATATATATATATATATATATATATATATATATAAAAGTGAACATAGAAGTCAACACTTAGAGGCGACAGTCTGTTTCATGCTAGTGCAATCGTCAGGCAACTCTTCATGCTAGTGCAATCGTCAGGAGTTGCCTGACGATTGCACTAGCATGAAACAGACTGTCGCCTCTAAGTGTTGACTTCTATGTTCACTTTTATATTTACACACGCTCTATCTCTAATATTGAGCACTTTATCCCATAAATATAGCACACTTTAAGACTATATTTCTTCATATATATATATATATATATATATATATATATATATATATATATATATATATATATATATATAACAATTAACAAGGAACCCTTTGAAAATGCCTAAAGAAGTTGTTGAAAAGGCTTATGACAATAGACACTAGAGACAATTTTGCACTCCTTTACTCCAGCAAACGGAAAAAAAATTCAGAATACTAGAAAAACTCAATAAAGAATTCAGCAAATTTTACTTATTTCAACGAAACATGGTTGAAAGGATGTTGCCCAAATATACATTATATATATATATATATATATATATATATATATATATATATATATATATATAATTTATCGTTTGAGGCACGAAACTGACAGGCACATTGCAGTTTTGCTTTATATGTCTACAATGTCTATATTTGCAAACGCTCTCTCAAAGAAACTGGACACTCTTCACTATAAATATAGCAAGTTTCAAACGATATAATTATATTATAGAGAGAGTGAGTGAGTGAGTGTGTTATGCGTTAGGAACATTATGTGCGTGGGGTGGAGTGTTTATATGTGGAGGGTCAGAGTGAGATTTATTGAACAAAAGATAAAGAGAGTTGAAGCTTATAAGTAGTAAAAAGAATCTGTGGAATTAAAGTATTTGTGATGGGGAGTTTGCCTGTCGCGCCTTTTCTCTCGGCAACCTCATATGATCGGAGACCTTGGAATAACTGGCGACACACGAGCTTCCTCGTCATTGACAGGTAAGCACGACAATGCAATTACTTGTTCGATTGGTTATTGATTATTTTGTTGCGAATTTCTTGATCGATTTTACCTTGTTCTGTCACCACATATATACCAGGTTTTTCGAATGGCTTATTTTTTGTTATTAGCATCTTTCGATATGACACTACTTGGCAGCTGACTGTTGGCAAGGGTAAATTTTTTTACACACATTATTCTGTCGTGGGACAAGATACTAGTTGCATTATGTCACTGATCTATTATCTGGTATTACTATTAGAACTTGGTATTATTACTATTTATTCTTCCGCTCAACTCTGCCCTCGTTCCTCTATAGTACTTTTGTTTCGTGATTCAGTCGTATGGACAGTTTTCATAACAATATGTATATATCACGTTGTTGTTCATCCAATACAAGACCCAAGTGTAACTTAAGGTAGAAGATTATTGAATGGTGTCGTTTTATGAACGTAAGAATTGTAGATTATGGAAATATAGAATATAGATAACGATTGACCCTGGACTTGAAGAAGTTAAGATTATAGTGTCCGGGGAAACATCCCCTCGGGAGTCTGTGCTATAAAGTAGTGGCTTTTGGGAAGACGCTGCCAGAAAAGAACTTCCTTCTTACCACTGGGATCAGAAATTAATATATATATATATATATATATATATATATATATATATATATATATATATATATATATGTATGTATATATGATATGTTTAACGTTCTTTTTATAGATACAAGTATTTAAAAAAAATAAAAAGAACGTTAAACATATCATAAATGTCTTTAAAATAAATTGTCGGACATTGTCCAATTCAAAAAAAATATATATATATATATATATATATATATATATATAGTAGTTTAGCCCACACACAGGGTTTTTTTCTTTTTCTCCTGTGTAGGTGTGGTTATCCAATTTTTTTTTTTCATGAAATTATTTTTAATGAATTTTTTAATTTTTTTTTCCCGTGATGCTTTTGAGTGATTCATGGGATATATAAAGCTCGCCCTCCCTTTATTTCATTTCTGTTCAAGTCGTCTAAAGATCGTGTATGCATGAAACTCGAGTCACGACTAGCCGACCTTTCATAGGATTTAACGTTGGTAATCATTTTCTGCTCAATCTAAGCAAACTAGGCTTCGAGCACTTTAATGAGTAAGTTTGCCTTCAATCCTTTTTTTTGTTTCTTTTTCAGTTTGGTCGTTTTTATTCGAGACTATTTCTGGATAAGAGTTTAGGTTTTGGCAACTTGTCTGTGTCTGTTTGGTCCACCGGACTATATATATATATATATATATATATATATATATATATATATATATATATATATATATATATATATATGCATATGCATATGTACGTGTTTGTTTGTGTATGGGGGTAATTATTAATAATAGCAAAATACTTCACTTTTAATCTTGACTTGAATGAATTGTTTTCCGGAATTATATTCGTCGATCGTATTTTTTGCGAACCAAAGTCATTATTATTATTATTATTATTATTATTATTATTATTATTATTATTATTATATATACAAGTTTCGTTAAAGACGACTTATTTCATTTTTCATGTGTTCGTACAATTGTTTTCTTTTCTGGATACAAAATGTGTAAGAATTGTCCAAATGGTCTGCATATCCGAGCGCTTTCGGCTATATATTTATTTTAGCGAAAAACAAACAAGAAATTCATAATCTCAAACCCACCTTGTCAGTTGTCTTTAACGGAACTTGTATAAAAGAGGGACTGCTACCCAAATCCACTATATATATATATATATATATATATATATATATATATATTCTCACATACACATACAAATATCTATCTACCTATCTATCTATTTATATAAAGCAAACCAATACAAAGTACTGGTAAAGAGACTAGGTTCAAATCGCTATTCAGAGTTTCCCGTTGCGAGAAACTTGGAGTAGCGATTTGGACCTGGTCTCTTTTCTGCGGCATAGTTGGTTAAGATATCTAGATAGCCATGCTTCCTATTATGTTAATCAGCGACACCAGAGCCAGATATTGGTGGTATAGAGGTTAAATCTTCCGGCCATAACACCAATTTCGATTGCCTTGTTACAAATAGCAGCTGAGCGGTATTCCGGCAAAATTGTCTCTGATATGAAAGTTTGTCCGAAGCAGAGGTGTGTCATTAACTTCCTCTATGCAGACAAAATTGCTGGGGATTTACAGAGACCAAACAGTGAATGTGAGCACAGTATGCATTTATTTTTCAGATATTACATTGTATATTTAAGCATGTTTCTGTGAAACCTGTGCTTGATGTACTTTGACTTTAATTTTGATTGGTTAGTCGTTATTGTTTAGCGGCATACCAACTTCTACGGGTTATTTAATCCCAAAATTTAAATATTTTGTACGAAATTTTATTTTGTTTTTGAAGATAATCATGGTTTAGTTTTACGAGTCTTACTAATTAACCCTTAGCTGGGGGGAGAAGAGGTGGTTTCATACATTTCTCAAGAGTATTTGCACGTAAGTGATTATAACGAACCCAACTGGAATTGGATTTTTTTAACTAATTTTTCACACAACAAAAGAGCCACTCAAGGCAGAGGGTTACTGAGTGAAGTTGTTGTATGAGCATAGGAGGGGCGGTAAGAACAACAGTTCATGAGGATAGACAGGAATGATAACAGTGAACTGTAGACTTGAAGAGATTAAAATTGTAATATATATATATATATATATATATATATATATATATATATATATATATATATATATATATAAAACGGTAAAAGACAATAGGAAAACTGTATTATTAGCAAACGCGTTTCGTCCAATGTGGACTTTTTCAAGACAAAAATGAAATCAAATTATTAAAACAAAGTAACTATTAGCAACAAAACAAAATGGCCTTAGCAACTAGAAGAATTTAGAAAACGCTATTGTATTCATATTGTCAACTGAAAGGTACGTCAAGTACTATTTTTATTGTTGCGTTGACGGATTCAACTCTTTTCTTTTGATTTCTTGATACAGTTGTGTACGTTTGCTTCGGAGAGTAGTAATTCTATTAGGAAAGGTGATATAGGCAAAAAGCCTGGGCGTTGATTAATATTTGGGCAATATTCAATGGAGTCACTCTCGAGGATTTTCCTTCTGAGTGAGTTATTTTCTTTTTTATAAGTGTAGCATTTTTATACATATTGTCTTTTTCTACAGGTTAACCCTGAAAATTTATATATATATATATATATATATATATATATATATATATATATATATATATATATATATATAGAGAGAGAGAGAGAGAGAGAGAGAGAGAGAGAGAACGAGAGAGATTTTTTACTTAAACGTTATTTTTAGTGTATACTCGTGCTTGAGTAGACGCCCCGTTTATTTATTAAACAGTATATCTATTTATTTTCGTCTACCGGCCTGAATATTCGAGAAATCTTATTAGAGAAAAGTATGCGCTCACCGGCAGGACTCAAACCTGGGGAAACCGTCATTAGATCTGACGTGCTTTGATCTCTCGGCTACAGTGCGTCGATGACCAAGCAAAGTTGAATAGTGCCTTTAAACACAGATTTTTCTTTGCCTCTTGAAATACACATATCTGCTCAGTTTCATATCCTAACCTAAACAAAGCAATTTTCAAAGAAAGGGATGCCTTTTCTATTTATTAATCCGACTGATTTTTATTACATAAACGTTATTTTTTAATGGATACTCTTATTTGAGTAGAGGCCCCGTTTATTTATTAAACGGTATATTTACTTTCGTCTACCGGCCTGAATTTTCGAGAAATCTTATTAGACAAAAATACGCCTTCTCCCGCAGGATTCGAACCTCCGTTCCGCTAGGGGAAACCGTTAAAAGGTCTGACGTGCTTTTACGTCTCGCTTTATATATTAGCATGAGGATTGGAATATAAGGTGTTATATTTTCTCAGGTACCCTGTAATAGAAGATACACTGCCTTAAGTAGGTTGGATTTTTAAAAAGCCCATGCAAAGCTATTAGGCCTACGAAAGATCTGAGAAGAAATGTTATGTTAATATGAAAATTTCTGAGTAGGAATTGTTCCATTTTATTAACATGAGTGTAAGATGCCTTGTCATCTCGTAGTTGAAAATTACGTTGTTTTCTTACATTAAAATCATGGTTAACATTTCTGCTGAAACAACGATGACAATTGTAATTTTGAAGTGGAAGATAGCTCAACGGCAGGTGGCTGAGAATTTCCAGAAACAGTATTCAAATCATCCGAAAGGCATCTGAAAGGAAACTGGAAGACCATAAAAGTTAGACAAGAGAGATGAAAGGAAGATTGTTAGAGACATGGTAAGCAATCCAAAATTAACAGCCGGACAAGTGAGGAGTGAATGTAATCATAACGGTGAGACTTCAGCTGATACAGTACGCAAAGTATTATGAAAAAAATAAATAAATAAAGCAACCTGAACGGGCGTATAGCTGCAAAAAACATCAAGCAACGAAACATCAAAATAGAAGATTGAAGTGGTCCAAATAACACCTAACATGGGAGGCTGGAAAAATGTCAAAAAGTATTTTTTGAGTGATAAAATCAAAATAGAGTTACATTCTAATTCCATAGAATATGTAAAAAGACAAAGAAGGGGAAATTTGGTGGTGCACACGTAATGGCGCGGGGTTGTATAAGAAACGATGCTAGACAAAAATTATTAAAAGTTGACGGAAACCTAAACAGCGAATTCTATATTAGTTTACTACGGTCTAATCTTCAGCCAAACTATGAAGATAGAGAAGTTGCCACGCATCGCGTGCAACAAAAAGTTTTCTTGTGCATGAAGATGTTCAACTTTTGGAAGACTGACCAGCACAACGTTCTGGTCACAATATAATTGAACCATTGTGGCGGGAAGTGAAGAAACAAATGCTCCACCGAAAGTTAAACAATCTCCAAGAATTTTCTGCTTACTACCAAGAAGAATGGGGAGAAAATTCCCAATGAGGAAACCTGGACCTTGTTCCATTCAATGCTACATCGAATTGGGACAGTTATTCGAGGCAAAAGCAGCAACATTAGTTATTAACTCCATACTTTAATATTTTGTATATTCTGTAATAATAAAGATCACTTTTTGCCCAAACAAAAATATACTTTTTAACTTAAGAAACGAACTGAAAGGTGAAATTTTCGCTGGTGGCCTAGTATTTTTGCCTTACTTTGTTTCAGCATCACGATGCTTAGATAATTGATAAAAATCCGAAGGAAATCAACAATTATCCGCACTTTTATAATTTGTGGCGAAAGTGCGGATAATGTTTGGCTTAACCTCGTACATTAACTTGTTTTCTGGCCCCGAAAGACCATAAAATGTACTGTGAAAAGCATGCTGCTAATCACTCTCGTTTTTGCGGTAAAATTAACAAAAGTAATTAATATACCAAGGTGGCCCAAAAGTTTTGCACGTCCGTGTATCTACATATAAATCAGAGTTTACCTTAATCCACTTCATTGATCGTCTTAACTTGTATCCGTTTTTAAAAGCCTCTTGTTAGGAATGAAACGCACAAATCTGGTTTGCAAATGAATTTAAGGATTAATTAAACTTTCAAAATAAAACGATCAGAATATGCTTAATCGTTCAATTTTTACCCCAGTCTCCTCTGTCATTTTTTTTTTTTTTGCTAATAGGGTAAGAATTAGTGCTCGTCTGATAAAGACGTTATTTTCATTTTAATAAGAGTCTCTTCTTTTATGTGCCATGTCTTTTCAAGATATGAGTGATTATACCTTTCAAAAAAGTTCTATCCTTTGTACCTTTAAGCAATGATTGTCCCTTAAAAAACCTCTAAGTTCTTGTCATGCCATTCATGTAGACTGATCCAGATATAGTTTCTCCCAACACCTTACATTACTACAAAACCAAAGTATCAACTTGAAAATTCGAGCCATGTTCTTAAATAGCTTCGTCAGGTCGAGACTTTCATACGGGTGTTATGTATGGTGCCAAACCCGGTCAGAAATATCTAAATTGTCAGCTATAAGCAACCGCTTTCCCAGATCAATGGTTAAAAAAGGCTTTGAGCGAGTGAAGACACTGAGGGTCTTGACAAAGATCATTCTTCTATGGCCATTTTTGAATCACAAATAAAAAATCTCTACCAAATAACAGAAACTACCTCACTTGAGAACTACCCTTTTTTCTTCAATATGTCCTGTCAGTGTTAGATTCTCCAAGCACTCTTTCTTCTTATGTGTCCCCTAAAATTCAGCTGTTTTCTTCATGATCCTAAGCACAACTCTCCTTTTCGTTTCCATTTTTCTTAAAACTTCCATGTTGCTCACATGTTCTGTCCATGTTATTCTCGGGGAGATTGTTCTCGAGATATTATTATTATATGTGCCGTGTTCAAGAAATTTCAGTCTTACGGCTATATCACGTTGAAACGCCGGTTCCCGTACGATCACCGAAGTTAAGCAACGTCAAGCCTGCTCAATATCTAGATGGTTTGGGAACACCAGGTGCTGTAACCTTTAATGTGCAGGTAGTGTAATAGATAATGGCCTGGAATCGTTCATTGGAGAGCCGACTTCTAATTCACTTAAATACCCTTTGGAAAAGTATGAATCCACTTTGTCTCTCTCCAGCTATGGGTTAATTAAGAAGGCTTGTATCACTTAATCATTATTATTTTTTTTAAATTCTTACGATCTAAAAAATATTTTCTGGATTCTAATAACCTGAAAAGGATTGATCAGCCGTAGAAAACGAATCAACCAAAAAAAAAAAAAAAAAAAAAATTTTCTCTCTTTCTGATTCGGAGCATACGGGTTCTTTTTGTTACAATTTTGTTTAAACTTCCTCGTTGCTTCGTCTATGGAATTCTCAATATCCTTCTGTAGATCCACATTTTTGCAACCTGCAGTTTTCTCTTCATTTGTAAAGAGAATATCCAGTATTCTCTGCCATCCAAGAGGATTGATATCGTATAGTAGTCCAGCCGTCATTTCTTTGTTTCTAACGCAATTTTCCTCTTTCTTAATACTTTGCTTACACCTTTCGCTAATCCAATGCGCGTTCGGACTTCGCTGTCGCATTGTCCATCCTCTGTTAAAACATTAACTAGATATTTAAACTACTGTACTTGTTTGATGTTGATGTCTCCATTTCGTAGGCTTACGGCCGTATCATGTTTAAACCCCAGTTCTCGTACGATCACCGGTTAATCAACGTCTAGCCTGGTCAGAACCTAGATGGGTGACCGCTTGAGAATACCAAATGCTGTAAGCTTGGATGTGCGTCTGGTGTAGTAGATAACGGCTCGAACTTGAAAAGCGACGAGCTGAGTTCCAATTCCAGTCGGGTTAGTTATCTTCACTTCCGCGCAAATACCCTTGGGAAAGGCATGAATCAACCTCTTCTACTTCCTATGGGTTAATTAGTAGGAGTTGTATCTGCTACTCATTATTATCTCTGAAAAATTCTTACAATCTAAGAAATATTCTCTGGCTTTAAGTAATCTGCAAAGGGTTGATAAGCCGTAAAAAGCAAAACAATCCAATTCGTAGTTCTCATCTTGGGATTTTTCTCTAGCTGATGTCTCGAGATCACTTAGTAAAAATCAAGCTCACTCCCACAGCTTCCGAAATCAGCACATTTACCCCAAAAACAAAAACTAGTTGTTAAGTGCGCTGAAGCAAATGGTCAGAATTTTGAATCAATGTTGTCATTGCATTTTTTTTTGTTTCTGACTAATTGTGTCGGGTGACTAAAAATCAGGTGACTAAATATAATTTTGTTAACTTTGATAAGAGACTATTGTTTCGTTTTTTAATAAGGAATTTTTTTCTTATTGTTACGTCGTGGTCATCTGTCCTACACATACATATGCACATATATTCTCAGATGGAGTATATCTGTAGAAGAGACAAAATGAATGAATATATATATATATATATATAATCCTACTCAACAAACTTGGTGTGGGTGCTTCAGCGTGGGAAGATGGTTAGCGAGGTATCGCGTTAAATGATACTGCGTGACTGCTATTTAAGTATTAAAGCAAAAAACAAAATACAAAAAAAAAAGAAAAATCAGATCAATGGCCAAATATACACACGCACAAAGCACTTCGTTTATTCTCTGGAACTAAGTCTAAACAACACAGATACAGAAAATCTACCACCGGCAAAAGGTCAATCACAGTTCATAAAATTGAAGATGAGGTGGAAAAGATAATGATAGCCGTAACACTAACCGTTTCCCTACAAGGAAACATTTGGTATTAATTGACCAAGCAACCAGTTCTGCTTTCGGTTGAAATTTATAAAATCTTTCTCTCAAAACAATTTTTCAGGAAAATAAGTTTTTCAAGTCCAGTAGCGGTTATCGCTCTTTCCAGTACTGACGGGGTTTTCTTTCTAACGTTTTATTTGATATAGTGCGGAATGTCAACATCTTGATAATGTCATGATTTTTCTTTCGAGTAACATGTGCTATCCATTTTAGTTGTTGCTGCTATTGATAATCCTGAAGTGATATAGTTTCTGTTATTTCATACAGATTTTTGTGATTCTGTAGCGCCTGTTTACAATGTTAAAAAAGGCATGGTCTTTGTAATATACCTCAGGTTTCATTCGCTCAAAACCCTTTTCCATCGTTGATCTTAGGAAGCAGTTGTATACAACTGACAGTTTAAAACTTTTTTTTTCAATGAGTTAGGCGCCATCGATGACATCCATGTGAAAGTCTCGATCTGACGAAACTATTTAAGAACATGATTCGAGTTTTCAGGTTAAGGTTTTGGTTTCGTAGCAGTTTGCAGTGTTGCGGGAAACTATCTCTGGTGCATCCTATTCTCTGTTCTATTTCTTTTTTCCTATACTAAATTTGTTAAAATCCATACGCTGAGGTATTTAAAGTGTTACATTATTCGGACTGTTGTCCTCATCGCCATATTTATTACAACGTTTCGCCTTTATCCACTGCGCCAAGGACACATGGCACAGTGGATAAAGGCGTTAGTTAGATTCAGTGACAGGACCAAAAGAGTGTGAGTTCAATACCCGGCTATGGCAGTGCAGAACTTTCAGAGGGAAATTAACAGGAGATAACTGATAACTGACATCCATTAAACATGGCACGTGCAACTAGAACAGTCTACCCCAGTGAGCGAAATAAAGGGTTCAGTTCGACATTCCAACCACCTGAAGAAGGCCGGAGCGTACAACGGCCGAAACGTTGTAATATATATGGCGACAAAGATGAGGTCAATAGTTCGAATAATGTAAATAATGTTCACACGCTGATTTTTTATGATGGATCCAGGGTAAGTGCCGTCACTTCTTTCATTTCAGTTGGAGTTCCAGATTATGATTTCTTATAGTCTTCCTGAAAGGGGATCACACTCTAGGAGGGGAATAGGGTTATAGTAGTCTTCTTGAAATGGGCTTTGGTATCTAAATTCTAGTTTATTCTAACGTGAGGACAGACTGGCTGACCACTACTAGTGAGTTCATCCTCACTGTGTACCCATACAAAATTCGGCATCAAATAACCTGAGGACTGACATGTGAATTCAACTAACCTATTGTAACACAACTGGGTGTATTGAATTATCTGGTGTATCAGTAACCAAACATTGATGATCGTTTATTTGAAGAATAGGTTAGCTTTCCGGTCATGTCACCATTTCAGTAATCTATTACTGTAGTTGAGGCATCACAGGTACTACATCCGTGGCAACAATGATTTTTTTCTAGGGCAAGATAGCTCAACAGAACCTATCACTCTTCAGACTGGTTTTGAATTCAAATTTTCTCTTCTCCAAGGCAAGGAAATTCAGGCTGTTCTTGTATTTAACGCATAGATAAGGGAAGATGGATTCGTGCTTTCCTTAAGGGTATTTGTGTGAAATTAAACGAAACAATCGACTGGAATTTAAACTTTCAGCGTCGATAACTGTTAAAGTACCTGCGTATCTGCTTAGTTTTGTATTTCGCCTAAAATGTTTATCACTTTAACACTAATACAAAATAATGTTAATCATATTAACACTAATACAAAATAATGTTTATCACATTAACACTAATACAAAATAATGTTTATCATATTAACACTAATACAATAAAATGTTTATCATATTAACACTAATACAAAATAATGTTTATCATATAACACTAATAGAAAATGTTTATCATATTAACACCAATACAAAATAATCCCGTAAAAGAAAACGCGTCTCACATCCAACCATCGCTATTTTTTCTTTTGTTTTATTCAGAAAAAAATGCTGAAACACATCAGTCTCTTTCTTGCGTAGTCCTTGATTTCGAAGCAATTACTCAACAAAACCGCCCCAAGGCATAATGTCCGCATATTGTTTGAAGATCGCCATTTTGTTTTGAGACGATCCTTGCGAACAAAGCGGGTTTCTCGGTCAGCAATAGATGAGAGCATTAGCTTTTCTTTATGGATTATCTTTAGGTCGTAGTAGCCTTAGCTTCCTTTCCCAACCAGTTATTCTAATTTTTGTTGTTTTCCTTTTTGTAACTGTAGCTTCGCAGTCCTACGAGTTGAACCTCAATATTCGTTACGTTTTTTTCTACTCCTAACATTTAAGTGAGCTCGAGAAAAAAAAATGCAAATTAATAACAAATAAAAATCATAACGAAACAAAGTCATTTTCAAAGAATAAAAAAACAAAAAATTCTAACGAAAATGAAACCGTTATGTTACATCAGTCCTCTTCCAAAATGTTCGTCAATCTTTTCACAGATGAAAAGAAGACAGACAACAGAAATGTGTTTCTACAAAAGGATACTGAGAATCCCATGGACTGAACATGTGAGTAATGAAGAAGTTTTAAGGAAAATGAAAACAAAATGGCCACTTATACTTAGAATCAGTAAGGTACAATTGAAATTTCTAGGACAGGACAGAGGGCATATTGAAGCCAAGAGGAACAGTGGAGAGCAGCGAATAACCTACCAAAGAACTCGTGTAAATCGATGGCAGAGCAGAGATTGGGACAGATGTTGAAAAGACACACCTTACTAAGAGTTACAAGCGGTAGAAAGTTGTGGAGATCTATCATCGCCCACGCCCTAAGAGATACGACACATAGAAGAAGAAGAAAATTAACGCTCCCTGAAATGCAGTTTTTTGTACTCTGGTAGACGATATATTTCGCTGTCATTCTGTTTGTGCAAGAACAGCACACCATAGCTAGATTTGCGTCAAAGCAATATTGATAAAATGCATTAACTTGAAAACCAAATCACTTTCTGTTATGGTGTTGAAACCATAGAAAAATAACACAGACTCGGATATAAAGTTAAACAGTATATTATTCACGGAAACGTAATACAAAGTAATGTGGACTGGAGAGTAGTTCTCTCACTGGTATCCTGACTCATTTGAGTCCATTTGTAGGTAAGGTTCCCACAATACTTTCCCTTTTAATTTACGGTGTGATGATGATGATGATAATAATAATAATAATAATAATAACAATAACAATGAGAACAACAACAACAACAGCAGCAGCAGCAGCAGCAGCAGCCACGGTTCGTTGTTCACGCTCACGTCAGTAATAAAGTTCCGATAGCTGTATGTTTATTCAAACGGTGAAAAGTAAATCATATCAACATTGAAAGAGAAAAAATGCAAGAGATTACTAATTGTTGCACGAAATAAAGATACCTGTGAAATAACGACACTTTTGTTTAGGTCGAAAGAATATTGTTTATTTTCATTTAGAATTCAAATTTGCTTTACAAAAACGAAGATAAGTGTTAAATTGCTATGTAACATCAATCCTACTCTATGGCAGTGAATGTTTGGTAAATCCCACAGATGGAGAGGAGAAATGAGCCAACAGAGATGTGGTTCTACAGAAGGATTCTGAAAATGCTAATAAGGAAACATGTGAGCAACGAAAACATTTTCAGGACAATGAGAACGATAAGTACATTTTGCATAGGATCATAAAGAGAGTTGAGATTTTGATTGCACAGAATGAGGAAAGAGGTCTTTGAAAATTTAACACTCGCAGTACATATAAAATGCAGAAGGGACAGAGTAATAGATTTATTTTTACGGTTTATCAACACTTTACTTATTTTGATCATTTACACTATTTATATTCGGACTATTGATAACTTTTCCCAGAAATTCGGACAGAAAATATTTTTGATTATAAGAATGATTCTTCTTTTTTCCTTTTTTTTTTTTAGCATTAACATTTTTGTTTTTAGAATAACACTGATTTTTCCAGATACAAGTCTTATTACTTAACTCACAGTTGTGGGGGGGGGGGGTGAGGGGATTTATGTTCCGTAAGGGTATTCAGCAGTAAGTGAATATAACGACCCTGATTGTAATTCGAACTCAGCCCTCTGATTTCACATTCTGAGCAGTTATCCATTACACCAGCCGCACATACGAGAGAAACAATGAGTAACGTAGCTGATGAGCTTGTGCAAATGAATGACAGAGCATGAAGAGGGAGGAACAGTAAAAAGACATATTGGTAAAGAATAGAAAATCGCGGAGAGCCATGATCGCACACGCCCTGAAGGAACATGACATAAAAGAAGACTATTTTAGGTGCATCATTGCTTTATGTAAAAATTTCATTTATTTTTCTTTTCTATTCTGAGCATTTCCACTCTATTACAAAAGATAGTTTCCTCAATTGTACGTATATACGTTAAAAATCATTCATCACTAGACTCCTGCCTATTATGGATTACTAGAAGTAAGAGTAAAGCTAAATTTAAGTTATTGGCAAACATGGACTTGCGTGTCCACAAAACTATATGGAATGTCAAAAGGACGGTTTTTCCCATAACACCGCTTTTAATTTAGCTATTTTCACTCTTCGGCAATATTTATTGTTTTAAAAGATGATGACAATTGAAATAAAACCTAAAAAAATAAAAATGAATTTATACATTTTCTTTGTTTTTGAGAATTGACAACAAAAATAATGAATTCTATTTATTAGATTGTCTTTTTTATATTTCTCTTTGCAGACTATCGTTCCGTCATGGGTGTTTCCTGTCCAATATCCAACCTTGCTGTTTTCTGCATTCAAGCCATCCTGTTGAATCACGTGACAGGCTTCAATTTAAATCATCTTCTGACTCGCAAAGGTATTTATTAATTTTTTTTTCGTTTTCTTTACTTCTGCTATACTGTTGGGCCGTATTCAATTCTTGTAAATATTTAAGAAGTTTAGCCCAGTACCCAACCAAATCAGAGCGAATTCCGCTTAGGAAAAGAATGCTGTCAAGTACTGAATTTCACCATCGAAAACTCTAGGTCGGACCAAACGTTTGTTACGTTTTTAAGCGAAATTCAAAAATCAGTATTTTGATATTTGTATCCCAGTGATAGGAAGGAAGTTCCACCTAAACAGCTTTCTTCCCTAGAACTGTTAGTTTGTGGAACAGACTCTCTACAAGTATGCTTCCCCGATGACTGGCATCTTAACCTCTTCAAGTCTAAGATCAACTGTTATCTATCTTACATATCCTCATAATATGGACTTCTTACTTCTTCCTTGTACGCTCTTACAACAACCTCTTTCATTAAGACTCTATCTTGAGTGGTTCTTGGGCCTTGTATTGAGTGACCAACAACATAAAAAATGTGCATAGATTTATTCAATCAACTGTGTGCCATTTTGTTCCACTACAATTTACCATCTTTGACGCAGCTTCTTGATTCCATCCTCCCAGAACATGGCAATTTTCTGGATGATGAATCAGTCTAAGTGGATTTTCAGGCCTCCATAGAATTGAAAACAATTTTGTATGGGTTAAAATAAGTTGTAATCCGAAGGTGCAAATCAGGTGAGTATAGCGTGTGTAGTAGGACATCCCAGCCAAGCTGTAACTATTTCTATCGAATTCAAGTAAAAAGTCACAGGTAAAAAAAAGTCACTATAAAAAGCCACAGGAAAAAAAAAAAAAGAAACATGACAAAATCCCAGTCTGATAAATAAATCGAAAATTCAAGGAACTTTTAATTCAAATTTTAATCTCAAATTGAGACTTTCTTCACATAAAGTCTAGTCTTATGGTATATTAGGACTCCATAAGTTTATACAGTGTAACCCGGATATAAGAGAGATTTTCTCTGGTCCCAAATTAGAGCCTGTGTTAATGTATATATAATAGACCAAACCCGGATATAAGAGAAACCCGGATATAAGAGAAACTCGGGTATAAGAGACTTCTTCTCCGGTCAAGACAACTCTCTTATATCCGGGTTACACTTTATAATATGTAACAGTAGATTTGTCAGAAAAACGTGTTTTCATGGATTCTATATTCGTATATAATCTCCGTAGTCTGTTTAGCGCAATTTTTAAAAAAAAGCAACACTCTTCTTAAGGCTTTCTTCACATAAAATCAGTTGTATGGAGTACTAGGACTCTCTAAGTATGAAATATATCAAATATGTTACCGTAGTATTGTTATAAAACGTTCTTTTAGAGGGTAGATCGATTTACTATGAATTTTTGTTGCAAACAGAGCGGACCTCATAAATTCGTCATGTACCTTAAAAAAATAGATGACTTTATTATTGACCGCAATAAATTAATTGTAACATTTTTCCTGTGACATTTTTTTTTTACCGATTATGAGTCAATAAAGTAAAAAAAAAATAGTCTTTAGTTGAAATAAAATCTTTGGATAGTTAGTCTACAGAAAAAAAAATTGTTTAGAAATTAATTTTACGTAGTTAGTCCGCACCAAAAAGTCGGAGTTGGGAAAAGTCTTTGATCGTCAGCGAAGATTCAGATTCACTGACCTTCCATGTTGTTGGAGATGATTTGTTTGAAGTTGCCGACACAGGTTTCTTTCAGCACGCGGTGGGAAGGGGAATAAATGTGTTAAAAGCCATGTGGCTACGTCTTCTCTTCCATTTGAACGGCTTGGAGACAGTCGCACATTTGCTACTGAAAGTTGAAATTGTAGATTTTTATAAGAAATTTTCCTGAAAGTAGGCTCGATTGGTCAAATATTTCACATGGAGCTATTAATTTGATTTAAACGGTGTGTGTTGTATCATGGAATCCTTTTGGCATGTTTGAAATTATTGTCTGTTATTAGGTAGAAAATAAAATTTGGGCGTGTTTTAATATGGTATGTATGTGGGTATGTAGTTGTGTTGGAAATAAGGTTTATTTCTTATAGTATGATACACATAAACAGCAGTTTGTATAGTGTTTTCTTTCTTTCGTGGAAATAAAAGGGAATCAAATGATGAAAATGAATCTATTTTCTCTTTTAGCAGCAGGGTACCCCACAAAACACCAGGAATATAAAAAAAATAACTATATATTTTACTATATGAATGAACTAAAAACATTAACTAACATATAAATGTTTAACCATTTGTTGTTCCAGGATGGCGTAGTTATCAAATTTTCAACGCGAGGGGATTGTTCTCTCAAAGAAATAATATCCAACTTGGGGACTGAAAAGATCCCAAAAACATTTTGCAAGAGTTCTTTAGCTTGAACACCACATCTAACATTTGTAATTTTGTTCTGTTTTAAGCCACTAAATTACTATCCTTTGCTCATGTTTCAAATAACTGTAACAAAAATTCCGACAATTAAGTAAACTTTACGAAATTTCCTTGATTTTTGTGAGGGACCCTGTAAAAAAAAAAAAAACAACAGTTAGAATTCACAATTTACCTCAGAATCGTATAGAATGACGCATTGAAATGTCAACTTTCATAATATGTGTACAGCCCCTGAGAAAAATTATGAAATTAGCCCTCAGTAAGTGGACATTTAGCAGTAAATAAACTAGCAACAGATAAGACACAAAACATTTTTATTTAATAGCTGAACAGTCATGTATCATAAAATATACCTTAAACAATCTAGATTAAATTATTTAAATTAATTTCCAAGAGATCTCGAGGAAAATATTATGGAATAAGCCAATTTTGAGGAAAGAATAATGGAATGATCTTGTAATTTGCATTCCTAAAACAAATACCAACAGAAGGCTAGATATGCAAATCGGTCTCCAGTTAAAAGTTAGTTCTTGCAAACTTGTTGCAGTTTGCAAGAATTCGTTGAGCATACTTAATTGAAAGGAAACATGACTCCAACAAAAGAACTGGTGTCGGGGGATTGAAACAACGGAGAGGATCGTAAAACTAAAAAAACTAAATAAGTGGAATGTAGCGGAAGACGCTGGTTGTTCCCAGTCAGTTTTGTCTAAAAGTTGGTGCGAGTATAAATGAAACGGGAGGGTTAAAAAAAAAACAACCAAAAAAAAAAAACAAAAACAAAAAAAAACAACAAAAAACCCAACAATATATTGATGACCAGAAAAGACATCAAAGCGTAACGATAGAAAACTCAAAGCAAGATGCATTAAAAGTTATTTAACCGCTGCTTGAAGGAGAAATCTTTCCCAATCATGTGGACGGTGGCAAGCATATGTCTCTTCTTCTAGAACGCGGGCAACCGATCCTCCTCCTCCCAGTATAGTCTTCTCAGTATCATCAGTAACCTTTTGGAGGCCTTAATCAACAAGAATGTCGTCTAGCACCTGGATTGGAACAACCTCTTGTGCGACGAACAGTATGGCTTTCAATCAGCTCGCTCCCCTGCTGACGTCCCAACTACGATTACACACTGAATTAGTGAGGCCTTTGACAACACATACACCGCAAGGACCATAGCACATCTCGAAGGCCTTCGACAAGGTGTGGCACAAAGGTTTGCTACACAAGCTCTCCAGTTATATAATCATTGGAAAGGTTTCTCTATTATAAAATCATTGCTATTATAAAATCCTTCCTGAAAGTAGTTATTAACGGCCAGTCATCCGAGGCCCTGGAGGTTAGCGCAGGCATCCCCCAGGCCCACTTCTCGAACCAACCCTCATTCTGATGTACATAAATGATCTACCTAAGAATATACTCCAATCATTTGTAAGCGTCTATGCCGGAGATACGACGATATACGGGTGCACTTCTAAAAGTCTTGACGATAAGAGATTAGCAGCTGACCTCTCTTCCGATCTAACACTAACTTCCCAGTGGCAAAAAAAGTTGCTGGTTACATTCAATGCCTCTAAAACCAAACTGGTTACATTCCATCACCGCCGATCAGACCCAAAACTACGGCCACCCACAATGAACGGATTTCCCTTCGAGGAGGCCCTGTGCCTCGAGAGAATACAGGAGCTCAAACTCACACCCGACTTCAAGTGGAATTCCTATATACAATCCATCGCTATCGATACAGGTAAAAATGATCGGCTTCATATACCGCTTCAGTAGTTACCTGACTCCTTATGCTATCCTTTACTTTTATAAGAGTCAGATCATGCTGAAAATGGAGTACTCTTGCCATATTTGGGCATAAGCTGACCAGACCTCAATTCCCAGTTTTGATAGTTCAAAAGCGTCTCCGAGTCCTTGTGGGAGAAGAATTGTTTCCCTCACCCCACCTTCTCTCTCACAGGCGATATGTGGCGAGCCTCTCACTTCACTGCCCTATCACTACTACCATGGAAATGGCTCGGGCGAACTGTATCTCCTGGTTCCACAGTTAAATAATAGTTTCAGACAAATTATTTTTTAGGGGCAATGTATTTTGTCTCAGACCTTCTGAGGCTGACCTTACGGTCAGATGGTAGACAAAATAGGGATGTGGATTTTGATTGGCTGAGCCGAACGTGGGAATGTTGGAGTTTGAAAGTGTTTTCAGGGAGTTAAGTTTTACGCGTCGAAGAATGCAGACGTGTTAATTTCATGTGTGGATACTGCTCCCCAGTGGGGTTGGATAGCAATCCCACTTGCCAGTTAAAAAAATGTGCACGTCAATGTATTTAATAAAAGAGATAAGTTTCCAAAATTCCTTTTAATGATGTCTTTTATCTCCGAACCAAAAACATTTCGACACGCGTCCGGGAGAAGACGGCCGAAGAAGAATGTGGCTTCGTTATGCAACGACCCCGTCACCCAAGAGACCCCCAGAAGAGAGTGGGGTATACAACGTCACCAGGTCTGACCTTCACGGTCAGGACCCGCCATACCACTTACATAGTAGCATACCACCCTCATACCCTCCTTGTTCCGTCGGGGAGAAGTAAGTTTCACTCAAACAGCTTGTTCCCGCGAACCAATGCCGTGTGGAACAGACTCCATAGCGCTTGTTCCCTCGATCGCTACAATCTTAACCTGTTCAAGTCTAGAGTCAACCGTTAATTTCCTCCTCACATCCATATAAACTACACCTTATCGTAACCCTCTATCTCGAGTGGCTCCCGGACCTTGTACAGCGTGAACCTTACTCTAAATAAATGTACAACGAATCAAATAAAAAAAAAAAAAAACAATGAGCCCGAAACAGGAGTCAATGTTTATGAGAGAACTGTAAGAAATCGGCTGAGGGAAAAGGGATTTACATACAGAAAAGCGAAATAAAAACCGATTCTAAGGCGCAAACAGAAGAAAATGAGGTTAAAGTGAGCTAAAGAGAAATAATGGTAACGCGTGGAAGGTTGGATGAAAGTGCTGTTCTAAATAGACGAAGAATCAAAGCGATGGTGCTGGAACGTTTGTCTGGTGCCGTTCAAACGAAACATATAAAGATGTCTGCCTGAAGAAAACAAGTAATTTTCCCAAACCATTTATGATATGAGGTTGTATGTCGTTTAAATGACCAGGGAAAATGGCAAACAAAGCCTCAACAATCAATGCTCATATGTACATTGAAATCCTGCGTAATTTTACTCATTCCATCGATAGAAAATTTGTTTAGTGATGATGAAGTCATTTTTTCAGGATGCTAATACATCTTGTCACAGAGTTTAGGGGATTAAAGCTTTTCTTTATGACATGGCCAGCGAAAAATCTGGATCGAAATCCAATTGGAAATATATGGCAGAACTTTAAAAGTAAATGGTCCGTGAGAAGATTTCATTTACCTAAGAAAAACTATTAAAAAACATTCGAGAAAGTTGGAACAATTTTGATACAGAATATTGCTTTGAATTAGTAAAATACATGCCTGAAATAATTAAGGATGTAAGAGGCAATTGTTAATTCTCTTTTTTTTGTCGAAGAGTTCCATAGTTTTCTTTCCTTCAATAATGTGTTATTCATAGTATTTTCCTCTAAATGGCTTAGAAATATATGCTATATTATTGCATTTGGTCTGCTTATGAGTTATGTGAGTTATGTGCATTTGAGTTATGTGTCTTGTCGTGATTCATTTGTTCTAAGTAAAGCATTCAAACTAGATTGAAGTGAAAAAAAGAAAAGCAATATATGACTCCATAAATAAAATGCCTACCAAGTAATCTTTCCGTATTTTAATGTTCAACGAAGAACGTCCATATATTCTTTTTACCAATACACCCAATACAAGACCCAATAGCCACTCAAGATAAAAAGGGCGGAGGTTAGAAGTGCAATTTAGTAGAGATAACGGTTGATTCTAGATTGAAAGAGGTTAAGATTATAGTGATCGGGAAAGCGTCCTCTCGGGAGTTTGTGTAGTTCTAGGTAAGAAGCTATCCGCGTGAAACTTCCTTCTTACTAATGAAATACGATGAGAGTGGGAATGATTCGTCCCAGTGTACGTGGTATGGCGGGTCAAAAGTCAGAACAGAAGTTCTAAAAGAGCTCAGCCCCCTTAATACTGCACATTTATTCTAATATTAATACTGGAAAATGCTATGAAAAAAAAATTAAACCATTTGTTTATTGCCTTTTTACAAGATGGACAAACTTTACAAGCCTTAATATTTTAAACTGACTGAATTTTTTTTAATATTTACTTTTAATAAATAAGCGTAAATTTGTAATAAAGGTTTAATGTGTACTAAATTCCATTTTAGAAAATAGGACATATTGCATTAGTAACAATGTGTACGACAATATAAACATTGTTGTCGGCTGCATACTAACCAGCTCGAAACTTTGGTAACTCACACTGTTTTTTTTTGGGGGAAAAAGAAAATGCTATACTACATAGACTTTACCAGTTTCACATTCGGACTAATGACATCATATTTGTTATTAATACCACGGCGTTTCGGTCGTTGTGCTCTCCAGTCTTCTTCAGGCGTCTGCTGATCCGTGTAACCGTCAGAGAATTTCGAAGTGAACTCTTTTTTTTTGTTTTGTAAATCTACAGGCGCAAATTGTTCTCGTTTCACTGTTTAAGGATATCTTGTTTTTTTTCTTCTTTCAGTACCGCTCAATTGTTGACTGTCTTGTTTCTTATTTTAATCATTTCGCCCCAAACAAAGCGACATTGCCACTAAAACGCAAGCGGCTTACTGAGAGCGAAAAGAAATTGGAAGACGTTAATTAAAAGAAAAGACAGTAACAGAACAGGTTTTGGGAAAGCAGAAAATCGCAATTGATGTTGAATTTTAATTTTTGAAGATCGCATGTGACAAGGAAGCGAAAAACCGGAGGAGAGTTCCACAGGCGAGAAGTGCGAGAAAGAAACTATTAGAATAAAACATACGGTTACATTTACAGCCTGTTTCAAGTTATTATGCAAATCACTTAAACCGCAATAACTCGCATTTGTTTTGAAAACAAATTGTCAAATTTTAAACGATTCATGTAGATGTCAAAAAAAGCTTGAGTTAAACTTTTAGGTAGCTTCAACGTCTTTTATTAAGGTTATTGGATTTATTATAAAGTTTGAAGTTATTATGCTGATTACACTAATACTAGTTTAAGGCCTCCGAAATCTAATAAAGGCCATTTTGCCTTTTTTTCCATTATACATGTTGAAACATGGGTAAGGAAAAGGATCTAACAAATACTGTAAAACAGAAAATAATAAAGTTATTGAGTAAGGGAATGTCGACATTGAAGATATCGAAGGAGTTTCGCAGAGATCATCGAACAATAAAGAAGGCTGTTGAAAGTATAACTAAGTTAAGAACTAAAAGCAAATGGAAAGGCTCTACGAAGATATATTCTCGTGGGAAACGTAAACTAAAGGGAGTTTAGAGAAACAACCACTTTTGACTAGAGCTCAGATCTTTGAACAGGCTGGAATTGAAGGAACCAAGAAGGGAAAAAGGTGTAGAATACTTCGCAAATTAGTATCTGCCAAACTCCTTTCGGTAAAGCACATATTTTAAAGCATCAAAATTGGGCCAAGAAATACATGAAAACTGACTTTTCTAAAGTAATTTTCACGGACGAATTTCGGGTGACACTCGATGGACCTGATGGATGGGACAAAAGCTGGATTTTGTTCGATGCAGATGTACCGATGGCTAAAATAAGGCAACAAAGAGGCGCTAGTGTGATGATAGAGGCTGGATTTGTTAGCCAAACCATTATTGGACCATTCAAAGTCGATGAAAGAGTTAAACTGAATAGTGGTAACTCTTGCGATTTCATGAACCAGACTTTCTTTGAGTGGTACAAGTCTCAGCCTCGTAGTTTTAAAATGAAGTGTGTATCTATGCATGACATTGCTTCTTCTCATGTATCTAAGGTTACCCGGGAACTTCGTGAGCGTAAAATGTTTACAAGAGAAAAGGTAAAGGGACGGCCATCATCAAGTCCCGATTTGAATCCGATCGAAATTCTAAGGTCAGTTGTGAAGATTAAATAATATGAAAGTCGTAAACAATATGGCAGCACTACAGGTCAATGAAAAATTGAAACAGCCGTTGGAAACTGAACCTGCTGAAATAAAGAATGTATCGAAATCAATGTTTATTGAGAAGGGTTACTATATTAAGATGTAAGTGCTTTAAAGACTAATCATATATGCTTGTTATTTGTCCTATTATAAGTATCAACTGTTGATGATTTTATTACATTGTTATTGAAGTAAATAGTGATTTTGGAGTTTTTCATAAAAAAATTAGGCAGCTGTTTTTATAATAAATGCAATAAATTTAATTAAATATGTTGAAACTAAGTAAAAAATTAACTAAAGATTTGACGTCTAATTTAATCCTTTAAAATTTGGCAAAAGGTTTTCAAAGCAAATTCGAGTCATTTAGGTTTATATGATTTGCATAATAACTACATACGGGCTGTAGCTATTTCAACAGTAAAACGATGAGACCTAGTTGCCAATCTAGTAGTACGCTTAAATTCATGCGGGCGGGATAACAAGGAGGAAAGCCTCATTAGAGCAACTGCCATGAAAATATTTATAGAAAAGACAGATAGAAGCTATATTACGGGAAAGTTACTGAGACCGAGATGCCAGAGCAGGACCGATAACGTTACAGATCCTTCTTCTTGGATTTTTGTTAAGAATCTCAGGTTATATAGTCGGAGCACCAGACTAGACGTGGCAGCAATATTAAATACACGGACGCATGGTAGATTTATAAACGTGCAAGATGGATTCTGACGAGAAAAAATTCCCGACTGAAGCGGATTGTATGACACAGGGATTTAAATTTCCTAGCACTAGACCTATCAGTTGATTCAATATAATAATTCAACTTCATATCAAATGAAACCGTGAGACCAAGAAGGCACACTGATACTCTCTGGAGGTTAGCATTAGCCATGCTGATGGACGGCAAAAATGGTTTTCTAAGATGACTAAAAGACAGGAGTTTCGTTTTCGGTTAAAATTAATAAGCCATTTCTTGCCCCATTTAACAAATGATTGGAGATCAGTTTCTAGTTCAGCTGCCAGTTTTACTTTATTATCTATATATTTATATGATCTATCGAGCTTAGTATTAAGACAGGGATAAGTTGTTGTGTCATCAGCCTAAATACCGAGTTGACTGAATACTGAGTAACCGGGAACGGATAACACACAGAAGGTCATTGATGAAGTACGTCCAAAGACACCCGCGTTGATGTGAAAGGATCTAGAATAGTGCCCGTTCAAGATGTCTTTCATTACACGATTTGTTAAGAAAGACTGGATCAATATATGAAGAAGATCAGCATGTCAAACGCCTTCGAGGTATCTAAAGCCACAGCCCGAACTTCGAAGTTCTTATCTAAAGCTTGACAGGCTCTTTCAGTAATAAGCGTTAACACATCGACGATTGACCTAAAGAAGCGAAAGCCATATTCTCTATGATTCAACTGAGATTGTTCTACTCGATCCATGGATTGAACTAACAAAATTCGCGAACCAACGCTTAAATCCTCTCGATTATTTTCTTGACCAGGATTTCTCAACTGAACTTATTTTCCAAGCGTATCTTAGATGTGGCACAAGGCCGAAAGTAGGGGGCACCCAGTGAGGATCGAACTCACTACTCAGTCGTAATTGTTTTAGCGAGACACGCTTGCTAACCATTACACTGCCTCGAGGTGCCCTCTAAGCTCAGCTTTGGCACAAGGCCGAATGTATGGGGCACCCGGTGAGGATCGAACTCACTACTCAGTCGTAATTGATTTAGCGAGACAAGCTTGCTAACCATTACACTATCTCGAGGTGCCCTAGTGATTTTCTAAGCGTAGCTTAGATGTGGCACAAGGCCGAATGTATGGGGTACCCAGTGAGGATCGTACTCACTACTCAGTCGTAATTGTTCTAGCGAGACAAGCTTGCTAACCATTACACCGCCTCGAGGCGCCCTCGTTTCTCAACTGAAACGTAGTCAGATGTGCCCCAAGTTAACAGAAGAGCAGCTTATGAATTATTTTTATATTAAAAAAAAATCTTTATTTTTAAAAAGCTAAAGACACCAAGCACATGCCTCCCATGTCTACGTCAAATCTTTATCATTTGATATTTTAAAGTGAATGCTAAATTCCTTGATCTTTAAAGAGCAGATAAACCTTTCCCTTTTACTTTTCTCAAGGGACTTAAATCAATCATTATCGGCCTCTCTAAAAAAATAGATAGCAGATTCTTCATAAATCCCTTTAAATGAAAACTGTGCCGCTAATCTTCTTTGGGAATGTTAATCCAAATTTTCATACTTCTAAATTCCATGACTAATTTTTCCTTATTAAAATTTAAAGTGCACCCCAGAGTTTTAGTTATTCTACAAGTTCGCCCTGAGGTAAAAATGGTTGAGAAACACTGGGCTAAGCTGAAGGTTAATCAGATCGACACACACCAGACGCCCGACGGAAGCAGAAGGGTGAAACTATTGAAACGTTGCTGCTAATAACAAAATAACAGCAAAGATGAGGACATTTGTCTGAATGTAAATAATATAAATAATGATAAATCTACATTCCAGAAATTCATACAGAAATTATAGACCTTATTAAATAAAGATACTGGTTGTTTTCAGTTGGTGGAGGACGCAAAAGGTCAAAGGTCTTGTTCGCAGCTTTCAACTAAAATTAGTTATATTCATGCCAGGGTTAAAAGTAATTTGCGAAATAGATTTGAGAGATATAAGTTTGTCTAGCGCTCATAGATTCTTGTTAGTAAAACTGTATGGAAAACACTGGAGCAAAAGGTTGAGTGAAGAAGGGTTTAATCACACGAGAACATAGATTGAGAATTCAGTATTTCACTGCGACATACTGTTATAGTGCAAGACACCTTGTCTAGATAATAGACTCTCCCACCTATTATAAGCAGGAGTCAGGAGTAGTCGAGAGAAGGAGTAGTGTTCAGCGACCACAACTCGATTACTCTGCGTAACACTTTATTACAAGTTCCGAACGTTTCTGTACGTTTAACCCATTTAGGGCGCATTTAGTCCGACTACAAGTTCTATTGTGGAAATAACTCCACAACACATACTTACGACTGAAAAGCGCTACACCTTTGCGACCCACATTTTGTGACAGTTCCATGAGCAGACGTTCTACTTATAGCGGATGGACGAGTCCATGTTTCAGTAATAAGTGTAGAGAATGGTAGTCAATCTTGCTATACAAGAACCCAGCGAACAAAATCTCAACATCCTATCCCAAAAGTGGAAAAAAATCCCAGTCTCAAATAAAAAGTCTCATATATAAAAAGAAACAAAGAAATCTATCTGTTTTCGTACATCTCAGTGTATCCCTGGGTGGGCTGAAATGTTCATAGGCCGACTATGAAAGTGTGATGCCAGAGATGTGAAATCTTGCATCCATTTATTTCAACTCTACTGATTAATAACTACATTGTCAACTGACACTTCGAAGAAGACTTCAGATGTTACTAGTAACTTCTCTTCAAAATGGACAAAGTTTGGCATCGTGGTGCTATCAAGTACCTACAGAAAAAGTGTTTAGAGCCCCAAAGACATTCATTTTGACATGGTTGCTATATTAGATGATGACGCTCCAGCTTTATCAAGATAAGAAGAGTTGACAATAATGTATGCAAGATTTCACAGATCTAGCGTCACTCCTTCATAGTCAGCCTATGAACTTTTCAGCCCACAACTCATATCGAGAAAGAAACAATGCAGTTGTTAATACGAAGAGTTGTCATTAATGCATGCAATATTTCACAGCTCTAGCGTCACTCCTTCATAGTCAGCCTATGAACTTTTCAGCCCACAACTCATATCGAGAAAGAAACAATGCAGTTGTTAATACGAAGAGTTGTCATTAATGCATGCAATATTTCACAGCTCTAGCGTCACTCCTTCATAGTCAGCCTATGAACTTTTCAGCCCACAACTCATATCGAGAAAGAAACAATGCAGTTGTTAATACGAAGAGTTGTCATTAATGCATGCAATATTTCACAGCTCTAGCGTCACTCCTTCATAGTCAGCCTATGAACTTTTCAGCCCACAACTCATATCGAGAAAGAAACAATGCAGTTGTTAATACGAAGAGTTGTCATTAATGCATGCAATATTTCACAGCTCTAGCGTCACTCCTTCATAGTCAGCCTATGAACTTTTCAGCCCACAACTCATATCGAGAAAGAAACAATGCAGTTGTTAATACGAAGAGTTGTCATTAATGCATGCAAGATTTTACAGCACAAAAAAAAAAATGAGAATTTGGTGATATCGTAATTGTAAGTTCAATCCCTGGACCGTGTTGTATAGATTTAGATTCAGTGGAACTAGGACGAACAATAACTGAACAGTACTAGAATTGTACAAGACGAAATGTCCCTAGATATGAACAGCGGAACGAGAAAAAATATCTCCTTAGATTAAATAAAGGGTTCAGTTCGAAATCCCCTTCCAAAGAAACGCGATACCTGAGGTTTAAAATTAATTTTTAAAAATGAAATATTTTTCTTGAAGCTTTTATTTTAGTTTTAATTTCAAGCTAATGGATTAAATTTAATATTTCCAAGAAGCAAAATATTTTACTGCATGTCAAAACTATTTTGAAGGAGTTTTGTTTAACATTTTTCTTTTTGCCATATTTCATAGCACTGTAATTCTCTTTATTAAAACTCTCCCCAAAATAAAATATACTTTTCTGAAATTTTAATTGAGAAATATTAGCTGATTTAAAGTTTAATTAATCGAATTTGAAACAAATATTACTCACTTTAATTTTAAAATATCGTAGAAAAGCATTTTTCTTAATATGGCGTTAACTGCTTATTTAGGTGTTGACAGGCTGACAGCTTGAATGACAGACTGGGGTTTATCTAATGCTATTTCTACGGTGAATATATCTGTAAAATTTATTTGAGGAATATAACGTGATCGCTTTTTTATATAATTTTTAACTACCTAGTAATCTTGAAAATTTAAGAAAATATTCTCCGTAATCTAATGTTTTGTTGAATTGTAGATACTCTGGCTTTAAATTTACTATAGTTATTGCTCTTATTTACAAAGATCGGCACGTTTGTACACAAGAATTTCAAAATTCTCTTTTCAAATATTGGTGTTCGATGAATTGTACTAAGCGTTTCCATTTATGATTAGTAAATATAGTTTTTACTTAATAACAATATCACCTAATCTCTACAAAGTAAGATAGAATTTTTTTAAATTTAAAATTTTATAAATTATCATAATTAAAATTTACAAAAATGAAAACAATTCATGTAAAAATTCATTATTCATCGAAAAAAATTCTCTTAAGACAATAATTTCTATAATATATCTTATTAATGCAATTAAAAGCTTTTCTGATTAAATAATGACATAGTTTTATGGCATTTTATTTTAAGATCTAAAGCTGATTTTTTTTATAAAAAGAAATTGAGGATTTAAATTATCCTATGAGTTCAATTTTAACTAATATAAACATTATATTTTAACTATAAGTGGTAATTTCTCAAAATTTTATAAGATTAAATAAGTAGAAATTTACCAATATTTTCGAAATTTGTCAAGATTTGTGAATAAGTCCTGAAAGTTTCATTAAAATACGGCAATTATTTGATTTTTGCAAAGGATCAAAAATATAATTTAATAATCAAAAAACATTTCGACTTTCCTTTTGTAAAGATTTTAACGATAAAACTTTGATTTTATTAAGTTTGGAGCATTTTTTTTCATCATGGTATGCTCTTTTCTAGTAAATCAGTAGCGGGACTGACCTGAAGGCTACCCAGAAATTCAAGCAGAAATTATAGAGCTTACAAACGTGAAAGGAATACTATTTGTTCTCAGTATTGAATGCTAACCTTTTTGCAGGTTTCAACTCCAATTAACTATACTCATGCCAGCGTTTGAAGGAAATTTTCGAAAGAAATTTGCAAAATAAATTTACTATGTCTGTTTCAGGTCGAGAAATCACAGAACCGGCTTACACACAAGAGGATTATTTATCTTCAGAGGAATCGAAAAGTATAAAAACTCCCTTCATGCAATATTGTAAGTTGTGAAGTATAAGATTTCTTTTATTTGTCTACATGTAGATAAATGTGCGGGTTATGTAACGGATATCGGCGTCGAAAGTAGAATCGGCGCGCCGAGTTCAAATACCGGGCTAATTTGAACCGGGCTAGATCACTTTCGCACTAATGCCCATGAGAAAGGTATGAATATCTCCCCCCCCCCCAAAAAAATGGGATTGAATATCAGAGAAACCACTCCTTTAAATAAAAGGCATGTCAATTTCCAGATAATGAATATTGAAGGACACACTATCGAGAGTAGTGATCGCTCACGTCCTGAAGTGATATAGCATTTTTTTAAAAGCTATATATATATATATATATATATGACTATAGATGACGAGGTCACACAACGGATTGCGAAAGCAATCAATTCGTTGGAATGCTTAGACGTAGGCTATGGGATGAACATGTTGTGAGACTGAGAACCAAAATCAATCTATACAAGGCTGGGGTTCTCAACACGCTTTCGTATGGTTGCGAAATATGGACAGTGTATCGTCGCCATATTAAGCTTCTCGAGCAGTTCCAGCAACATTGCCCCGCGATCCATCTGCTATGTCCTATAACGATGTATTATCCCCAGCAGAGAAAGGCGGATATTCAAAACACAGCTTCGTTGGATGGGGCACGTATGTCGGATGGAAGACTCAAGAATTCACAAAGCAATCTTCTTCAGAGCACGGCAACAGACCACTAGGCAGACCGAAACTGAGGTACAAGGACTCTGTTAAATACAATCTCAAGAGATGTGGCATCGTCCTTGATAGCTGGGAAAGTACTACCCAAGCCTGTGCAACCTGAAGGAGAACTTGCAAAGAGGGCATCGATGTCTTTGAGAACAGGCTTCATTGGGAAACGTGCCAAGAGGAAGGTCAACAGTAGCATTCAGAACCCACTATGAATGCAGCCTCTGCAATATGGCTTGCGGCTCTAGAATTGGACTCTACTCTCACGACAGGACTCATCGGTAATGTGTCGACAGAATACTCATGCGTTGGCTCACGACGCGAGAATCCATACCATATATATATATATATATATATATATATATATATGTATATGTGTGTGTGTGTGTGTGTGTGTGTGTGTGTGTGTTTGCGCGTGCACACGCGTGCGCGCGTGAGTGTGTGTATTAATCATTTAGCCCCAAGCAAAGCAATAATTCTATTAAGCCGCAGGTGTTACAGGAGTGAAAGAAAACGAGAAGACCTTAGTGAGAAGTGATGAAAAGGACAAAAAGGAACAGGGTGCAAGAAATCAGAAGGAACTTCCACAGGCGACAAGTGCGAGAAAAATACTATTATAATAAAACTGATAGTTGCGTCTAACTAGTTCAACAGTAAAAGGATGAGACCAAGTTGTCAATCTAGTAGCACTCTTAAATCCATGCAGTCGAGGTACTAATGAGAACATCTCATCAGGACAATTGCCATGAAAATATTTATAGAAAAGACAGAGGGAAACCACGTCACATCGGTGGGAAAGTGACAGATGTCGAAATGCCAGATTAGGATCGATTATATTACAGAACCTTCTTTGAATTTTGTCAAGAATCCCGAGGTATATAGTAGAAGCACCAGACTAGATGTGGACGAATAGCTGAATTATAAATGTGCAAGAGGGTTTCTGATGAGAAGAATTGTCTGGGACGACACAACGAACCAACTTATTACTATGAACGCTATTTTTACTAGGTACACATCTTTGCGTTGGCAGCCTGTTTTATTATTTCAAACATTATTTTTAGTGGATACCCGTGTTTAAAATAGACGTCCTGTTTTTATTTTAAATTTGTATTACGTGTAGCGGAGTGCGCAGTAAAGAGATCACGTTTAGATTTTCTTTTTACGTGTTTAAATTAATAAATATGTTGGATAAATACATTAATTTTTCACATACACACATACACACACACATATATATCTATGTATATATATGAACGAGTGTTTCCTCTACCAAGTGAACGCAGGTTCGAATCCTGCCAAGGAGCGCGTATTTTTCTTTTATAAGAATTCTCGAATATTCAGGCTAGTCGACGAAATTTTTGGATTTATTATTGTAGGGTGATGCTGTTTTCACTATTTACCATGATATTTTTTGTGTATTTTGTTTTTAAACTTATATGTTCAGAAAGGTTAGTGTTGTTAACGTATTTACTTTTGGTAAAGTATGTTTTGTGTGTGTAGTTTCTATGTTTCCAGAGTCCTTCAGTTACTCCGATATATATTGTTTCTTCGTTATGTGATATTTTTACACTGGCTTGGTATATTATATTGCCATTTATTGTGTGCTTGTAAAGTGGTTTGTCTTTAGGTTTTCTGTACGGCTGATATGTACCTTTTCTTAGGTTGAGTGTGAAATCTCGTATTTCTCTTAGGTTCGTTTTGTCTATTTATTGTTTTTACAAATTTTCTGCCTTCATCATTTTCCCGTCACATGTGCAGAGCCACTTTCATAGGTAAAAAAATATATTGTCAGGTTCCTTCAGGCGGTCATGGTTCTCTACAACTTCCTTTTCTATTTTAATGCCTGTAAATAGTACATCTATGTCTGTTCCTGGATAGGATATTAAAGTAGTTTCTCGTTATCTTTTCCACTGTTTTGAATGTTTTAAAAATCATTTCACCCCAAACAAGGCAATAAAGCCACTAAGATGCAGGGGGGGGGTATCGAATGTTAGAGAATATGAGGAAACAAAAAAAACACTACTAAGGAGAGAGAACAATAAAAGAACAGGAATTATGAAGACAGAAGATAAGGATTGACATTGCATTTAAATTTTTGAAGATCAAAGTTGACTGGGAAGGAAGAAACCGGATGAGAGTTCCACAAGCGAGAAGTGTGAGAGAAGAAAATGTTAGCATAGAAATTACGGTTACATCTAACCATTTCAACTATAAAATGATGAGATCTTGCCGCTAATCTAGTACTGTGCTTAAATTTATAAAATCTAGATACCACAGTGGAAAGTTTATCAGAACAATTATCATGAAATTATTTATAGAAAAGGCACAGGGAAACTCCATTACGGTTTATGGCAAAGGGACTGAAGGTGACATGCCAGGTCAAAACCAGTCTTAGCTGCAGATTAGCAATGGATTCAATATTTTATTTCCACTTCATGTCAGCTGAAAATGTGAGTGTCATTCAAACTAGATGCTCTATCGAGACTAGAGAGCATAGTCTGCCCTATTATTTAATTCATAGTTGGGTCTTTTATAGATAATGGGCTCAGAACACGGTTCTGGAATTTTTTTTAAGTGTTCCACTTTGTTCACATCAATTTCTTTTCGAGGCAGTTTACTCTTTCATTGACTTTTAACTCTCAAACCACAGCGAATGAAATTACCAAGCCCAAGGACTGAACTCATGGATCAAAAGATCCTATAAAGTAAACTCTCTGAAATAAAGGTCCTCATTCAAAATTTGTTGTGAATTAGTAGGTAAGCCTTCTTCCTCTTTTATGTATCGTCTCCCCTTCTGTCTTTTGTTGCCCTTAGTAAATTTTGTCTTTCTGCTATCTCTCTTAATCCCCATTCTGCTGCCAACCATTTACATAAGCTCATTAGGTAGGTCATGCACTGCTTTTCTCTGTTTCTCTTGTCTTCAATCTGTCCTTTGAGTGTCAAATTTCTCAAGCCCACTTTCCTCATTATGTACCCTAGAAATTTGGTGCTATGTATAATTTTCTTATTTGATTCCATTTTTTCTAAAACTTTATTGTTGCTTATGTATTCAGTCCATGGTATTCTCAACTTCCTTCTGTAGAACCACATTCCTGTTGCTTCAAGTCTCTTCTTCATCTGTGATAAGATTGTTCAGCATTCACGGCCATCTAGGAGCAATACATAACAGATCAGCACTCATTTCTTTGTTCCTAATGAATTTTTCTTATTTCTCAATTCTTTGCTTAACTTTTGGAAGGCATCTTTGCTATCCCAATACTCCTTAGGATTTCAGTGTCCCATTTTTCCTCCTCTGTTAAAACACTTCCTAGATATGAAAAATTGTTGCACTTGTTTGATTTTGGCATCTCCAATTTGTAATTTGTATGTTCGGCTGTTCCTTTTGTTGACAACTATGCATTCTGTCTCCTTTCAGTTGAGTAACATTGGAACAAAGAAAAAAAAGCAAGCCAAAAAAAAAGATGTTGAATGAAATCACTGAATATTTTTCAGTCTTTTTTTCTCTACATTTTTCAGATCCAATTCGATATGCTGGACAGTGTGGTGATTATTTTTTAGTTCCCCCAAACAGCACATTCCGGATGTCAGTCAATTTTGGCGTTCACCATCAGGACCTGGGGGACCTTTATTGTGTTCTCACGTTCATGGCCGATGGAGGAAATGGTAGAAAGTTTTGTGTCAACTTCACCCACATTAATCTCAGGGAGGATTCTTATATCTATATTTTCGAGGGTGAAAATATGGAATTTCCAGAACTTTATAAGCATATTATTAAGGTAAGTAGTTATCCAATTTAAAAAAAAAAATCAAGGTATAAAAGTGGTGGTAAGTAGTTAGAATGTTGGAATGTGCATGTAGTGTAGCCTTTGCATAGTGTAAGTGAGACAAATTGAGTTCAAATTCCACCAATTGCTGTTGCTTCACTTTTATGCAGATACTCTTGGGAAAGGTGTGAATGCAATATTCCCTCCAGCTATAGGTTAAAAAGAAAACTAGAATGAACATTCTAGCCTTAAGGGGCAACCAGTCTAAGATAAATAATACCTAAATTTCAAAGCCATAGTGAAAGCAACTAAAAACCCATTTCAGTATCTTTCTAAAGAACACATGTCAGATAATAAAGAAAAGGAAGCTGTGGAGAGTCTTGATTAGCTACATCTCAAATGGAAATGGTACTTAGAAAAAAGTGTTTCAATCATATTGTTGTGGAGTTATTTCCACAATAGAACTTGTAGTTGGACTAAATGCGTCCTAAATGGGGTAAACGTACAGAAACATTAGGAACTTGTAATAAAGTGTTACGCAGAGTAATCGAGTTGTGGTCGCTGAACACTCACTCCTCCCTCGACTGCCTACTGACTCCTACTTATAATAGGTGGGAGAGTCTATTATCTAGACAAGGTGTCTTTCACTATAACACATATGACCATGGTCAATTTGTCAAAGATTACATTGATTACATTAGCCTGAGGTGACAATCTCAGCATTCAGTAGCATTGCGAAGATTGATCCAAAACCTCTGAGTGAATTTAGGTAAACAAAACCATTCAGAAGACGTCACCATCTGTGCTAGCATGAAGTCAGAAGTCATCATGACCTTGTGTTCAAGCATATGGTCCTTGTTCAATTACTGGTCACGCCGGTGTATACAGTTTCTCCCAGACACTGTATCTATGGTCTGCTTTATAATTTTGCAGTATAAATCACGGTTTGGTTATGTAGGTGTTGAACAAATGTGCCTGAGGGGGTATCTGTAAAAGGGATTACTTCACCATCATAACAGACGGTTGTACTCTGACACGAGCAGCCATCCATTATATTATTTAAAAAAGGTATCCAAATATGACACTGCACCCAATACATGAGAATTATAGGAAGTCGATCACTGTAAATGCAAAATATACATTTCAAAGTCAAGATATACTAAACAGAACAAGTGTCAAAATGTTTCTTATAAGTTCACAGATTTGGTAATACCTTCCAAAACCTCTCCCTTTTGAACACTCTCACAGACAAATATCATGTTTCTTGTGTCACCAAAATTAAAGTTCCTTTAAGTTCAATCTATTAAATTGTAAAATCTTAAAGACAGAGCAGCAGCCCTATTAATTGTATCTGGAAGCCTTTTTGCCCTAATTCTCTATTTCTGTTTATATCTATCCTATTCAAACTCTTTCACGGTCATTTGAACAGGTTTATCACTTGCTTCCTGTTTAGGATTGAGTTTACAATTCCTTCTAAAGTCTTTTTATTTTCTTTCACTCCCAGTCGTGCCTTACATCTTATGTATTATCGCCTTGCTTAGGATGAATTGATTTAAAAAAAAACTGTCTGCTCAGCTAAGTCAAAGGTTTTTTTGTATTTCAAGCTTTAATTGATAGTTCAATCAAATTACTTATGGAAAGCATTTATTCATCAAAATATATCCCACTATATTTTGATGAGTGTTGCAGCCAACATTATACCAGAAGCTCAATCAAACCATTTTGCTGATTTATAAGCAAAAAACTCATCATTCAACCTTATCAACATTGTTGAATCTCTGTCTGTGCAGGAAATGAGCCATAGCTTGGAGACAGTGGTAATCGTTCTGATGGCGCAAAGTCTGGACTATAGGTAAGTTTAGACAGCACTTTAAGTCACCGAAGTTCTGCAATTTTGTGCTTGGTCACATTGGCAGTGTATCCTTGGGCAATGTTGTGCTGTAGCAGTGTGTGTCTTTGATTGACCAATGCCAGGTAGCAGGATTTCAAAGCATCATATACTCACTGCAGTTGTTGAGCATAAAGGTCAGCATTCACAGTGTCTGGGATAAACTCAAAGGGCAACACCCCCTCAAAATTCCACCAAACATACGATCTGTTAAAACCACCCTTGTTTGAAAACAGGTTTTGAAGCCTGACCAGAACAAAATCACAGATTTCTATGATTAGAATTTTTATCTATTTTTAATCCCCAGTTGCAATTTGATGTCAAAAACATGCATTTTGAGGATTTGCCAGCAGTTGAACCTAGTCATTGGTCAGTTCATAAGGAACTTCTCAACAGCGTCTGTTCACAAGGCTGAAAATGGATTAAGTGTGGAGAACATGATTTTTTAAATTTTACCTGAATGTAGACTTTTAATTATTTCACCCCAAGCAAGGCAATAAAGCCACTAAGATGCAAGGGGTTACTAAATGTTAGAGAATGAGAAAAAAACAATACTTAGGAGAGAGAACAATAAAAGAACAGGAATTAAGAAGACAGAAGATAGCGATTGATATTGCAATTTAATTTTTGAAGATCAAAATTGACTGGGAAGTCAGAAGCTGGAAGAGAGTTCTGCAAGCCAAGTGCAAAGTGTGATAGAAGAGACTGTTAGCAAAGAATTTACAGTTACGTCTAGCCATTTCAGCTATAAAATGAGACCTTGCTGCCAATCTAGTATAATGCTTAAATTCATAAAGTCTAGATACCATAGCGGAAAGTTCATCAGAACAATTACCAGGAAAGTATTTATAGAAAAGGCACAGAGAAGCTACGTTATGTCAGTGTGAAAGTGACTGAAGGTGAGATGCCAGGTCAGGACCAATAACATTGCAGATTTTTTGTATTGTATTAAGAATCTCTAAATATAGGGTGACCCCAAAAAACGGGAACTTTTTAACAATCCAATAAAAACAAGAGTAATGGAAGAAAAATATTTAATTCATAGTAATTGAAACCTTAAAACATGCCATTTAAGAAACAATGATGGAATTTTCATTTTTTTTAAATTATGTCCTGTAGATGGCGTCCTCCTGTACGAATGCATTCTTGAAATCTGCTGTTGAGATTCCTCATTGACTGCTGCAACATCTCAGCTGGGATACTGTGAATTTCATTCTCGTTACTAAAATGGCGAAATGTTTACTTGCTCAAGGTCACTGTCTTGGAGTGTTGCCACTTGCTCATGTCTGGCAATACGCACTTCAAAAATCCCCGTTTTTTGGGGTCCCCCTATATATAGCAGGAGTACCAGACCAGATGTGGCTGCAATATTCAATGCAAGGATGAATGATAAACTTCTAAATATGTAATATACATTCTGGAGAGAAATACTGTCCTGCACAATACAGGGAACCAATTTTCCTAGCATTGGACCTCAGGTGCAGGGAATCACTCTCCTTGAGGTTAGCATCAGCCATGCTGATAGAAGTTAAAATGCTTTCTATATATCTAAGTACCATATTCTTTCAGGTGATCACGGCTCTCTACAACTTCCTGTATTTTGTTGCTCTAAGTTACCACCCCTCTTTGTTTTTGTTGTCCTTGTTCTGCCATCCATTTACTCAGTCTTGTCTAGTAGTCTGCTTACCTTTTTTTCCCCTGCTTCTATTGACTTACATTTGAATGTGTTAAATTCTCCAAGTATCCTACCTGGTTATGTATCCCATAATTTTGAAGTCTTCTCTCTCTGATTGTTTGTAGCTGTTTCTTTTTAATTCCTATTTCCTCAAAACCTCCTCATTGCTCACATGTTCAGTATGTGGTATTCTCAGCATCCTTCTGTAGAGCCCATCTCATATCTCTTCTCTGTCTGTGAAATTGTCCCGTATTCATTATCCTACAGGAGATCAGATATTACTTAGCAGTTTGTCTGTTTTTCCTTTCTTTGTTTCTAAGGACATTTTCCTCTCACTTGATACCTTGCTCAGTTTCTCCTTCTTTTATTGTTCATATGCACCTTTGAATGCCCATATCACAGTTGAAGTTATTTACTTTCACTTGATCTCTATCGATAAACAGTAGACACCACGACTACATGATTAAATAACTAAATAAAAGGAAAATTATTTAAATCAGTTCTGCAATCTCTAAATTGTATGTAATTAAATGGTATTTCATTTCACTGTTGCAGCGAATTACAAAAGGTGAGCAACCCCACATCTTCTGTACCAACACCAATACACTTAGTATCAGAACAGAGTATCCGATATTAAATGGAACGCAGTCCCCAGATGTAGAGTTTGACGTCATTCCTACTGACAATGGTGAGTCGAATGTTTTCAACATTTCAGGCCAGCTAACTAAATCCTTGACTGGTTGCAGAGCTAATAGTTTTAATGCACTTGCACCTAAGTATGGTGTGTGTCACGCTTGATATCACAGATACTAAGAGAGAAACAGAAAGAGAGGGACAGAGTCAAACAGTAAGAGAGAGATGGACATAGAGAGATAAAAGAGAGGGTAACACAGAGAAGGATTAGAAGTGTGTCATTTTAGATTAATGTTATTATTTTATTACAGTAAGGTTCACCCTGTACAAGGCCTGGCAGTAGAGTGTTATGTTAAGGGGTAGTTTATATGGGGAGGAAAGGAAGATAATGGTTAATTCTAGACTTGAACAGGTTAAGATTATAGTTATCGGGGAAAACATTCTCTTGTGAATCTGTCCTCCAGGGCAGTGGTTCACAGGAAGAAGCTGTTTGAATTGAATTTACTTCAAATGTGGGTGGTGTGCTACAATATAAGTGGCAGAGCAGGTGCTAGACATGAAGGTTAGACCTGGTGGAGCCAAGGTATGTATTTCGTCTGAGCACTTTCTATGGAAGTAGTGATAGAGTTGTGAGAGGCTCACTACATCCTGCCTGTGAGAGAGAGGTTGGAGAGTGGAAAATAATTCTTCTCTAACAAGGACTCTGTGATGTTTTTGAACTCTATCAAGTCTGGAAAGTAAGGACTGGGCTCATTTTCTGGTAGATAGCATTAGATATTGGGTACTTACTGGATTGGTACAGTGAGACAATCATTTTACCTGCATCTTTAGCGATGGACCATATATAAGAGTTTAATCAGAGATCAGGTGTGAGTTTGAGGCCTGATATTTTCTCAAAGGCAGTTGTTTGTAGTGAAAGGTTTTAATGATATTTTGTGACCTAACGATCTGTTGAGGACAAATTCAACTCTGAACTGCATCTGACCTTTTTAAAATTAAGATCTATCTTTAATAATTATAATCATTTTCTAATATAATAAAAATAGATAATATTCATCTAATCAAATATCATATAAAACCCAGACTGTGTTGAGCGTCAGATAGGAAAACATAAAGAGTGAGGGATACAGAGAGTAAAAGAGAGAGATAGAGAGAGGTGCATAGAGAGAGAGAGAGAGGTGCATAGAGAGAGAGGTGCATAGAGAGAGAGAGAGAGGTGCATAGAGAGAGAGAGAGGTGCATAGAGAGAGAGAGAGAGAGGTGCATAGAGAGACTAAAGACTAAAAGAGATTGTGATGTAATAAAACTGAATTCAAAATATTGATAACCTATATTATACTAGAGGCAAATGAGATTTCTATATTTACACATCCCTATCTCTGTCTGCCTGTTTATTGATCAATATTCTTTTTACTATTAGCCACCCAATACAAGGCTTACGTGCCACTCAAGGTAGACCGTTACTAGATTTACCATCAACACTGCTGCAGAATAGTTGTGCCTCTGTAAGTTCTATAAGCAGAGTTAGATAACACATTTAAGTCACTTAGGTTCCTCCAAAGATTTGCTAAAAAAATGGCAATACATGATGAGAAAAATACACCAAACTTAATAAAAAAAAAAGTTTCATTGTCAACATTTCTGTGTTATTATAAAGAGAAAAGCTCAAAGGATTTTCTGAAAGAAAAATTATTCTTTGAATCCTTTTTAGAACCTTTGACATTCTGGTTAAAAATCTGTTTTTTCCATCATCAACATGGGGCCATAAATTAGTATGAAAAATATGAGTATCTTTTTGTGGGGAGAAACACACTGATCTGGAAATTCTTGCAAAAATCAGATAATTGTCAGATTTTAATGAAACTTTCAAAACTTATTCACAAATGAATTAAATTATTTTTTAGATGTTTTCTTTTTAGAAAATCTCATTAAAAATATTTTTTTTACATCTGTTAACTCCCCCTACACACACACAAACTTATTTAATTTTATTAAATTTCAAGAAATTCTATTTTGTAGCACTTAAAGTTTATGTTATTTATAAGGACAAGTCCTTGGATAATTTAAATCAGCAAATTCTTTTGGGCAAACAGGATCCCCAGTTACAGAAAATTTACTCTTAATTATAAAATAAAAAAAATATACTAAAACTAAGACATTTAATTAGATCATTCTAGATAAGACGATAAACTACATCCAACAGCAAGGCCTTTGAGGAGAATGGAACCACCGCTTAATTGCTGGTGTTCCCAGGTCCACCTTGACCCATGGTGGTAGCACCTGTTAGGGGTCCCAGCTATGGACAAATAGTTAACACCCCAAAAGGAGTCAAATCACTATGAAAGTGGAAAAATAGGTTTTAATACCAGCAATATGTTATGTGAAAGATTATTAACAGTAATGAATTTTTGAAGAAGAAAATTATTGCCAGCAATACGTTTTTGAAAAAAAAAATATTACCAGCAATAAAAATTGTCGGCATTAAATAATCCTTTGTGGTTGATATGCCATAAAATAAAACAAACCAAACTAAACCATTTAATTAGAATTTGATTTTAATTGCTTTTATAAGTAAAATATATTATGGATACTAGTGTCTTACTGAAAGATTTTTTTGATGAATAATGAATTTTTGCCAGAATTGATTTCTAATTAGAATAATTTATAAAGTTTTAAATCTTTTAAAATTATGTATTAATTCGTACCTGGCAGGTGATATTGTTATTAAATAAAAACTGTATTTACTAATCATAAATGGAAAATATTACAATTCTTTTCTGTTTGTTAAAAGAGTTCTTGTGCATAGTACAAACTGTATTGTGTACATACGTGAGAAAGGTGAAATGTCATTACTAGTGTGTTTGTGTGAGATAGTATGTGTATCTGTATGTAGTGATAATGAGTATAAAGGAGAGAGATAGAATTAAGCTCTTACTGTAGATGACAGTGTCTGAAGGCAGTTCCTTTCAGGTTTGGTCAGTGCTGCTGAGTTGTTTCTTGATAGTGCGTGTGGAAGCGAATGAGGTCTTGAATATCAGCAGTTAGGATGACACGGCCCTTAGTGGAATCTGATTCTGTCATTAAGGTCAAACATTGTGATTTTTATACCGTTATTCCTGAGAAATTGTCTCATGAATTATATAATTTCACTTATTCCTAATTGACGGTATACCTAAATTATAATGACTAATAAAAGAACCTTTCTGATTTGGATTTTATGGTTTTGTATTGTACAGTTTACTTGGTGTGTTTTGAGATGTAAACACTTTATTGTACATTATTGGTTTATAATATTTAGAGGTGTGTTTTAATATTTCAGCAGATATTTCTGGCTGAAAATACTTCTGATGGGTTAAGATTGATAAGTTTATAATTAATATAATAATTAGTTTTATTGCGTGAAATATATTGCATATTTAGATATTTTAATGGACATGACAATGTAAACAAAAACAAAAAAAACAGCATGTGGCCATAGCTCAAAAAATTGACCTGACTGAGCAAAACCAATGTGAGATTTGATTCAGGACATTAAAATTGTCCTAAATCAACTAAAAAAATCTAGACAATAAATTTGTTGTTGACCCGTGAATGAAGAGTCAACAATAGATAGATAGATAGATAGATAGATAGATAGATAGATCATGAAGAGAGTGATAGAAAGATAATGAAGAGGCTATGATAGATCATGAAGAGGCTAACAGATAGATAGATAGATAGATAGATAGATAGATAGATAGATAGATAGATAGATACATAGATAGATAGATAGATCATGAAGAGAGTGATAGAAAGATAATGAAGAGGCTATGATAGATCATGAAGAGGCTAACAGATAGATAGATAGATAGATAGATAGATAGATCATGAAGAGAGTGATAGAAAGATAATGAAGAGGCTATGATAGATCATGAAGAGGCTAACAGATAGATAGATAGATAGATAGATAGATAGATCATGAAGTGAGTGATAGAAAGATAATGAAGAGGCTATGATAGATCATGAAGAGGCTAACAGATAGATAGATAGATAGATAGATAGATAGATACATACATACATACATACATACATACATACATAGATAGATCATGAAGAGAGTGATAGAAAGATAATGAAGAGGCTATGATAGATCATGAAGAGGCTAACAGATAGATAGATAGATAGATAGATAGATAGATACATACATACATACATACATACATACATACATAGATAGATAGATCATGAAGTGAGTGATAGAAAGATAATGAAGAGGCTGATGGATAATGAAGAGGCTAAGAGATAGATAGATAGATAGATAGATAGATAGATAGATAGATAGATAGATTTTTGAAGTGAGATATTTTCCTGTGTTGAATGGAGATATATATTTATATGATAGCTTATAGTGGATATATTTTGTGGTCACATGATGTTTTTTTTTCCAAAATGAGATAGTGTAGTGATAGTATTGTGTTGTATACAATGCGACACATCGTCTACTGGGGAGTCAGAAGTTCCCCAGTGGGAAAACAAAAGACATCTTTTCCCTATGGCATTCTGTGGTTGAAGAATGAAAGTGTGTGGTGGGGAGATGCTTTGTACTCTCTCGATTTATGCTGCTTTATAAAATGCTACCTAACAGGTGTTAAGAGACAGTCTACTGACAGACAAGATGGGGCAACCCCACACAATCATTATCAATTTTTAGCTAGCTTTTCTTTTGTTTTTTGCCTTTTGCCATTACATTCAGTTGTCTTTTCTTTTATATTCGACAACCGTGAATCCATAAAAAAAACTATAATAAATAAGCCTTCGACAAGGGTTGAACTTGCTCTATTTGCCCTTTAAAATGCATTAAAAATCTATTCTTTATTTCTGCCTAACATAAAAACAACATTGAGCATTGCAATAAAGAAAACGATAAGGCCAGTGTTCTGTTTACCAGCCATGCTGCAAGGTAGCATTAGAAAAGCAGTAGAATTCAAGATGGTGGATATTTATCGTAATCTTATTCCATTTTTTTTTTTAGAAAAAGATTGAATTTTGTAAACTTAGTTTTAACAGAAAAAAGCTTTTCTCTTTCCTTTAATTGCTGAATTCGTTCTCTGTGTTTTATTCTCCTCCCCCACCCTTAATCGTTCTTTGGGTTTGTGCACTGTTTTTAATACTTTCAAAATCTTTTGGAATTCATCATCTTTAAATTAGAGGTATTTTTATTGGATGGGGGAATATATATTTGACAAAATAGTTCTAGAGTACATAATGAAGAAAGAGGGTTTGGAAAATATGATACTCACAGGACAGATTCAAGAGAAGAGAGACAGAGAAAAACAACACATAACTTACCTAGCAAGCTTGATTAAATGGATGGCAGAACAAGGTTTAGGGGAGGTAACAAAAAGTTAAAAATTTATTAATTATTAATTTAATTTGTTTATTGTTATTTATTAAGAGCTATAATGGACAAGAAATTGTGGAGAGCCATCATCACCAATGTCCTAAAAGTACATAGAAGAAGAAGGAAATTCTTACCAAGTTCACTGTTTTTGCTTACCTGTTAATTATAAATTAATTATAATTAGAAGCTGACCTGCTTTTTTACAACATTGAAAAAAACAACACTCTTTCTATAACTCTGAAAAGCCCAGCAAACATCTACATCTCTATTTTCTTTTTGAGGAATTTGAAATGCGACTGGTAAATTGAAAACTAAACAAAATAATAGTAATAAGATGAAGAGAAAAATTAATTAAAATTAAGACAATTTTTCATCTAATGAATTTGGACAACTTAAAGCTGTTGCTTCATAATTTCTGCCTGAATTTCTGGGATGAGGAGCTATCATTATTTACACTATTTCCATTGTGGGCTGATGCCCTTGTCTTTGTTGTTGTTATCACCATGTTTCAGCTGTTGTGTCCTCCAGCCTTCCTCAGGTGTATGTAAAGCTGGGTAACCTACAGGGAATTAATTTCTGGGATGAGGAGTCATCATTTTTTACAATTGAAAAGTAGCCACAATAATCAGCAGGCAGATTATGTTTAAGGCTACAAGTTCGCTAAAAGAACAACAGCCTAGTGGATTAAAATGTTAGTTCATGAATTTGGTGACATAGTGAGTCCGAGTTCAATCCATGAGTGAGACAGTGTGTACCTGGACTCACTGGAAATGGATGAGCAATAACTGAGTAGTGCTAAAAAGAAGAACTATTCACGATATCCCTAGACATGAGCAAATGAACAAGAACAGTCTATCACCATAGATTAAAGTGTTCAGTTCAGAATTCTCTCAAACTTATACAAACTGATATACATCCAATGAAGGCTAGAGGCCACAAAAGGTGAGGTGAAAAGTTATGATAATAACAACAAAGATAAGGACAACAGTCCAAATGTAAAAAGCGTATTACCTCGTAGCCATAATAATTAACTTAATTTCTTTTATAAGTCTTTTGTTTATTCTTGATTGTGGCTGGTTGATGTAGTTCTCTTTTTATTTGTTTTTGTTGTTCCGGTTATTTTTAAGTTTAAATTAAAATTTAATTATTTTTTTCATTGTGTATCCAGTTTTCTTAATGAAAGGAAATGACTGTTATAAAACCTTCCGATTTGATGGACGTAACCATTTTCGAGTGAAAACGTGGCCGGATGAATCAGGCCATCTGGCATCGTGGAGTGGCTGCTTCCTCACTTTTGTCCACCACCGGCCAGGTTTAATGTGTGTTGAATTTAGAGATTTCTACATTGGACCAAACAGCAGTGATGTGAGTCTAATATTTCTCCTGACAGAACAAGTTCCAATTGTGGTAAGTTTTATTCTTTTTAAGATATTGTGAGGGATTCATTCACATCATAGAAGCAGAAATTAGCCTTGTGTTCACGGAGATAAAAAAAACATACTTGACAGGAAATAAAATGTACACAAATAACAGCAAAAGCATGGTAAATTGTATACTAATCTCATGCAGTTTATATTTTTTGTGTGCATTGGTATGTATATTTTTTTTAGGTTACAATTGTTTCCTGGTACATGTAATGATAGGAAGGAGTTACTTCTTATTATTACACACCATATCACAGAGAGAAGTTGGAAATGTGTTGTCCATAAGAAGATGAAGAGATTGAATCTAACGCCTTTTGGCGGGATGTTTGTATTTCCGACAGGAACAGTTTTTGTTGCATGCTGGGAGTGTTTTATTATTTTTATTTTTTATTTAATTTATTTTAAACAAGTTTAAATATTATTGTTTTATTTTATTTTATTTATAAGATTCATTATTATTTTATATTTCATTTTTATTTATTTATAATAATAATAATAATAATAATAATAATAATATTCCTACATCATCCTCTTTCAATTTTCTGTTTCTGATTTGGGCTAAATTTAGAATTTAAACCACAAAAGAATATGATAAAACTATTACAAATTTTTTTTTAATCAATTCACCCCAAGCAAGGTGATAATGCTGCTAAGACACAAGGGGGGGGGCGACTGCGAGTAAAAGAAAATGAGAAAACTTTAGGAACAGGAAACCAAATCATAAACAGTAAACAAGGAATAAAACTCTACACCTGTTCAAAAGACCGAAGAGGAGAGTGAACCGGGCGACAGGCGAACCTATCTAATCCTATTGATGAAAAATAACAAATAAATAGTAAATAAAGTTTCAGAGTTTAGGTGGAGATGTCAGAAGCAAAGAGTTGAAGTAGACCTTGGAAGATACAGGAAACAAGTGATAAACCTATACACCTGTTCCAAAAACTGGGGAGGAGTGTGAAAACGATGATAGCCAAACCTATCTACTCCTGTTAACAAAAGTTAAAAGCAATTAAACACATTTTAAAAGTATTTTTAAATTAAAAGATTCATATATTTATAGTTATGCTAGTAAACATCTGATAAGAATGTGAGACTAAAATTTCCATACATAAAATAATTGTTTATTCACTTTTCGAGTTCCATCAACTTACACTTGGCCAAATCGAGGATATGCAGTTTCATCGAACGTTCAATCTTTTTGCATAGTGTGAGGGATTCCCCTTCTCCCATTGTAGAACAGACATGTATATAACTTCCAATTATCCAAGAATTGTCTTATGTGTGTATATCTTAAATTCAGCTGGCTTCTCATCCTTGTTTATATTGGCAAAACCATCAGCAGCTTTTGAGGCCTGATTCTGCATTTGGTAGCTTTAATGTTGCCTTCTAGGTCAACTATCAGAGCTCTTGTCTTTTGATATTTGAGGTGATAAAGAGTACAAAACTGTTGTAGCATACCTACGGATGATAATGCGTATGTCCCCATTCACATAAATACACTAGTAAATACTGTATGTTGGTCTTCATTGTGGAATTCACTTGACTCACTTCTAGCAGTTGAATACTTCTTCTTGTGCCACATATCTTATATGTGTTGTTCTTCTCCTAAGTACTATTGTTCATTATCAAGCTTTGTGTGATTATTCTATTCAGTAACCTTCCCTAGGTTACAACAAAAGCTTACTTTGCTATTTTTTAGGGTGAATCCTGTACATATTTGGGCCACCACAGTTCAGTTCTTCTTAGATCAAATTTTCCGATGGTTATTAAATTCAGTTAAGACCTCTGGTATTACTTGGCACGTATCACATACTCATACTGTAATAGTTAATTTGACTCTCACTTATAAAATATTCTATGAGGTTTGATAGAGGAACCGATCTCTCCAAGGATTATCAGTTTTATAAGACTTAAGAATTCTTATATGGGGAGCATGTAGCCAACTGGAATTAATAGAATTTGATTTCTGCCCCTGAGTGTTTGTGCCACTTTCACACTAATGACCTTGGGAAAAGTATGAAACCCAACTTTCCTGTGCTCTGTCTTATTGCCACACATTTTACCAGGTAATGTCTCTTGTTAGACATAAACATTTTCATTATTTGATTAGTATCATGTTGAAGCTATGTTACAAAAGATTCAATTGAAACGGGTTGACTACATGGCAAAGATGAAAGATGTCTTCCAAAGACATTCCTGTCTGAAAAGTGAAGCCTATTCTGTAAAGGAGATTTGTTTTCTGTGGGTTCGATATATGTCATTGAGAAATGGAAGCAGCTGATATGGTAACATAAAGTTGAAAAATCTCTTGTGCAATCTCCCTTAGATAATGAGACTCTATAAAAATAAAATATATGTATAAAGAATACAATTCTGTCAAACCAGGGTTTCTGCTTGCTGACAGATTCCTGCAATCATTATGCCCAATTTTTGAGAGTCTACAATGGATATAGAATGTTCTTCCAAGTCTTTAATCACAGAGCTAATTTGATTGGTAGTCAATGTTGGGCAAATAACCTCTTATATCCATGTACAAATTTATAGTATTTACATTATTCGGACTATTGTCCTCATCTTTGTCGCCATATTTATTACAATGTTTCGGCCGTTGTATGCTCTGGCCTTCTTCAGGTGGTTGGAATGTCAAACTGAACCCTTTATTTCGCTCACTGAGGTAGACTGTTCTATGTTTCACGTGCCATGTCTAATGGATGTCAGTTGTCAGTTATCTGCTGTTAATTCACCTCTCCAAGTTCTCCACTGCCTTAACCATGTATTGAACTCACAACTCTTTGGATCCTGTCACTGGATCTAACCAATGCCTTTATCCACTGTGCTATGTGTCCTTGATGTGAGTTCAGTACCCGGTTAAGGCAGTGAAGAACTTGAAGAGGGGAATTAACAGGAGATAACTGACAACTGACATCCATTAAACATCACATGTGGAACTAGAACAGTCTACCCCAGTGAGCGAAATAAAGGGTTCAGTTTGACATTCCAACCACCTGAAGAAGGCCGGAGCGTACAACGGCCAAAATGTTGTAATAAATATGGTGACAAAGACGAGTACAATAGTCCGAAAAATATAAGTAGTGTACATAATAACCCATTTCAGAAATATAGACAGATACTGAAAGGATGATACGTTGTGATAAATATGGCAACAAAGATGAGGACAATAGTCCAAATAATGTAAATAGTGTACATAATACCCCATCTCAGAAATATAGACAGATACTGAAATGCCGAAACGTTGTGATAAATATAGCAACAAAGATGAGGACAATAGTCCGAATAATGTAAATAGTGTACATAATACCTCATCTCAGAAATATAGACAGATACAAATTTACAGATTTTGCATGTTTAGAAGCTAAATACATAATTGATTTCCAATTCATGATTATTTCTCTTTTCAGACGCTAACTCTCAACAGTAGTTTCCCAAATGCCACATTCTGTACCCGAACAGAATTCCTATTTGTTAAATTGCATCAGAACGTTTCTTTCGTACATAAAGAACGAGACTACAATTTTGTATTCGATGTGACAGCCGAATCATCCTCAGGTAAGCCAAAAAAAAAAAAAGCTGTGTGTCACTGGGGGATTTATATTTCCATTCCATTTGTAAGGAAGAAGTTTCACTCAAGCAGCTTTCTCCCAAAACCCGCTCCTTTGTGAAACAGACTCCTGTGAAAATCTTAACTTCTTCAAATCAAGTGTCAGTCATTATCCATCCTCCTTATTCTCATAATCTTCCCTTCCTACCATCTCCTTTTACATTCATAACACACACCTTATTCAGTAGGTCTCTACCTTTTTTAATCATTTCACCCCAAGCAAGGCAATAAAGCCACTAAGACACTAGATGTGAAAGAATGAGGAAAATAAAAATATTATTATGGAGCGAAAACATTAAAGGAAGACGAATCAAGATGACAGTAGATAATGATTGACATTTCACTTAAATTTTTGAAGATCAAAGTTGGCTGGAAAGCAACAATCCAGAAGACAGTTCCACAGGCGAGAATTGTGAGATAAGAAACTGTTATTAAAGAAATTGTAGTTACATTTAGCTAATTTAACTGTAGTATAATGAGACCTTGCCACTAAGCTAGTACTGCACTTAAATTCATAAAGTCTCTGTACCAGAGAAGAGTTCATTAGAACAATTATCATGAAAATATTTATAGAAAAGGTAATGGGAAGTTATGTTACAGCAGTGGGAAAGTGACTGAAGCTGAGATGCCAGGTCAGGACCAATAATACTGCAGATTCTTTGGATTTTATCAAGAATCTTGATTGGCCACTGATCCTTGTATTGGGGGAACAAGAAAAACACAATTTAAAAATATTCTGGCCAAAAAGTCGATTTTAATTCTGCAACAAAGAAACTATGGACAGAAATTAACAAAAGTGTAAAAATGATTCAAAAGATGTTTATTATATAAAGTGGACAAAAGCAACTTAACAGTCTATATTTCTACTAATATTTAACAAGAAACAATCATCTAAACTTTAAACTGATCCTTCATAATGATGGAGATGGTAGAAAAACAGTCTAATGTCTCATTCTCACCTTTCATGATTAAATAATTCTACTACGTATTTACCATATGCTAAGATGCATTTTCTTTCTTGAAAAATGCCCACAAAAATCTCCATGCATCTTAGTACTGAATGGTCAAGTTGTAGAGAGGAGTTTGCCAACCTTCTTGAACCTGCAGACAAACGCCACAAACCCCAGACATATAAACCTGCAATTATCATTCATATGTAAAAATACTGTGTATCCCATTAATATCATATTTTTATTTAGTATTGATGATAACTAGTAGGCAGCTTCCTATTGGTACTGTAAGTTTTTCGTTTATCTCATTATACTGTATAAACTCCAACCTATAATAGGCCTACCATTAGTTCTAAATGTACTGTCAGTTACTAGTGTCTTGTGGTGTCAAGTATGAGTTGTTTCTGATATGAAAGAATAAAGAAAAACTACTTTTGCTAAACTATTGAAAATTTAATTCATAATAAACATAGATGTTTAATAATAGGTCCAAAATGTGATAATTTGTTGTGACCAAGAGAAAAACGACACTGCAAAGTCATTGACTTGGACTTGCTCGCACGTTAAGCTATTAAATCCTCAAAAAAAATGTACCTAGCTAATTATAGGGTACATTTTACCTCTTGTAGAATCTTAGCATGAAAGAAATATGTGAGATAGTCCGTGAGATAGTCCGTGATCATCTAGTCAGAATGTATTAATCACTTGGGCCATCGGAGGATGTGTGTGTAATGTAATGGCCTATGGCTTAGAAAGAAAACTCAGTAATTTCGAATTCCATGGCATTCACTTTCACACAAATGCCATTGGGAAAGGTATGAATCCACCTTTTCTACCCCATCTATGGGTTAATTAGTAGGCCTTGTATCAGTAAATTATTATTATCTCCCCCAAATTCTTACAATCTAAACAAAATATTTTCTGGATAGCCTGCAAAAGGTTGATAAGCCAGAAAACAAGACAAATCACTTAATCAATCAATTGAATCGAAGACCTAAAGACATCATCTGAGTTTAGAAAAGAAGGAAAATTCTATTTGCTGTGCCAATGTACAATGATTAATGAACAGTCAATAGTCCACATACAAAATGATGCGAGATTGGGAAGATTGGAGAGCGTACTGGGCAAAACGTTTTTGTCGTAACAAAAATGATGAGGGTACTACTCTGAATAATTGGTAGTAGGTCAGAGTGTCATAAGACAAAATGCCAAATGGACAAAATGTTGAACAGACAAAGTGTTGAACGGACTATATATCGAATGAACAAAGTGTCAAAGGGACAAAGTGCTGAACAGAAAAAGTGTCAAATTGACTAAATGATGAATGGAACATAAATTTTGAAAAGGACAAAATGTTGAATGAAGTAAAAACAAACATATCATCATGATTTTAAAAACCTCGGTTCAAATAATCAATTAAACTATTCTAAACATTTTATTGCTTAGCTTTGAGCCTTAAAAGTGATTAAGCCTCCACAATCATTGGTTTTTATATTAGCTTAAAATTTAAAAATAGTTATTTACCATCAGGATACTTGCAGGCTAAATAAAAGGTATTCTATTGTAGACATATTTCTGGCCTTTTGTCATTTAATGAGTTTGACTCTTTTTCCTTTCAGCACATTGTCCATTTGACACTTTGTTCATTTGACACGTTGTCCATTTGACACTTTGTTCATTTGACACTTTGTCCATTTGACACTTTGTCCATTTGATACTTAGTCTGTTCAACACTTTATCTGTTCAATATTAATCCACTCGTCATTTTGTCCTTCAACACTCTGTGCACAGAATAATTTGTGTTTAACTGGATTTGAGTTGGTTGCATAATACATAAAAGATCATTGCACATTTCCTCTCCACACAACTTTGCCATTTCTTCCTGTCCCAGGCAATCCTTTCAAATGTCAGAAATGGCATTCCTGTGCCCTCTCTGACTTACTCTTCCTATCTCTTAGGTGGTCAATAACATGATCTTTTGCAAGAGAAGTTGTCTTTTAGGATGTATAGACAAAGCTGCATTCTCCTCATCTGAATTATGTGACACAACTGGCCCCACCATTGATTATTTCTAACACCTACAAAGTCAAATGGGCTTTAAATGATCTTGGACTTATCACAGTCCGTTTTTATGACAACCAATAATAAACTTGAGAGCTGAGAGCTTCAAAGTAACCACCCACTGTCCACAGCTATGGAAAGGAAAATTAATTTGATAAATAAATAAAAAATATCAGGATCAAGTGCCACTCTGCCGGAACTTATGAAATTCTGTCTGTGAGTTTCTATGTAGGCAAAGTTACACTTAGTGTAAGTGGAGAAAGAGGACATTTGTGACTGATGAGTTATTGATCAAAGATGCAGAGAGTTGGTTACACAGCCAGTTGTAAAGAGGGGCAGTTGTGATCAGATATGTCAAGACAGTTACAGTGATAGATGGGCAAAGGGGCTGTCGGTGTTCTCATTTTGCTAAAGGAAGATCTGGTTAGTTTGTCATGAGAGGAGACAGAAGTAGCAGTGAAGACGTTCCAAGTGTTACTTATCTACCCATCAGACTGTGCTTGGTGGGCCTGTGACTAAATAGTCAATATGTTCAGAATAGGATTTGTGTTTTTTTTTTTCTTACCATTGCATTATTCTGATTTTCTGTTCCCAAGATTTTGCTCACCTGATAAAAGCAAGAATCGAAATGCATTTGGGGTGATTTGTCCAGTCGATGAAAAGCTGAAGCAGGGTCATGGGTCTGTGTTCACAGTTATATGTCCAAACCAGTTTAGCCTTTTTTTTTTAATCTTCTAATTTGTGTAATAACAAAAATACCTTATTTTTAGGCAAAAATTACAGGGTGCCCAGTAAAAAAGCAGCAAATTTAATTTATTATCATTGTTTTATCTTTCAGGAATAAATGACCTTGAATATTCCTGACCTTGAATAATCATCCAACTGTCACATAATTACTTAACTTTGATTGGTTCTTTTTCTGATTGATTAATTGTAGCTCAATCTTGTGACTCATCATTTAAAGGTTATTTACAGACAACTTTCGTCGTTCATTCTGCCCTTCTTGTATAGCTAAACAACTCATTGATTTTGAGCGTTAAGTTATCTTACTTTTCAAAGAAGAACATCCAATGTAGGGATTGATAAAATGTACAGAAATTCTTCTTGAATTTTTCAGTCACATTAGTCATCACCAGTTTTCACTAGTGTCTCATGTCGTTCTGAATTTATTACTTTTTTTTTACTTGGCATCTTGTAGTTAAGATCAGTTATAATCTTTTGTGCTTATTAAAATTTTTCTATTTGATCCTATTATCATTTTCGCAATGTTTAATATAGTTTTTTTCTTTTACTTTCCAGATGTTTGCCGATATGTTCAATGGAAATTGCTATCTGTTCTTACAGTATTTGTCCTTCTTGTTGGGCATGGTTGCTCTTGAGCTGGTGGAAATGCACTGAATCAGCAAAGAGCCTTTTTAAGCAGTGCCTTTCTTATCACATGGCAGCAGCTGATGGGGTTTATGTATATCTGCCGCAATTGTACGATATTCATACTGATTCTATCCAGATTGGATACACCACCAATTGACCGGCTTTTGCATGAGGAAAAACATCCAAAGGCTTACCAGATTAATGGTATTACCGGATTATCAGATGTTAATACTAATTAAATATACCATCACTGGCTACCCATTCCATCTTCACTGATCATGGTCAGAAGGCTTTTTCAATGATTCAACCTTGTTTTGGATTGATAGGGATGAGACTTTTGGCTTTACACAACCATGATATTAACAGACATTGCTAAGATTATAATTAAAGTAAGATAAAATTAAAAACAAAACAACAACTTTGAGATTAATGGCAACGTCTGTAGGACGACAAGATAAACTAGTTTGTCTGTTGCAAGGATTTCAAGTGACCTATTGTAATTGTGCCCCGATTTTCATTATACCTACAATAAAATGAGTATGCAGAGAACAAAATATATGCAGAGAACAAAATGAAGACAAGGCATAAATTTCAAAAAGGGGGACATTATGCAAGTAACCTTATTTGGCACAGAACATACTAAGTCAAGTGCTGGACTACCAATTGCCATAATGTCAACTTTGTCTTGTAAATATGTTGCCTTTTGTAAAATGTTCGTCCAGAAATGACTGCAAATGTATCAAGTGTCAAACTGTATGTAATCTTGTGTTTACCAATAATTCATCAAAGAGAAACTTTCCTTTCTAAATTCAAATAATATCTTTAGGTGTGGGATTCAGATAGGAGGTATTCTTTTTGAATCCCCATTAATATTTGCTAAACACATTTTAGATATGAACAAAGACTAAATTCCCATCTATTACTATTTACTACTGTTAACTTAGATCCAAGGTCCAGTTTTATTTTAAAAAGGTTAACTTTGATAGACGCAAGACCCAATCTAAATAACTTTGACATTCAAAGTTGTCCTAACCAACAGTCACATTCAATAAGTTTTGCGGGTTAACATTCGCATCTTTGTTGTTTTTTGCCAAAACTTTGTAAAAAAAAGAAAAATAACAAAAATGATTCAAATCTGAAACAATCATTGAATCTAACCATACCTCATCTCTGTAATTCAACCAAGATTTTTACCTTTGCTTTATTTTTATTTTTTACATCGTTTATTTAAATGTTTATCTTTTGAGTGTGCAGGTTGTTCTGTTCAGTGAATACTGTGTGATAACAAAGGAACACGCCCACTTGTGGAGAATTAATTGTGAATAAAGAATTGAATAAGTTGCATCGAGCATAATGGTTATCGGCATTGAGATTGGGATCGGCAAATTGAGTTCAAATTCTGGCCGAGACAATGCATTCATTTTTGCACTTGTGACTGGTATGAATACATCTTTTCTCCTCCCTAACTCTCTAGCCTTGGTTGGTAACCAGTTTACAAGAAGGTCAACTCTGAATTCAAAACCGGTTGATTATGGGGCTGCCAATGTCACCACGTAAAAAAAAACCTACTTGCTACACCCAGTGTGGAGAAGTTGTGGATCTATGCAACACAGTCTACAGTTTCACGCACCACACACGCACCAATAAGAAAGAATAAATCAATCATGAAATTGGATGATATGAGGTTTGTGTTGATCCTGATGGAACAAGAGGCATGTATAAGCTGCCATAAAATGTTCTGTTTTTAAAATCTTTGAAAGTTACTGGATGCAATACATACCTGCTGAAGACAGGAAAGTATACCGGCTGAAATATATAAAGAAGGATGCTGCTGTAAGTGTAAGTCAATGAATTGTTATGTAATGTAATCTCGTCATTAACAGTTTAGCATTCTCATTTTTGCTACAGTAATTTGGGACGGTAACAGTAATATCCCAAGTAATATATTGGTTAAATATCTATATTGGCATTTGTCGGTCTCGACAGACCATGGATCAGTGCCTAAAGAACACAAGACTGGACAAGGTTATTTTTCTTTATGCAGCATGTCTCCCCTCCACACACGACTGATGTTATCCTAGGGGAAGGCAGGGGCTAATACAGCTTGGCACCAGCATTATTGCAGGAGTTGCCAGAACAAAATATAATTTCAGATTGTCTTAGAGACTCCAGCTCCTGATTCAGATTTCTCCTTCTCGTAGTCTGTTTGCCAACCATGGCTACAGAGCACTATTTACCCATAGTGTGAGGGTGGGAGGAGAGGCGGATCATACCTTTCCCAATGGTATTGGCACATAAGTGAATGTAATGAACTCAGCTCTCCAATTCCTCCATCCAAGCCACAATTCATTATTCCACCATACCTGGTGAAATATCTAGAAACTTAATAAAAGATTATATGAAGATAAAAGGGATTTTTATAAAACAATACATGCATTGCATTAGTCATTTATACCTAACCGCTCTGACCATACTGCTGACTTAAAGAATGCAGTTTTAGTTTTTAAAAAAAGGAATTTACTTACACTACTTATATTCAAACTATTATCCTCATCTTTGTTATTATTATCTCTATGTTTCGGCCGTTATGCAATCTGGCCTTCCTCTGGTGTATATTCATCTGAGTAACCTGCAGGGAATTCTGAACCCAGATCAATATACACCTAAAGAAGGCCAGAGAACACAACGGCCAAAACGTAGTGACAACAACAAAGATGAAGACAATAGTGTAAATAATGATAAACACCTCATCCCAGAAATTCAGACTGAAATTAGAAAGTAATTCATCAAAGCAAAAATGTATTGAAAGTGCACTAACTTCTGAGTATCCCACAATAAATTTACTTCCAGGCTCATACACCCTATCTCCTTTTTTAACAAAACTACGGCTATTGGTAAAATCTTAACAGAGTATTAAGAAACGGAAAAACTCCGCCAGGAAACAAAGAAAAGAGTTCTGAATTGTTACGTGATATCTGTTCTCCTATATGGCAGTGAATGCTGGACAATCTCCTCAAAGATGAAGAAGATTCTTGAAGGTAAAGAAATGTGGTTCTACAGAAGGAAGCTGAGGATACCTTAGACCGAATATGTGAGCAACGACGAAGTTTTAGAGGAAATAGAAACAAAAACAAAGTTATTCTTAACATCAGGAAGAAACCGTTGAAATTTCTGAGGTACATAATGAGGAAAGAGGGCAAGGAAAATCTGATACTTACAGGACAGATTGAAGGCAAGAGGGATAGAGGAAAACAACACATAACCTACTTAGTGAGCTTGAGTAAATGGATGGCAGATCCAGGTTTAAGAGAAATAACAAAAAGACAACATTTATTAAGAGCTGTGAAGGACAAGAAATTATTTGGTTTATTTTGTTTTACGTCATATCAACGTCAATGCGTTATTTAATGCCAACAAGATTTTTAGGATAGGTTTGTATGAATAGAGTATGTATTCTTTGTAAGAAAGCAGTTTGTAAATCAGGTTTCATTGACATATTTTTGTAAAGAGAGTTTTTGTCGAGAGTCAAATGTATTGCTGGTAATATTTATTTTCAAAAATGCATAGTTAGTATTATTTATTTTCAAAAATGTATTCCTGGTATTTTTACTATAAAATCAATTTCTACACCTTCACAGCGTTCTGGCCCTAGTTTGGGCGTCAACTACTTGGCCACAGCCAGGACCCCAATAGGTGCCACCCCCCGGGGTTATAGTGGACCCGGAAACAACAGCAATTAATAGGTGGTTCCACGCTCCTCGAAACCTCCCTCGTTACTGCCGGATTTAGTTTATCGTCTTACCCAGGACGCAGGAAATTGTGAAGAGCCATGGTCGCCTACATCTTGAAGGGACACAGCACATAGAAGTGATAGGAGTAAAAGGAAAATCTGTTGAAAGCTTAAGGTTGTGTCCTTGGATATATTTGATGTCAAAATTTACAAATTTTAAATATCAGCTTCAGTTATATTGTCTTTGATTAAGAGTCATTAACAGATGTATACAGTTGCTGTTTTTATCACATCCTTTCGGTTGATCTATTCTCCAGACGTGGCCAGATGAATTCTGTGAAAGAAAGAAAACGAGAAGCCTTGCCTTCTAGGAATAAACCTCACAGAAATCACCTGATAAGGGCCGAAGAAGAGAACGTCTAAAATGTTGAGTTAGCAACAGCGAATGTACGAAGAATAGGTTCTGCTGGTGGTCGCGCTTAAATAGATTTTGCACTCGGTGACCTTCGGAGAAGCCAAATACAGCGTTGTCTTGGAGATGACCTTCTGGCTGCCGAGTGCAGATCTACGGGATCGGGCCAGTTGCACTTGCGATGTACGCACGAAAAATAACCGTGTCAGAGGCTGATATATAAACACGCACCCCAGAGAGAATAGGGGCTGCTCAGATATCGTATTCGAGAATGTAAGGTCCACGTTCGGATAAGGATCTTGGGTTGCACACACACACACACACATTAGCCAACTTTAATTGAAAATTAAATAAAATTTAATGTTATGTGTGAGAAATTAAGTCATTTTTTTTTTTATTAGCTGGCGTTAGAAACAAAGAAAAGAGTAATGAACTGTTACGTAATATCAGTCTTCCTGTATGGCAGTGAATACTGGACAATCTCTTCACAGATAAAAAAGAGACTTGAAGCAACAGAAATGTGGTTCTACAGAAGCGTGCTGAGGATACCATAGACCAAACATATGAGCAACGACGAAGCTTTAGAGAAAATGGTAACAAAAACAACACTTATACGTAACATCAGGAAGAGACAGTTAAAATTTCTAGAGCACACAATAAGGAAAGAAGACTTGGAAAATCTTATACTCACAGGACAGGTTGAATGCAATGGGGTGGGGAGGAAAACGACGCATTAGTGATTGCAGATCAAAGTTTAGGAGAAATAACAAAAAGACACAATTTATAAAGAACTATGAAGGACAGGAAATTGTGGAGAGCCATGATCGCCTACAACCTGAATGGACACGGCTTATAGTAGAAGAAGACAATAATGGTTGTGCGGTGTGGTGTAATGGATAACGTCTCAGAATGATAATTGGGAGAGCCGAGTTCGAATTCCGGTTGGGTTTGTTACATTCATTTACACCCCAAAACCATTGAGTTTTGGATTAATCCATGTCTTCTCCACCACCCCAGCTATGGCTTAAATAGAAGGACACACTGGGTCCTATACCCTTGGCTGGCAACCAGTCTATCACAGAAAGGAACAGCAGGAAAATCTGCTGTCTCGTCAGTCATGAATCGAAAGCGATATGATCACCTAAGCGTGTATCATGCATGGCACTTAACTGACTGAAGACGATGATATTGCAATTGCTTTCGTAATCCAAAGATGATTATTTGAATAACATATTACAGACATTTCAAACTGAAAAATATTTAAATCTAGTCTAGGGACGAGAGGGGCGGATCTTGGTCTTTAACTAAAAAATAAAAGTTGTCCTACAATATACTGGGGATTAAAGCAATGCTTCGCGTACTTGGCGATATATTAATTTTGAGTTCAATTCCTGGTAGGGAGAACTCAGTGGGAACAGGGCGAGCCAAAAATGAACAGTACTAAATAAGAACTAGAAAGAGTAAGTACTAAATTTTATATAGTCTATGCGAAAAGTTAATGGGCGACTAATAGTTGGTTAACTTGAAAACTTGTGAATAAAAAGATATATGGCTGAATAAAAATATATATAATGGCAAAATGGAAAAATCTCCTATATTACGCGTTTCGTCCTTCGAAAAGACTTCATCAGACAAAAAATGCTTTTATTGATGAAGTCACAAATTAGGTTGAGTCATAAATAATTTTTCTTTTAGTTCATCAACTTTACTCTCCATAAAGTAAAGCACAATTATCGTTTATTCAATTTTATATTCACCATTATTGGTCAATGCCTTGTAGGGACTTATCAGGATTATCTTTGATAACTTTTGAGTAATATTCTACAGGTTTTTATCGGACAAAATTTTCCCATTTTCTTTTCCTGCGTTATTCTTTTTGTATGAGACCGTGTGTCGGCAAGAAGGAGAACACTGTCTTCTCTTTAATCCACTGTGTACGCTGCCACTACCGAGCAAAAATATATTTTGTCTAAATTTCTCCTTAACTGTCACGTTAGTTGTTAGAATAATACATTCATCATTACAATTGGTTTCAAAAAACGTAAATTACTTATTATTCAAACTAATATACATAAAGTTGGGAAGAAATACATCAAACGCTGATTCCAACTTTACGTCAAGAAACGATGAAGCAGCTGTCAAAGGGGAAATATTTACTAATGTTTTATTGAATTAATTTTTTAAATATTTTAACGCTATTAAGTTCAATTAATATTAGCAAAACGTTAAGAAAAAGAAGAGTATTTTTTTACAAACAAGGTCGATTTAAATTTATTTCTACTTAAATTACTGAGCAAAACTAGGCAGTATTAAATTTACTTTCGAAACTCTGCCAGGAATAAGTGAGACGAAAAAATTGTCGGACATTGTCCAATTCAAAAATATATGACGTCATTTGTTTACATTGGATACACTAAGAGCAGATATGAATAGAAGAGATTCATGGAAGATTTAAGTTTAAAGATAGTAAAATCGACCTTGCTAACCAAACGCTTCTCTGTGGCCGAACGGTTAAGGCACGTCCCGCAAAATGACGGTTCCGTATAGGATACAGGTTCGATTCCTGTCGGAAAACGAAAATTTTCTATGAAAATTTCTCGGACATTCAGGCCGGTAAATGTTATTCAATACAGTTTATTATAAAACAGAGCATTTGCTTAAATATTTGTATCTATAAAAAGAACGTTAAACATATCATAAATGTCTTTAAATATATATATATATATTCGAGACTTAGCATGAGCAAAATAAATTCGTGGATTTGGACGAAGAAAAAAGACACCTGAATGACGTCAAAATCCGCGACAAATTTTCGTCCTTTAACAGTCAGTTGTGTTTTGTTTAATTTGTAATATATATAAATGTAGGTAGAAAAAACAAATGTTGATAAGATAGCGAAAGTCACAAAACACTGCCCGGGGATCCCAATCAAGCTTGCAAGTCGTTCGTAGTAAACACCAGCCCTACTTCAGCCAGTTTATCCACACTAAGTTATTATCTGTATTAATTCATATTCTTGTAAAATATCCATGTTTCATAATCTGTTCTAATGTGACGAGATTCATTCCGTGTGTTCAGTGAAGTGATTAGACCCACTTTTGCTTTACGTTTAGGCGCTCTAAAAAAAGGCTGGGGGAGCTTATTTTTCAAGTTGTTGTAGATGAATCTAAACGGTTCAATGAATTCATATAAGCTTCGGGCTTGAGTCTTCAGCTAGCAACACAACCCATCGAAGTGAGAGAAAAAAAATGCAGGTACTGTTTAAACCAGGGTCGGCAACGTTTTGGAGAGAGCGAGCCAGAAAACTAAGCAGTATCTCGATGGAGGGCCACGATATCAAATATACTATAATAAACTGTCTCGACCTCAGACCGCTTCACGCAGAAGGCTGCCTTTGTCTGGAGGTTTAAAGTAAAAACTACCGAAGTTAATATTATATTATTTAAACAAGTTTACTTATTTTACTGCAGGAATAACAGGATAACAACTAACACAATAAACAAAAAATGCATTTTCTTACTACAAACGAAATACAGTTAGAAATGGCGAATTATTTAATGAGATACTTGTTTCTGCTTATCGTTCCATAACTTCTCTACATCATGGTAAATATTTGTCCATGACAGAAGCAACACAACATCCAGGTAGTCATCCTCCAACCTTGTTTTTAAACGACTTTTAGTATATTTCATTTTCGAAAAAAGGTGTTCATAAGCGTATGTACTTCCAAATAATGATACCATCATTTTCGCATTATTCAATAGGCTTTTCTATTTTTCGCTTGACAAAACATATTTCTTATAGAAGTCAGAAGTGGATTCGGAATTAAATTTTGATTTAAAAAATTCGTCGCTTTGTAAGTTGATTTACTCCAACTGTTATTGTCCTGCCACTTGTTCCACAAATTAATTAGATGATTAGTGTCCAGGTGTTAAGTTGATACACCAGACAAAAAAACATTCGCAGGCCGGATGTAGCCGACGGGACAGAGGTTACCGACCCCCGGTTTTAATACAGAGCAACCTGTTATGTATTTCTTGTTGAAGTCACCTATTTTAAAACTTTCAAAGCATCTACCGTAAGTTCTTTGTTCGAAGAATATATCTATTCAAAAACATCACCGTCAGTATCAGCATCATTAGAGCTGTTTCGACTTGAAGGCACATTACAAATCAGTGTGATTTCTCTGATTTCAGTAACTTTGTAAATAACTGTTATCAGTCCTCTTCACGTCTCACTGTCCTTTGCTAACTCACGAAAGGGTTGCAGGTTTTGCCAGCTCTTCCAGACCTTTTACGGGGGGATGGTTGAATTTTATTGACATTTTTTTAAAAATATCGTTGTTCATTGTGCATATTGTGGTTGTTAGCGGTCTTTTTCGGAAGCGCGCTACATTGCTCTGCTCGAAATAAAACTGCATAGCTTTATTGCAAATCTAATCGCGGCACATATCCAAATAGCTTCCAATATAATTGAAGATTGAAAAATAAGATCTGGTATGTTTTACATTTTTTTGGAGATGATGTGAGGGTATCCTTTGCCTGTGAGCTATTTTAGCTATTTTCGATGGAATGAACGAAATTTTTTCTCCATCCTTCCTGATCAATCCTCACGTAATGTCAATACTGGCAATAGAGATAAATGATATCATGTCTCATCAGGTTGACCCGGATAATGGGTGTACTAAGGAAGATAGGTTTATTCTCCTATTTTCCTTTTTCTCCATTATGGGCATTATTATGATAATATAATAATAATAATTTCACTGGAGGAATGGAATAGCTGAAAAAATGAATGACAAACATGCTTTGTTCTAAGAGAGAATTTTTTTACCACTAACTCATACATAAAATTATATATACATATTTACACGTATCTCAAGCAGACAAAGGATAACATACGTCTACACAACAAGAAACGCAGACAAGACGAGACAGTTGCTAACGAAAGAGCTGCTGAACACCACGTGACCCGCTGCTGAGAGAATTCCCAAACGACCTCTTTCTTTGTTGATTAAACCCGCTCCAAACTTTAGAAGAAAAAGACAAAGTGTCACTATTGAGAGTTTAATACGAAGGGTTAATTTTGCTGTATCAATAATTATATAAACCAATTGAAAATTAATCGGGTGGTTTTCTTCGTTATTTTGTAATGTCATTTTTATTTTCGCCAGCGGAAACATTCTTTGTTCTTTTGTAGCCCGGTTTCACTATGGTTCGACCCAGCGCCCAAGTACGGACGAAATTCGATCTTCACTGCTCTGTGTTCAAGGAACACAACGTGTGACAAAGGCAGATGAAGGAACAAAGCGGAAAGCAGATAACGTTCGGTTGACCGTCGGCAGTTTAAACTTTTATAAAGTTTAAACTTTTTTCTGGAGAATTTCCTATGACTAATTCAACCCAGGATCGAGACAGACCAGACGTGTTATAATGAGACATGGTGACCAAACAGCAATAATGAAAATCATTTTTAGTTCTGAGAATTTATTTATTTTAGAAATAAAATCAAATGTCTCCCGGACATAAGCGGAAGGCCGTTTTGCTATAGGAAATTAAAAATCCTTTCAACCACTCAGAGATTTTTGCTGTGCAACATTCATATTCACTACAAATCGGGCGTAGTGGAGGAAATATATCAAATTTCTCATGTATTTTTGGTAAGCCGTAAAACACCAGTGTTCTTTGATGTGAACGTAATATGTTAGATTCTGATTCATTGATAAAACTGTTTGACTTTCATTTCAGAAACTATCTTGTCTAGCTTTTATCTATGATAAAGGTTTGGGTCTATTTTTACTTCTTCATAAAATCTTTTATCACTTAAAACATTTTCACAAGCCGATATATAATGTTCCTTATTCATAATAACAATGGCGCCTTCTTTGTCTGCTATTTTGATGAGGATTGAATTGCTGAGACATCAAAGAGTGTCACGTTGTGAAGTGGTAAAGTTGTTATAGTTTGATTTTACGTTTTCCCTTATACCAGCCTGATAGACTTCCAACTATTCTAGAAACGACTGTGAGCGTACCTCCCGAACTTCCACTGGATACTAGGATGGATTTTTATGAATGTAATTATGCCAGATTCGATCACTATCTTTATTGTCTTCGGTTGTAATTGTTGTAAAATTTTCCCCACAATTTCTTTCGAAAAATATTCCTTGTGACGACGGACAAATTGAAATATACCCTGAGCTAATTTATTTTTGTCAAAGGTTCTAGTACTTGGGCAATAATTCAATCCACGCTCTAAAACAGAAATTTTGTCTCGAGAAAACTTCAAATTTGATAAACTTATTACAGCTTGATTTTCCAGTGTGTTCGAAATTTTTGAGGAAACATTGGTATTGGAATTTTTTTAAAAGATTTTTCGTTTGTACTGAGTTTCGTGGCATTTTGATATTCTTCACTGAGCACATAGAACTTTGTTTCATGTCAGAATTTTTTGTGGCAGTTTCTGATATAAGTTATGAGAATTTTTAGCAGGTCTTTTAGGAGTGACCCATTTTCGAGTAAGTCGAGTATGTATTGTATATGTTGGTATTTGATGAATTTTAGTTTTCGGGAGGGGAACAAATCTATTATTTTCAAGACAAAATTGAGAAGGCAACTTCACTTTGGATTAGTCAAAAAATACTTTTCTGGAGAATTTCCTATGACTAATTCTAAAGCATATGCTAAGGCAAAAAGTCCACAATCAAATGAACCGATTTGAAGATTGGATATGTGAACTTGTATAGAAGATATCAGTTTGTGGTGGGTAGAGTAAAGTTATCTGCACAGTAAGTTCGTGAGAGATAGGTATGTTTAAACTGTCATAAATATATACGTTTCAAAAAAAGCTGGATGATAAAGTGAAGTATTGTTTTTTTTGGGGGGTGGTGTATAAAGGTTGTGCGGTGTAGACAATATGTGAGGAAATCAGTACAGGAAAAAGATATTAAGTTGTATCGGAATTTCCGGAAATTTGTTAGCAATCAGTGTCAAGCCAGCGTCCACAAGTCGGTTGCATAACATTTGTCCAGAAACTAAATAAGTTTTCTCCGTGTTTTTCAGATTGAAAGATTTCAACCCGAATTCTTCTCCAGTAGTAGCAGTAAATTTGATATGCCTTAATTTTTCAGCTCCTTCTCTTTCTTTTGGCTAAAAGGGGAAATTTCCTTGTTCTTGAAGATTACTAGACATTTACAGAAATTAGTGAAACGAGATTCAGACGGACAAATCTGTTCGAGTTCATTTAATCTTGTTTCAATTTCCGTATTGAGAATGACCAATTTAGAACTGTAATGTTGGATAACAACATCCATAACAAGGAAAGAATTGTTCGCTCCTATTAATTTAAAATTTTTACGCAAACATTCATCCGGCTACTTGATTAGTAGTACAGCCGTTTTTCATTCCAAGACAAGCAAAGTTTATACAAAGACTTCTAATTTTGTACAGTATTTACATTATTCGGACTATTGTCCTCATCTTTGTCGCCATATTTGTCACAACGTTTCGGCCGTTGTACGCTCCGGCCTTCTTCAGGTGGTTGGAATTTCGAACCGAACCCTTTATTTCGATCACTGGGGTAGACTGTTCTAGTTCCACGAGCCATGTTTGATGGATGTCAGTTATCAGTTATCACCAGCAATGGCGAATATATACATGGAATACTTTGAAGAAATGGCATTAGAATCCATATCTCTCAAGCCAACTATATGGTTAAGGTACGTAGATGACACCTTCATACTCTGGCCACACCAGGAAGATGTCCAGGTTCTACTGGACCATGTGAACTCAATAAGACCATCGATACAGTTCACAATGGAGAAAGAGAGTAACAACACACTCCCATTCCTGGATGTACTAATATCTCGAACAGAGCATGGGTTCAAGACATCCGTATACCGTAAACCAACATTCACTGGACAGTACCTCAATTTCAACTCCCACCATCCATACAGCGTAAAGAAAGGGATCGTCCGTTGCTTACAACACCGAGCAAAAGTCATAAGTGGCGACCCAGAGACATTAGATAAGGAATTGGTCAGTATAAGTAGTACCCTACAACGTAACAACTACCCTGGGTACATGGCAGCAGCCCCCCAAAACTGGGATAGGCGGGTACAAGAGGAGGAGGACAACAACACTCAGAAAACAGTCTGCCTGCCTTATGTGAAGGGGTTATCAGAGAAAATACAAAGGATCTGCGGTCCATGTAACATCAGGACAACCTTCAAAAGCGTGACAACACTTCGCAGATATCTCTCTCGAGTGAGACCCCCCATAGAGGAGAACGGGACTAAAGACTGTGTGTACGCTATCCCGTGCAGCTGCGGCAAGGAATATAAAGGAGAAACAGGCCGCCCCCTCAAGGTAAGGCTTTAAGAACACCAGAAAGCTGTAATGCGAGGGGAAGTAGAAAAATCAGGCGTGGCTGACCACATATGGAGAGAGAAGGGAGATCACCGTCCCCTGTGGGATCAGGTTGAGATCATAGACAGGGAACACCATTGGAAAATTCGTAAACTTAAGGAATCAGCACATATGCTAGGCCACAAAAATCTCCTGAGTCGGCCAAGCATAGAAATAAATACAATATGGGAACCAGTAATAAGGAGTGCCAGAGAACAGCAATGATAACAAAAAGTTGCAATATGAGATCTGGTAAAGAACATGCAATGATAACAGCAAAATTGCAATATGAGTACTGGTAAAAAATGGTTGCTGAAAAATTAGGTTTATAATACTCAGAAATTCATACCCAGATGTCCTCAATGGTACGGTGGATAAAGGCGTTGGTTAGATCCAGTAACAGACCCAAAAAGAGTGTGAGTTCAATACCCGGTTCAGGCAGTGGAGAACTTTCAGAGGGAAAAATTACCAGGAGATAACTGATAACTGACATCCATCAAACATGGCTCGTGGAACTAGAACAGTCTACCCCAGTGATCGAAATAAAGGGTTCGGTTCGAAATTCCAACCACCTGAAGAAGGCCGGAGCGTACAACGGCCGAAACGTTGTGACAAATATGGCGACAAAGATGAGGACAATAGTCCGAATAATGTAAATACTGTACATAATACCTCATCTCAGAAATATAGACAGATTCTAATTTTGTGTAGTTTTATGGATTTTATACTTGGAAAATTATTTATATAACTTAAAGAAGACAGATATACTGTCAAAATATCGTTTATCATTGTCAAAACTGTGTTTTTTCTTTTCTTTATCTTTTCTTAAACCGCACTCTTTTCTTAATAATAATAATAATAATAATAATAATAATTATGATGATGATGATGATGATCATCATCATCATCATCATCACCACCATCATCATCATCATCACTACTACTACTACTAGTATTATTATTATTATTATTACTACTACTACTACCACCACCACCACTACTGCTATTATTATTATTACTACTACTACTACAACCACCACCACTACTACCACCACCACCACCACCACCACCACCACTACTACTACTACTACTACTACTACTATTATTATTATTATTATTATTATTATTATTATTATTTCGTTTGATTTCTATCGCAAACTCATTTTTTCCGGATTCCAACCAGAGATCTATGGTCAGAAAAGTTACAGCAAATTTTAACTGAACATTCTTGTAAAAAATAATAAAACAACCTAAGATTATACACATTTTACATTGATAAAGCCCTTCGTAAGTTATGAGCAGTACTACTTGTGAGAATTTTTTTTGTATTTCTTTAAGGCACGGGCTTGCATCCTTTCAATAAGTCTATCATAACCTCTTCCAAAAATTTTTAAGATCTCCAAAGATACATTACAGTCTGCAGGAACTGCCATGTCAATAAGAAAGCATATTCTGTTTTGTGATCTTCGATTACTATGTCTGGGCGATTAACTTTCATTGTTCTGTCTGCGTGCATTGTGAAGCCCCATAAAATTGTTACTAGGTCCTATGTTTATAAATACTACTACTACTGCTACTACTACTACTGCTACTACTACTACTAATATTAATACCGTATATTTCTGCGTATAAGACGACCATTAAATCCCTAAAATTACCCTTAAAAATTGGGGGCCGTCTTATACTACAATTCTAAAAAAGAAACCGAGTGATCTTTGTCGGTAGGCTAGCCTCGGCCTCGGTGCGATAACCAATAACGTACATGAAAAAATTCACATTATTAAATAAACGGATAAAAGTAATAAAACTATTTCTACCTTATATACTACTGGCATGACTTCATAATAAATTGCCTATTCGAAGAATAATTCCATATCAATGAAATCAACTTGTATTCATTCAAGCTCAGGTGAGTAAATGTGAACATCGAGTTATGATTGCGTTCACAGCAATGGAATGTACTATTATCGTACCGTTATTAGCGGTATTTTCTGATTGTCGATAAAGTATAAGTAAATGGTCATTAGTACACCAGGCTGTGATTGTTTAGATATAGGAAAAGAAGAACAAGGAAAAGAAGAACAAGAAAAAGAAGAAGAACCAGTATTCGTAAGAGATCACGTGATAAAACGTAAAGAAAACAATGGTTTCCTTGTTAGGGGGGCGTGTGAAGGAAGAAAATCAGGAATAACATGATATAGAATCGGTTTATTTTGTTTATTTTGAATCTGTAAGTATACAGTAAGTAATAATATTTCCAATAGCATCATCTTTATATAATCAATAAGCAGTCATCTTATACTACAGGTATTGAATAAATTTATGAAAATTTGATATGTTTTTTTAAACCTTGTCTTATCTAAATGTCACCTTATACACGGAAATATACGGCAGTAGTAGTAGTCGTAGTAGTAGTAGTAATAATAATAATAATAATATACTTTCTTCTTTCGAGGGGTTTTCATTTTCAAGTGGTGGTATGGCATTATGGGTGCTCTCCTTCAAGTTGTACAATCATAAACAGATGGTACCTGTCACATAATATTTGCAGTGCCAAGAAACGCAGACTTTTGAAACGATTGGATATAAGGCTTTATTCGGATTTTCTCAATGTAGGTGTTCAATTCTGGAACCCAAAACTCCACTGATATCTACATTCTAACCACTTCAATTCAGGATCCTCCTGATTCCTGTTGTTCCCAGATTCACCTTTATTCGCGGTGATAGCACCTGTTTGGGTACCAGCTATGGGCAAATACTGAACCCACAAACAAAAATGAAACCCCATGAAATTATAAAAATGCATTTATATACTAAAAACACTAGCAATACATTTTCATAGTAAAAACTAACCGAATTAACCGCGTCTTGCAGCGTGTCACACATTTTTTGCAAGAAAATAATTTTAAATCATTCTTATAATTTGTGAAGAAAAATTATGCAATATTACTCAAAATCTTCCCGATGTGGCCTCTATCTTCTGGCTTTCTCCTTCTGTATTTTGGATAAGAGTCATTCCCTTGTCCAAATTTAATTTTAATTTAAATCAAAGGGGATTTTTAGAGGGGGGGGGGTGTCCAAAAACAGCTTGATCTGACCCCTCTGATACATATATTGGATGCAATAATTGATTGAATGAATTGATGTGCAGATTTCAACATTGATATGACAGTTGAATTGTCGCAACAAATATGTATTTTAAGGCACTGCCCACTGATTGGTGATGCCTTACTCAAATTGACGTCCATATTGTCTCATTTTTATCTTGCCGATATGACCTCTATTTTCTGGCTTTCTCTTTCTATATTTTGGATAGGAGTCATTTCCTTGTTCAAATTTAAATTTGATTTAAATCAAAGAAAAAAAATTAACTGGGTGTTTGTGCTCCTCGGGAACCTGCTTTGATTAAAATGAAATATACTTATCCAAGTACTAGAGGAATCATTCCCCTGATCAAATTTAAATTTAATTTATATCAAAGGGAAAAAAATTCAGTGTGTGTGAGTGCCGGGGGCAAATATCCTGGGTAATGTAGTTTCAGAATATATATGGTTATGGGGGTCTATCTCTAAAACCCTAGGAAGAGTTTGATAACAAACAGACAGAGCCAACAACATTATATAGCTATCAACAATACATTTTTATAGTAAAAATACCAATAATAAATATTTATAGTAAAAATGCCAGCAATATATTTTTATATATAAAAAAATAACCAACAATGCATATTTACTGTAAAATTACCAACAGTCCATTTTATCTGAACTTGAGGGCATAAATTAGGTTCAAAATATTTAAATTAAATAACCCATACAGATGTTGATATGCCGCTAAAAATGTCAACAAAAATCAGTCCAGAGGTCAATATTTTCTCTTAAGCTAGTCAATTTCTTTGACCCTGATAATATGGCCCCCAGTAACTAGTACGTAGATGTGAAGTCATTTCTTTGTTGTTGTTGTTGCTGCTGCAGTTCTTCTTCTTCTTCTTCTTATTATTATTATTATTATCATTATTATTATTATCATTATTATTATCATCATTATTATTATTATCATTATTATTATCATTATTATTATCATCATCATTATTATTATTATTATTATTATCATTATTATTATCATCATCATTATTATTATCATTATTATTATCATCATCATTATTATTATTATTATTATTATTATTATCATCATCATTATTATTATTATTATCATTATTATTATCATCATCATTATTATTATTATTATCATTATTATTATCATCATCATTATCATCATCATCATCATCATCATCATCATCATCATCATCATCATCATCATCATAATCATCATTATTATTATTATTATTATTATTATTATTATTATTCCTTTGATTTTTGGTGTATATTCATTTCTTTCCTAAGGTCAAAAATGTCATCGTGACATTTTCCCCTGAGCATGTTTTGAAAAAAAATCTAAGGTAAGATTTTGCATTGAAAAAGTATTTCGTCAGGTTTGAGCTGTACTTCTGAGTACATTTTTTTGAATTTCTTTAAGGCTTGGCCTACCAGGGATCCCTTCAATAAGTCTATCAGAACCTTTTCCAGGTTCAAATTACAACTGGTATTACTGATGTCTTCATATGCAACATTTTTAAGATTTCCACTTCAAGATACATGTATTTTGATAGTTTGTGAAGATCTTCAAAGATAAATTACAGCCTGCAAGAACTGCTATGTCAATAAGAAAGCACAATTTTTTTGTAGTTTCCTTTCTGTAAAAGTTGCATATTTTCCAATGCAGATATTGGCCCACTCTGTCATGCAGGGTTTTAAATTATAATTATAATAATAATTATTATTATTAAGTAGCAGAATAATTTTCGGATTTCATTGTTCTGTAAATCGCCTTTTTCCTTGAAACCACAATACCCACATTTCCAACTTAACGAGTCTAACACTTTGCAGTAATTGCTTTAGAGGTTTCGGCAATTTAGCTTCAGGGAAATCATTCTTATCTAGTTGTTAAAATAAAGAGAAAAACAGATTTCCCATATGTTTAGTCAACTGAAAATGATTTTCGCCACTTGACTAACAACATTTATATGTTCAGATGCATGAAATGTGTGCATTAAGGTCAACTATTCAATGATGTCAGAATACCGAGAAAAAAGAAAGAAAACTACAAAATTCGTGGAAAAAATTTCAAAAAAAAAATACCAGACGGTCACGACTGAATCCATTTACACTTGTAGATTTCATCAGCTCAAACAAGTTATTTTTTTTAACTATCAAGATTTTACCTTCCTTCATCATGAAGTATTTCTTGAACTTATTCTTTTTACTGCTTGTTCCCCTTTGTGAAGGTAAGTTTCAAACTATAATTAATTTTGTCATTTCTTTTTATTTGTTTTGAGAACAGTATTCTGTCAAACTTTTTTTTTTTTAATGCAGATATGATTTTTTTTATCTTAGGGTAACATAAGATATGTATCCTTTCTTTATTTGATGTTCGAATTTAGGAATAATTCTATTGCAAAGACGATCTAATATGTCTCTTAGCAATTTTGTCTAATCATTTTTCAACATTTCTATTCTGTTGACTCCGAGTCGCCGTGATTGTCACATATTTCCTGTTGGTTATAAAAAAAATGTGTCGTAAACTATAATTAATTAGAAGTATTTATTACTTATAGGTACCTTCACTAATTCGGTATAAATTTTCAATAGCTAAGGATTAAAATGAATTTTTAAAAAATGAAAATGCATTCTTGAAGATTTCATTTTAGCTTTAGTTGAAAGCTAAATGATTAAATTTATTATTCCCAGTAAGTAAAATATTCTGGTATATTTCAAATAGAAATTATATAGATTGGAATGTCAAATATGTAATCGATTTAATAAGATTTTCTTAAAAACGGCCATTTTCTTAATTTTAAGAAATTTGTAAACAAAACAAAATTATCGGTTTTAAAAATCTTCCAAAAATAAAAAATATATTTCTGACACATTATTAGAGTAAAATTGTCAGATTAAACGTTTACTTAAACTGATTTGAAATAAATATTACTTATAAGTAATATGCAATCAGTTTCTAACAACGGGTCCTGATTTTCTTTCATCTTTATTGACGTATTAATAAGTTCTGAGGTGAAGACAGTTTTTATGGACGACTAGAAATGACATAAATTTACGAAATCTAAGTGAACGCATTTTTTTTAGTTTTTAACTACCTAGTAATTTTTACAAATTAACTTATTTTCTGCAATTATCTAATATTTTACTGACTTTTAGTTCCGTTTGAAGATGCATTATAAAAAAATGAAAGTATTATAAAATTTTCTTGAATTAATTTCAAAGTGAAATTAAAATAAAGATAAATAAGCAACCAAATTAACACATAGATCTGGAAATTTTTTTATAATAGTTAAAATATTGTTTAATCATTGATAGTTAATAAATTTTAATTAACATTAGCTAAAAAACATTTTTCTATTTTCTTCCACGTCACCTTTTCATAATAATGACATGTTTAGACTATCACAGATGCAAAAAGGGAACAATTGAAGTGAGAAAATAAAGAAAAAAATATTTTAAAAGTAGAATGGCAAAACGACGTTTATTAATTTTATTCAATTTTGGATTCTTAAATTTCGTTTCCACTTAATTACAATATCACACACAGGAAATAGCGCGATACAGAAATTTTAAACGATTTTAAACTATTATAAATAATTATGATTGAAATTTTTTAAAAAATGAAAAAATTCTTGTAAAAATTCATTCTTCATCGCAAAATTTTAATTTCTTCAGACAACATTGTCCTTAATATAACTTATTTACAAAAGCAATTAAAAGCTTTTCTAATTAAATAATGTCGTAGTTTGATTACAATTTTTGGTTTACTATTTAGAACAGATTTTCAGTTAGAATGGTAAAAGTTTGAAAAAAAAAATGGATAATTTACATTCTCCAAGGAGTCATACTTTTAACTAATAAAAAAAATTCGCGAAATTTCATGAAATTAAGTGGTGGGTAACATGTAAAAAAATATTTTTTACCAAAATTTTCTAAAACAAAAACTTTCATAAATAATCCTGAAAGTTTCATTAAAACCGGACACTTATTTGAATTTTGCAAGAATTTCCAAATCAATGTGTTTTCAACGGAAAAAATACGCGTAAAAAATCATTGTAATTTTTACGCACCCCGATGATGTAAACAAAACAAGATTTTGATTCAAAATTTCGAACGTGCTAGAAAAGATTAAAAATTTTAAAAAAATAATAAAAAAATACTTTGGTCTTTCATCTTCATAATAACATAAACATTTTGACGTTAAAACTGTTTTTATTATGATTGTGGCCTTTTTCATTATGCTATGCTGTTTTCCCGCGAAAAAGTCGATGTACCTATATTACTATCTCCCTGGTAGTTTAGTCTTCAAGATCAGGACTAGTGGTATCTCGCAGTTCGTCCACGTCGCAACCGGATGTGACATAAGATCGAGGTTTAAAGTGGGTCTATCCGCCACACCGTGCAAAAATTCCCAAACCCCTTTGACACTTTCCCTTTTGGGGACGCCTCAGCCACTGGGCCATAAACCCAGACCCCTTCCTCTTAAATCGATCTGCATTGGGCAGACCTTTTATTTATCAACGTGTAAAAATTTCTTGCTTTGCTATTATATTGTAAGGCCAGGAAATAAATAAAAAAGAAAGAGAAAAAATAGAAAAGAAAGGGCGATTAATGTTTATTCGTTTTCTTTTTGTTCCTCTTCTTGGTCTTAGTCGTCTTAACAAACAAACACACCCCATCGTCATAAGGACGCGATCTCATGAACTGATTTTTTTTTAAATCGAAGACATGGAACGTAGCAATCTTTAAAAACATTAACCTCATTACAGTAAATTTTAATACTGCGTTAAAACAAGAATATACATGTTGTGTTTTGTGTGAACTTGACAATTCTCCTTGTCATCCGATATGAAATACAAAAGGAGTTCTGAAAACTAGAACAAGTTAATTATTATTGAAAGGTCAATTTTATTTTTAATATCATCTTGTCTTCGGTCATGGTTGGGGAAATGTTCATTAAAATATCCATGTCATCCTTGTTTAGCTAGGTATTTGGTAATATCTCTAAATACATCTATTTTTGTATGTCTTTATACAGAATATTAGGTATGTCCAATATTTCGCTAAAAAGTGGTATACCTTGACGACAAAAGGTCCCCAAATTGATAAAACAATTTTTAACGTTTAAATATTTATGTTGTTATTAAAGAGGAAAGACCAAAGTATTTTCTGAATATTTTTTCAGATTTTTTAATCCTTCCTATAAATGTTAAAAATTTTATTAAAAATCTTGTTTTTTTTCGAGTCAAAAAATTTCGTAAAATCGAACTTATCGACATTTCTGTCGGAAAGATCATAGTTTGTTAGTTAAAAAATCATGAAAAATAAATTACACCTTTTTCTTTTGTTATCTTAGGAAATTTAGAATGATTAAAGTATACTTAATGTAATTTGAAAGAAACATTACTTACATTTTTAGCAGAAAATTTTTTAAGAGAGATATTTCCCACCAGGGTAGTCTATTTTCACAGGCGTTGATTGATGTACGTCAATATATTCACAACTTACGGTACTGAAATTTATTGTACGGTACCGCCAAAGTGATATAATTCGTTCTAATTTTAAGTGAATCTGGTTAGTAGATTTTTTTTTTAAAAATTCACTTTCAAATTTCTTTTTTTTTTTTTTTTACCTTACGTTTGAGGAAGAATTCTGCACTGAAAATAACATTTAAATTATGAAAGAAAATCAAATTTTACAAGTAAAAATAAAACAGTAAAAAAAATACATTTTTTTAAATTGAGGTTTATTATTTCAGTCATGAAATATTTTTCTGAGAATATAAAAATTACATGAAACACCATTAATTGAAACGGGTTAACTTAATGAAATGAGATTTTATTTCTTTTTTATTAAGGCAGATTTTTTTCTATTTATTAATAATTATATGGCAGTAATATGAGTTTTATTTTATTTATTAATAAAATTAACATGCTAATAGCAGCTATGTTGGTTTTGTTTTGACTCGACAAGTATTTTTTAGTTTGAGTAGTAGCGAGCTAACTCCAGAAAATTTAAACTCCAAAAATCGTTTTAATTGATAATTTGTCGTGTGGATAATAATTCCAAAGTAATGTACAATGAATTTATGCATTCGATTTCAAACTTGAAAATTTGGGTGGACTTCCAAGGGCGTTTTTTTTTTTTTGTAATTGTAAATAGTCGATATTTTCTTTTATCCCACTATTCGATTATATTTGAATAGAAAAAGAAAAAAATTGAAAATAATACGACGATATTCAGAAAACTTGACAAGCGTTGTTTTCTTGTTACAAAGCCATTTCTGAAGTAAAAAAAAAAATTGCTTCTATCAAAGGAAACTACTCATGTGACATTATTTCAACAATGTGCATCCGTACTTTCGTTGTAGACGATTTTAAATACAATTTTGGAATATTAAAAATTATTTTTAAAATAATTATGGTTGTCAGATTTCAAATTTCAAATTTATGATCTTTAAAAAGTAGAGAACATAATATATCATTTCCATAAGGTTGCAGAAAGAACTTAATGTATAAATATATAACAACCTTTTGTCATATTGTGTATTTAAAATTGAAAAAAAAAAGAAAATTAATGTAAAAATTTATTGTTCATCAAAAAATTTTTTTTCTTTCAGATAATAATTACCTTCGTATATATTATTCAGAAAAGCCATTAAAACTTTCTTAATTAAATATTGTCTTAGTTTTATTGGGTTTTGTATTTTTACAATTGAGGTAAAAGTTTGGACAATTTCGGACATTTTTTTAACAAAAAAATCGATGATTTAGATTTTTCAGAGTTTTGTGCATTTAATTAAAAAAAAAAATTGAGGTTGCAAATAAATTGTTTTTTGTGTTTTCATAAAATTAAGTTCGAGGGGGGTAACAGATATAAAAAAAAAATATTTATACCATGACTTTCAAAGAGACAAACATTTCTAAATTAAGTTCATTCATTTCTGAATAAGTTCTGAAGTTTTCATTAAAATCCAACAAGTAGTTAATTTTTACAAGAATTTCGAAATTAATGTGTCGTTCAACTGACAAAAAAACAACTAAAAAAAACGCTAAAAAGGTCAAAATTGGACATACCTACAGAATATATATACAGTGTAACCCGGATATAAGAGAGTTGTCGGGACCGGAGAAGTATCTTATATCCGGGTTTCTCTTATATCCGGGTTTGGTCTATTTTGTTTTATTAACACAGGCTCTAATTTGGGACCAGATAAAATCTCTCTTATATCAGGGTCTCTTATATCCGGGTTACACTGACAGTGTAACCCGGATATAAGGGAGATTTTCTCTGGTCCCAAATTAGTGCCTGTGTTAATAAAACAAAATAGACCAAACCAGGATATAAGAGAAACCCGGATATAAGATACTTCTCCGGTCCCGACAACTCTCTTATACCCGGGTTACACTGTATATATGTGTGTGTGTGAGTGTGTATATATATATATATATATATATATGACATTATTAAGAAGGCGCTGGTAAAATGGGAAAAAGGCTCTAAAAAAACCTGGAAAACAAGAAAAACGCTGTTTTTCAATAGACTGAAAGTATACTGATAACAAGACAAGGAAAATGAAAGTAAAGGATATTTATTTTATTTTCTCTCCCCACCCCGGCGTTGAGATGTCGACGACGACTAGCTTCTATTTAACGCCGACAATATTTTTATTGCTGGCAATATTTCTTCTTTTTTTTTTATTTCTTTTTCAAAAATATATTGCTGGTAATAATCAGAAGAATAGATTATATTTTAGTGACCTCAAGTGCCTCAAGATAAAGCGTCAGTGGATCATTCGTTGAGTGAAGTGGGTAATGGGAAGGCCACCCACGAAGCCAAAATTCTTTCAGTTGATAAAACTTTGATTTTAAGACCGACATGTTTCCAAAGGAAAACAGGAATGGAATATTTGCCTAAGATGCGATCAAATTTATTAAAACAAAGGAATTGTCTCTTTTTTTTCACTTGTTGACCAAAGAGCTGGTGAGGCGAAGCGACAAGTGACAAATCCCAGATACAACCAACCCCAAGGACGCAATAATAATTCCCCGTTGATGGAAATTTTGGATGATAATTGAATTTAGCAATAAACACCTAACCTCTGGGAGCAAGTTTGATCAGGTGACAAAGAGAGAGGTAAAGACCCAGGTAGAATTTCAAGGAATTCGGAGGAGTTCCCTGCACTACCCGGGCGTTGATATTGAAAGGCAACCACGTAAGATGAAAGGAGTTGGGTGGATCGAAATTCTGCCATCACCACTCTTCGATTTAATCAGGCAATCAATTTCCCAACCACCTAATGCCATGCTGGTTCAAGACCTGCTTTACCAAACCCCGAGCAGCTTCTGCAGAAATACACCGGCCTTGTTCCAGACTACCAAATACAACCGAATTGTCGGCCCGAAGAAATCACAGAGAAATCAGACTCCAGTCTTGTACAGTGTAACCCGGATATAAGAGACCCGGATATAAGAAAACCCGGATATAAGAGAGACTGTCTCTGGTCCCAAATTAGAGCCTGTGTTAATGTATATATAATAGACCAAACCCGGATATAAGAGAAACCCGGATATAAGATACTTCTTCTCCGGTCCCGACAACTCTCTTATATCCGGGTTACACTGTATAATGTTGTGTTACACAGCTGTCTCCTACTTTGTTCCTTGTGACGTCATCTTGCCAAAGCTAGCGGATCAGCGACGTTGAGTATACAATTCGGCCTTCACTTGCCTTATGATCTAAAACAAGCACAACGTAGGCAGTGTGAGATTGAGGATCAGGTTTTGAGTAGAAACTGATCAGATTATTTTTGTTTGTAGCCTCTCTGTAAACGTCAAAATTGAGTTCGTTGTTATTTCTATGAAATATGAAGGGAAGAGTGTAGTTGGTTTCAGTTTCAAAAGTGAAGTCTATTTTGTATTGTACAAACAAAAATAATATTGATCAGTTTCTACTCAAACAACTCTTCCAAAAATTAAATCTGGAACAATTATAGGATTTTATTCAAGAGCATTAAGAATCCGCAGCCCCCAATATTTACCTGAAGAAGAAATATACATAGAAAACACATTCAAAAACCTACGATACCGATATCATTTTGTTCCCAACACAAGAAGAATGGCATACAAAATATACAACCGAAACAAAAATAATAACGTAATACGCAATAATGAAAACAGATGCATAATACTGCCGACCAACTCCGTCACGTCCACTATCTAGAACAACTTATCCCATCTAGATAATCTTACAATAGTCACAAAATCTTCCAAAACTATTATGGATATACTCAGATCCTCAAACACTAATATCAATAATATTTCTGAAGCAGGCATATATAAAATAAATTCCTAAAACTATTCCTCACAATATACTGGAGAAACAAGCAGAAATTAAAAACAAAACGCATATATATATATATATATATGAACAAACAAAGTTATTGTAAGCCTCCAAATACAGCTCTGAACAACACAAAGTCTGCAAAATGAAAATACTTCAAACCTCAGGACAAAAAGAGGAACCATGGACAAAAAGAAATTTCGTTTATTCAGGAATCTCTCTTACATATCTATAAAGCAAGGGGCCAGCCCATCTACACCCATTGGGAGAGAGAAAAATATAAACAATGAGTGAATAATCCTTTGGCGTTCGACAGGAGACATTAGAAGCATAAAGCTGAAGTAAACCCCAGTTGGTTTGGTTTGTTTCGTTTTACGGTATATCAGCCTCAATGGGTTATTTAACGCCGACAAGATTTTTATTGCTGGGAATATTTCTTCTTTTTTTCTTTCTTTTTCAAAAATATATTGCTGGTAATAATTTTTCTTCAAAAATTTATTACTGGTAATAATTTTCACGTTTCTTGTATTAAAACCTATTTTTACACTTTCATAGTGTTTTGACCCCAGTTTGGGGACTAAGTATTTACCCATAGCTGGAATCCTAACAGGTGCTACCACCCCGGGTCAGGGTGGACCTGGGAACATCAGCAATTAAGAGGTGGTTCCATGCTCTTCAAAACCTCCTGATCAGAGGCCTTGCTATTGGACGTAGTTTATCTTCTTACCCAGGAAGCGGATGTAGTTTATCGTCAGAACACGAAGCAAACCCCAGAAAGCACAAAAAAGTAAATAAATAGTAAATAAAATTACAGTAATTTCGAATTTCGTCCGTACTGAAGAGCTGGCTCAAACCGTAGCAGAACCGTGCTACAAAAGGACAAAGAACGAAAATAAAAATAACATAATAAAATAACCTAGTAGATCGCCGGATTAATTTCCTGATGGTTTATATGGTTTTCGATATAACAAAATTAGCCCTTCACATTAGAGTCTCTATAGTGAAACTTGGTCTTTTCCCCCTTGGAGCGGGTTTAATCAACAAGGCTCAACTCCGGAAATTTCTCGGCATCAGGTCACGTGGGGTTCAGCAGCTCCCTCGTCTTCTGCTGTCGCGTCTCGTCTGCGTCTGTTGCATCAACTGCTGGGTCGCTTAAGTGCTCTGTTTATATGTATTTCGCCCGACTCCCATCACACTTCAGGATTCGCCTATATTTATATTAATTAATTATTTTCTCCAATTTTGGTGAAACGACACTGATATTCAAACAAAGCGGTCAGTTATTCAAAACAACATATTTGTTGGCAATAAATTTAGTTCATCATTCATTTATATGTCCTGACGCCAATCGGTCCGTAGCCGGTTACTCATTCAAAACAAAAAAAATTTCAGCAACTTTTGCGATTGAAAATTATTTCTATGTCCCTGACGTCAAAGGATTCCTTTTAGTTGTTGATTTCCTTTTGTTATTTGTTGTTTTTGTTTATAAATAGTTTTTGGCTTTTTTTTTTAATGTTTATGTAGCTTGTTTATGTATTGATTGAAAATACTTCTCATGTTTAAATAAGTTTTATTGTGTGAAATATGTTGCATATTTTATTTGATATTTTAGTGGACACATCAGATGCTTAACGAATTCATGTTCCAGTGTTCTTGACTATACCGCATTGTTCTTGTCACATTTCCAAACTAATTTTGCTTTGCCCTTTATTCATCAGGCATTGCAATATTAAATTGGTTTCCCGATGGAGCTCGCATTTATTTGCACTTAGCTTCATAGGTAATTTTACGCAGATATTTTTACTGAGGTCGTCCGGTAATTCACCACTGTTATATATTCCGTTTATTACTTCTGTGATAATCTCGATCTCGAAATCGGCAGATTAAAAATGTTTAGATTAATGTTGGACACTACTCTGTAACGTGTGTCAGTTGTTTTCCACGCAGAAAAATTATTTGTCTATTGGAAAATATTTATTTCGTCTTTTCTCTTTTCAGGTGTTGTGATACAACTGATAATGCCTTCACAAATAACCCTACACTCCACTGGGATGAAGGTAACATGTAATTTTATTAAAGATTACACCTGGGATATAATCTACAGTAAGATATCGCTGTTCCATGGCAGACATGAGACCAAAGCATATTATATGTTCGGTAAAATGCCGTACGAAATAATGTTCCGTGATAGAATTTCTGTGGAATCCAGTTTAACAACAACAAATATTTCTTTGACATTTGTCTTTTCCAATATAACCTGCAGCGACTTCTCAACGTACAAGTGCAGAGGATACGAAACGACAGGGGCTTTTGTGGATTCTGAATAGAAAATATTAAAAAGTAAACATTTAAGTAATAATTACATGCGTTTGAAGAATTTAACAAATGTTTGCATGTATTTCATTAATTTGGGAAAGGGTTGTATTTGTATAAAGAATTTAACAAATGTTTGCATGTATTTCATTAATTTGGGAAAGGGTTGTATTTGTATAAAGAATTTAACAAATGTTTGCATGTATTTCATTAATTTGGGAAAGGGTTGTATTTGTATAAAGAATTTAACAAATGTTTGCATGTATTTCATTAATTTGGGAAAGGGTTGTATTTGTATAAAGAATTTAACAAATGTTTGCATGTATTTCATTAATTTGGGAAAGGGTTGTATTTGTATAAAGAATTTAACAAATGTTTGCATGTATTTCATTAATTTGGGAAAGGGTTGTATTTGTATAAAGAATTTAAGAAATGTTTGCATGTATTTCATTAATTTGGGAAAGGGTTGTATTTGTATAAAGAATTTAACAAATGTTTGCATGTATTTCATTAATTTGGGAAAGGGTTGTATTTGTATAAAGAATTTAACAAATGTTTGCATGTATTTCATTAATTTGGGAAAGGGTTGTATTTGTATAAAGAATTTAACAAATGTTTGCATGTATTTCATTAATTTGGGAAAGGGTTGTATTTGTATAAAGAATTTAACAAATGTTTGCATGTATTTCATTAATTTGGGAAAGGGTTGTATTTGTATAAAGAATTTAACAAATGTTTGCATGTATTTCATTAATTTGGGAAAGGGTTGTATTTGTATAAAGAATTTAAGAAATGTTTGCATGTATTTCATTAATTTGGGAAAGGGTTGTATTTGTATAAAGAATTTAACAAATGTTTGCATGTATTTCATTAATTTGGGAAAGAGTTGTATTTGTATAAAGAATTTAAGAAATAGTTGTATGTATTTGAAGAAGTTAAGAAATTTTTTCATGTATATAATGAAGTTAAGAAACATTTTTATCTACATAAAGAATTTAAAAATAGTTGCAGGTATTTGAAGAACTTAAGAAATTGTTCCATATATTTGAAGAATTTCAAAAATGTACGCATGCATTTAATTTAATAAATGGCTGTATGTATATGAAGAATTTAAGAAATGGTTAATTTTCTTTCAAGAATGTAAGAAATGGTCGTATTTATATGAAGAATTTAAGAAATGGTTTCTTCTATTTCAAGAATGTAAGAAATGGTCGTATTTATATGAAGAATTTAAGAAATGGTTGCTTCTATTTCATGAATGTAAGAAATGGTTGTATTTATATGAAGAATCTAAGAAATAATTGCACATATTTAATGAATGTATTAAATGCTTCTTATATTTGAAGAATTTAAGAAATGTTTGTATATTTTAAAGGAATTTTAAAATGGTTTATTTATATAATGAATTTAAGAAATAGTTACAAGTATTTAAAGAATTTAAGAAATGGTTATATTTGTATAACAAATTTAAGTAAGGGTTGTTAAGAATTTAAGCTCTGTTCAGATTTGTTAAGCATCGTTGTTAAGAATTTAAAATGATGTTAAGAATTTAAGGAAAGATTGTATTTATATAAAGAATTTCAGAAATTGGTACATGTATTTGAAGGACTTAAGAAATTGTTGCATGTATTTTTATGAATTTAAGAAATAATTGTATTTACAAAAATAAATTAAAATGTTTTCATGTATTTAAAGAACTTAGGGGATGGCTGTATTTATATAAAGAACTTAAGAAATTTTTACATATATTTGAAAAATTTAAGAAATGTTTGCATGTATTTAGATAATTTAAGAGATAGTTGCATGTAGTGGAAAAATTTAATAAATGCATAGCAAGATAGTATGCCAAGCTCATTATAGTTAAAGATCTGAATAGTTTCTCTGTGTTCAAATATCATTATTAACTCTTGACCCTCTAATGGGCGAGCTGTGCTGAATTTTCTGTTTTAGAATTATTTCACGCCATTTGTTCTTGAACTTATTTGGCAAATACTCTATGTCTTTGTTTATCTTTTGTTTTCGATTTTAACTAAACAAATTTTTCTTGTCTGGAAAAAACAAACAATTGAATTGATATAGTAGTTTGTTTTGATCTGTTACTTCGTTAGGAGTTTGTAAAGCTATAAGATATTAAAACTTCATAATCTGTCACCGTTACATAAATATTAACTTTAATTAAAATCGTGTACTCGTGTAAACTACGTTTAAATCCATGAAATTTTACTCCTCAAACAGTTTTCTATCACCCCACCTGAGACCAGAAAATAAGAGTTCTTTTTCTTCCTAAAATGGAAACTTTGTCTAATGGTCGGCGACTAAACTGTCTCCACAGTTCAACTTCATCTGGTGTGGAGAAGGTACCTACAAATTCTGGAGATGAAAGTAAGACCTATCGAAATGGAGAAAAACTCTTGATGAGTCAACACTCAGCTCTAACTAGAGTTAGTGTCTTAATATAAAATAACACCGCGAAGAAGACAATATTAAAGCACTCCACTACGTATTCTAAGGATAATCACGACGATGAGCAACGTAAGTAGTGAAGATATCTTCGCCTGGCAAGGGAAAATATGTGTGACCAGTGTCACCCGACAGTCATTCGTCAATTATTCGCAAAATGAATATAAACAATAACGGTGTAAAGGCGGTTAAGTTCCTCGGGAAAGATTTCTCACCTGGTAAGGATAGACATGAGCGACAGGTGACACCGGACCTTCTTCAAGTGACTGTTTGCAACAAGCATAAGAGCTGGAAGCTTATGACACAACATCAAGCAAGGAATCAATAGATTAAATACCAAGTTCTACTTATATGCGTAACTACATGGTCAAATATTTGGGATGTCGTAAGAGACACACACAGGATAATTCATGCAGACAAAGAGAAAAACTGAAAGCGGATTAGGATTAATACTGAATAATGACATAAAGAAACGTGCTCTGGGAAACTGTCAAATCTCAAACAGAATCCTGTTAGAAAAAGGAAAGAGGTGCAGGATTAATATTAGAAAATGACAGGAAGAAATGTGTTCTATGATACTGCCAAATCTCAAACAGAATCCTGTTAGTTAAACTGAAAGATACGCCCTTTAATATAGCAATGATAATTGCATATGCACAGACAGAACAGAGCAAGGAGGAAGAACTCGATAACTTCTATAACTCTGTGGACAACAACCAGGTCCTATGTAAATCATAAGAAATCATTAACATGTGGCGGACCCGATAGCGGTGCAGATCTGGCTTACGAAAATAAGGCCTTGTGCCAGACGCTACACACTACTACCGAATCCACAGACAAAGTAAAAGAAAATAAAATATTAAGACGTGCTCCTTCCACCGTACAAACGTACAAAGTGAAAAGAAGTAGACAGGCAAAACAACAAAAGGTTAAGAACAAACATACATTTTTATTAAGAGTTTAACAAGTAGTGTCTTCTGTGAAGACCTTCAGTAAATGTACTGGAAAATGTAGTTGAAGAAGAGGCCAAGTAGATTAGTAAATTGTCTTCTGTGAAGACCTTCAGTAAATGTACTGGAAATGTAGTTGAAAAAGAGGCCAAGTAGATTGTCTTCAGTAAGGTACTGGGAATATTGTAGTGAATGAAATTTAATTGACTTGAGTGAAGACCATCAGTAAGATACTGGAAATATGGTAGTTGACAAGATAAGAATCCGCGCCAAAATTCAAATCCAATATGGCTATATGGCGGGAACGAGTTCTTTGAGAAGAAAGGTTCAGAAAGTCAGTTGTAATGCATAGTGAACATACGGCAAGGAAAAATACTCACTGCGAGAGTTTATAATTGTGAGTGTATGTAGTTCTTTTTAAAGTAACAGGTTCTGAAAGTATGCGTTCGAAGAATGTGAAAAATGCTCGTTCATCAGGTTGGAAGTTTTTTGAAAGTTCCTGGAATTGAGATCTCGGTAGATGTTAGCTTCTGTCATGAAGGTGACGACCGTGTCGTATGTATTAAGATACCGAGACGAGCCATGAGGTCTATGCAAGGTTTTGCCGAAAAAAATGTCTCTGTCTGTATATATGGGGTTACCGGCGAGAGACAAGTGAGCCGGCCCAGCCGATGGTCAGACGACCACGGGGCGACTAATTTTGAAACGCCAAATTTGCCGTGACGTCAACGCAAAAGCGCGCGAAAAATATGAATTCTTCCTCATCTTCGGCTAAGACAACGGTTTACTACTATGACTGACCGAACGTGAGAGGAAGGGGTGAAAAGTCGCGCGTGCGTCAAAAATGAAGGTGGGGGTAGTGACATATCCCACAATCATCATGGTAGACCTGAATGCTAGGATCAGAAAGAACAAGAACGCAGGATCCAGAAACGAACGCAGACAAAGAGAGATCCAGTGGTGCACAGAAAACGATCAAATAATTAACAACATCAGGAGCACCTAAGACACCTGTGGATATGGAAAACCCCGGTAGGAGACACGAAGAACCATATTGATTACGTAACTATGAACAAAGGATAAGAAACGTAGTTCAACACTACAAAATATTCCGATGTGACGACTGAGGGGGCAAATGTTTTCCAATCATGTATTACATCAGAGTAAAACTACAGTAACTAAAGAAGGCCAAAACAACGCCTAAACTGCAAAAAGGCATACCCCCACCCCCGAAGGATCCATGTTGAAAGGAGACACACAAAACCAAAATTATAAACGAATAGAACGTGAACGTGAATACAAAATGAAAGTGGGAGCATGTTGAGAGAAACTGGGTACAGTGGGAAAAGTGATCATCCCCAAAAAACTGGACAAATGAATAAGTGGATGACAGAAGAAATTCTAGACATGGTGATAGAACGACAGAAAATTATACCAAGGAAAGGAAAGGAATACCGAACCTAGAAAAAATTAATAATCCATAAAATTGCACCAAACATACAATTAGTAATAAAATACAATTCAATAATTACCTGTATAAGCTTTTTATGATTGTCGATGCAGCTGATCGAAGTTTTATGCCCACCTAATATAAGAGAAACTGTACCTGATAGAAGAAATACGATTATATTTTTGAAATCAGTGGCCAAAATTACATATAATACAGTTAATATAATTATTGATGAAAATTGTCTGTTGGCCAATGTTATGTCGCCGTCAACAAAAGCTCCAGAGAGGTAGTACTAGACAGAAAAACATATTCAAGTGGCTACTGCGGGAATGGTCATCTCTCAGTCATGTGCGACATCAAAGTAATACAATCTGAGAGAGAATATGAAAATCAAAGTGGAACATGCTGAGAGAAACACTCGTGGCGTCGACGAACGAAATCGTCCCAAAGGAAACTAGACAAAAAATGAATGACTGGATGACAGAAGAAATTGTAGAGATGATGAAACAGCAAACAATACCAAACTTTGGAAAAGGCTATCAAACACTAAACACAGAAAGGAAAAAAAAAACAAACAAATCATTTGCATCATTATTTAGGTTATGTGAAACTGCAAGAAAGAAAAGCCCAAAATTGGAGATGAATACTTCCAGCGAATACAGAAGGCTAAATTTCTAGGAAGTGTTTTAACAGAGTATGGGAAATGTGACGCCGATATCCGAAGACGTATTAAACTAATGTTGTAGCCTTAAAGAGGTTACAAACAGACAAAAGTGGTACTCGAGTGACAGGAACAGCAACACAGGCGTAGATGAAAGAAAGGTTTATTGTAAAAGAGAATACACTACTGAAAGACAGGGGGTCTGTTAGCAGGCTAGTAATTCCCGAAGCAAATCTCAGGCATATCATGTGCACACTATATACAGGGTGTCCCAAAATAATGTATATACTCTTTGAATCGTTATAACTTATTCAATTTATGTATTTAGACTTGTAAATAAGATTAATACAAGAGAAAGAATACACATTTAAAGAATTTGAGAGTAAAATATTAAAAAAAAACATAGAAAATTAACTTTAATAAGATAAAAGCTACTTGAAGCAATGGCAGAATGTCCGTATAATGATGAGTTCACATCAAGTGCTCAAACTGGTTACCGTTCTGTTCAATACACTTTTCATATCTTGAAGAAATAGACCTACAAACGTACAGTATCATTTCCTCTGGTATTTGAGCACATTCTTCTTCAATTGCTACTCTCATTTCAGCAATTGTTTCAGGTTTTCTGCTGTAAACTTTGTCTTTTAGAAACCCCCACAAAAAGAAATCCAATGGTGTCAAATCTGGTGATCTAGGTGGGTATTCAGCTGTCTCTCTTCTTCCAATCCATCTGTTTTGCATATTTTCATCCATATAAGTTCTCACATCACGGTAATGTATTATTAACTATTAATATTTAAAGAGTGTATCCATTATTTTGGAACACCCTGTATATCTTTGCTGATATAGTCAGTCCACAAGACTGGCGAAAGAAGCATTCCAAAAGATAGGCAAAATGTTATAAAACAGAAAGATTTCGTTAGTGACGAAGAAAAGGGTGCTAGCTTGTTATGTGATATCCATCCTCTTATATGGCAGTGAATGCTTGAAAACCTCCCCATGAACGAAGAAAAAACTGGAGCAAGCTGACATATGGTTCTACAGCAGGATATTGAGAATTCTAGGGACAGACTGAGTAAGCAACAAGGAAGAAAATAGCAGAAAAAAACACTTATATTCATAATCGGGAAAGGACAACTTAAATTCCTTGGATTGGCATGCTGCGGTCAAAAGAAGTTTGGAGCGCCATGATCGTCCATTTCATGAAGGGACGTAGCAAACAGAAGAAAAATTTACAAGTTAATTTGTCATTGGTGGCACGGTAAAGTAATGGATAGCGGTTCGGATTGAGGAATCGGAGAGCCAAGTTCGAATTCCAGTCGAATCCGTTACATTAATTTACGGGCTTGGGAATGGTATGCATCCTCTTCTTCTACCCCAGCTATGGGTAAATAGCTGGGGCCGGAGACCGGGTTCTAGTCTACCGCAACTGGTCTACCGCAGAAAGAAATAGCAACCTACAGCGTGAAAAATCTGCCTCTGTATCGAAAGATACATGATCGCCTACGCATGGCACATAACTGACTGACTGATTATATTGTATTACATGAAAATTAGGATTAAAAGAGATATCGGTTCTTGGTGGTTATCCAGCACTTGGGAAATGATTTGTATTCTATTAGATCATTGCAAAAGTGTGTGCCCGATTAGAAAATTTAAATTTTACATACTCTAAAGCTAGAAAATATTTTAAAATTTGTAATACTTCTTTTTAGACAATAATGGTTAACTGATACGCAAGATCAATCTCCGCTGGAGAATATATTTACATTTTCGTTCTTAAGATTCCACAAACTCACAGGCCGAAAAAATAAAAACGAGGCATTTATTTCAAATACGACTATCCACTTTAATAACGTTCGAAGCAATATATATATATATATGTATATGTGTGTGTGTGTGTGTGTGTGTGTGTGTGTGTGTGTGCGCGCGTCAGTTTATATATATATATATATATGGGAGTGTGAATATATATATATATATATATATATATATATATATTCACACATATATACGCACACCTACATACGCACACACATATATATATATACACGGATATATATATATATATATATATATATATATATATATATATATATATACACATATATATATACTCGCACACAAGTATATACACACATATACACAGATAAACACTTATATATATGTATATATATATTTATACACATGTATATACACACATATAGATAAACATTTATATACACACATCTATATATATGCACACACATATTATATATATATATATATATATATCGAAATATACTCGCACGAAATATATATACACATATATACATACATATATATTTAAATTTTACATACTCACAAAAAGATTTATTAGTCAAGTACATAGTCTCCATTGTTTTAAAAACTCTCTCGCATCATTCTACAAGTTAATGGTGTCATTTTCTGAAAAAGAATTTTGTTTTGTCGGAAGATGGTTGTCAGACAGTTTTCGACTGACTGTACAGAGTCAATTTTTTGTCATTGCACTTTAAATTGTTCTGTACAAACCAGAACAAATGAAAAGCTGAAAGCGGCAAGCCAGGAGAATTTGGTGGATGCTAGAGGCTTTCCAATTTCAACTCCTTAAGCTTCTGTTAGGTCTGTTTTTCAACATGTGGTCTTCTGTTGTCGTGGTGGAAAATGACACCTTTTTGCTTTGCCAAATTCTGCCGTTTTTCTTAGACCCAAGTCTCTTCAAATGTCAAAAGGCAGTTGCGATATCGATTTTCAAACTCTTAGTAATCTCTTCCGATGAAATCTTCAGTTTATTCTCTACAGTGGCAAGGGGGGTGTCTTTGCGAATGTCGGAAGATCGACCGGTTTGTGGTTGATCGTTTAGATTAAAATTACCCTGATGAAATCTGTCAAACCATTTTTTGACCACTCGAAGAGCTGCAGCAAAATCCAAATAAAACCATCTGAATATTTTTATCGCAATCCCAACGCTTTCTCCTTTGCAAAATTCATAGAGCATAATATGGCAAAAGTGCAACTTTTTCAGACTCCATCTAAGTAAAAGTCAACATTCAACAAAATGTGACTCACAACTGGCTGATCGAAGGTTTCGATCTAGAACAGACTAGAGATCATCAACAAAACAAAAGCCAGTGTCAAGTTGCGCTCAATTTATATCAACAATGAAAATAGAGTGCAAACTTTTGCAATGATTTGATACTTCATTTGTGTGGCATTCCTTCAGGATGCAGGCGATCATAGCTCTCAACAGCTTCCTTTCATTGTAGCTTTAAGCAATGTTTGTACCGTTACTATTCTTCTCTTTTAACAGTGTGAGTTTTAATATAATTAGTTACTGAGGTAAAATAAGAATGAAGAAAAGAAGACTGAGGAAGACAGAAGATGGCGATTGAGGTTGCATTTAAATTTTTGAAGATTGTTGGTGACAGGGGAGAAACCGTAACTATTAGAATGAAATTTACAGTTTCATCTCGCCATTTCAATCGTAAAATGATGAAACCTAGTTGCCACTTTAGTACTGCGTTTAGTTTCATGAAGTCAAGATACCAAGAAGGTAAGCTCATCAGAACAGTTGCCATGAAAATATTTATAGAAAAGGCGATGGGAAAGTGACTGAAGCCGAGATATCAGGTCAGGATCACTAACATTACAGACCCGTCTTTGGATTTTGTCGAGAGTGTATGGCAGCAATATTTAATGCATGGTTGAATGGTAGATGCAACATGCAAGATGGATTCTGGCAAGAAAAATTATTTGGCAAGACACAATGAACTAATTTTCTTAGCAGTATAAATAGCGTTTAACGATTGGCTTGAGGCTTTCTTATTTTATGTATTGTATCCCTTCAGGATACGGGCGATCAAAGCTCTCTACAGCTTCCCATTTTTGTATCTCTATGTTTGTTACACAAGGTCGTTAGGCACTTTGAGTGTTAAATTCTCCCAGCCTCCCAATGTCCTTAAATCTTCCTCCTTGTTCATAGGCTTCGTCTATGTTATTCTCAGCATTGAATATATCATATTCGCTTGACCAATGGCAGATTGGTAGATATTACATGTTAATGAAATATTGTCATGTTAATAAAATAATATTAAAAATATATATAATACTTTTGACTGCCAGTTTTAAAATAATTAGTTTTACTATTTTTCTTTTCTTTCAGTTTTGCCAACTATTGATCGCATCACAAAAAGTGATGACCTTTATCTCAACCGATTCTATACATTTACGTGCATAGGAAACATTAGTAAAGATGGTCCTTATTCAGTGAAATGGTATCGGAATACGATCACGGCTTCCAACAGAATATTTTTGGAGAGTAACGAAATAATAAAAAAAAATGAATGTAGCCGGAGTGTCTCAAGTTTTGTTACTTACTTGGTAAAGGATGCTGACGTAACAGGATTTACACTCTGGTGCCAAATACAAAACAATTAAACAATTGCTCAGAGTCAAAGATTTACTTTAAAAGGTAAAGTACTTGTTTTTAAATACAGACATCCTCGACTTACGACAGTTTTGTTCCTACAATGTATCGAAACGTGATTTTTCCTTGTAAGTCAGAATGTAGCCGCGATTTTTCGTGATTAAGCACTTACGTTACTCACCTATACTAATGCAATAAGTAAAGTAATAATCTATGACATAACAATACATTTCTATGAGATATGTTAACATAATTAGAACTAAAAACACACATGAAGGTCATAAATATAATACAAATAATGAAATGAAAATAATACATATAATAAAATGAAATTGTTTTGAGCTGCTTGTATATTTATTGCCAGTGATGACATTGTCTCTTGGTAGATTAGATGATGATGCGTAATATCTTGTCTCTCTTGTGGTACTCTGAAATAGCAGAAAATCTGGGGAAGAAAGAATAACAAATGTGAGTTTGTTTTCTTTTTATTGTGAATTCAGCAACTTATAGTTAACGTATTCTTCCGTCATACAATGTATTCTTCTGTTGCGTCGTTTAAGTCGTGTGTACGAGACATACGGCATAAGTTGAAACAAGATTAAGGGGGGATTGCATTGTAATCATGTAACGTTGTAGATCGGGACTGTCGTAACCCGGGACCATGTTGTATATTTTTTTCTTTTCTTCTTCTTCATTTTGTTTTAGAATGAACGGAAATTTAAATCCATAAATTTATCTTTAAAGCATTCAAATATTAATTAAACTTTCAGTTTTTGATGTAATGAATAAAATTTGATGATTTCCGGTTGCGTGTCTATATTAGCAGTTACAGTGTGGATTGAGCAAAGTTTTGGATAACCCGTTCACAGGGACAGGGGTTGTCTTTGTGGGTAGCTTCAATACAGTTCGTTCGTGTTGCCTTCTACGTGTCGTAATGTTGGGATGGACAGAGTGTTAGAAGAAGCAAGATTAACAAGTAAAAATTGATTAGTTAATTTGACATGTCGGAAGCTGGCCCAAGAGTCCCATAATTACCTATCAACTGAAGCCCTGAATAAACACCTAAATATAGTGCAGACAAAGTTTAAAGTTTTATTTCTCGCCTTGGCATTGTTTTTCAGCTTTCATATTATTTTGTGAGCTTGCAAGGGGCCATTCCAGGGTTTGGGTGCACATGACATAAAAATGGAGATACAATGCATGCTAGTCATTGTGAGCTCATGGGAAAACTAGATGATCCCTCGACTCAGTTTACGACAAAATAAAGTAGCGGAAGTGGGTTAAAAAGTGTTAAAAAATAGGGATAAATCAGATATTTAGTTTTAAAGATTCTTGAATCGGAATTTTTTATCTGACCATCTCAAAGAATAAACATTTTTAATATCACCAATATTCCTATGCTTAAAGAATCTAAGATCCAGACATTTGCAGATGATGTAACCGAATATTACACCTTCACTTCCAACATTTGTCATATATTTTATATCATTTTACCCCAAGCAAGGCAACAAAGCCATTAAGACGCAAGGGGCGATACTGAGTTTATATTGCTTGTCGATCGGGATAACCTTCAGGGAATTTCAGGATTGTGCCACGGGTCAATCCCATTCCCTTTATGAAATCCGTTGATGACGACAACGACCAAATGATAAGAATGAGAATTGAAGAAATCACGGATCGATGGCATTTTGTTGACGTTGACGGATGCATAGAGCAACCTGAGATGCACATTGACGTTCACAGGTTGGACACTGAATGCCGATACCTGGTAGCGGTGGCCCACCCACCAGGTGATCATGACGTTGTTGCCAGCGAAATTTCCGGTCTTGATTTCGGCTAGTTTTAAATCTTTTAATGGCCTAACGGCATGTTGTCCTACAATAATCTAGGGAATTAAAGCAATGGCTCGCGAACTTGGTGATATATTAATTGTGAGTTCAATTCCTGGTAGGGAGAACTCAGTGGGAACAGGGCGAGTCAAAAAGTAACAGTACTAAATAAGAACTAGAAAGAGTAAGTACTAATTAAAAACAGTACTATATAAGAACTAGATGAGATATAATTAGACAGGATCAGTGAAAAGGTAACAATTTATTCTCGTAGATTATATAGAGAGTTCTGATTGAAATCATCTGAAGTTTACCCGGATCTATAAAGCCAGAGGACACAAAAACTAAAACATGATAATAACAGCAAAGATGGGGACAATAGTCTGGGTGTAAATATGGTAATTAATGTTAACTCCTCTACACTATTTACATTGTTCGGACACTTATCTAATCTTTTTTTGCCACATTAACGACGTTTCGGTCGTTGTACACTCCGGTCTTCTTCAGGTGATTGGAATTTGTAACCAAACCCTTTATTTTGTCCACCGGGGTAGATTGTTCTAGTTCCAGGTGCTATGTCTCTTCCGGATATATTAGTTTCCATTTATTTCCGTTTAATATCTCAACACCGAAAACGTCGTGAATATAACAACAAAGATGAGGACAACAGTCCGAACAATGTAAATAGTGTAAATATTTACAATACCTCATCCCAGAAAGATAGGCAGAGTTTGATAATGCCTCACCTCATAAATTCAAACATAAATCTTTAAAAGTTTTAAAATTAGTTGAAATACTCGATTCTGAAACAATCATTTAAAAAAATGATTTGCAGTACACTAACATACCTTAGCTTAGCAGATGTACAGCCTGCCTGAAGTTATTATGCAAATCAAATAAACCTCAATAACTCAAAAAGTTCTGAACCAATATTTGTCAAGTTTAAACACGTCCATTTCCCGCCTTTTTAATTGTTAGTTTTTGAGATAATTGGAATTTACGAAAATGGAAGTATTGAAGTTGTTTTGAAGATGAAACTAATATTAGACTAAGATCACTGAAATAAAAAAAAATTGTTTTTCTTTTTGTCCATAATATATGTTGAAACATGGGAAAAGGGAAGGATCCAATAATTCAAAAATACGCTTTTAAGTAGGCGCCCGAGGGGGTCGTCAGTGATGTTTTGACTTGGTTCATCAGGGAGTTTCGGGTCTTTCAACATCATACTCCCCATCACCAAATCGACCCAATCAGGGGAGATCTAACCCTGATTCCCCCTCACTTTTAAAACGCTAACAGTTACTCTGGCCTTTTTAAAGAGTTCTACGAAGAAAGACCACGTATTCCGCACATCCGATTGGCTGTTTGTACAACCAATCAGCTGCGCGAATTATTTTTAAATGGCCCGCAGTGGGGACTAGCTTTTTTTTTTTTTTTGGTGGATAGCAGCTTCAATGGATAACTGAGGAGGTAATCTTTAATATTCCTAAGTTTAATCCCTTCCCTAAGTGTTGCATCGTTTAAATATTGCCGGTTGTATTTTATTTGTTTTTTTTTTGGGGGGGGGGAATTAAACTCAACCCTACTATTACATTTATCGTTTAGCCCGATTCTTAAAAAAAAAAAAAAAATTGTTACAGGTTAACTTTAACTGGATTGGTTTTATTCGCCATATTTAAATAATTGTACATGAACATAGTCTATTTCTTTACACACAATAATAAAATTAGAAAGAAAATCGATAAAGTAAAGTAATCAACATAATATTCCTTACCATTAAACTATTTACAAATTTAAGGTCGTTTAAATACAGTAGACTACGAAATGCTCCTGGAATAATTATTATACTTCACATTATAAAACTACACACACACACACACACATTATAAATACAACAACTAATGCGACTTATAGCATAAAAGCAATTTTTGACCAGTGCTCAGATCTTTGAAAAGGATGGAATTGAGGGAGTTAAGAAGGACAATAAATGTAGAATACTTTGTGAATTGGGATATTTAAAAAAATCTCCTAGACAACCTCCTCTCAAATACTTTAAAGTGTCAAAATTGGGACAGGAAATATATGAAAATTGACTTTTCTAATGTAATTTTCACGGACAAATCTCGAGTGACATTTGATGGACATGGTGGATGGGCCAAAGGATGGATTTTATTTCAGACGTGCCTGTGGTTAAAAGGAGGCAACAAGGAAGCGGCAGTGTTATGATATGGCTGGAATTGTCGACCAAACTATTATTGGATCATTCAAAGTCGAGGATGCAGTTAAATTGAACAGTGCTAAGTATTTAAAAAAATCTCCTAATCAACCTCCTCTCTCCTCTCACAAGAAAATATTTTAAAGCATCAAAATTTGGCCAAGAAATATATAAAAGTAATTTTTATGGAAGAATCTCTGACATTTGATGGAACTGATGGATTGGACAAAGGATAGATTTTATCCAATTCAGTTAAAAGAAGGCAACAAGGAAGCGTAATGATATGGACTGGATTTTCGACCAAAGCTTTATTCAAAGTTGATGAAGCAGTTAAACTGGACACTGCGAATTATTATGATTTTCTTTGCATGGTATACGTCCCAGTCTCGAAGTTACAAAGTACGTATTTATGCACGACAATGCTTCTTCTCGTGTAGCTAAGCTTATCCGTGAATTCTTTGAAGATAAAAGATTTACAGGACACAAGATAACGGAATGGCCACAATCAAGTCCTGATTAGAATCTGATCGAAAATCTATCATCAATTGTGGAGATGAAAATATATGAAAGTAGCAATCACTATAACAGTAAAGCAGACCTATGTGAAGTAATTAAAACTACCATATCAGAAATTGAACCTGTTGAAGTAAAGCAATTAAGAAAATCGATTATTGGCTGTTATTGAAAAAAGGGTCACTATATTAAAATGAAAAGGTGTCAAACATTTATCATATGTGTTTGTTATTTGTTTTATTATAAGTGTTGATCATTTTTTATGATTTTTTAATCTTTTTATTGAAGTAAAATGTGATGATTGGTTTTGCCTAATAACTTCAGACAGCAGTTTTTTAGAATACACCAAATAACTTCAATAAAACATATTGATACGACCCACACATTTAACTCGGGCTTTCTTTTGGCATCTAAGTTGATTGTTTAAAATTTGAGAATTTTTTCAAACAAAATTTGAATTATTGAAGCTTATATGATTTGCTTCGTAACTTCACACAGGGTGTAAATGACAGAGTAAATGGTGGATGAAAAGAAATATTGTTTTCTCCAAGAAGAGTAATGGATAATCGGAGAGCCGAGTTCGAATTCCAGTCTTGTTTATTATATTATGCAAATGCTATTACCCTTGGGAATTGTATGAATCCATCTCCACTCCCCCAGCTATGAGTAAACATCAGGACAGATAAGGTCCTATAGTCTTGGTTGTCAAGTAGTCTAGGAGAAGGAAAACTCTTTATTCGAACCAACCTTGTGAGGAATGGGCTTCATCAGGCTATCTTGCCTAAGGCACACCCACTGCTGTTACGGATACAGTACATGTGGTACCTCTTATACTCTAATGGGTTACGCATTCTTCTCCATAAATAGGCAAGGCTGCATTACAGAAAAAATAACACAGGAAAATATTGGGTAACTCTCTTGTTCTAGTCTGCTCACTCGCTTCTGCCATATTTATCTGACCTTGAACTTAACGTATATTGCCTATGGGGGAAATCTTCTCTAATTAAAACCAAAACCAAAACCAAATTCAACATTTTTCACATCAAAACTTGCATATTCCTTTTTACTGAAAAGGAATCAAAGAAACACTTAATAAGTAGCGGCAAATCATTGGAAATAATAATGTATATATCTAATTAATTAGACAACAAATTCTGTCTGTCTGTCCGTATATCTGAAACCCCTCTAACTCAGGCCACTCTTGCTCTACATAGACATACTATACCTTTTGGAATCTGTTCTGGAAGCTTGACTCAGATTTTTCGTTCCTCCAGTGGGGAACCGGCTGAGAAATCTCCCTTCGAGATAAGAGAAAACTGCGCATAATCCTTGCTGTAGAAGACGAGGTTTGCCCTAGCAGTTTCACACTCAGATTTCTCGTTCCTCCCGCGGGAACTAGCGGAAAATTCTCTTCCAACAAAATCAAATGTTCAAAAACTTTGCTAAATGGGAAACCCCACATTTTCGGGCAAAATACTACTATGTTTTACTCTTTTAAACCAAAAATAAAAGCTATTGAACAGTTATTTCCAGCCTGAGGTTTTGTTCATTCCACTCTCACTGCCGAGCAAAAACGAACACACAAACGTAAAAAAATCCTTACTTATTATAATACAAATATTTGCAAATTAAAATCTTTGTTACGTGTCTAGTCAAATGTTTTTAAAATATTTTTTGTTTATTGGAATCTTTCAATTTTTATTTTTTTATCTTTACACTAATTTTCTGCTTTCAGGTTCCACTGCACAGTTGTCCATGCCCTCATATTTTAGCAAGTCTTCGCTAGACACGCTCAATGTAAAATGTGATTTCAACTCTGCTTACCAATTGGGAAAGATTTCATTACTTCACGGAGGCACCGAAACTGTAGCAACCTACAATAGTAATGAAAATGAATATAAGCTAGACCCTTTTACTTTTAAAGTCTCTCTAAAAAACAATTGGAGCCTATACCCTCATGCTTCTTTGACATTTGCCATTTCCCGGGTATCCTGTAACGATTTCACATGGTACGTCTGTAGAGGATACGGGCTTAATAAGATTGTGGATTCGGAAAACAAAACACTAAAAGGTAAGATATTGAAATCTGTCTTCAAAAACTGACTGAATTGTAATTTTGCAGGGTTATTTAAAGCTAGAAAATATTTTTAAATTTGTAATACTTCTTTTTAGACAATAATGATTAACTGATACGCAAGATCAATCTCCGCTGGAGAATATATTTACATTTTCGTTCTTAAGATTCCACAAACTCACAGGCCGAAAAAATAAAAACGAGGCATTTATTTCAAATACGACTATCCACTTTAATAACGTTCGAAGCAATATATATAACTATGTGTGTGTGTGTGTGTGTGTGTGCGCGCGTCAGTTTATATATATATATATATATATATATATATATATATATATATGTGAGTGTGAATATATATATATATATATATATATATATATTCACACATATATACGCACACCTACATACGCACACACATATATATATATATATATACACGGATATATATATATATATATATATATATAAATATACACATATATATATACTCGCACACAAGTATATACACACATATACACAGATAAACACTTATATATATGTATATATATATTTATACAAATGTATATACACACATATAGATAAACATTTATATACACACATCTATATATATGCACACACATATTATATATATATATATATATATCGAAATATACTCGCACGAAATATATATACACATATATACATACATATATATACATACACATATATATGCACATTTATATGTTTATACACATATATATACACACATATATAAATATATATACACACACACACACACACACACACACACACACACACACACATAGGACGTACTAATAGTAGGTGTTTCAGTGAGAATTTGCATTCACAAGCGGACCCCAGCGGCATGTAGACACACTTTTAGAATAGTGAGATCCGGTTTGAATTCAAAGTTTACTTCTAGACTGGTTGTCATCCAAAACTATAGGACCCAGTCTGTCCCGCTATTTCATCCATAGCTGGGGGAGAAGAGATGGATTTATATCTTTCTCAAGGGTAGCACATAAATGGATGTAATGAAGATGACTGGAATTTGAACTCAACTCTCCGATTCCTCATTCGAAGTCGCTAACCTTTTACTCGGGATACCTTTCCCAAGTAAGTAGATATAATCAATCCAACTCGAATTAGAACTCTGCTTTCCGATTTCCGATTCCGAGCCATTGTTCATTACACACCTGCACACCATTGTACCTTAATGTACCTGGTATACCCAAGCGGTCACCCATCTAGATATTGACCAGGCTCAACGTTGCTTAATTTAAGAAATGTTAATATGCGTAGTTGTTATTGTGAATATATTGAAAATGTCAATATTGACATTAAAATAATATATTACTCATTTCATTTGATGCAAGACAATAAGACAATGCTAAGATACGAGGGGTTAGTGAGAGTGAAAGAAAATAAGAAAGGTGTTATTGAGGAAGAGAAACAAAAAGAATAAAATTCAGGAAGACAGACAATGGCGATTGCTGCTGCACTTAAATCTTTGAATATTGTAGTAGACAGGGAAGTAACAACCGGTTAGAGAGTTGCACAGGCAAGAAGTGCGAGGAAAGAAAATATTAGAATAGAAACTTACGGTTACATCTCGCTATTTCAATAATAAAATGATGAGACCTAGTAGCCAATCAAGTCCGACGCTTAAATCCATGCGAGCGGGGTATCAAGGATTAAAGCTCAACAACAATTGCCATGAAAATACGTAGCGGAAATAAAATACTATTGATAACATTACCCGCCCCACTCGGTCAAGAAGAATCAGATATGTGATAATCTCCCACGCAGGGAAGTTCTCAACTAGCGTCCAGTTAGCAGAGAAGAAATAAATGGACACGTAACTTAATACGTAGGTTATTTATTTTGTATGAATACAAAATTGTGCACAAGACCGAAGGAGAAATAGAAAGAGCATGGTCTTGATTAGCTATCCTCGTATTAATCCGATTCACGGCGCATTCATTCATTACAATCGACATTCTCCACAAGAACTCATACATCACCTTTCAATCCTGCATATACCACAATACTTCATACTCACAGGGGAAACTACAAAACATCGCATCATATAAAAATTTGGTGAAAATCCAAAATGTCTTTTTTTTTTTACAAAACTATATAAAAGTTTCATGATTCTTGAAATGATGGGGAGAGGAGGAACCCAGAAAACAAACTAAAAGTATAACACAGAGATAAAATCAAATCAAATGTTAGTAGGACCCATTATCCGAAGACGTATTAAACTAATGTTGTAGCCTTAAAGAGGTTACAAACAGACAAAAGTGGTACTCGAGTGACAGGAACAGCAACACAGGCGTAGATGAAAGAAAGGTTTATTGTAAAAGAGAATACACTACTGAAAGACAGGGGGTCTGTTAGCAGGCTAGTAATTCCCGAAGCAAATCTCAGGCATATCATGTGCACACTATATACAGGGTGTCCCAAAATAATGTATATACTCTTTGAATCGTTATAACTTATTCAATTTATGTATTTAGACTTGTAAATAAGATTAATACAAGAGAAAGAATACACATTTAAAGAATTTGAGAGTAAAATATTAAAAAAAAACATAGAAAATTAACTTTAATAAGATAAAAGCTACTTGAAGCAATGGCAGAATGTCCGTATAATGATGAGTTCACATCAAGTGCTCAAACTGGTTACCGTTCTGTTCAATACACTTTTCATATCTTGAAGAAATAGACCTACAAACGTACAGTATCATTTCCTCTGGTATTTGAGCACATTCTTCTTCAATTGCTACTCTCATTTCAGCAATTGTTTCAGGTTTTCTGCTGTAAACTTTGTCTTTTAGAAACCCCCACAAAAAGAAATCCAATGGTGTCAAATCTGGTGATCTAGGTGGGTATTCAGCTGTCTCTCTTCTTCCAATCCATCTGTTTTGCATATTTTCATCCATATAAGTTCTCACATCACGGTAATGTATTATTAACTATTAATATTTAAAGAGTGTATCCATTATTTTGGAACACCCTGTATATCTTTGCTGATATAGTCAGTCCACAAGACTGGCGAAAGAAGCATTCCAAAAGATAGGCAAAATGTTATAAAACAGAAAGATTTCGTTAGTGACGAAGAAAAGGGTGCTAGCTTGTTATGTGATATCCATCCTCTTATATGGCAGTCACACTAACTTGGCTCACATCAGTCACCCATCTTTTGCTGGAATCTGTCGAAATCAAACGCTTTCTATCAGATCTGATTTTTGCCCTAAACTGATGCTTAAAGAAAAAATCAGATGCAAATATCTCGCAAGATTCCCTCCTTCGAGACGTTTCACCACCATTCTTGCCGGGGCTAGCAACGCAAAAAACACAATCTGCTTTATCCCGGAGATTGCGGACGACACATTGTCGCAAGAGCAATGGACCCAAGCCGATCGGGAGCGATATGAGCCGTCAACTCGCCGACATAATCCCGGAAAGGTTGCACCTGCGAAGCAGTTTCCTCTAAGCTAAGGTCATACCGATGACAGTCTGGCAAATCTGCCTGGCTCCATCTGAAGGTTATGCAATTGAGAGGTAGCGTGTTCCGAATCAATCGTCAGCTAAGCGAAAACTCAGGGTTGCTGAGATAATCCGCCGCTGTTCAGAAAGTCCAGAAAGAGAGCAACTCTGATGCTGACAAGCCGAGCCGGCTACACAGAGGATACTTCGCGATTCCCTCCACTAACTCACGATACAATAGTCTAGAAAATCTAGTTCGGCTCTTCTCTCTAACATTCTGTCCAGGTAGCTGGATCCATGGAGAGACAGCAACTTTGAGCCCACATCTACATCTCCCGCGCTGGATGATCGACCCGTTATCTATCGGCGAGCCCAAACTCGTTTATCAGATTAACCAAGCTACAGTCACCCTATAACGTCACGCTTGCTCCCTGTTCTTGTCAATCTTGGGGTCCAGGATGGCATCTCAGTCTCCCATTAAGACTAAGCGCAACGAATCCACCAGGAACGGATCAAATGACAGGAAAAGTCGATAAGCTCCCTATTATTGTTGGGAGCATAAACAGCAACGATCCGAAATGAACCACTGCTCATGTCAATATCGACCACGAACAACTGGCCCTCCGCGTCCACCTGGACAAGGTCTAACCTCGCACCCAGGGAATGCTTGACTAAAAAGGAAACACATCTGGCCTGCCGGTCCCCGTATACTGAATAAACAACAAAGTCGCCAGACAGCACACGAGCATCATCATCACAAACAAATATGTCTCCTGTATCGCGACCACATCTACACCGAAGAACAAGAGATAACGGAGCAGGCGGGCAGCCTTACCGGAACATTTATAGCCCCTCGCATTCAAGCTAGCTAACATAATAGAAATCTTTTAAGTTATTTTTTTGAAGGAACCCTTTAAATGCAAAATGGAAGGACCACGATGGCTGACCCATTCTATCGGTTCCTATATTTGTCGTAATTCGGACGTCAGAGACAATACCTCCAACGTTCGTTGGATATGTACGTTTTAAAGCCCTATATAAAGAGAGGTGGAGCCGAACCGGGACCCTTCTTACACACAGCTTTGCTATCTTTTACAGATAGGTGGCCTTGAACTGGGCCATCCGGATTTTCTAAAAAGCCTCTTTGACTGCACCTAGATGCTCCCATAACTTTAGGCCACCACCCTATTGAGCACAGTATCAACACCAATTGGGACCTAGATAATGGGCGTGCCCAAGTAGCAGAATGGAATGCTCCTGTCTGTGATAAAAAACACTCACCAACTGACAGTTGCCAGAGCAGACCCACCTTCTAATACAGTCGAGTACTGTCCGGTCAACTAAATTCTACAGGTCAGAGATTACGTTTAGTGTGCTGTCTGTGCAGAAAAACAGCACATTGTTGCCCTGCCAAAACATAGCCGGTGCAAACCCCGGAACATCTACTTATGAACAAAGAAAGTGTCTATCAGCTTCCCTATGATAGCTGGGATAGTTAAGTGAGCAGTGTTCCCTATGCAAATAATTCCTTTGTTAGCCAACAACTAAAGTTTTAACTTCCATAAAAGCAGCCACATTTTCTAAAGGGCTAGTTTTGCAGCTTGCGGTGTTGACCATATAATGAAATTACAATGTATTACGAAGGATTTCTGTTCATGTTTCCAGTGTCTCAGTTGCATTCATCCTATACGTGTAGTTTTTCATGTGGAAGGCTTGTTCATACCCTGACCATCATGATCTAGTGTTTGATTCACGAGCTGCTGATTTTTTTTCTGTTCATCTTTATTGGAAGATACCCAACCAATGAGAAGAACATTTACAAAATATTTATAGAAAAGACTTTGGAAAGCCACATTACGGTGGTAAGAAAGTGACTGAAGCCAAGATGCCAAGTTAGAACCAATAACGTTAGAGACCCTTCTTTAAATTTTGTTAAAAATCGCGAGATATAGAGCAGCAGCACCAGATCAGATATGGTGCCTATATACACTGCACAGACGAATGGTAGATTTATGCATGTACAAGATGGAACCTGTCAAGAAAAAGTATCTGGCACAACACAATGTACCAACATTATTTGCAGTAGAACTAGCATTTAACAATTAGCTTGAAGTTTTCTTCTTTTATGTGTTGTATTATTTCAGCATATGGAATATTACAGTTCTCCACAGCTTCTCATATTTGGAGCTCGAAGAATTGTTTGTCGGGTTACTGTTCCTTTCAGTCCTTGTTCTGACATCGATTTAGACAAAGTCGTTCTTCCCCTCTTGTTTTCAATATATCGTGTCAGTGCCAAATTCTCCAAGCCTTCCAATTTCCTTAAAACGACTTCCGTGTTCACAGGCTTCGTCTGTGCTATTCTCAGCATTGAATATGAAAATGGTATTCGCTTGATCAATTGAGTTACCAATCTAGTACTGCGCTTAAATTCATGCGGTCAAGATACCAAGAAGACAGAACAGTTTCCATAAAACTATTTGTAATAAAAAGCAGTGGGAAACTGTCTGACGCTGAGATATCAGATCAGGATCACTATCATAGCAAACCCACCTTTGCATTTTGTCGAGAATGTGTGGCAGCAATATTTAATGCCTGGTTGGATGGTAGATACAACATGCAAGATGGATTCTGGCGAGAAAAAATAGCTGGCACGGTACAATGAATCACGTTCCCCTGACTTGACTCCATGTGTTTTTTTTCTATGGGGCTTTGTGAATAGACAGGTCTATATCCTACCTCTTTCTACCATCCTAGAACTTAGGCAGAGAATCCCTGAGAAGCTGGAGAATTTTATGCAAGTGATTCTCTGCATAAGTTTGCCCAGTTCATCTTCCTGGAAGATAAGATTGCGGTAAGGTGCTGGAGAATGTTACACAAGACATACTACACCGTGCCTGTCAGGAGCGGCCCAATCAACTTGATATATGTCATGTCACAGGTGGTGTGCATATTGAATATTTGTGAAGCTTTGTGAAATCAGTTATAAAATCTACATCCCTTTGAGTGTCTTGTTTGAAATTTGATAAATAAATCTTTTATTTTTCAACATGATGCCTACTTGATTTCATTTGCCTGGCAAATCTAGTTACCCAAATATCTACATTTCAAATGATGTCAATTTGGTGGGGGACACTGTACTTTTGACTGACAATTTTAAAATAATTAGTTTTACTGTTTTTTTTTTCTTTCAGTTTTGCCAACTGTTAATAGCATCAGGAAAACATCAATGTCTCCCATTACTGTCAACCGAATGTCAACCTTTATGTGCAGAGGAACCATAAGTAATGAAGGTCCATATTCAGTGAAATGGTATCAATATTTGATACGGCCTTCTAACGAGATTTATTTTGCGGAAAATAAAATAATCAGCCAAAACGAATGTAGTCGGGAAATTTCAAGTGTTGTCAGATACTATGTAGAAGAGTACTTTACACTTACTCTCTGGTGCCAAATACAAAATGGAAAGTCGGCTTCTAAAACTGAGTTCTTTCTGGTTCGAGGTAAAGAAATCCTTTCTACATAAATCCTTTTTTTTTTTTTTTTTTAGAAACGTATCGTTTTGAAAATTACGGTCATATAATGTTAAAATACCAGTTTTCCTCCGGTCACTGAAGTTAATCAACACCGAGATTGCACAATAACTAGATGGGTAAACGCTTGGGAATACCAAGTTCTGTAAGTTTGTCTATACATGAGGTGTGATGGATGAGAGCTAGGAAGGAAAATTCGGAGAGCTGAGTTCAAATACCAGTTAAATTCATTACATCCACATATACACAAATAACATTGGCAAAGCTGTAAATGCATCTCTTCTCTCATAGGTTAAATATCAGAACAGAATATCACATCCTACCCAAGCATATTATAGAAGATAAGGAAATTGAATATAAAATAGACCGCACTGGAGGTAGTTTGAACTGTAAAATGATGAAACCTTGCTTTCGTGTTAGTATTAAAGATAAGGAAATTGAGAAATGGAATGTAGAATAGACTGCACTAGAGGTAGTTTTAAGTTTAAAATGATGAGATCTTTCCTTGGTAAATGAATCAGTTATAACAAATTTAGTATAAAATGTAAAGAAATTGAATTTAGAATAGACTTCACAAAAAGTAGTTTGAACAATAAAATTATGAGATTGTTGTATGTAACAGTGATAACAATTTTATTATAAAAGATAACGATATGGAATGTAGAATAGACTGCACAAGGGGTAGTTTGAACTGTAAAATGATGAGACCATGTCTTGGTGTATGAATCAGTTATCATAAAATTTTGTAAATTAAATAAAGAAATTGAATATATAATTTTTTTTTGTCATATGTATTGTATGCAGAATTTTAAACTTCTGATAGACTCTTCCTTCCTTAGGATGTTGCGTAACTACAGTGATCGGATTGTACAAGTAGGAAACTTGTCCAAAATTTGTTTATTTCAAATTGAACCCCATGAATTACATTCGATTTAAACTCAATTGTTTCTTATTTACATTTATTTTTTTACATTTATTCTCTAGGGGCCGGATGTGAATTAAAGCAAAGTATAATTCTGGTTGCCATGGTTTCATTTCTTGCCTCTGCATTTCATCACTTCTAAGAAGATTTTCCGCACACGGAAACATTTTGAGAGACATATATCAACTAGCTGAAGTATTCACCAACGCAGGTGTTTTCCAAAGTTTCCTGGACTTCAAAGCCAACTTATGAAAACCTCCAGTAGCAATAAGATTAGATTCTGAAAATTCCTAGCACAAAATGTTGATGAAAAGATTATGTGAATCAATTTAGAAATAGTCGAAGTAGTAGTTCGAGTTATAGATAAGATGATTTTTTATTATGAAATAAACTTTACGAATCATTCATGTTTAATCTAAGAAAATAATGGATATAAATAATTTTAAAAAAATGTGAGTTTTTATTGGAATAAAGAAAATCACAAATTGATTTTTTCCAGTTTTGTTTTTAATAAAAGAATCACTGAGCAGATGAACTGGAAAAATGTGCTATTGTTCAATCTAATAAAACAATGAAAATATCTTTTTCAGCTTTTATTAAAATAAAAAGACAAAAATTAATTTATATCACTCAATAAAATTTACAGAGCATTAAAGATTTGAATTCAAAATTAAGGCATCGAAAAAAGATTTTACTCACCACTTGTATCAGCATCAGAAGTGTGTGTGTGCTTGTATGCATATGTACGTGTGTGGAGAGTTCTGTGTACGTGTGTTATGGGTTGTGTTTGTATTTCTGTATGTGTATGGGTGTTGTGTGTATGCATGTGTATATTTCGGTGAGGTTGTGCATGTATACTTGTATGTGTTTACGGGTGTGTTGGAGTTGTGTATTTTGTATGCGTATGTATATATGTGGGAGTTGTGCATGTGCCTGATTGTGCAGGGTTTTGACTATGTATTGTGCTGTGTACATTTCTGTGTGTATGCATATGTATGAATTTGGGGGATATGTGTACTCGTCTGTATAGGTGTGAGGGAGAGTGTTTGTGTGATTATGTGTGGCTGTGTGTGTACGTGTGTGCATGCGTGTGGAGGCTTGCGGTTTTATGGGTAAAATTAAAAAGGTATGCAATACTAGGATGTGCCTTCACACTGGATTTATTCAACCTATACTGTGAGGATATTCTAAGAGAATTAGATGTCCTACCAGGATTCATTATTGGTGGTAACAATTTTAACAACATAAATTATGCAGATGACACAGTGTTGATAGCAGGCACAGAAAGAAAACTAAAAAAAATCCACAGAAGGTAATGAAGGAAAGCAAGAAGAAAAGACTAAAAGCAAAGTTTGTTCAAAGACTTCTAGTTTTTTGTAGATTTATGTATTTTTATACTTGCAAATTCATTTAAAATGTAACTTAAAGAAGACAGATATACTGTCAAAATTTTGTTTAACATTGTCAAAGACTGTGCTTTTTCTTTCTTTATCTTTTCTTAAATCGCACTCTTTTCTTAAGTATTATTATTATTTCGTTTGATTTCTATCGTATAGTCATTTTCCGGGACCCAACCAGACATCTGAGGTCAGAAATGTTACAGGATATGTTAACGGAACATTCTTGTAAAAAAAGTAATAATACAAATCATACACATTTTACATGGATAAAACCCTTTGTAAGTTATGGGCAGTACTCGTGAGAACAATTTGTTGTATTTCTTTAAGACATGCACTAGCATCCTTTTCGATAAGTCTATCATAACCTTTTCCAATCAAACAGAGGGTTTTCCACTTCAGGATCCTCGTATTTAAAAAGAAAGAAAAAAGATCTCCAAAGATACATTACAGTCTGCAGGAACTGCCATGTCAATAAGAAAGCATATTCTGTTTTGTGATCTTCGATTACTATGTCTGGGCGATTAACTTTGATTGTTCTGTCTGCGTGCATTGTGAAGCCCCATAAAATTGTTACAGGCCCTATGTATATAAATAATAATAATAATAATAATACTGTATATTTCCGCGTATAAGACATTTAAATCCCTAAAATTATCCTTAAAATCTGGGTGTCATCTTATACTACAATTCTAAAAAAGAAACTGAGTGATGTTTGTCGGTAGGCTAAGCTCAGCCTCGCTGCGATAAGCAATGACGTACATGAAAAGATTCACATTAGTAATTGAAATGATAATAAAAGTTTTAAAACCGTTTCTACATTAAATTATTACTGGTATAACTTCATAATAAATTGCCTATTCGAGGAATTATTCCATATCAATGAAATCAACTTGTATCCAAGCTCAGGTGAGAAAAGGCATCGAGTAATGATTGCGTTCACAGGAATGGAATGTAATATTATCGTACATTATCATACATTATATTAGCGGTATTTTGTGATTGTCGATGAAGTATAAGTAAATGGCCATTAGTACACCAGGCTGTTTGTAACGGTTTATATATAGGAAAAGAAGAGGGAGAAGAATCAATATTCGAAAGAAATTACCTGATGAAACAAAACAATGGCCACCCTTTTAGGGAAGGTGTGCAGAAGAAAGCATGATATAGGATCGATTTTGTTATTTTGTTTATTTTGAATTTCTAAGGATGCCGTAAGTAATAACATTTCCAATAACAACGTCTTTATATAATCAATAAGCAGTGGTCTTATACTACACGTATTAGATAAATATATATAGTTATCCAATACCTGTAGTATATATATATATATATATATATATATATATATATATATATATATATATATATATATATATATATATATATATATATAAATAAATAAAAAGGAAAGAACAGTAAGATATAAAATCCGGTGTTCTTATAGATATTTTTATTTTTACACAATAGTGCTCTATGTAAATTTAAATTTACAGAGCATTAATATTATAAATTAATAGATTTAAAATATGGCTTTACCGCTACACAGTGATAACCATGTTTCAGAAATGGAAGCTAAAGCCCCTGAATTTAATTTTGTTATTAAACCAAAGACATTAGTTCCATTTCCTCATCAAGCGAATTTTGGAGTAACTTACTTTTTAAAATTTACGGTTGTTAACGGCACAGGAAAGATTCATAGTTTGAGGGTTTCCAAGGTTACCGATAAATCCATTCATCTAGACAAGGGGTGGTAGAGGGTTCAATTTTTAATTTTCGTTGTATCAGTTAATAGTTACATTTGAAAGCGGGGTTATGTTTAGGGATGGGTAGGGATGTATCTTTTAACAAATTCTGACATCCGCTAAATTCATGTCATCTGGGTTTTTTTTCTAACGGCAAAAATTCTTATGGTATTTTTTCTATTTGTATATTTAAAGATTTTGAGGGACTGTTTAGGTTAGAATATGTTTTATCCACCTTTCTAAAATATTATTTTTAATATTTAATATACTATACTCCTAGTTAAAAACCAAGTAAATGTATTAGGATTACTTACAGTATTTAAAATTATTTATTCTTATTGAGTATAAGTAAATATTATTTTATTTTATTTTATTTTATGTAAACTTTATGACAATGACGGCAAAGGTGGTTAAATTATTTCACTAATTCAATAAACTTTTATTTATAAATTTAGTATTATAAATGTATATATGTATGTATAAAGGACATTTAATGTTCAATATTATATTCTTCTAACTTATTAATTTCATATGACTTTCGGTGTTCACTTGGATTCTTTTCAGTGTTTGAATTGCTTTGAGAGAGGTGTTATGGTTAGAGTACGTTTTATTTAATTACAATTTTAAAAGATGTTTAGGTTAGAATCTGTTTTATTTAATTTCAATTTTAAAACATTTTTAAAAATTCTACTTTCAAATTTAACTTTTTAATTTTAATCGGCTATATTTCTTTATAAACCAAGTAAATGTAATATAATTATCTACATTATTTAAAATTATTTATACCCATCAAATATGAGTATGCATAATAATCAGGTAATTTTTTTTTTTTTTTTTTTATAGATTATTTAAAGATTATTTAAAGAAAACTTTTGGCAATGACGACATAAAATAGCTATTTCATTTCTCTGATTCAGTAAATTTTTATTTTTTATAAACTTAGTAATATATAGTTTCTCATGTATGCATAAAGGACATGGGTCATTTAATGACCTACATATTCTAGCCCTTCTAGAGCAATGGGTAAAAAATTCATATGACCACTTTGACATCACAATGGGATCACTAGACTCAGCTGAGTCTTCTGATCTCATTGGTCTTTTTATTTTATACAACCTAACAGCGCACCGTGATATTGATTCAACTGACATTGGTCTATACAGGGACGATGGTCTCATGGTTATTAGGAATTCTACTAACTTCAGAATAGACAAAATTAGAAAGGCATTATATAAAGAATTTAAAAGCATGGGTTTAAAAATTACCGTCAGCACTAAAATTAAAAAAGTTAACTTCCTTGATATAACATTAGATTTAAAGAACAATACATACACACCTTATAAAAAACTCAATACGAATCCTTTATATATACACCCTAAATCAAATCACCCCTCATCTATAATTAAACATATACCTTCATCTATCCGAAAAAGAATTAGTACAAATTCAGCAAATGACAAGATTTTCGACGAACATATTAATTTCTATAATAAAGCTCTAAAAGATAGTGGCTACAAAAACCTAAAACTAACTTATATTAAAAATGAAAACGGTAAGCATAGGAAAAACAGAAGCAGGAAAATAATTTGGTATACTCCCCCATACAACCAAATGGTAAAAAACAAATTGGGACAAAAATTCCTTGAATTAATACTCTAGCATTTTCCCGGTGGAAGTAAACTTAGTACTATTTTCAATAGAAATACACTAAAATTAAGTTATAGCTGTACTGATAACCTAGAAAAGATTATTAAGAAACATAATACTAATATCTTAAATAAACACTTATACCAGAACCAAAAAATTGTAGACAAGGGAAAAATACAAACAACAACTAATGAGGGTGAACAAAAATTATGTAATTGTAGAAACCCTCAAAACTGTCCTTTACAAAATAAATGTTGCATGGAATCAGTAGTATACCAATGTAATATATCTTCTGTTGAAAACCCTGAAAACATAAAAATTTATATAGGTTGCACTAGCCATGAGTTCAAAAAGAGGTTCAACCAACATCAATCCTCGTTTAGGATAAATAAGTATAAAAGTCAAACATCTCTTTCGAAGTACTTTTGGCACCTAAAAGAATCCAATAAAACACCTACAGTGAAATGGAAGTTAATAAGAAGGGCTAGAATATGTAGGTCATTAAATGACCCATGTCCTTTATGCATACATGAGAAACTATATATTACTAAGTTTATAAAAAATAAAAATTTACTGAATCAGAGAAATGAAATAGCTATTTTATGTCGTCATTGCCAAAAGTTTTCTTTAAATAATCTTTAAATAATCTATAAAAAAAAAAAAAAAAAAAAAAATTACCTGATTATTATGCATACTCATATTTGATGGGTATAAATAATTTTAAATAATGTAGATAATTATATTACATTTACTTGGTTTATAAAGAAATATAGCCGATTAAAATTAAAAAGTTAAATTTGAAAGTAGAATTTTTAAAAATGTTTTAAAATTGAAATTAAATAAAACAGATTCTAACCTAAACATCTTTTAAAATTGTAATTAAATAAAACGTACTCTAACCATAACACCTCTCTCAAAGCAATTCAAACACTGAAAAGAATCCAAGTGAACACCGAAAGTCATATGAAATTAATAAGTTAGAAGAATATAATATTGAACATTAAATGTCCTTTATACATACATATATACATTTATAATACTAAATTTATAAATAAAAGTTTATTGAATTAGTGAAATAATTTAACCACCTTTGCCGTCATTGTCATAAAGTTTACATAAAATAAAATAATATTTACTTATACTCGATAAGAATAAATAATTTTAAATACTGTAAGTAATCCTAATACATTTACTTGGTTTTTAACTAGGAGTATAGTATATTAAATATTAAAAATAATATTTTAGAAAGGTGGATAAAACATATTCTAACCTAAACAGTCCCTCAAAATCTTTAAATATACAAATAGAAAAAATACCATAAGAATTTTTGCCGTTAGAAAAAAAACCCAGATGACATGAATTTAGCGGATGTCAGAATTTGTTAAAAGATACATCCCTACCCATCCCTAAACATAACCCCGCTTTCAAATGTAACTATTAACTGATACAACGAAAATTAAAAATTGAACCCTCTACCACCCCTTGTCTAGATGAATGGATTTATCGGTAACCTTGGAAACCCTCAAACTATGAATCTTTCCTGTGCCGTTAACAACCGTAAATTTTAAAAAGTAAGTTACTCCAAAATTCGCTTGATGAGGAAATGGAACTAATGTCTTTGGTTTAATAACAAAATTAAATTCAGGGGCTTTAGCTTCCATTTCTGAAACATGGTTATCACTGTGTAGCGGTAAAACCATATTTTAAATCTATTAATTTATAATATTAATGCTCTGTAAATTTAAATTTACATAGAGCACTATTGTGTAAAAATAAAAATATCTATAAGAACACCGGATTTTATATCTTACTGTTCTTTCCTTTTTATTTATATATACATACATTGGCTCCTAATCAAAGTCGAGCACTTTAAATCTTTATTTTTATCAGGAAAATATGGAGAAAATAAATTTCGGAATTTCTCTGAAAAACATTCCTAATACAAACAAAAAGGAATATTTCGTTGCATTAATGCAAAAGACGGAGGAACTCATACGAAGGATGAGATGGAAGGCCTACTTCTTCCTTCAACGGAATGATTTACAAAATAAAAACAAGGAGGTTTACGGTTTTAAAAGCAAGAAAGCAGCACCATTTGTTCATAGTTTGTCGGCTTTTGAAAATGACCTTTTGGATATGATAAACAGCATAAACTTCAGGGAGAAAAAATGCCACTTCCAGAAACACCTAGATAGAATAGTGAAAGTAATAAACACATCTGATAAAATTTTAATAAAGTCAGACAAAACTGGAAACTTTTATAAGGCAACCACAAAAGACTATAACGATCTATTCAATAAGGACTTACATAAGAACTACAAAAAAGCAAATAATAGTAACCTAAATATGGTCCAGAATATCAATAATAGTAGTAAAAAAATCACTGATAAACTGAAGATCAGTGACAGAGTAGGTAAATTATATGAAAAAGAGAGCTACATAACCTTAAAAGACAACAAACCAGATTTCGAGGCAAATCCGACTACAAGGATAATTAATCCTACAAGACCAGATATAGGAAAAATTAGTAAAATGATCCTTGAAAGGATAAATAAACAAATCAAAGATAAAATAGGCCTCAAACTTTGGATAAATACCGAAGACGTGATAAACTGGTTCACCTGTATAAAAGCAAAAAACAACTGTACACTAATGCAGTTCGATATTGAAAATTATTACCCATCAATATCTAAAGAACTGTTCTTGAATGCGTTGGACTTTGCCACCCAGTACACGGATATTACTGAGGATGAAAAGAACATTATATTAAATGCGAAGAAATCGGTACTGATTCATAATGGTGAGCAATGGGTAAAAAATTCATATGACCACTTTGACATCACAATGGGATCACTAGACTCAGCTGAGTCTTCTGATCTCATTGGTCTTTTTATTTTATACAACCTAACAGCGCACCGTGATATTGATTCAACTGACATTGGTCTATACAGGGACGATGGTCTCATGGTTATTAGGAATTCTACTAACTTCAGAATAGACAAAATTAGAAAGGCATTATATAAAGAATTTAAAAGCATGGGTTTAAAAATTACCGTCAGCACTAAAATCTTGCCGATTTGACCTCCATCTTCTGGCTTTCTACTTCTATATTTTGGATAAGAGTCATTCCCTTGTTCAAATGTAAATTTAATTTAAATAAAAGGGGAAAAAATTAAGTGGGGTGGGGAGATGTGACCACCAGGAACCTACTTTGATTAAAATGAAATTTACTTATCCAAATATGAGAGTAATCATTCCCTTGATCTAATTTAAATTTAACTTATATCAAAGGGAAAAAAATCAGTGTGTGAGTCGTGGGGGCAAGTATCCTGGGTAATGTAGTTTCAAAATATATATGGTTATGGGGGTCTATCTTTAAGCATATTTCGAAAAAACAAAACAGAACAAAAAAAAAGTTCACACACATTTTACATTGATAACGTATCTCATAAGGCTTGACGTGTACTTTTTTGAGTAGATTTTTTGTATTTCTTTAAGGCTTGGGCTACCAGGGATCCTTTCAATAAGTCTATCAGAACTTCTTCCAGTCAAACTGAGGGCTCCAGCTACAACTGTTATTATTATGTCTTCATGTGCAACATTTTTGAGATTTTCACTTCAAGATCCTTGTATTTTGTAGTTTCTTTTCAGTAAAAGTTTCATCTTTTTCAATGCAGATATTGGCCCACTCTGTCATGCTGAGTTTTATATTATTATTATTATTATTATTATTAATATTATTATTAATATTATTATGTAGCAGAATAATTATCGAATTTCACTGTTCAGCAAATCGCTTTTTTTCTTGAAAGCACAACGCTCGTTTCTAAGTTAACTTGTCTAACACTGTGCAGTAATTGTTTCAGGAGATTTCAGCGATTTATATTAATACACTATCAAATACAAAGCAATATCATTTTTCCAGGCTTTTCTGAATTCAGCGACGCCTTTGATGCTTCGAATTAACGTAATGAATTCACTATGATTGAGACAACCACAGAGAAGAAGATGGTTTGATTTTATGACGATCTCAAATACTTCTGTTTCATGAGCGATGGATGGAGTCTTTTGATGTCGGGTCTTCCAAATGACACCCATTTGGACAAAGCGGAATGAGTGAACAAATAGGTAAAAGAAGGGTCTTGGGAGCAAGTGACAACAAACTGAACATTGATGATTTCCGGTTGTTGGTCTATATTGACAGTCACCGTTGAGATCAAGGAAGCCTGTTATCGTCTGCTCTTGGCGAGGGACAGACTGTCCCTTACTGCTGAGCAGTTAGACTGGCAATGCTGAAGTTGTCTCCAGGTGTCATTTACCAACCCGCCCAGACCGAACAAGCGAAGCCTTAAATAAAACATCTTATATCATTGGAAACAGGGTTCGAAATCTCATTTTACAACCCATTGTTTCTTTGCGGACAAGTAGCAGAATATTCCCTGTTTTTTATGTACACGAACGGGAATTAGAATGGATATGCAACGTAGGGTATTGATTGGCTGGCTGGCTGGCTGGTGGAAAGCTTGTATTGAAATGTTAGTTGAATAATATCCCACGACGTTAGTAAAATTCATGCCTACAGCGTCAAGGATCTTATCTTAACAAATTAGTTGTCAAAATACAGAGAAAACACTTTATTTCATAGGTTTAGTCACCTGAAATCGATTTACACCACTTAACAAACAAACAAGATTTCTATGTTCAGTTTTATTAAGATCAACGATTCAATGACGTAAGAATACCGACAAAAAGAAAAGAAAACTACAAAAATTGTGGAAATTTTTAAATACATTCATTTTTTTATTCAGAAAAGGTAGAAGCACACGTTAAACAAATACCATACTGTCAAGACTGAATCTATTTAAAATTGTGAATTTTACCAGCTCAAAAAGTTCGTTTTAATTATCAAGGCTTCCTTCATCATGAAGTGTTTCTTGAACTTATTCTTTTTACTGCTTGTTCCCCTTTGTGAAGGTAAGTTTCAAACTATAATTAATTTTGTCATTTCTTTGTACTCGTTTTGAGAACAGTGAAGAATTTTCAGATGAATTAATATAGTAAAAGTAACAAATACGTTGATATATAATCCAAGTAGATCCTAATAATATAAATTTTAAAACTGATCCACAAAAAGAGCTCAATGTATTTATTATTACAGAGTAATTAAATAATGAACAATAAAATCCAAAATCACCTTATATAAGGAATAGCCCATTACTATATTACTATATTACTATATTGCTCATATAACGATTAGTTGAGAAGAATGAGAATTGAAGAGATCACGGATTGACGGCATTATGTTGACATGGACGGCTGCATAGACCAAACTGAAATGTACATTCACAGGATGAAAACCAAATGCGGATACCTGGTAGCCCACGCACCAGGCGATCATGACGTTGCTGCGAGTGAAATTCATGGTCTTTAGTTCGGAGAGTTCAAATCTTTCAATGGCCTGACGGCATGTTGCCCTACAATAATCTAGGAAATTAAAGCAATGGTTCGCGAACTTGGTGATATATTAATTGTGAGTTCAATTTCTGGTAGGGAGAACTTAAACTGAAACAATAATTTTGGTGTAAATAATGTAACTAATAATAACTCTTCTACACTTTTTAAATTGTTCGTACTCATTGTTTGTCTCATCTTTGTCATATTCACGACATTTCGGCCATCTTCAGGTGATTGGAATTTGGAACCAAACCCTTTATTTCCTCCACCAGAGTAGATTGTTCTAGTTCCACGTGTTATGCCTCTTCCAGATATCTTAGCTTTCAATTATTTCCCTTTAGTATCTCAACTCCGAAACGTCGAGAATATAACAACTAAAATGAGGACAACAATGTAAATAGTGTAAATATTTACAATATTTAATCTCAGAAAAATAGGCAGATTTTGATATCTCATCCCATAAATTCAAACATAACTCTTATAAAAGTTTTAGCAGCAATACTCGATTCTGAAACAATCATTTTAAAAACTGATTTGCAGTACACTAACATACCTTAGTTTAGCACGTCTACGGCCTGTTATTATGCAAATCAAATAAACCAACCAAGTTCTGAAACAATATTTGGTGACATATTAATTGTGAATTCAATTCCTGGCAGGAGAAACTTATACTCAGTGGGAACAGGGCCCCCCCCCCAGAGGGAATCACGAGATCTTTGTCTCTACGCGGCCCCAAGGCTAAGATCAAAGTGTAGTATCTGTTCGCGGATTACTCGCTGAATGATCGCCTATGGGGCCGGGATTCCTTCTCCGATACAGGCCGGCGGCGGGGATTCGTCCCTGCGCTGGTAGTATCGTGGCTACGTCTGACTAGCTAAGACCAGCTCTGACCAGCTTGGACAAGCTATGACCAGCTAAGACCAGCCAAAGACCAGCTATGACTAGCTAAAGCCAAAGCACTGCGACCCGGGTGAAAACTCGGGTCCATTCCCCCTCCCTTCCCACGTTAAACTCCGACCTTGTGTCACAACCTGGCCATGTGGGAGGTCAAGTAAATCCCAAGGCTAAGATCAAAGTGTAGTATCTGTTCGCGGATTACTCACTGAATGATCGCCTATGGGGCCGGCATTCCTTCTCCGATACAGGCCGGCGGCAGGGATTCGTCCCTGCGCTGGTAGTATCGTGGCTAAGTCTGACTAGCTATGACCAGCTTGGACAAGCTATGACCAGCTACGACCAGCCAAGACCAGCTATGACTAGCTAAAGCCAAAGCACTGCGACCCGGGTGAAAACTCGGGTCCATTCCCCCTCCCTCCCCACGTTAAACTCCGACCTTGTGTCACAACCTGGCCATGTGGGAGGTCAAGTAAATCCCAAGGCTAAGATCAAAGTGTAGTATCTGTTCGCAGATTACTCACTGAATGATCGCCTATGGGGCCGGCATTCCTTCTCCGATACAGGCCGGCGGCAGGGATTCGTCCCTGCGCTGGTAGTATCGCAGCTAAGACTAGCTATGACCAGCTAAAGACCAGCTTGGACAAGCTAAAGCCAAAGCACTGCGGCCCGGGTGAAAACTCGGGTCCATTCCCCCTCCCTTCCCACATTAAACCCTGACCTTGTGTCACAACCTGACCCTGTGGGAGGTCAAGTAAATCAACAGGCCGGCGGCAGGGATTCGTCCCTGCTTTGGTAGTATCGTGGCTACGTCTGACCAGCTTGGACAAGCTATGACCAGCTAAGACCAGCCAAAGACCAGCTATGACTAGCTAAAGCCAAAGCACTGCGACCCGGGTGAAAACTCGGGTCCATTCCCCCTCCCTTCCCACGTTAAACTCCGACCTTGTGTCACAACCTGGCCCTGTGGGAGGTCAAGTAAATCCCGGGAACAGGGCGCCCCAAAAATGAACAGTACTAAATAAGAACTGTACTATATAAGAACTAGATGAGATATCCTTAGACATGATTAGTAAAAAGGGAACAATTTACTCTCGTAGATTAAATAAAGAGTCCTGTCTGAAATCATCTGAAGTTTACCCGGATCGATAAGGTCAAAGGACACAACGACTGAAACATTATGATAATAACAACAAAAAGTGGGCAGTAGTTTGGGTGTAAATAATGTAATTAATGATAACTCTTCTAGACTATTCACATTGGTCGGACTCTTGTCTCATCTTTGTCATATTCACGACGTTTCGGTCGTTCTACGTTCCGGTCTTCTTCAGGTCATTGGAATTTGGAACCAAACCCTTTATTTCGTCCACCAGAGTAGATTGTTCTAGTTCCATGTGCTATGCTTCTTCCAGATATCTTAGCTTTCAATTATTTCCCTTTAGTATCTCAACACCGAAACGTCGTGATTATAACAACTAAGATTTACAATAGCTCATCTCAGAAAGATAGACAGATATTGATAACGCCTCACCTCATAAATCCAAACATAAATCTTATAAAAATTTTAGCAGCAATACTCGATTATGAAACAATCATTTAAAAACTGATTTGCAGTACACTAAAGTACCTTAGCTTAGCACGTCTACAGCCTGTCTGATGTTATTATGCAAATCAAATAAACCAACTCAAAAATAAACTCAAAAAGTTCTGAAACAATATTTGTCAAATTCATCCTTAGTAAAATATTTAATTAAATTTTCTCCCTTTTTATGAAAATGAAAGGATTGAAGTTATTATGCAGATTAAACTAATATTAACTTAAGATCTCTGAAATCAAATAAAACTTTTCTTGACCATAATATATGTTGAAACATGGGTAAAGGAAATGATCCAACAACTGTTGAAAAACAGAAAATAAGTTATTGAGTGAGGGAATGTCCAAAGCAGCTTCGTAGAGATCATCGAACGATAAAGAATACTGTTAAAAATATAAGTAAGTTGAGAACTCGAAGCAATGGAAAAGGCTTCAAGAACTTGCTTCCTCGATATGAACGTAAACTAAAGCGAGTTATAGCAAAAAAAATCCATTTTGACCAGTGCTCAGATCTTTGAAAAGGTTGAAATTGAGGGAGTCAAGAATGACAATAAGTGTAGAATATTTTGTGAATTGGGAATCGTAAAAAAAATCTCCTGGGCCACAACCTCTCACTAAAGCAAATATTTTAAAGCATCAAAATTGGACCAACAAATACATAAAAGTAATTTTTGTGGATAAATCTTTGACATTTGATGGGACTGATGGATGGTCCAAAGGATGGATTTTGTCCAATTCAGACGTGCCTGTGGCTAAAAGAAGGCAACAAGGAAGCGGCAGTTTTATGATATGGACTGGATTTTCGACCAAAACATTATAAGACCATTCAAAGTTGATGAAGCAGTGAAATTGAACAGTACTAATTATTGCGATTTCATAAAGAAGACTTTCTTTGCATGGTACACGTCCCAGTCTCGCAGTTCCAAAGTGTGTATTTATACACGACAATGCTTCTTCTTATGTATCTAAGCTTACGCGTGAATTCTTTGAACATAAAAGATTTACTGGAAAGAAGATAATGGAATGGCCACTATTAAGTCCTGATCTGAATCGAAAACCTATCATCAGTTGGGAAAATCAAATTATATGAAAGTAGCAAACAATATAACAGCAAAGCAGACCTATGGAAAGTAATTAAACTACCATGTCAAAAATTGAACCTGCTGAAGTAAAAAAAATAACCAAATCAATGGGTAATACATTATTGTCTGTTATTGAGAAGAAAGGTAACTATATTAAAATGTTAAGGAGTCAAAAATGTATCATATGTGTTTGTTATTTGTTATATTATATGTGTTCAATTTTTGAGGATTTTATTACCTTTTTATTGAAGTAAATTGTGATTATTTGTTTTTTCCTAATAAATTCAGACGGTTGTTTTTTTTAGAATACATCAAATAACTCCAATAAATCATATTGATACTACCTACAATTTTAACTCAGTCTTTGTCATCTAAATTGATTGTTTAAAATCTGAGAATTTCTTCCAAATTTGAATTATTGAAGTTTATATGATTTGCTTAATGACTTCACACAGGGTGTAGATAGCAGAGTAAATGGCGGATTAAAAGAAATACGGTCCTTCTTCAAGAGGAGTAATGGATCGTGACTCGGATTGAAGAATCGGAGAGAAACGTGTATATATCTAATTAAATAAACAGTAAATTTTGTCTGTCTGTCCCTATATCTGAAACCCCTCTACCTAGAGCCACACTTGCTCTAAATGGGCATACTATACCTTATTGGAATCTCTCCTGGCAACTTGACTTAGGTTTCTCGTTGCTCCAGTGGGAACCGGCTGAGAAATCTCCCTTCTAGATAATTACCAAAGGAAAACTACACACCACTCTTACTGAAGAAGATGAGGCTTGTCCTATCAGTTTCACACTCAGATTTCTCGTCCCTCCCGCGGGAAATAGCTGAGAAATCTTTCTCAACAAAAACAAATGCTCAAGAACTTTGCTAAGTAGGAAACCACAATTTATCGGGCAAAATACTACTATTTTGCACTCTTTTTTAACCAGAAATAAAAGCTGTCTATATTTCTGAGATGAGGTATTATGTACAGTATTTACATTAGTCGGACTATTGTCCTCATCTTTGTCGCCATATTTGTCACAACGTTTAGGGCGTTGTACGCTCCGGCCTTCTTCAGGTGGTTGGAATTTCGAACCGAACCCTTTATTTCGATCACTGGGGTAGACTGTTCTAGTTCCACGAGCCATGTTTGATGGATGTCAGTATGGTTGCTGAAAAATTAGGTTTATAATACTCAGAAATTCATACCCAGATGTCCTCAAGGACACATGGCACAGTGGATAAAGGCGTTGGTTAGATCTAGTGACAGACCCAAACAGTGTGAGTTCAATACCCGGTTCAGGCAGTGGAGAACTTTCAGAGGGAAAATTAGCAGGAGATGACTGATAACTGACATCCATCAAACATGGCTCGTAGAAATATGGCGACAAAGATGAGGACAATAGTCCGACTAATGTAAATACTGGAAATCAAAGCTGTTGAACAGTTTTGTTTTCTTCGGTTTTGTTCATTTCACTCTCACTACTGAGCACAAAGACACACGCAAACAGGAAAAATCCTTACATATTATAATACAAATCTTTGTGAATTTAATACTTTGTTACGTGTGTAGCCAAATGTTTTTTTAAAATATTTATTTGTTTATTGGAATCTATTATTTTATTTTTTTCTTTACACTAATTTTCTGCTTTCAGGTTACACTGTACAGTTGTCCATGCCCTCATATTTTAGTATGAATTCGCCGGAGACTCTCGATGTAGAATGTAATTTCGACAATGCTGACAAATTGCTAGACATTTCCTTACTTCATGGAGGCACCGAAACTGTAGCAAGGTACACAAGCAATGGAAGGAAATATCAGCTGGACATTAATACTTTCAAAATATCTTTAAAAACTAATTGGATATCAATGACTGCTGCGTCTGTGACTTTCACCATTTCCTGGGTATCTTGTAGCGATTTCACATGGTATGTCTGTAGAGGATACGGGCTTAATAAGACTGTGGATTCGGAAAAAAAAACATTAAAAGGTAAGAATTTGAAAGATTGTTGCATGCAATTGTAAAATCTTCCTTTAAACTTGTCTGATTGATTTGTTTTTTGTTTTGTTTTTTGAGGGGGGTAGGGATGATTTAAAGTTAGAAAAAACTTTTAAATTTGCAATATTTTTTAGATAATAACAATAATTATTTACTGATACGCATGTTTAATCCCTGCTGGAGAACCAGAGAAACTTAGTTTATTCTATTTGTAAAGTATATTAAACAGGCTGAATTTATTACACTTTAACAGGTTACGGAGGTACTTTAAATTAAAAATATAATAAATGGGATCCTAATTCTCCATTATATATCTATTAAAGTTACGAGTTTAGTTCAAAAAGTATCCGAAATTATATTTGAATCGTATTTCAAACACACCTACACCTATGTATATATACGTACATCTATATTACAAACATATACCTACTAATTTGCATATTTATAATAAAATTATATATACACACATATGAACATACATACACATGCATACACATATATACACATGCATATATAAATATACACACACATATACATACATATACATATTTCCACATACACCCACACTCATATATACATATAAATATATCAAAATACATCTCCATTTTCTACATCTATACATACATATTACATATATGCACGCATGAAAGACACATGCATAAAAATATATACACATATCTCTATATACATCTATGCATATATACCTACATACGCACAAACATACAACCTTATATATATATACATACACATACACACATATATATATATACTTATACATATGCACATACATACATATAAACATCCACACACATACATATATATACACTTAAAGATACACCCACACATACATATATATACACATATGCACATACACATATATACATAAGTCCCTATACATACATACGCCCACATATACATCTACATAGATTCACATATACATGCACACATACACATTATACTCATATATATACATATATACGCATAAACATTTTTTTAAAGTTTATCACCCCAAGCAAGGCTGGAAGCCACTAGCACGCAAGGGGTTACAGAAGGTTTGGAGGAAGAGCAGATAGGAGTGGTAAAGGAGAGGATGTGGAGAAAGATAGTGGATCGATCAAGGCAAGGAGGTTACAGAAGATTTGGAGCAAGAGCAGATAGGAATGAAAGGTGAAAGGATGTGGAGAAGGGAAGAGGATAGATCAAGACAACTGGAGATGTCAATTGACGTTACACTTAAATAGTTGGAGATTATATTTGTCAGGGAAGTTCACTTCGAAGGTTCAGTAATCTTTCCTGGTCTTTAAAATTTATTATAAGTATTTTCTCCAGAAGACATAGATTACGGTGGTCTCTGAAGTTCTTAGGTGTCTGGGCCCTGGATATGAATTTCCACTCCAAATGCGGTGTGAGGTCTTTGTCAATAAAATCAGAATATTGCTTGGATAAAGCTGTTTGTATTTTAAGAGACCGGTTGTTGAAGGAATGCCTGTGATTATATAATCATTGTTTTCAAATACCCCGCAGAAATTCCAATGTAGGTCTTATTCAGGCCTACATTTTCTTCGGGGAAAATGGTTGCCTCATATATCACATTTTTAGACATGCATTTACCTTCAACAGAATATTCAGTTTAAGAATAAACGGCCTATATTAATATCATAAAATCTGCAGAAGGGTTCGTTGAACACACACACACACACACACACACACACACACACACACACACACACACACATATATATATATATATATATATATATATATAGTTAGTACCTCTCGATCACTATGAAACATTGGCTTCCATTTAATAGCAGGAGTTTCAGTGGGAATTTGCTTTTAGAATAGTGCGATCCTCTTTGAATTCAAAGTTTACTTCTCCTAAACTGGTTGTCACCCAAAACACTAGGACCCAGTCTGTCCTGCTATTTTACCAATAGCTGGGTAGAAGAGATAGGTTTATATATTTCCTAAAGGTAGCACCTAAATGAATGTAATGAACACAACTGGAATTTGAACTCAACTCTCCGATTCCTCAGCCGGAGCCGCTTTAACTTTTACTCCCCCGTGACATATATATATATATATATTATCACTTGACAAGACACAAGAAGTGTTGAAACAAAATGGCTACTTTTGTCGTGATTTTATAACATATTTATGTTGTAATATTCAAATAAATAATTATATCTGCTCTACTCTGTATTGAGCACTCTTTAAAGAATATTAATTGTTGGTTATTGGATTTCACTCCGTATATACCAATCCTAAACTTGGGTATATATATATATATATATATATATATATATATATATATATATATATATATATATAGTATTAATATGTGTAAAATTTAGTCAGCTGATTGATGCTACCTTCAGCATCCCGACTTCAAAGTTTTGTAGGCGAACCTGTTCGTCCAGTCTTCAGGGGGTTACAGTAATTTACTACTTAATTTTTTTTTCCTTTTTACACCCTTATCATACCTGCCCGTTTGATCTTGGGTGATAAGGCGGGGATTTTATATGTTTTGCTTGATAAATTTCGCAAAACTCTTGGGAGAATTATTGTTACGTGTAATGTCAATTAAGGAGCAAAAATCCGAGAACGAAACAGTTCTCTCACAAGACGCTATTTGGAGTACTATCGAAGATTTCAAGCACGCACCCGACAAAGATAAAACTTTTGCAAACTACTTTCAAAAGTATTGATTATGCAGTACCAATTGACGGCTTCTACTATTTAATCATAGTGGATAGCTATAGTAAATGGCTGGAGGCGTTTCGTTGCAAAAATCCTACTTCGGAAACTACCATAAATTGCCTCCACGCGCTCTTCGCTCGGTTTGGTGTAGTGGATTGCCTAGTCACAGATAATGGAACGCAATTCACGTCAGCAGATTCCCAAGAAAGGTATGTCCTCCGCGTAGAGAATTTGTTTTTCCTTTAAGGGTTTCCAGGTCGCCACTTGTTATGTGTGATGGATAGCAAAAAAAGTATTTCCTCCGCGAATAGAGTTTGTATTTCTGTTAGGGATCTCCTCGTCGCCACTGTTATGTGCGACGGATAGCAAAAAAGTATGTCTTCCGCGTATAGAGTTCGTATTTCCTTGGGGGTTTCCTCGTCGCCACTGTTATGGTCCAGGTTCCTTGTACCACGGTGATGGTCCAAGGTAGAACCAATGAAGAATAAATCGAACACGGGTATGGAATAACACAGATATATTACAAACAGAATATGTACAGAAGAAGTAGACGTGTTAGTAATAACAATCAGGTTAGGTTAGAGAGAATTATGTTGTCTCGACCAGTATCACTATTCCAGTGTCTTACAGTAATCGTCTGATGCGACTCTGTCTCTGACTGACTCTGTGACTGTCTGTCTGACTGACTGCCTGGCTCACTCACTGCCTCTGATTCGCGCTTCCTCTTGAGGCGCAGTATTTATGAGGTACGGAATAGTCCATTCCTATTATGGGTAAGTTCCCATAATAGAAACAAAAAGAATAAAATTCAAGAAGACAGACAATGCCGATTGCTGCTGCACTTAAATTTTTGAAGATTGTAGGTGACAGGGAAGCAAGAACCTGTTAGCGAGTTGCACAGGCAAGAATTGCGAGGAAAGAAAATATTACAATAGAAACTTACGGTTTCATATCGCTATTTCAATAATAAAATGATGAGACCTAGTAGCCAATCAAGTCCGACGCTTAAATCCATGCAAGCGAGGTATCGAGGATTAAAGCTCAACAACAATTGCCATGAAAATATGTCGCGGAAACAAAATGCAGACGGAGTAGCAAACCGCTATTGATAAAGTTAGCCGCCCTCGTCGATCAAAAAGAGTACGTATACTGTGCTGTTCGTGCAGAAAAATACCACATTTCCGCCCTGCCAGAACATTGCCGGTGCGAACCACATAACATCTACTTATGAACAAAGATAGTGCCTACCAGCTTCCATCATAGTTTGGATGGTTAGCTGAGCGGTGTTAACTATGCAAATAATTCCTTTGCTAGCCAACAACTAAAGTTTCAGGCTCCCTAAAGGCAGCCGCATTTTCTGAAGTTTGGCAGATTGGCAGTTTGTTGTGTTGTCCATATAATGAAATTGCACTGTGTTACCAAAGATTTTTCTGTTCATGTTTCCAGTGTCTCAGTTGCGTTCATCCCATACGTGTGGCGTTCCCACGTGGAAGTCTTGTTTGTGACCTGACCATCATGATCCAGTGTTTGATTCACGAGCTGCTGGTTTTTTTTTTTCGTCCATCTTTATTGGAAGATACCCAACCAATGAGGAGAAAATTTACGAAATATTTATAGAAAAGACTGAGAATGTGACTGAAGGGAAGATACGAGGTTAGGACCAATAACATTTAGAAACATTTCTTTGAATTTTGTTAAAAATCGCGACATATAGAGCAGGAGCACCAGACCAGATATGGTGCCAATATACATTGCACAGACGAATGGTAGATTTATGCATGTAAAGTTTATCTGGCACGATACAATGAACAACATTATTAGCAGCAGAAATAGCATTTAACAATTAGCTTGAAGTTTTCTTCTTTTAAGTGCTGTATCCCTTCAAGATATGGACGATCAGAGCTCTTACGTTTGTAGCCGTAAGCAATGTATGTCCCGTTACTCTTCCTTTCAGTCCTTGTTCTGTCATCAATTTAGACAAAGTCGTTCTTTTCTTCTTGTCTTCAATATATCATGTGAGTACCAAATTCTCCAAACCTTCCAATTTCCTTAAGATTTCTTCTTTGTCCACGGGCTTCGCTTATGTTACTCTCAGCATTAAATATGAGAATGATATTTGCTTGATCAGTTGATTTACCAGTCTAGTACTACGCTTAAAGCCATGAGGTCAAGATACCAAGAAGGTAAGCTGATCAGAACAGTTTCCATGAAAATATTTATAGAAAAGGCAATGGGAAACTGTCTGAAGCCGAGATATCAGGTCAGGATCACTAACATTACAGACCCGTCTTTAGATTTTGTCGCGAATGCGTAGTTGAATGATAGATGCAACATGCAAGATGGATTCTGGCGAGAAAAATTATCTGGCATGGTACAATGAATCACGTTTACCTGACTTGACACCAGGTGATTTTTTTTCTATGACGCTTTGTGAAAGAACAGGTCTATATCCCACATCTTTCTACAAGCCTAGAAGACGATAAGCAGAGGGGCTGGAGAATGTTACACAAGACATACTACACCGTGCCTGTCAGGAGCAGCACAATCAACTTCATGTGTGTCATGCCACAGGTGGTGTGCACATTGGACATTTGTGAAGCTTTGTGAAATCAGTTATAAAATCTACATCCCTTTGAGTGTCTTGTTTGAAATTCGATAAATAAATCTTTTATTTTTCAACATGATGCCCACTTAATTTCATTTGCCTGGGACATGTAATTACCCAAATATCTACATTTTAAATTATCTCAATTTGATGGTAGACACTGTACTTTTGACTGTCAATTTTAAAATAATTAGTTTTATTGTTTTTTTTTCTTTCAGTTTTGCCAACTGTTAATAGCATCATAAAAACATCAACGTCTCACATTACTGTCAACCGAATGTCAACCTTTATGTGCAGAGGAACCATAAGTAATGAAGGTCGATATTCAGTGAAATGGTATCGATCTTTTATAGCGCCTTCTAACGAGATTTATTTTGCGGAAAATAAAATATTCTGCCAAAACCAATGTAGTCGGAAAATTGAAAGTGTTGTCGCATCCGATGTAACGGACGATTTTCCAATTACTCTCTGGTGCCAAATAGAAAATGGAAAATCTGCTCATCTAGCTGAGAGCTTTCTGGTTCAAGGTAAAGTAATGCTTTCTATACTATTGTTTAGAAAGTAGCGGCCATATAATGTTAAAATGATCACTGAAGTTAGGCAATGTCGAGACTGCACAATAACTCGATGGGTGAATGCTTGGGAATACAAAGTGCTGTAAGCTTGCATATACATGAGGTGTGATGGATGATAGCTTGGAAGGAGGTGAGTTCAAATTCCAGTTAAGTTCATTACATTAACATATATGCAAATAAACTTGGCAAAGCTGGGAATCCATCTTTTCTCTCATACATTAAATACTAGAACAAATTCTCACATCACATATTAAAGATAAGGAAATTGAATGTAGAATAAACTGCACCAGAGGTAGTTTAAACTGTAAAATGAAGCGACTTTGTCTTCTTTTATGAATCTGTTACCATACATTTAGTACAAAAGATAAGGAAATCGAAAACAAAAGTTTGTTTGAACTGTAAAATGATGAGACCATGCCTTGTTGTATGGATCAGTTATAACAGATATTGTAAAGAAAATAAGGAAATTAAATATAGATTTTTGGGGGTTTTTTTTTTTGGTCATAAGTATTGTATACACATTTTTAAACTTCTGATATACTTCCTTCCTTAGGATGTTGTGTAACTTCGGCGATCTGATTATACAAGTAGGAAACTTCTCCCAAATTTGTTCATTTCAGATTGAACCACATAAACTACATTCGATTTAAACTCTATTGTTTCTTATTTATATTTATAGGGGCCGGATGTGAATTTAAGCAAACTATAATTCTGGTTGTCATGGTTTCATTTCTTGCCTCTGCATTTCATCACTTCTAAGAAGATTTTCCGCACACGGAAGCATTTTGAATATTTTGAGAGACATATATCAACTAGCTGAAGTATTCACCAACGCAGGTGTTTTCCAAATTTCTTGGACTTCAAAGCCAACTTATAAAAACCTCCAGTAGCAATAAGATTAGATTCTGAAAATTCCTAGCACAAAATATTGATGAAAAGATTATGTGAATCGATTTAGAAATAGTCGAAGTTGTGGCTAGAGTTATAGATAGATAATTTTTTATTATGGAATAAAGTTTACGAATCATTCATGTTTGATCTAAAAAAAAATAAATCGTATAGAAAAATTTATGTAAAATGTGAGTTTTATTGAAATAAAGAAAACTACAAATTGATTTTTTTCAGTTTTGTTATTAATCAAAGAATCACTGATCAGATGCACTGGAAAAATGTGCTATTGTTCAATTTAATAAAACAATTAAAATATCTTTTCAGCTTTTATAAAAAAAAAAAAACAAGAAAAAGTTCATTTATATCACTCAATAAAATTTATAGATCATTAAAGATTTTTTTAATTAAAAATTAAGACACCCAGAAAAGATTTTACTCGCCACATAATAAGCATCAGAGTTGTCTGTGTGCTTGTATGCATATGTACGTGTGTGGAGAGTTCTGTGTACGTATGTTATGGGTTGTGTTTGTATTTCTGTATGTGTATGAGTGTTGTGTGTAAGCATGTGTTGAGGAGGTTGTGGGTGTATGTTTATATGTATTTACGCGTGTGGTGAAGTTGTGTGTTTTGTATGCGTATGTATATATGTGGGAGTTGTGCATGTGCCTGATTGTGCAGGGTTTTGACTATGTATTGTGCTGTGTACATTTCTGTGTGTATGCATGTGCATGCATTTTGAGGGTTGTGTGTAAACGTGTGTATAGGTGTGATGGAGTGTGTTTGTGTGATTATGTGTGACTGTGTGTGTATGGGTGTGCATGCGTGTGGAGGCTTGCGGTTTTATGGGTAAAATTAAAACGGTGTGCAATACAAGGATGTGCCTTCACACCGGATTTATTCAACCTATACAGTGAGGCAATTCTGAGAGAATCAGAAGTTCTACCAGGATTCATTATTGGCGGTCACAATCTTAACAACATAAATTATGCAGATGACACAGTGTTGATAGCAGATACGGAAAGAAATCTAAAAAAACTTCTCCAGAAGGTAGTGAAGGAAAGCAAGAAGAAAGGACTAAACTAAAAGAAAACAAAATGCATGGTTGTTAGCAAAATGCTGAGCCCAAAATGCAAATTACAAATTGGAGGTACCAGTATCAAACAATTACAAGAATTTAAATATCTGGGAAGTGTTCTATCAGAGAACGGAATGTGCAAAACTGAGACCCAAAGACGCATTGGGATAACCAAAAATCCATTCCAAGAGCTAAGCAGAGTATTAAAAGAAAAACAAAATCTTTGTTTGAAACAAAGAAGAGATTATCAAAAGAATGTTTTTTTTTATTAACACTGCTTTTATTTTAACTAGCTTCACCTCTTGACAATGTTTAGAATTGTTTTAAAAAGTGATGATTAGAATTGTAATAAAACTTAAACACATGATGAATGCAAATTTATGCATTTTTTGTTCTTGAGAATTTACAAGAAAAATATTATCCACTATTATTAGATTGTTTATTTACAAGAATAATTCTATATTTACAACATCCTAAAACTAATACAATTAAAACTAATGCAATATTTATGATTTACCAATTTATAAAGTAATATGAAAAAAAATTTCTATTCATAAGTTAATAAATATTTATTAAACTGTTAAAATATGTGAACCAATTACAAGGAAATTCTAATTAATTACCATTTTATAAAGCTTGAATCAAATGGCAATTAGCCAACTTTTTGCCAACCGTTTCAATAAGCAATATAATATAATATATCCCGGAAATAAACAATCTAATAAATAGTGTCTATTATTATTGTTGTCAATTCTCAAGGAAATGTAAAAATTCACTTTCACATGTTTAGGTTTTATTACAATTCTAATCCACGTTTTGTAAAACAACAAACATTGCCAAGGAGTGAATGTAGTTAAAATAATATCAATGGTAATGGAGAAACTATCCTTTGACACTCGATATTTTTATGGGCATGAAGATCCAGGTTTGCCAAAAATTGAAGTAATGTTCAAATCATGAGTCAAAAGAAAAGACAAATTCTTCTGTACATGCAACAATACACTGAGACACTATTCATTGGGATTTGATGAAGAATGACAAATGTTATCTAAACTTGAATAATACACAAAAATATTGACCGTTTTGAGAATGACCAATTTAGAACTTGAGTTTGAAATCCAGTCGAATCCATTACATTCCCTTACGTGCCAATACCGATGGGAAATGCATAAATCCTCTTCTTCTCCCCCTAGTTATGGATAAATAACAGGACAGACCGGGTTCTATAGCCTTGGATGGCAACTAGTCTTCTGCAGAAAGATATGGTAACCTACTGTGGGAAAAATCTGCCTCGTCACTCATGTATCGAAAGATACTGATCGCCTAAGCGTGTATCACGCATGGCACATTACTGAATGTTAGATAACAACATCCACAACAAGGAAAGAATTGTTCACTCCTATTAATTTAAAGTTTTCACGCAAAGATACATATGGCTACTTGATTAGTAGTACAGCCGTTTTTCATTCCAAGACAAGCAAAGTTTATACAAAGACTTCTAATTTTTTGTAGATTTATGGATTTTTATACATGAAAATTTATTTAAAATATAACTTAAAGAAGACAGATATACTGTCAAAATATTGTTTAACATTGTCAAAAACCGTTTTTTCTTTATTTTTCTTAAATTGCACTCTTTTCTGAATTATTATTATTATTATTATTATTATTATTATTATTATTATTATTATTATTATTATTTCCTTTGATTACTATCGGATGCTCATTTCTTTCCGGGTCCCAACCAGAGATCTAAGGTCAGAAATGTTACAGGACATTTTAACCTAGCATTCTTGTAAAAAATAATAAAACAACCTTAGATCATACATATTTTACATGGATAAAGCCCTTTGTAAGTTATGAGCAGTACTCGTGAGAACAATGTTTTGGTATTTCTTTAAGACACTTTAAGACATGCACTAACATCCTTTTCAATAAGTCTATCATAATCTTTTCCAATCAAACTGAGGATTTTGCACTTCAGGATCCTTGTATTAAAAAAAAAAGATCTCCAAATATACATTACAGTCTTCAGGAACTGCTATGTCAATTAGAAAGCACATTCTCTTCTTTTGGTCTTTTATCACGATATCTGGGCGATTAACTTTGATTGTACTGTCAGTGTGCATTATGAAGCCCCAGTTAGAGGTTCTATGTATATAAATAATAATAATAATAATAATACCGTATATTTCCGTGTATAAGACATTTAAATCCCTAAAATTACCTTAAATATTAGGGGTCGTCTTATACTTCTTTCTTTTTCTTTTTATATACCATGTCCTTCCAGGACGTAGGCGATCATGGCTGTCTACTCCTCCTTCCCTCTGCTTACTCCCCCAGATCACGTTCTGTCATCCACTTGCTTAAGTTAGCCAGGTATGTCACACGTTGTTTTCCCATGTCTCTCTTTCTCGCTATTCGACCCGTGAGTATCAGATTCTCCAGGCCCTCCTTCCTCATTATGTGTCTCAGAAACTTCAGCTGCCTCTTCCTGATATTTACTATAAGCCTCCTCGTTGTTCGCAACCTCTCTAAGACCTCATCGTTGCTTACACGCTTGGTCCATGATGTCCTTACCATCCTTCTGAAGAACCCCATCTCTGTCGACTCGAGTCTCTTCTTTATCTTTGCGGAAATCGTCCAACATTCGATGCCGTAAAGAATGACAGATGTCATGTAACAATTCAGTATTCGTTTCTTTGATCCTAAAGAAAGGCTCCCCTGTCTCGCAATACTCTGCCCAGTTTTTGGATTGTGTCTTTAGCCATCCCAGTACGCCTACGGATCTCAGTGTCGCACTTATCGTCCTCTGTCAAGATGCTTTTCAGATATTTAACCTTCCGCGTCTACTTGATTCTAGTGTTCCCGACCTTCAAATCGCATTTCAGGCTTATCCTCTGACTGAAGACCATGCACTCTGTCTTTTTGTAGTTTATGCTTAGTTCTTTCTTCTCACTCTGCGTCGCTTAACTTCTGTAGGAGATTTTGTAATTTCTTTTCCGTGTCTGCTATCAGTACTGTGTCATCTGCGTATCTTATGTTGTTAAGATTGTGGCCGCCAATTCTAAATCCCGGTAGGGTTTCCAATTTTCTCAGAATTGCATCGATGTATAGGTTGAACAGGTCAGGCGAGAAGACGCATCCTTGCCTTACGCTCCTTTCTGTTTTTGTATATTCACTGAACTCATTCCCTATGAGCATACATTCTGTTTGCTGCCAGTATAGGATCTTGATTATTCTGATATCTTTCCCGAATATATCGAGGTTGCTCAGCAGTTCCATCAGATCCTTGTGACGTACTTTGTCGAAGACCTTTGCGTAGTCTATGAAAGATAGGTACACGTCTTTCTGCATCTATATTACACTTTCTGGCAACATTCTGAGCATGAATATCGTGTTCATTGACCCGATCCTATATCAGATTTTTAATTGAATAATATCCCACGACGTTAGTAAAATTCATGCCTACAGCGTCAAGGAAACTAATCTTATCTTAACAAATTAGTCGTCAAAATACAGAGAAAAACACTTTGTTTCATAGGTTTAGTCACCTGAAAACGATTTACACCACTTACCAAACAAACAAGATTTCTATGTTCAGTTTCATTAAGTTCTTATTCATTAAGATCAACGATTCAATGACGTAAGAATACCGACAAATAGAAAAGAAAACTACAAAAATTGCGGAAATTTTTAAATACAGTGTAACCCGGATATAAAAGCGTTGTCGGGACCGGAGAATAAGTATCTTATATCCGGGTTTCTCTTATATCCGGGTTTGGTCTATTTTGTTTACATTAACACAGGCTCTAATTTGGGACGAGAGAAAATCTCTCTTATATCCGGGTCTCTTATATCTGGGTTACACTGTACATTCATTTTTTTTATTCAGAAGAAGCACACGTTTAGCAAATATCATACTGTCAAGACTGAATCCATTTAAAATTGTTTTTTTTTTAGTTATCAAGGCTTCCTTCGCCATGAAGTATTTCTAGAACTTACTCTTTTTACTGCTTGTTCCTCTTTGTGAAAGTAAGTCTCAAACTATAATCAATTTTGCCATTTCTTTGTACTTGTTTTGAGAATAGTGAAGAATTTTCAGATGCATGAATATAGTAAGGGCAACAAATCCGTTGGTATATAATCCAAGTAGATCCTAATAATATAAAATATTAAAACTGAGCCACAAAAAGAGCTCAATGAATGTATTATTACACAGTAATTAATTAATAAAGAATAAAATCCAAAATCACCTTGTATAAGGAATAGCCCATTACTATATTACTATATTGCTGCTATAATGTTCAGTTTGAGAAGAATGAGAATTGAAGAAATCACGGATCGATGGCATTTTGTTGACGTTGGCGGCTGGATAGACCAAACTGAGATGCACATTGACGTTCACAGGTTGGACAACGAATGCCGATACCTGGTAGCGGTGGCCCACCCACCAGTCGGTCATGACGTTGTTGTCGGCGAAATTACCGGTCTTGAGTTCGGCTTGTTTCAGATCTGTCAATAGCCTGACGCCATAGTGTCCTACAATAATCCAGGGAATTAAAGCATTGGTTCGCGAACTTGGTGACATATTAATTGTGAATTCAATTCCTGGCAGGAGAAACTCATACTCAGTGGGAACAGGGCGCGCCAAAAATGAACAGTACTAAATAAGAACTGTACTATATAAGAACTAGATGAAATATCCTTAGACATGATTAGTAAAAAGGGAACAATTTACTCTCGTAGATTAAATAAAGAGTCCTGTCAGAAATCATCTGAAGTTTACCCGGATCGATAAGGCCAAAGGACACGACTGAAACATTATGATAATAACAACAAAAAGTGGGCAGTAGTTTGGGTGTAAATAATGTAATTAATGATAACTCTTCTAGACTATTCACATTGTTCGGACTCTTGTCTCATCTTTGTCATATTCACGACGTTTCGGTCGTTCTACGTTCCGGTCTTCTTCAGGTCATTGGAATTTGGAACCAAACCCTTTATTTCGTCCACCAGAGTAGATTGTTCTAGTCCCACGTGCTATGCCTCTTCCAGATATCTTAGCTTTCAATTATTTCCCTTTAGTATCTAAACACCGAAACGTCGTGATTATAACAACTAAGATTTACAATAGCTCATCTCAGAAAGATAGACAGATATTGATAAATCCTCATAAATCCAAACATAAATCTTATAAAAATTTTAGCAGCAATACTCGATTATGAAACAATCATTTAAAAAACTGATTTGCAGTACACTAACGTACCTTAGCTTAGCACGTCTACAGCCTGTCTGAAGTTATTATGCAAATCAAATAAACCAACTCAAAAATAAACTCAAAAAGTTCTGAAACAATATTTGTCAAATTCATCCTTAGTAAAATATTTAATTAAATTTTCTCCCTTTTTTTGAAAATGAAAGGATTGAAGTTATTATGCAGATTAAACTAATATTAGGTTAAGATCTCTGAAACCAAATAAAAACTATTTTCTTCTTTTTGTCCATAATATATGTTGAAAAAAGGGAAAAGAGAAGGATCCAACAACTGCGGAAAAGACAGAAAATAAGTTATTGAGTGACGGAATGTCCACACTGGATATATCAAAGCAACTTTGTAGAGATCGTCGAACGATAAAGAAGTCTGTTAAAAATATAATTTGAGAAGTCGAAGCCAAGCAAAAGGGTTTTAGAACTTGCTTCCTCGAGATGAACGTAAACTAAAGCGAGTTATAGCGAAACCGCCATTTTGTGCTCAGGTCTTTGAGAATGTCGGAATTGAGGGAATCAAGGACAAAAAGTGAAGAATCCTTTGTGAATTGGGAACCGTAAAAAATCTCCTAAGCTACCTCCTCTCGCTAAAGCAAATATTTTAAAGCATCAAAATTGGACCAACAAATACATAAAAGTAATTTTTATCGATGAATCTTTGACATTTGATGGGACTGATGGATGGTCCAAAGGATGGATTTTGTCCAATTCAGACGTGCCTGTGGCTAAAAGAAGGCAACAAGGAAGCGGCAGTTTTATGATATGGACTGGATTTTCGACCAAAACATTATAAGACCATTCAAAGTTGATGAAGCAGTGAAATTGAACAGTACTAATTATTGCGATTTCATAAAGAAGACTTTCTTTGCATGGTACACGTCCCAGTCTCGCAGTTCCAAAGTGTGTATTTATACACGACAATGCTTCTTCTTATGTATCTAAGCTTAGCCCCCCCCATGAATTCTTTGAACATAAAAGATTTACTGGAAAGAAGATAATGGAATGGCCACCATCAATTCCTAATCTGAATCCGATCGAAAATCTATGGTCAATTGTGAAGATTTTTAAGCAAGTGGCAAACAATATAACAGCAAAGCAGACATATGGGAAGCAATTTAAACCTGCTGAAGTAAAAAAAGAAGAAGAAAATCAATGGGTAATAGATTATTGGCTGTTATTAAGAAGAATTATTAAAATGTCAAAAATTTATCATATGTGATGTTATTTATTCTGTTGTAGGTGTTGGTCAATTTTTGTTACCTTTTTATTAAAGAAAAATGCGTTTATTTAGTTTCGCCTAATAAATTCACAGTGGAGTTTTTTTTAGAATACATCAAATAACTTCAATAAATTATACTGATACGACCAAATTTGAATTATTGAAGTTTATATAATTTACTTAATAACTTCACACAGGGTGTAAATGACAGAGTAAATAGTGGATTAAAGGAAATATTGTCCTTCTCCAAGAGGAGTAATGGATCGTGACTTGGATTGAAGAATCGGAGAACTGAGTTTGAATTCCAATCGTGTTCATTATATTATGTGAATGCTAATACTCCTGGGAAAGGTATGAATCCATCACCTCTCCCCCAACTGTGAGTAAATAGCAGGAGAGATAAGGTCCTATAGTCTTGATTGTCACGTAGTCTAGGAGAAGTAAAACTCTTTATTCACACCAACCTTGAGAGGACTGGGCTCTATCAGACTCTCTTGCCCAAGGCACACCGACTGCTGTTACGGATGTGGTAGTCCTTAGATTCTAATGGGTCATGCATTCTTCGCCATAAAAATGCAAGGCTGCATTACAGAAAAAATAACACGATAATATTGGGGAACTCACTTGTTCTAGTCTGTTCACTCGCTTCTGCCATAGTTATCTGACTTTGAACCAAACGGTTATTACTTATGGGGGACATTTTCTCTAATTAAAACCAAAACCAAATTCAAGAGCTCAACGAAATTTTTTCACATCAAAACTTGAATATTCCTTTTATTGAAATTAATCAAAGAATTGCTAATAATGATGTATATATCTAATTAATTAAACAGTAAATTCTGTCTGTCTGTCCCTATATCTGAAACCCCTCTAACCACGTGTTCTACATAGACATATACCATTTTGGAATCTGTTCTGGCAGCTTGACTCAGATTTCTCGTTGCTCCAGTGGGAACCGGTTGAGAAATCTCCCTTCGAGATACCTACCAACGGAAAACTACACAAAAACCTTGCTGCAGAAGACGAGGTTTGTCCTAGCAGTTTCACACTCAGATTTCTCGTTCCTCCCGCAGGAACTAGTGGAAAAATCTCTCTCAACAAAAACAAATGCTGAAGAACTTTGCTTACTGGGAAACCCCATTTTTTCGGCCAAAACACTACTATTTTGCACTCTCTTTAAACCAGAAATAAAAGCTGTTGAACACTTATTTCCTACCTGGGGTTTTGTTCATTACACTCTCACTGCTGTGCAAAAACACACACGCAAACGAGAAAAAAACCTTACATGTATTAGTACAAATATTTCTGAACTTCATACTTTGTTACGTGTGTAACCAAATGTTTTAAAAATATTTTTTGTTTATTGGAATCTTTTAATTTTTATTTTTTATCTTTACACTAATTTTCTGCCTTCAGGTTCCACTGCAAAGTTGTCCACGCCCTCATATTTTAGTATGAATTCGCTAGACACGCTCTATGTAAAATGTGATTTCAACTCTGCTTACCAATTGGGAAAGACTTCATTACTTCACGGAGGCACCGAAACTGTAGCAACCTACAATAGTAACGAAAGTGAATATAAGCTAGACCCTTTTATTTTAAAAGTCTCTCCAAAAACAAGTGGGGCCTATTCCCTGATGCCTCTTTGACATTTGACATTTGCTGGGTATCCTGTAGCGATTTCACATGGTACGTCTGTAGAGGATACGGGCTTAATAAGATTGTGGATTCGGAAAACAAAACACTAAAAGGTAGGATTTTGAAAGCCGGTTGCATGGAATTGTAAAATCTGTCTTTAAAATTAACTGATTGCTTGATTTCTTTTTTTTATATTGTGGGTTATTAAAAGCTAGAAAATATTATTAAATCTGTAATATTTTTTAGACGAAAATGATTTACTGATATGCAAGTTCAATCCCTACTGGGGAAAACATTTTCTTTTTTAATGTTCCACAAATTCACAAGCCAAAAAAAAGAAAAAAATACGAGGCGTTTATTTCAAATATGACTATCCATTTTAATAACATTTGAAACAATATATGTGTATGTGTACGTATATATACACACACTCACACATATATATACACATATACATATATACATACATATATATACAGATAGACATATATATGATTATACACATATACATGTATATATATACTCACAAATATATATATTCACATATATACATACAGATATATATACACACACATATATATATATATATGTATATATATATATATATATATATATATAGTTATACATATTTATACATAGTGAATTTAACATAATTTTCTGGAACAATTGGAAACTATACTCTGGTAGCTCTTTGACATTTGCCATTTGCTGGGTATCCTGCAGCGATTTCACATGGTACGTCTGTAGAGGATACGGGCTTAATAAGATTGTGGATTCGGAAAACAAAACACTAAAAGGTAAGAATTTCAATGATGGTTGCATGGAATTGTAAAATCTTTCTTTAAAATTGTCTGATTTATTTTTTTATTTTATTTTGTGAGGTGATTTAAAGCTAGAAAATATTTTAAAATTTGCAATATTTTTTTAGACAATAAGGATTTACTGATACGCAGGTTCAATCCATGACACAGGCGCTGGAAACGGGCATCTATACACACCAAATGTTTGCGACTACCCCACAAGAGGATGGTCAACAAACGCTCGATCGCATCCATACGGGTCCTGCAAAGATGAAGTACAGCCAAGCGGTAATGGATGAGAGGCAAGACGTAAGTTGCACACGCCTCAGCTCTACCCTTCAAAGACAACCTCTTTCTGAGCCAAGTTCGGACCGACACTCCACCTTTGCCTGTACCTCTGAACCATTTTTCTTTAGCTGAAGTCTGGGCCCGAACCGCACACCAAGAGTGCAGATGGGACTATCAGTCCAACCAAAGGGCTCCAACACCAAAGCAGTAAGGACGACAGCGGACGACCCTGTTGAACCGAGCGAGATAGAGCAAAAACACCCGACCACTTTCCGTTCACTTGTACCACAGCACTGGGGGAGCGATACAGGAAGTTGATCCACTTGCAGAAGTCGGGTTCAAATCCGGTAACCTGCAGGACAGCAGCCAAATATTGGTGGTCAACTCTGTCGAATGCCTTGGACCGATCCAAATTGATTAGCGCGGCTCGCTTGTCGTCTTCTACACCCTCTATGACCGTGCACAAGTCTGGGCAGGTCCCAACAAGCTCGACTGACTGGAAACGTTTCGTTAGGATCTTGGTTAAAATCTTTAACTCTGTGTTTATGGGCCTGTAATCGTTTAAATCCCGCCCAAAACCCTTGCCCTTTTTCAACAGCGTGATCACAACCCTAGAAATCCGGTTAGGGATGGACCGCTGGCGGAACAAGATGTTGAACACAGTCAAAATCAAAACAAAGGTCAGACCATCAAGTCCTGGAGACTTGCCACTGCCGACCTTCAATGCTAAGTGAACTTCGTCCTCTGTGATCTCACCCTCGCAGCTAGTCGCTTCAGAGGAATGTCAGCCAAATACCTACGAAATTCTTCGCCACTGAGACCAGATAAAACGGTGCTCGAAATGCCACTATTAACACATAGCTCGAGGAGAAGAGGTGGATTCATACTTTTTCCCAAGGATATTAGCTCATAAGTGAATGTAATGAACTTGACTGGAATTCGAATTTGTCTTTCCAATTCTTCAATATGGGCCATAATCCATTACTCTTTCATACCTCCAATGCAATATAAAGGCTAAATATGAAGCCTAAAACCAAAAAAATAATAATTACTGAATTGGTAAATATGCAGCTATATATAAGAATCAAATAAGATCGTATCACTAAAAAACTCTGCCCTTGTTGGCTACTGCAGAAATTTGTAAGCAACATATGCTGCCCTCGTGGTTACTCAGCAAACCTAGGCGGATGATGAAAGCAAGTACCAAACCACAGAGTGTTGGTTTAAAGGGGTTGATTTGTACCAATGTTACCACTTACAGAATGGTGACTCAGCCAAACCATTTTTCAAGTTTGCATTTTTTTAGAGAAGAGTTCCCAAACATGCAACCCATAGGTAACGTAAGCCCTGCAGACCACGCGGGTGGGCTGAAAAGTTCATAGGCTGACTATGAAGGAGTGATGCTCGAGCTGTGAACTCTTGCATGCATTAATTGCAACTCTTTTTCAACTGCATCATCTATTTCCACACAAACTGACATCTGACGCTTCCGAGAAGACTGTTCATCCTTTTAGTCAAAAAATGGATTTTCTCTTAGTCTGGCCATTTGCAATAACTGTCTACTATGATCAAATAGTAGAAACCATCTATTGGACCTGCGAAATCTACAAGGATTCTTGACCACAGTCGATCTGTCTCTGGCCATGGCTTATGGATGATCGGCGGTGCTTTTGCTGTTAAGGAACAACTCTTGCATTTTTCCACCATATGTGTAATGTCTTGATCCATGTTTTGCCAATATACGTAACTTCGCATTAACGATTTCATTCTGTTCTTTCCTGGATGGCCCATGTGGAAGTCCTTTACGATTCGCCTTTGTAGTGTTTTCGGAATTACTACCATTTCGTTATATAGTAGGACATTGTCACATGACGAAAAACTGTCTGATACATTTTAATTTTTTCTGAAATTTTTGTTTTTGTTTCTTTTATGAATTCATCATTTTCTGCTTTATTTCTTATCTCTTGTAGTGTGACGGGGAGGTTTCGAACTGTACTACATAGTGATGTCCTGATATCTTCTTCATGTAGGGCTGCAATTACGGAATCTTCCAATGGCTCCGTTTGCTTAGGTATTAATCTCGAGAGACCATCTGCATGCTCAAATTTGTTTTTGAGGAGGGACAAAAACGTGTTTGTCGTTGTATTTTACGTATGTGAGCGATGTCAGACTCTTCTATATCTTTCGAGTTCTTTTTTACGCTCATACATCTCTGACAGTCTTCAGCCAATTTTTGTAGCGTCAATTCTGGTCACTCTCAAGTTTTGTAAGAATTCTGCGTCTGATCTCCGCGTCTTTAGTCGAAACCAGGCCTTGAAGGAATATTAAAGATTTAAAATTGTCCGGGCTGAGTTCAGATAACTTAAAGTCATCACAGTTTTTGTTTACAATGGAAGCGAATGTTATATACTCTTTGCTGTCCTTTTTTGTTAGATTCAGACATTTCCATCTTTTGTGGAATAATGAGGTGATTGGGCTAAATAGTTCTGTTAACAGTTTTATGGCTTCCTTGAAGGTTAACTCATTTGTTTTCTTCAGTAGGATCTAGTCTACGAATTTAGTGTATTCGCTTGAACCTAATTTTCTTAGTAGTAAACGTACTTTTTTCGCGTCTGTCCAATTCCCGCAATCAAACTCATATAAATCTTCGTACCTTCTGAAGTAAGCTGCGAAGGTTTTGTCTTCGTCTGGTGCATACGTGAAGTCTTCGATAGAACTCCATATAGCATTTTGCGAGGGAACAGTTTCATTTTCGGTATCTTGCCCTTTATTTGTTATTACCCGTAGCAATAATTCTTGTAATTCAAGATGTTTCTTTTCATTTTTCTGTTGCTGCTCAAATTGTATTTTCATAAGTTCCAATATGGTTGCCTTAAAGTCTTCCATATTTACCGTAATTATGTGTAAGTATTTTTTATAGTTTAGACTTCAGGTCTTTGTTACTACTGTAAAGTTGGTGTCCAAAAAGAAAATCTTCTCTCTTTTTTTTTAATGTTCAAGTATAACTTGTTTTTTTTTTTGTTTTTTTTTTTACTACCAACGTCGCCTGTTATGGACGACCGATAGTAGAAAAATTTTTTGTAGATTCTCCACGTAGAGTTTGTTTCTGAAGTTTCCTCAGTATACTTTTTTAGGATTTCTCCGCGTAGAGCTTGTTTCTTCAGTCCTCGTCGCCACTGTTATGGTCCAATATCCTCGCCCTACGGTTATGGTCCAAGGTTAGGACCAAGGAAGAACAACACGAAGACAAGAGTAGAAAATAACAAAGATATATTACAACAGAAATATAATTCAAGAAGTTGAAAGGTTAGTATTAACTGTCAGTCTGGTTCAGAGTGAACTAATATTGTCTTAACTCGTTAGGTCTCGACTCGTTCCTCTCCTCTCTCTCAGAGACGCGCAGTATTCATAGAGCCAGGAAGATTCCATTATCGTTATAGGTAAGTTCCCATAACAGAAGATTTTTTTTAAATCTGTAAATATCTTATTTTCAAGTTAGACATGTAGAAATTGCTAAATGTCGACCCTATTACGGAACCCATGGAGACACCATCACGTTGTATATATATATTATTATGATCTAAGAAAGGGACTTCAGTAGTACAAGCTAATAGTAGTTTCCGTAATATATTAGGATTAATTTTAAGTGGGGGTAAAGATGAGTTACTGTATATATTTCTTATAATTATGTCAATAGTTTTATTAACAGGGACATTGCTAAATAAGTTTTCAACATCAAATGAAGCTATGATTTCATTGTTGGGTTTTCTACTTTTTAGGATTTGGATTTCTTCTAATGTTGACTTAACACTATATTTACTAGGAAGGTAGGGAGTAATGAGTTGGTTAATGTATTTTGTTAGCTGATATACAGGAATTGGAATTTGCGATATGATAGGGCGGAGAGGATAATTAGATATATGTATTTTAATAGTGCCGTATATGTAACCAGGTCTATAATCACCAACAATTTTAGGGAGTTTAAAGAGCTCTGTTCAGCATTATTAGCATTAATGAGTTTATTAATCTTTGATTTTAGTTGGTTGGTTGGTCGGGTTCTTGTTGAGTTTTTTAAATTTTATGTGATCATGGAGTATGTGGTCAAGTTTTTTGTTGTAATCCAATTTGTTTAGGATAACGAACATGTTGGTAACTACGTAACCACGCTGACATAATCGTAAAAAACAATTATGTTAGGGTGGCTGCGTAGTTCTTGTGTGGCAATTTTTAGTTGCTTAGATACTAGTTTTGAGGAGCTTCTGCTTTTATCATGCCTAGACTTAAATGCCTCGGCCTTAAGTAAGTCTTTAAATTCTGTTGTTGTTCCTATTAGTTGTTCATCCTCGGGTCTAGCAATGTTTTGGTATAGCGTCTCAATTTCAGTTTTTTTTAAATCGATTATGCTTACGGTTAGGGCCAAGGTTAAGCAATTCTTTTTGGTACTCAGTTAGTTCATAGTTAGGAAGGTTAATGAATGTATCAATTTTCTTAGGAAGAGCGATAGTACCTTTGTGTAATGCATTCAGTTTTTTTTAGAATTTTTAACCGATGCTGAGCTTCTGATTTATTACCAATTTCCGTGAGTCTATGCATAATTTCTTCCTCTTGGTCCGGAGTAGTTATATCTTTTAGTTTATCGTAGATGCCCTGTTTGTTGCTGTTAACGGTGTTCAATTTTTCTTTGGCTATTTCAATTTGCCTTTTCACAAGGCTACATTTATAATTCCAAGTGTTGATAGTTTGGTGAGCTGCTGGATCATGTAATTTAAATTGTGTGTATTTAGGCAGCATTTTTTTCATTAATGCACGTTTCGTTAAATAGTATAGACAAGTTTTGTTTATTTATTTTAAGTAAATTCCTTTCATATTGTCGAATAACCTTTTTAGTATTATCACTGAAATACGATATATATATATATATATATATATATATATATATATATATATATATATATATTGACATATATTGACATATATATATTGATATATACATATGTGTATACTGATATATATATATGTATATATATATATATATATATATATAATGAAAGGAAATAAAACAATCATTAATGCTTTCAAACAAGGTGTTTACTGTTTCCTGCAATCACCATCACAAGTCCCATAACTCATTAGAGTCATAGGGACACCACCACATGTACTGCAACTGCAGTAGAAGTGGTGCGTCTTGGGCAAGATAGCCTGATGGAGCCCAACCCTCTCCAAGCTGATTTGAATTCAGAATTTCCTTTTCTCATAGACTTAGTTTATCACCCAAGTCTACAGAGCCCAGCATGTCCTGCTATTAACCCATAGCTGGAGGAGAAGAGATGGGTTCATACTTTTTCCCAAGGTTATTAGCTCATAAATGAATGTAATGAACTTGACTGGAATTCGAATTTGTCTTTCCAATTCTTCAATATGGGCCATAATCCATTACTCTTTCATACCTCCAATGCAATATAAAGGCTAAATATGATGCCTAAAACCAAAAAATAATAATTACTGAATTGGTAAATATGCAGCTATATATAAGAATCAAATAAGATCGTATCACTAAAAAACTCTGCCCTTGTTGGCTACTGCAGAAATTTGTAAGCAACATGTGCTGCCCTCGTGGTTACTCAGCAAACCTAGGCGGATGATTAAAGCAAGTACCAAACCACAGAGTGTTGGATTAAAGGGGTTGATTTGTACCAATGTTACCACTTACAGAATGGTGACTCAGCCAAACCATTTTTCAAGTTTGCATTTTGTAGAGAAGAGTTCCAAAAACATGCAACCCATAGGTAACGTAAGCCCTGCAGACCACGCGGGTGGGCTGAAAAGTCCATAGGCTGACTACGAAGGAGTGATGCTCGAGCTGTGAACTCTTGCATGCGTTAATTGCAACTCTTTTTCAATTGCATCATCTATTTCCACACAAACTGACATCTGACGCTTCCGAGAAGACTGTTCATCCTTTTAGTCAAAAAATGGATTTTCTCTTAGTCTCTGACTCATCCTGGGTTAGGAAACATTCAAAGAAACCAGCCCGATCTGCCTCAAACAATGTCAGATATTCCCATATTTTGATCAGCCTGGGCGCTTTTGATCAGGCATCAGACACCATCATCACACCAAGTTCATTGTGCAGAATATTCTCATCTCCCACAGAATAGGGATGTTCCAAGCATAGCTCAGACGTGACACAAGGCCAAAAGTATGAGGCACCCAGTAAGGATCGAACTCACTACTACAGTGACGATGAAGTCAGTGTTATCGGAACCCATGTCTGAAAGCGCAGATGGACATCGCCCCAGAAGGAGGGTAGCCAGGGTGTTTTCCTTGCTGACCCAAGAGGAGGAACTTACCTGCGAGGCAGTGCTAGATGGAAAGTCAATGAGGGCCTTGGAGAGGATCAGTACAAAAGCCTGAAGCTGGGGGTTGTTTAAGAAGACCTGATATAGAAATTGATCAGGTGGACGGGAAGCGTAATTGTTCTAGCGAGATAAGTTTGTTAACGATTACACCACGTCGAAGTGCCCTATCTCCCACAGGAGATGCTAATAGCATTGGCTATTTGACTCATAGTTAATTGCCTGTTATGCATCACCATGTGGTGAACATGATCAATGTTTTCGTCAGTGGTGGTAGTCGCAGGACATCCAACCCTTGGGTCATTTTCAAGACTGGGATAATTTTGCACCACCTTTCCCCAAATTCCAAATCGTTACAAAGGTAACCAACCATTTCGACCTTGTTATCACTCGCTCGTTTTCTTAAAAATTGTATTTTGGTTATGTTACCAAGCTCCTATCATCATCATCATCATCATCATCATCATCATCATCATCATCATAATCATCAACAAGAGTAGTATCAGTCCTCTCGTACCAGCCATTCCTGCAAAGATACAAGATTTCCTTGTTCTTACTCTTCTCAACACTCATGGTCTTGTTTATATGCATAATTAATTATTCCGGGCTAATCCTACTACTTCCATCTATAATGTGTCGCAATTTTAACTTTCTTCTTTTAACTAACATTCAGTAAGCTAACTGGATTTTGACAGATGTGTAGCATTTTTGCCCCAGAGGTTGTGTCTCATCAATACCACCACCGGACATACACAGGCCCTTGTGCAGCCCTATGACAACATTAACAAGGAATTTTCTTCGCCCTTTGTGACGCACTATCCACACCTCTATCCTCTCCGACCAATCCCCACTATTAATTACTGAATAGGGTTTTCGAATGAGCCCGACGTCGTTGCACACTGACCTCAAACTCATCCACTTCCTCATTCACAGCCATACTTTCTTATTATGATTTGGGGTTCCCCGCCCTTCTTAATCTCTTCTTAAGGGGTAATTCTGGCCCAACCTCTAGCCTCTCTTAATATCATTCCCTAACCTTTCTTGGAGTTGGCAAAGAGGTACATTGTCTTATTTTTTCCACTCACTTGACTTTACCTCCTGTTTGAAAGGTTTCAAGTTAGGACCCTGGACTTCATCATTAGGGCTCTTTGCTTTTCTTATTTCTCCTACGAGAACGGGAAGATGAAGCAGTGACATCACAAGGCTTTTTTGCAATAACACAGACAAATGAACGCCGCTGACCGCTACCGATAGGCCCCGACGCTGGTACTCGGACCACCTTACCCGGATTGCCATTGTCAGTTTCTACTCATCTCTTTTTTTCTCCGCAGGATCTTCGTCTGTTTCCATTTTCCTCTTCTTCTCCATCTCTTCTTTTCCAATTTCTTTCTTCCACATCTTTTCGTTATGTTCTATTTTCGAATTTATTTTCCATCCCTCATATCCTCCGTTTCCCTTTTATGTTTTTTTTTCTTTCAGTGCCTTCTCACCTTTTTTCCCATTTCATATAGATTATGTACCTCTCTATTTTTAAAAATTTATTTCTATCCATTCTCTTTTTTTTCTTCAATTTTTCTTTCAATTTTCTCTCTTTCTCTCCTATTTTCTCTCACTGTTTTTATTTAACTTATTTCGACCCACACTCTGTTTCTTCTTAACTTTCTCTCTCTTATTTTTTTTTACTTGTAATTACTTCTCTCATTTTTCTTTTTCCTCTTCTTGTCTTTATTTTCTTCCTTCACTATATTTCTCTCCTTTCTACTTTATCTCTTCTCTTCTTTTTTTTTTTTTTACTTCAACCGTTGGCTTTTAAAATCTGATTTTAATTTAACTTTCCCCAAAAAGAAACATTTTATTTTAAATTCTTGATGATAAAACTTTTCTGTATCTAACATGTCTCTTTTTTTCTTTATAGCAGCGGGCAATAATCTCATTCTCTAATGGAGTCCACTTCTCCCTTCCCCTGTAAGGGATTTCTTCACAGGGTCATTTATTATTTCTCTCTCTTCTCACTGCTGCTTATTCTGTCTCTCGTGTTTTATTTCTTTCAACTGTTTTTGAGGTTGGGAGAGAAGTATTTCATCTTCCTCCTCCCCCTCACTCAAATCTTCCCCGTTCTTAGGACGTTTCGAGCTAAAACCCAGGACTTCATTACAGGGGATATTGCTTCGTTTTTTTTTATTTGATTCTGTTCTCTACTTCTTTCTTCATTGAATTTCACCCGTTGTACGGACCTTAATGGTAGGTTTTTCCTAACTCTTCCCACTTCTTTATCTTAATTGTCTTGTTGTCCTGATTAGCCAGCATAATAGGTAATACTTCTGCCGTGTCCACCACAAACTCACACAAGGCTACTTCGCCTTCTTTGAGGCTATATTCCTCTACCAGAATAACTCCTTCTCTTACTCCTTCCTTCGTCACCATCCTACCTCTACCTGATACGGCTGTCCTTGGTGGTAACTTTATATCATCATCAGCCACCACTAATGATGAACTATGAGGGGTGCTCCCTAATGGTATCTCCACACCATTGACAGGCAACTTGTAGCCCCATTTTGGTGCAACCAATCTCTACCCAGGGTCATCTCCCCACAGAAATCCGGGACCACACAAAACTTGTGGATACTAGTTTCTCCCTCCTACCTTCACCGGGAGTCTTACCAATCCATTGGCTTCCCGTCCACCTGATCAATTTCTATATCAGGTCTTCTTAAACAACCCCCAGCTTCAGGCTTTTGTACTGATCCTCTCCAAGGCCCTCATTGGCTTTCCATCTAGCACTGCCTCGCAGGTAAGTTCCTCCTCTTGGGTCAGCAAGGAAAACACCCTGGCTACCCTCCTTCTGGGGCGATGTCCATCTGCGCTTTCAGACATGGGTTCCGATAACACTGACTTCATCGTCACTGTAGCATGAGGTCCGCGGCTGTCTTCTTCTATGCTGCGGTACTCCCAGGCAGCTTTCCTGAGGTTCGCCCTTCCTATTTCCAATGCACTGCACATCCACTTACCTGAACCATCCTCCCCCTTCGTGTGTGATGGCAACTCTTTGATATTCCTCAGGTTATATTTTCCAAGGGCAGGTTCTTGTAACAGGGACATCTGGGGGTTCTTTCTTTATCCCGTACCACCCTCACTTTATGTCCATGACAACCACACCTGGTGCATTTCGGCTCGTTGTAATCCAGGGATAATCTCTACTTCATTGGACTGTCCACTACCTATATCCCTTATGATGACAGGTCCAATATGTCGGCCCCAGTTGGCCTGGTATGGTTTTGTAGAACCCATGACCCTGCGTCCACAACCTTCTATTAGGAACCTTTTCCCATTCCTGCAATTCAAACTTCCGACTCCACTCTTATACCTTCTTTCCCTTTCACCTTTTCCCAAATCCCCTGGCTATCCTTGGCCAGCACAACTGCCGCTGACAGTTTGACCGGTGCCTCCTTTATGACGTCACGCCGTGTGCACTCATTCTGGAGCGCCTCTACGTACAGATCAGCCAGCTAGGCCTGCATGACGGCGTTGTTCGTCACTTCTTCCGGAAAAGCCAGAGTGGCTAGTTTCTCCGACATAACTCCTAGCTCCCCAGGGGTTTTGTCCCTCAGTTGTACTAATTTCATGAGGCTTCTCGTGATTTCAATCGCTGTTCCTTCATCGGCATATTCCCGTAGGAGTAGTTCCTCCGGCTCCTTCCAAGTCAAACGGAAGAGAGGGGTCACTCAACAAGTGATTTCCTATAAACTTCAATATTGTTCCCTCTGCAGCGTTAAATGCTACATAGACAGTTTATCTACTGGACAACTCATATATGAACTGTCCCTTTTCAACTGATGCTAGCCAATCCTTCAGTTCTTTTGGGTTCCTTCCGAAGACTGTAACCCTGGCTCCCCCCCCCAATCTTCTCGGGTCATTTGTCAGTTATTGCCCTGCCCCATCATCCTCAACCTCTATCATTTCAGGGCCCTCTGACTCGTGGTCACTCATGCTAACCAAATCAAATTAAATCGAGAAAAAAAAAATCAGAAATTGAATTAAATAGCAATTCATCTTGGCGAAATGCAACAACAGAAATTTCAGCGAAAAACCAAAAAGTGTCCGACGTGTCACTTGTTTCTGGTCGCTGTCAGTTTATCATGTGGTCACTGCAAGCTGACCGAGAGAGAGAGAGAGAGAAATTACGGAGTGTTTTTTTATGACTGTATTGTCAAAATGACCAAAGTCTGTTGGTTCTCATTTCTTTCCTTTTTGTTGTCTGGATTCTTGGGTTGGTCGTCGTTAACACAGGATCAAATATGTTGGTCAACGACACCAGTTGTCACCCTCCGATCCCGATCCCGATCCTGGACCACGGCAACCAATTGTTGTCCTCAAGTCCCTCCCTGTCGTCCAAAATGTCCAATACTCAATACTGATAAATAAGGTGATTTGTTTTGATCATAATGTCGGCCAGGATCAAATCGTCGTCAGGTATCTTCGTATTGGGCTGGTCCAAGTGTAATGAAGACACAAGAAAAGGAAGTAGCTTGAATAATAGAAAAATATATATTTATATCTGTTGCTTCATGCAATATCTGGTTAGTTTGTTGTCAAACTCTAGCAGTTCACATGTGGACGATTATCGACCCAACACGCTTCTGAAGTGAGACGTGACACTTTTCTGACTCAGTGAAGTTTGGCACAAGGTTGATGTCAGTAGTTGTCTTTGGTAGGCAGTCATATGCGGTGTCTCTCGTCCAGTTGCTGGAAGAATCTGACTTTGTCGCTTTGAGACCTTCATATTTATTGACGTTCACCCGAAACCAGTGTAGGGGCATGATGAGGTTGGGGTATTCAGTATCTTCTCTACCTGTCACAAAGAACCCTCTTTCCACTGTCTGGATTCAGAAAATTAATTACTTCCCAATTTGAGAGATTCCCTTTTTCCATGAGTGGCGGTCGCAGATATTAATCCACACATAACTTCTTCCTTCTCTTAGTAGCATCTCCCACTAACATTCCTCAGTGAGCATAGGTAGCTCCCCCACCTTCCTTGGTGCCTCATTTGCGCCTGTCACCTTGGCCACCCTTTGACCAATGGTTCTCGACTGACTGTCAAAGCTTAATCCCCAGACCATTAATCAAAAGAATTATCTTTTCAAATTTTTGCCTATGCAAAAATTTCTTTCCCATCTCAGTCCTGTGCCTATTGTCCAGAATAGACAGGAAACAGATGCCTTTTACCTTTCATGTCCCGTCAGGGACATTCTCCAAGAAAACCCTTATCTCCGAATTATGATTCTAAATCCTATCCAATTCTCTATATTTCTGTTTTCATGATCTGCACTTTTAGCTGATGGTCATCAATCACCTGTCAGAATTTTACCATATCGCCTGGTCATAAAAAGAAATATTGTTTTAAGCTAGTCTTTTGATTTCTTGAGAAATTTCAGCTTCTTGAGAAATAAAGTCTTCAATCTTTCCCATGGGAGTTTATTGGTATGTCATTCAGTCTATTCATTAACACTTATTATTATTTGCCCGAGGTCTATCAGTATGTCTGTTGTTCTATTCAGCCTCCTTATTATTTATCAGGTGTCTATTGGTATATTCGTCATTCTATTCATACACCCTCCTTATTATTTGCAAGGTTAAATAGTGTCACATCAGTTTACCTAGTAAGAAACAATGCTGTTATTAATAAGATGAATTTAATACATGCAAGATTTCACTGCTGTAGCACCACTCCTTCATCATCAGCCTATGAACTTTTTAGCCTATCCTCGTAGGACAAAGCATTTTATTAATGAACATTATTTAAAGATTATAAACATTCAAGTCACCCTTTTATTCCAAACACCTTGTCCATTTGATTGTAAATACTTTTTACCTACATTGCCAGTGATCTTAATTATGTGGGACTCTATTACACTCATGGGCTGTTTCTCCTCATACTTGTTGATCACACAGAATAACTATTAGAATTTATTAATAGGGTACTTGGAAAATGAGAAGAAATATGTTGTTCTTTCCACTCTCCAAGGTCCACAGTAGGAATTAGTATATCTGTGATATATTAATGCCTTAACATGATGGAAGGAAGGATTAAAATATCCTGAAGAAAAGAATTCCAAAAATGAGTTATGCATGAAGAGATTTTATATACAATGCTGAAGCACAAAATATGCCATACTACAATTTAATGCATATATATATATATATATATATATATATATATATATATATATATATATGTATATGTATATATATATATATATATATATATATTAAAAAGAAGAGAGGCACCGTTTTCTCTCGTTGGAACCATTATAACCTCTTCATTTCATTATATATATATATATATATTAAGCATGCTTGAATAACATGGTTGAATAATCTAGACATATTATGTCTATTTATTTTAATTTTAATCCTCTCAAATTCACAGATCAATTTCTTAGTGTTGTTATTAAACTGATTAAGAAGACGCCGTAATTTTGGTCATTTCTTTTATTTTCCCAAGTACTTTCAATCTCATCCAAGATCATTTTTGCTAAGACAAAAAATTAATGCAATTGATAGTTGTGAATTTTTTTTTGTAAATGTGCATGAAATGTGCTCTGTTATAGTCAATTTAAAAATGAAAATTAAGAATATGTAAGAGAGGTGACTTAATTTATTTTTTTTATTTTTAATGTTTAAAATACTCAACCTGAAATTTAAAAAAAAAAATTTTTTTGCAATTTCAGCATGCCATAACATTGCTTTTAAAGGCATTTTAAAACATTGTTGCTTCATCTTATTTAGTGTTGGTTGCATTTTTTTTTATATCGAGCGCTTCTAGAATTTTAAGTTTTTGTTTTTTATTTTTATGGGAAAAGAAAAGAAACTGTCAGCATAGAACTTATGATTACATCTAGCCATTTTAACTGTGAATTGATGAGACCTATCTGCCAATCTAGTACTATCTTTAAATTCATAAAATCTCCAAAACAATTACCATGAAAGTATTTGTAGTAAAGGCACAAGGAAACTACATTATGGTGTGGGAAAGTGAGTGAAGTCGAGATGCCAGATCAGTATCAATAATATTACTGATTCTTCTTTGGACTTTATCAAGAATCTCTAAATATATAACAGGAGCAGCAGACCAGATGTGGCAGCAATATTCAAAACAAGGATGAGTGGTTTAACATATAAATATGTAACATAGATTCTGGCAGGAAAAATTGTCTAGTGCAACACAGTGAACCAACTTTTTTAGTAGAAGACCTAACAATTGATTCAATATAATCTTTCCACTTCATATCACCCAAGAATGTTAAACCCAAGTTACTCCCTTGTAAGTCAGCATCAGCAATGTTGATGCATTTATTCTGAAATATTTTAAAATATCATGAAATTGATTTTCAGTTGACATTTCTTTCATATTCTAATAAGAGTTCATACCAGGAAAATATGTTTTCAATTTTAAATACAGAATGTACAAGAAGTTCATATAAAAATTCTGTTAAAAATGTTTAAATTTGAATTATTAAATTATTTCTTTGAATGTTATTGTATTCTTTTATAAAATTTGAGGGTAAAATAAACCTTTAAATGTTAAAAAGTGAAAGCATTTAATTTTGAAAAAAAAATCTATTTAAAATTCAATTAAATAATTAAAAAATATTATTTTTCACACAGGCATGAGTTCCATTTCTGAACTGAATTACATGTATCGGTATTTTGAACAGGAGTAGAGGTTTAACTCTTGTTTCCTGTTTAGGATTTGGTTTCCAGTTCCTTCTAAAGTCTGATTCAACTCTACACTTCTAATGTCTCTATCTAAACCCTGAAATTTTATTTACTATTTATTATTTTTTCTTTCTCCTCACTAGGAGTAGATAGGGTTGCCTATCATTCAGTTCACACTCTTCTCTGGTCTTTTGAACAAGAGTATAGGTTTATCTCTTGCTCTCTGTGTAGGATTGGAATTGCAGTACCTTCTAAGCTTGTTTCATTGTCTTTAACTTTGATTAGTCCCTTGTGTTTTAGTGGCATTGTTGCCTTGCTTGGAGTGAACTGATTACTAAAAAAAAAAAAAAAAATCTCATTGCACATTTTCAGGTTAATATGTTCTACTGACATGAAGTGGAAAGGTTATATTGAATCAATTGTTAGTTCTGCTTTAGGAAACTTGGTTCAGTGTCATGTTAGACAATTTTTCTCACCAGAATCTGTCTTACACATTTATAAATCTACCATTTGTCCATGCTTTTGATATTGCTCTGGTGCATCTGCTATGTATTTAGAGATTCTTGATAAAATACAAAGATGAATCTACTGTGTTACTGGTTCTGACCCGGCATCTTGGATTCAATTACTTTCTCATTGCTGTAATGTAGTTTTGCTGTGCCTTTTCTATAAATATTTTCAGGTTTAACTATTCTAATGATCTTTCCTCTTTGGTACATAGACATTATGTTTTTACGTGCAGTACTAGATTGGTGGATAGGTTTCATCATTTAACAAATGAAATGGCTAGTTGTAACCGTAATTTCTATGCTAAACATTTCTTCTTTTGCAATCTTTCCTCATGGAACTCTCTTCCAACTTTTTGCTTTCCAGTCAATTTTAATGTTCAAAAGATTATTTGCAATGCCAATCATTATATTCTGTCTTCTTGATTCCTGCTCTTGTATTGTTCTCTCTCCTTAATAGTGTTTTTTTTCTCATATTCTCTCACACTCAGTAACCCCTTGTGTCTTCATGGCTTTATTACCTTGTTTGGGGTGAAATGATTTTAAAAAATGACTACATTGAATGGTTTCAGTCATTTAATACAAAGCCATTTGTATGTTATTATCAAATTTAAGGTTGACAAAAGCATTTTCTAGTTATTCTAAATTCATTTTTTCTTCATCTGCATTAACTTTTTCTTTCAGGCAATCAGTTACATGTCATACATAATACATGCATGAGTGAGCTTGTCTTTTTTGATTCATGCCTGTCTAGGCAGAAGACTTTCCTGCAGTATGTTTCTTTCTGCAGTAAAGTAGTTGTCAACCAAGGCTATAGGACCCAGTCTGTCCTGCTATTTAAGCCATAGCTGAGGAGAGAAGAGATGGATGCATAGCTTTCCCAAGGTTATTTGCATGTAAATGAATTCAATGAACCTGACTGGAATTTGAACTTGGCTTTCTGATTTCTCATTCTAAATTGATATCCATTACATTACAATTTTACTTATGTAAAAAAAATAAAAATACACGTAAGTTTGTTATATTATTCAAATTCAGAAAATTAAACCTGCTTTTAATTTTTTTTTATCCGATTTAATATAATTCCAATTTTCTGTTGAAATAATTCTCAAAAATTTTTCAATTGAATTACTTAGAATTGGCAATTTGTTTCTTTTGGATCAAGATCTAATTCTTTTTCAGCATATCTAACTCATTTTCTTATTTATAAAATCGTCATCAACATATAATAATTTTGCTTGTCCCTCCTTTCGTTAGTTAGTTCGCACAACTGTTACTCCCTGCCAATACCTCATAAATAATGGACTATTTTATTTGACTGCATAAAGAGAGAGAAATTACATATCAGAAATGCTACTTGGTTTCAGTGAGAAATGCTACTTGGTTTCAGTGAGTGTTTTATTGTCTTCTGCCAATACCTAAAAAATAACAAACTATTCCATTTTGATTGCATGGAAAGAGACATACCAAAGATGCTACATGGTTTCAGATAGAAGTGTTTAAAAGTTTGTTTCAGTGAAAAATGGGAAAAGTTGTCAATTTCAAATCTTTTCATGAATGTTATTGCAATATTTTGTTAAAGTTGTTAAGCTCAAATATTTAACAATGTGATAGAAGAACTTCTGTGGATATTTGTCGTAGAACTCTCCATAAGCTTATTTAATCATTAACTTGAGAATTTAAGATTCATGAGAAAATTCAAGAAGTATAACATTTTGTTCACACGACTCTTTGCCATCCCAGCTGTTAAAAAAATCGATATAACTATGGAAGAATATAATTGTAATTATGCTATAAAGTGCTCATTTAAATTTTTTACATTCCCTCGAGTTTCAATGAAAAATTGCAAAACCACTTCAATTTACCGTTAGTAATATTAAGCAAGTTAAATTGAAAATTAAATATATTTAGAGAGTTGTTCTACTATTTTTTTTATAGAGATGAAAAAAGGGAGAGAACTCCCAAAGGAATTCATTTTTCTCTGTTAAGAAATATTTAATTTGTTTGTTCTGACTATAAAAAAAAATAATTGCTTGATCTAAATTTAAAATACATTTCTTATTAGTATTTTCTTTTTTCATTATTCTTTTTAGATTTGTTTAGTTGAATGTTTTGGGTTTATTATTGAATATAAGCAATATTTTAAAACTAAGATTAAAATTTCAGAATATTTTTAAAAAAAAGTAAAACATCGTCTGAAAAAACTTTAAACAAAATCATATAAAAAGAAATCATCTACGACACAAAAGTAATAATGCTTGTGCCTTTTTAGATTTACTTTAAATTAGTTAGTCTTCAATTTATTTAGTTCTTTATTTCGCTTTTTTAAAAAATATTTATCTCGTCCTTTACATCTAGCGCCATATTTTTTAGTTTGTAACGGTGTTTAGAGTTGCCTCCCTTGCTTTAAAGTTAAAGTTCGTAAATGAAATTTTTATCAGTTTGTGCTGCTGTCTTAAGAAGCCAGTCGTCATCAGTAAAACAAATCCAACCGTATTTCACTTTATCTGGGCCTTGTCGGATTTCTAAGACTCCTATTAGAAAAATGTCTGCTCTAACAGTAGAAGAGGAAAAAACTGCTTTGCAAGAGCCTGATCCTAGCACAAACGTGAGTTTATTGAAATTGAAATTATAAACCTTCTTTTTTTATTTTAACAGTTGTCGATTTTATAGTCTAAGATCAGTGTTTCTCAACCGGTGTACATTGGCGGACTATGTTAACAGAAGTGTAATTTATGAATTATTTTTATAGTAAAAAGAAAAAAAAATCTTACTTTTTAAAAGTTAGATACACCACAAGCCTTCCATCTCTCAAGTCTTTGTCATTTGATATTTTAAAGCAAACTGAATGCTAAACTCTTTAAGGTGTGGATAATCTCTCTCTTAAAAAAAAAAAACCTGTACCATTATTCTTTGGGAATACTAAACTTTAAAAACCAAAATTTCATATTTTCAAATCAAATTTCATGACAAATTTTTCTTAATTGATATTAAGTGCACTCCCGAGTTAAGTGCGCCTCGTAGTATTGAAAAAAAGTTTGAGAAACACTAGATTTTTTTTAAGGTACCATCTTTTTTATTATAAATTTATAATTAACCAAAAATAATGCAGATTTGCATTAAAAAGAAGAATATATAATAATTGAAAGGCTCCATGTACGAATTTCTCTTTAATAGCAAGACGATACCGGTCTTTTCTTTTTCTTTCTTTTTACGCAAAAGACCTTAATGAAAAAGTCTCTATTAAAACTTAGTAAAACAGAAAACAAACAATAACAAACATTATTTGATAGTTCCTAGAAAAAAAATAATGCTTATTAATTACCAATTTAATTTTCTCAAAAGTTCTAGATAAAAATGCAATTACTGTACTAAAAAAACGAAAATGTCAATTAATCTGCAATAAAACCCGGTTTTTAAATGGAGTCTCAATTCAAATTATTATTACAAATTGATGAAATCTGACATCTCATAATTTAAAAAAGTCTCAAATTACAAACAAAACAATTGTTGTAAAAAAGGCACTCGGTCAGTTACAAACAACAATTAAATTCGAAAGAACTTGACAAATTTCTCTTACCAACATATTCTCTTGCAGTCTTGCTGGATTCAATGGTAATTGCGACCTTTTGTCAAACTTACCATCAATAGTGGATTAGTAAATTAACATTTTTATTTATTTTTTAGAATTTTTACTATGTCTATTTTTATTCCTAAAAATAAAAAGTATCTGCTATACTACACCAATAAGCATAAAAGTTACTGTTTATTTATTTTTATTAACTTTTGTTTGGATTTTTTTTTTTTTGTGATGATCAGATTTTTTAGTACGTACTTTGTTAAAAGAAAAAACGTCTTCACATCTGTGATAGTTTGGGACGTAAAACTTCAATATGCTAAGAATAAGATCCTCTGTTTATGTTCGACATATTTTTCGAAACGGATTTCTTTGTTTTGTCGTCGATCCATAATTATTCAATTGCTAAGTTTACTTTTTTAGCGTTTCACCTTTTCACTTTTCAAGTTTCCCTTAATTAATTGAACTACCCTCCGATTCTGCGCTCTCGTCCGTTGAGATCCATGCATTCCAAAATAAAACGAAAAAATAAATGCAGCATTTTTATTTATTTAAAAAAAACAAAAAAACTTTATTTTATTAAGTAAAAAAAGGTAAATTTGCTTTTTAAGCAAATTTTGCTAGGTTAGGCTTTTTTTTGCTAACCTTGCACTGACATCATGGTAAATTATTACACTAGTAAATTTTGGTGCAGTTCAAGTAATTCCTACAGACTAGCAGAACCTACTTCAGCTACTCCTTTTATTTTATGGATGTGCATAAAGATAAAGGCTATTGTGAGTGGCAAAGAAAAAAAATGGATGCTGTACTGTAAACTCTCTTTTTTTAAATGTTTTTGTCACAGACAGCATTAAAATAAACTAATGTTCATTGAATTGGCTAGGGCAACGAAAGATGCCCGCTGTGTCGTATTGTTTAGCCAATGTCAAGGGAAGGAGGCAACGTTTTCATCGACGTTAAAACCCTGCCCTGGCAACATTTGTCTGAATGATATCAGTAGCAGATGGAATTAAGGCTTTTAAATGGATGCAGTTGTGATGGGGAGAAGTTGCTACTTAGGATGGACAAGGTTGAAGCCCTTTCAAAATAAATAAATTTGAAATTTTGAAAAGCAATGAATACAACAGTGGGAGAATTTTTCTTATACAAAGAACAACCTTGGCTCAAAAGAGGATAAAAATATTCTTGTGTGCAGGGCTGATAAAAAACAAACAAAATAAAACATTTATTTGATTAGCTGTAGTGTGTGAGCACCACATGGTTAAGTGAAATCAAGTAGTCAGCTTGCCTGTGGAAAGAAATTTGCTCTGGTGGCGACAAGTCCTGGGTTATAAATGAGTGCAAAAAGGGAAAAAGTGTGCCACCTAGTGATATTAGGCGAATTTCATTGGCAGACATGTGTTGCATTTTGTGTCCCCCATGCTAATACATGAAAAGGTATCAACAAAAAGGACCATTTCTTTTTGTTATTCGTTTTATTAGGAGAAAGTGGTAGCAGGTTGGATTCTAAGAAGCAGGAGGAATGACTTCACAAGAACGCATGTCTCTGTGGGTGGCCTTAACCAGTTACTAATCTTAGTGTGTGAGGTGTATCAATGCTTCAGAATTCTTGAGACCCTCTGTTGAATTTGCACCCTTTTGGACTTATATTCAAAACCCAGGCAATCCATTACTGTAAAAATGTCCTGCCCATGAGGCACACCGACCAATTGCTGACCACTCTGATTCTGGCCTTTGCATTCTGTAACACAAGATTGTGCGACCTTACACAATAAATTAGTTTTTGTATTTTTGTATACAGGATGCGATGAGTAAATTGTCGGCATTTTATATTTTTAATTTCATGCATGTACATTGTTTGTCTTTTATTTTGTTGTCTGCACAGTATTTTAGGGTCAGTTGGGCACCAACTGGGAAAAAGAGCACCATGATGCAATTCACTCTGCCAGAAATTTGGAAATGGCATGCTGTTCTGTTTGGCATTTGTGCCGGAAGCTCCAGTACAAACATTTCAGAGTGTCTGGGTGTCAATCTGAGGACAGTGCAGAGGATTCAGAAAGAGTTGGAGGAGTCTAATGGTGATTACGAAGGTGTTTATAGTGAGATCACTAGTGATGGCAACATTATGACCACATTCATCTTCCCACGGGGCCGCAGTCTCAAGACAGACAGTTACATCAAGTGCCTTGAGGAGGTAGTGCAGCCTTGGGTCAAGAGAGTGGCTGCTGGAAGACGCTATATCTGGAAAGAGGACTCTGCACTATGTCACAGAAGCAGGAGAACCTAATCATGGCTGTCAGACAATTTCTGTGATCACATCACTCTTTACATCTGACCACCTAGCTCCCCAGACTGCAACCCCCCTTGATTATTATACATGTTGTTAATTGGGATCAAGAACTGTATATTCTCAGTGTGGTAGACGAGGACAAAAACAGAATAAAAAATGAACTTTGGACAGTTTATTCACAACTTTGATTCCGATGTAAATTATATTAAAAAAATTTGTAAAATATAATTAAATAAGCAAACAGACCGTGTTAGTAGAATTTAACAAAACTTGTTTCAAAGTATATGCAAAATTCGATAACTTTTAGAAACATTTTTATTTTAACATTGAAAAGTATATACTGTGAAGACGAGCATGAAAGAAATGATTTGCTTAAAATCAAGCTCATCTAAAACAAATAATTGTTTTCCTCCTTTTTCTTTCACCTTCTCTGCACCTGTCTACTCTACTTTATCTTTGTTTAATTATGTTTAAAGATTACTTTTCATTAATTCATTTATTACTGAAATGTTTTTTTATTGTAACACAGGATTTTTTCTTTCAACAAACAATGTACAGAATAAAAGACCCAAAAGCCAGTTTAAATTTCTACTCCAAAGTTCTTGGAATGAGGTAAGTGATAACTCTCAATCTGTAACTTACGTTTGTATCTTTAATGATGAAAAGCTTAAAAAATTGAAAGCCGGATTTAAAGTCAAAAAACAAATCTTAGAGACTTCATTTTCATGTTGTTTCTTGGATCATCTGTAACTACTTACAGAACTTGGAATTAAAGTAATCCTCTGGATGTTAGAGCATTAGTCTTGGATGATTGGTAAGACATTTTTGGGTGTATACCAGTACAATACAAAATTATAAGTTTATAACAATCTAAAAGCAACTAATTTATTGAAATAAGAGAGATAAAAGGAATTTACTTCTCACTAATATTGGTGGACCCAGTTTTGTTATATTAAAAATCTGAATGTCCAAATTCCAAACAGTAATAAAATAAAAAACATGGATATGCTTATTAAATAAATCATTTGTATTATTAAACATTTGTGCATTAATTCAAAAAGGAGTAAAAATGTTCTTTTGTTGAAATATTCTTTGCATAATTGGTTCGCAGAAAAAAAAGGTCTGGTTCAAAAAAAGTTTTTATCGTTAACGAAGGTTCACTGAAACCTCTTTGTTGTTGTAGCTGATTCGTTTGAATTTGCCAATACATGCTTCTTTCACCCTGCGCTGGAGAAGACAGTCGCATTTCTACTCGGTGAAAGTTGAAATTTGTGGGTTTATATAAGAAATTTTACCCAAAAGGAGGTTGGAGAAAAATAGGGTTTTAGTTTTCTCTGATTGGTCAAATATTTAACATGGAGATGTTGATTTCTAACCAATAGATAGTGCGTGTTGTATAGTGGAATCTTTTTGGCATGTTTGTAATATTGCCTGTTGTTGGGTAGAAAATATAGTTTGGATGTGTTTTAATATGGTATGTATGTGGGTATGTAAATGTGTTGGAAATAGGGTTTATTTCTTATAGACACACACACACACAAGACTTAAGGATTCCTTTATAAACTGGTGAATAAAACCCAAACAAAAAACAACTATTAATCATTAACTAAATTGAAAATACAAGGGAGAATTTAAAAATGATGAATACTGAAAATTTAATCACAACATGAGGCAGGTAATTGTAAATGAAAATTCTTTTGATCAGATCTTTGAAAACTTATTTGTGAATAGATGAAATGTGCTAATAATCTTTATATAGAAAATGAATGTAAGAAGCATTTACTCTGAGAATGAAAATTAATAAAACCATTTCTATATAAAATGTTTGAATAAAAAAAAATGTGATTTATAAAAATTACAGTAAAATTTAACTAATATAATTTTCAAAACTTTAATATTGTTATACTTCATGTCTCTGGGTTAAAAGAAAAAAAAAAGACCTCTAGGGGGTTGCCTTTGACTATGTGATGCGGAAACATTTCAATTGATGAGTTAAACCACTATTTATTTCTTAACATCTATAACTGGAATTACTTAGCCAAATTGATCATTAAAGATGTGGATATGACGGTATGGCACAAGTTCTGTTACTTTATGACACAACGTAAGTCCTGTAACCCACTAGAGTCACTGACCAAGCATAGTAGAAGTTATATTCATTTGGACGTGCAAATCCATAGTAGGACTTCCAGTTTGAATTTGGATTCACAAGCAGCCCCCAGCCACATGTATACATCCTTTTAGGAATCCGGTTTGAAACCAGTTTCCTTCTCCTAGATTGGTTGCTAACCAAGGATGTAAGACCAAGTCGGACATGCTATTTTACCCACAGCTGGTAGGGAGTAGAGATCGATTCCTGCTTTTCCCATGGGTAGCAGTTTTTCAGTCAATGTGGCATGAACTAAATTGTTCAATAAATAATTTCGCAGCTGTTATCCGGAAAATTTGCACGTCGGATCTATTTATTGAACAATTTAGTTCATGCCTTACAATTGTGACTATGCTCCATAAGTTTTTATCCGTTAACAATAACACATTTCTAAAAAAAACATATTTCGATTGACATTTAATTTTTCGTGTACGCTATTACCTGGATTTACTAAATTCAAAATAATTTCCATGCCTGAGGATGGCTGTATGTACAGCCGAAAGTACTAGCAGATTAAAAAAGGGATTAAAAACAAGCATCATAACATTCATCGAGTGATTCGTAGGTTAATGCAACTTTAAAAATTTGTTTGCAAAGACGTTTTTCGCCATTTATATCATTAACTTTACTAATCTACTTTTTGTATGAATGATTCATGTAATATAAATTGAACTGCACCACATACTTGAGATATCCATTAAATGTGATGCATACATATGGTTGAAAGAAGATGTCTAAAGATATTCTTTTTGCCTTCTTTACATTGATGCCTTTTATTTGTCATTTATCAAGGCAAATGTAAGGATTTTATTTTGCAACAAGTGTTTATAAATAAAAATAAAAATGCTATTAAAACTTTAAGATTTAAGGACACTCATAAGTATTCTTCAGGCTTACTGAAAGTCAAGGTAAACTATGGAGAATGTAATAGAGGATGTAAAGTGATGTAATTTAATGCCTAATAAAAGAGTATTGAATATTTTTATATTGTTATTTATTTTAATTTGAGAAACTATGTATTTTAAATTAAGTTTTGAATTTAACCCTTTTCCATTTAAAAAAAAAATATGTTCATATATGTTTGCTTCAGAAAGATATTTGAAAATATCTGGGGCACAAATTTACATTTTGGTACAATTCAATAGCGGCACTCTGAAGAATTGTTTGTCTAAGTAAGTTACTTTCTCTACTAATAAGTGTGACATTTTATAGAATCAAGTTGGGGTTGAACTTGTTTCTATGCATTTGATAAGTTGTGTATGAGATCCTTTTTGTGTTTATACATTTGCCTTGATAAAGTCCATCAGGATGAAACATCAGTATAGGAAAGGTTCCTGTTGTCTTTATACAGATATATTTTTATTTATAGCTGAATTTTACACACACTTACATTATAGTGGATATTTATAGAAATAAAATAAATGCCCATGGTTTAATATATAAAAATGGGGCATCTACTTCAAATATGAATTATTTACTGTAATAACATTTGAAGTAATAAGAATGTCCGATTATAAATAAAACCATATTAAGATATATAATCAAATTTTCCAAACAAAGTAATGAATTTCTTCTTTTATTAATCTAACAGATATGTTCTCACTTGAAACGTTATTTTTAGTGGATATTAATCCTGCCAGTGAGCATAAATTTTTCTTTAACAAGATTTCTCAAACATTCAGGCCAGTATATGAAAGTAAATAACTGTCTATATTTCTGAGGTATTATACCTATTTACATTGTTCAAACTGGGCCATGTGTTCTTACCGTCCTGGGTAAGACATCAAACTACATCCGTATCCTGGGTATGACGATAAACTACATCCAGCAGCAAGGCCTCTGATCAGGATGTTTTGAGGAGCATGGGACCACCTCTTAATTGCTGGTGTTCCCAGGTCCACCCTGACCTGTTAGGGTACCAGCTATGGGCAAATAGTTAACTATTACCAGCTATACTTTTATGAAAAAAATTATTAGCAGAAACAGATTTTTGACAAAACAAAATATTACCAGCAATAAAAAATATTTGTCGGCATTAAATAACCCATTGAGGTTGATATGCCGTAAAACAAAATTAAACCAAACCTAACCATGTGTTCTTGGGGACAGTGGATAAAAGAGTTGGTTGTGGTAATCCAGTGAATTGACCCAAAGAATTGTGAGTTCAGTACCTGCACATAGCAGAGATGAACAAAACCTTGAAGAGTTGAGTTACCAAAGGGAAATAACTGAAACTGTGATATCTGGAAGAGGCATTGCATGTGGAGCTAGAACAATCTACCCCAGTGGACAGAACAAAGGCTTTGATTCAAAATTCCAATCACCTGAAGAAGGCCAGGGCATACAATGGTTGAAAAGTTGTGAATATGATAACAAAGATGAGGACAACAATGTAAATCGTGAAAATAAATATACTGTTTAATAAATAAGCAGAGCATCCACTCGGATATGTGTATCTACTAGAAATAATGTTTAAGGTGATAAAAAATACATGTAGAAATATAAATAAAAGATATATCTCCTTTTTTTTAATTTTTTTTTTTTATCTTCTCTTGCAGGCTGCTTCATAGAATGGACTGTCCTCCTCTTAAGTTCTCCTTATATTTTATGGGCTACGCAAAAAAGGAAGAAATCCCGACTGATGAAAAAGAAAGAGCAAAATGGTGTATGGGAGGAAAGTCAGCCATTGAACTGACTCAGTAAGCCAAATAAGATTATTGGATATTTGTCCATTTTGGATTGTTGTTTTTTTTTTCTTTAACAATTTCGACCCACTATTGCTCACCTTTCTTGAGTGTCTACTGTAGTTGAATGTTTAATGTTGATCAGATCATTGTCTGTTTTTCTTTATTCCCACCTGTTAATGAATATAACAATATAAAACATTACCCCTCATTTTTTTTTTTTTTTTTTTGTTACCTATGTAATTAGGTATCATGCCTTTGTTAATTGGGGAGTGCATTCTTTTCCCAATTTCGTAAATGTAATTGGGTTGATGCAATCTGGGTGTGAATTCTTAGCACCCAAGCAGTTCTTATTATGTGAATTTTATTGCCAGAAATTTTACATCTTTATATATCTTAAAACAACCAGCTCCATGTAGCCATGTCCAGAGTAGGAAATTCAAGTGTACTTAGCAAAATGAAAAAAAAAAAAATTTTAGAAAATAGATGTCTTACTGAAAATGTTGTTTATTTAGAAATTTCAGAGAGCCCAAAATGCGAATTGCAAATCAGAGATATCAAAATCAAACACGTGCAGAAATTTAAATATCTGGGAAGTTTTTTTTTTTTTTTTTTTTTTTTTTTTTTTTTAAGCTTATCACCCCAAGCAAGGCTGGAAGCCACTAGCATGCAAGGGGTTACAGAAGGTTTGGAGGAAGAGCAGATAGGAGTGCTAAAGGAGAGGATGTGGAGAAAGATAGTGGATCGATCAAGGCAAGGGGGTTACAGAAGATTTGGAGCAAGAGCAGATAGGAGTGGTAAAGGAGAGGATGTGGAGAAAGAGAAAGACAGTGGATCGATCAAGGCAAGGGGGTTACAGAAGATTTGGAGCGAGAGCAGATAGGAATGAAAGGTGAAAGGATGTGGAGAAGAGAAGTGGATAGATCAAGGCAACTGGATATGTCAATTGACGTTACACTTAAATAGTTGGAGATTGTATTTGTCAGGGAAACAGGAATAAGGAAGGGAGTTCCACAGGCGAGATGTTCGAGACATGAAGCTATTGGAGTAGAAGAGACGTCTACATCTAACAGTTTCAACGGTGAACGGGTGGGAATGGGATGCCAGCCTCGTAGGACGTTTAAATTCATGAGGCCTGGGAACCAGCGAAAGCAGCTCCTCAGAGCAATTACCGTGAAAGTATTTGTAAAAAAGACAGAGCGAGGCAATGTTGCGTCTGGGAGAGAGCGACTGCAGACGAGATTACAGATCAGGGCCAATTACATTGCATATCCGTCTCTGGATCTTATCAAGAACCCTGAGGCAAACAGCAGGGGCTCCAGACCATATATGGTTTAACAAAAGACAGAAAGTTTGACACTGAAATCCGGCTTTCTTCAGAGGTCTGTTGATCCAGATAACCGTCAGAGCATTGATCTCTTTATTTAATCTATTTGTTCTTGTTCCACTGTTCATGTTTTTGTTTAATACTGCTCAGTTATTGTTCACTCTGTTTCTACTGAGCCTGAAGGATTGAACTAAACTTAGTATGCAACCAAATTCACAAACTGATGCTTTACTCCACTCAGCTATTGTACTGTGGGACAATCATGAGTCTATAAATTGGAGCCTTAAACCTAATGTTCTTATGACCTGCTTGCTGCTGTCCTTACAACTATAGGTGCAAACGTCTTTTGCATCGTTTCTCTTTCTCTGTTATTGGCTTCCATATTGTAATGTCTGTACTTCTATGCTCGATGTACTCTTTATGCCATGAAGTAGATGACATGAAACTGTTTATTGTAGAATTTCTAAATCATACACCTCTCTGTTTTCTACAGTCCTGATTATTTCTGATGACAAATAGAAGAAACTATTTAAAAAAAAAAAAAAAATTAACGTGAATTTTAGAATATGTAAATATGTAGATGGTTTCTGTCAAACAAATATAACCAGAGTCGCTTCCCTTTGATCACTTGGTAAAAGAATGCTTACTTGCTTTCAATGCCTGCTTGCTTCAAATGCTTGGACGACCATGTCTCTCCAACTTAAACTATGAACACAGCTGAAGTAGGCTGCAATTCACTCTGTCCTTGTTACTTTCTTAAATATGATGCATGTTGCTGTCCTTTCGTTCACTTCCTTTCAATGCGATCTTGTAATGCCACACACTCTCGCCTTTTCAGATGATATGATTGAGAAATCAAAGCTGTCTTTTTGTAGTAACTAACAGTAGAGACCCCCTTCTCACTTATTAGCACAAGCCAGTTCGCAGAATCACTATTGTGATGTTTGGTCTTGGAATGTTGGTCAGTCTGTGAGCTTTTCAGCGCACCCTCATGTATAATGGAATTAAACAGATCTATCACCTAAAGTAATGAAATGTTATTCTTTTACATTATTGTGTGGGGTAATGTGTGTGTAAAATCTATTTAAAATTTATCTTAGCCGACTCATTTTGTCATCTTATTTGCCTTGTCCATCAGAGGACAAAGCACAATGGCAAAGATAAGTTTTCCTTTTGTCTTTATTCACACACACACATACACGTTTTTGTGTGTGTGTGTGTATATATATATATATATATATATATATATATTCAAACATTCACTAAAATGAGCATAAATGATGGGAAAATGCCCCAAACTTAATAAAAACAAGATTTTATCATCAAAATCTTTGTTGTTATTAAGAGGAGAGATCAAAGAATTTTTTGATTATTAAATTATAATACTTAATCCTTTTTAGAACCTACAAAGTTTTGGTTAAAATTTATTTTTTGCATCAGCATATCACCATCAATTACTATAGGAAATTTTAGCATTATTTTGTGGTGAAAAACATTGATTTGCAAAAAGACAAATAAGTGTTGTATTTTAATGAATCTTTCAGGACTTACTCAATCATTGAATTAAGTTATTTTACATTTTTTTTTTTCTAACATTTTACCATCTGTTTATTTAATTTTAAGAAATTTCGAGAAATTCATTTTTGTAGGGCTTAATATTTATAAATTATAAGCAAAGGTCTTTGGGGAATTTAAATTGAGTTTTTTTTTTATTTTACTTATTTTATTTTATTTATTTATTTTTTTGTTAAACAGAAGTTAGTGAAAATCTGCTCCAAACCATAAAATAAAAAATGCAGTAAAACTAAGACATTATTTAATTAGGAAAGCTTTTAATGTAAATTGTATAAAATTGCTTTTTATATATTATGGACACTATTGTCTTCAGAAAAAAAAATCTTTTTTGATGAATAAGGAATTTTTACAAGAATTGTTTACATTTTTTTTTAATTTGAATAATTTATAAAGTTTTAAATCTTTCTAAAATTCTGCATTAATTTATAGCAGTTAGGTTATAGTAATTAAGTAAAAACTGTTTCCCACCCTTTCCTGCTCTCCAGTATTTTAAAAGGAACTATGAATTTTTTGTATGTATATAAATGTACCAATATTTGTAAATAGAGATGTCCATATACCACATTTTTAGAAAATAAGAGTGAATTTTAATACAGTAAATTAAAAGCCAAAGTACCTAAAATTCAATAAAATATTAGATTATTTAGAACATTTTCCTAAATTTTTCCAAACCTAAGTCTGTTGAGGTATTGTCAACACCTCATAAAAAACATCCACCTCAGCATTAAAAAAATGCTTTTCTGTAATATTTTGTTTCAAATCAGATTAATTAAACTTTAAATCAGCTATTCTTCCTTAAAGTTTCAGAAAATTATATTTTATTTTTGAAAGATTTTTTTTTTTTAATAAAGGGAATTACATTGTTCTAAGTGAATTATAATTTTTAGCAATTTCTAAAAAACAAACTTTCCACTCAATTTAAATTCATTTTAAAATATAGCAAAGTATTTTGTTTACTAGAAATGTTAATTTTAATCTATTACCTTGAAATTAAAACTAAAATAAAAGCTTCAAGAAACATTTTTTTTTTTAGAATTCATTTTAAACTTTTAGTATCACTTTTTCTCCTTTCCTCTTTGAAGTATGAGGTTTCAGCAGCCCAATTCTTAGATTTGAACACCCAGTCAACCCATATGTCACATCTGACATGTGCAGCATTTCTCTCAAAGGTCCACAATCCAATCCTTTTTTTTAAATGGCTCTAATGTGGATCAGTGTTGTAGGGCACCTTCTTGTACTAGACTTTTTTACCCTATTGCTCCCTATCACAATATGCATCACTGTTTGAAACTCAGACATGGACAATGCACTTTAACAAGATGGCTGATAATTATGAAAATTTTATTAGAATACTCACTAGTATCTACATATTATAGCCAGGTGAAAATTAGCATTATTTCTTAAGGCATTGTAATTTTATTTTCTGTTAATCTATTTTGTGTGTCTGTGCATTTTAGAGAGTTAAGGAATTTTCTAAGTTTTGCATCTGTACAGGATTTGTGCAAATCCAATAAATAATGAAAAATCATTTCCTTTTTGTAATTTTTATTTTATTTTTCAGTAACTGGGGATCGGAGACTGATGACAGTGTCAAGTACCACAATGGAAATGCTGCACCCCAAGGATTTGGTAAATGCCCCACTTATTTTTTTCTATTATGACTTTACTACCCTTGCTGATCAAGTAAATTATTGTGCCAATTTATGTTTTGAGGATTATTTATTGAACCATGTGTTATATGGGAAAATTATAACAATGTATAAAAGGTTTTTGTGTGTCACATTTCATCTTTTAGGACTTCATCAGACTAAAGTGATGTTTATGTGGATGTGAGACATTTAATAACAAAAGTGATGGAAAGGAAAAGAAACTAAATTGTTTAGACTATATATACAAAACATATTTTTGAAATTAACAAGACTAAAAAAAAAATTTATTTTAAAATTTTCAGTTTCCCCATTCTTTGATACAGAAATGTTTCCCCATTCTTTGATACAGAAATGTTTCCCCATTCTTTGATACAGAAATGTTTCCCCATTCTTTGATACAGAAATGTTTCCCCATTCTTTGATACAGAAATGTTTCCCCATTCTTTGATACAGAAATGTTTCCCCATTCTTTGATACAGAAATGTATAGTAGCATCAGTGTAAATTTCACTTTAGTGCAATGGAGTTCTTAAGGACAAAACACATCACACAAAAACCTTCCCACATTGTCATATATATATATATATATATATTACACATGTCTGTTTGGAATGCATACTTATTGGGCCCAGGAGAAGGTTTTAGTGTAGTGTTTGTTTTTTTGTTTTTTAAATGTGTAAATATATTTTACAGTAACAATTACTGTCTAACCTTTTGATGTAAGTCTATAATTCCTCTTTGATTATTAATGTCCAATCAAGAAAAATATTTAACTGCTTTAAAAAAGCAATTTAGCAGAATAATTTCTCCACAAAATATCTTTTCTACTTCTCATAGTTTTTTTTTTTTTTTTCTTATTTGAAATGTACCAGGAAGAAATAGAATTTGTTTTGCTTTTCTTTTCAGTTACTAAATATAAATATTGTCTAGGGCACCTCGAGGTGGTGTAATGGTTAGCAAGCTTGTCTCACTAGGTCAATTATGACTGAGTAGTGAGTTCAATCCTCACTGGGTGCCCCATACTTTCGGCCTTGTGCTGCATCTTAGCTATGCTGGGAAACTGACTATAAGTATTGTCTATATCTATGATAATGACAATGAATGAAAGGGAAATAATGACTATAACAAATTTTTGATTGCCAACAAAGATTGTTGATTTCCATCCATTGTGGAATGACTGTAAAAGATTTCCCCTTCCCCAATTTATAGACAAAGCACGCAGATGCATGCGAGAATTTTTTTCTGGCCTTTAAGAGAGGCTACTTCTGTCTCACCAGACTTACTTCTGTTCTGACTTGTCTTGAAGCCAGAACACTGCAAGCACCTGTCTGTATCACCTTTTGTGTGTTAACACCATTCTTAGTTTGTGAACTTTATTGCTGTAGATTTGCCTTGCATATATTGCTTGCTCAATATTATTTTTTGTCCTGTTCTTCTCTTTTCTTGTTATTGTTTTTTTTTTAAATTTTGTCATTTTTGTTTGTTGTGCAGTTCTACCAATTACATTTAATCCTGACCAATCATGCTACGGATAAAACCGACATTTCATTTGTTTTTTTTCTTAGTCACACGCACAATGGCTTTGAATAACTTTACTGTCATGGATTCTTACCAAATCACCAATGCAGTACTAAAGAATTGTTCACCTGTCATAACCAGCTATGGTCCAAGTGTTGATCTCTTAGTGTTGTCAAGCACACAGCTGTACAGTAACCACCAATGTGATCTTGTTCTTAGAACTGACGTATTTGATTAAAGGAAGCAGATGTTTGAATAGACATTGATTTAAAAGCTTATCACTACTGATTTATTGACTGTATATTTGTATATACAGTGTAACCCGGATATAAGACAGTTGTCGGGACTGGAGAAGAAGTCTCTTTATATCCGGGTTTCTCTTATATATATACATTAACACAGGCTCTAATTTGGGACCAGAGAAAATCTCTCTTATATCCGGGTTTCTCTTATACCCGGGTTAAACTGTATTTTAATGTGTTAGCATCAACCCCCAAACCCCCCCACCGCCCCAATTCAATAATTTTTATTACATGTCTTTCTATTCAGAGCGGAATGCTTATCTTGGTTGCTTTGCTCACAGTTTCACACGTTGTACTTTCTCTCCTTTAATTCACTTCTCACACTTTGTGACCTTCGTTCATTGCGACCTCTTGGCCCGGTACCGATTCACAATTCATTTGGCTTCACTGAGCATTCTGCTTGAATTTTCAAAATATACAATGACAGTCTCACATAACTCACATACTTGATCACAAGCAAAACAAATTTGTTTGAAAGTTGCAAGATGAACTGATAGAAATTCATCAAGGTTTGCAGAAAACTAAATGAAAATTAACAGAAGCAATAATTAGTCTTGTATCTGAGAATGATTTCAATGAATTCACTCAGTAAATTTTCAGTGGTTTATTAATGAGGACAATATTCTGAATATAAATAGTGTAATGTGGTGAAATAAAAAGAAAGCAGCCACCAGCGAGTAAATTTGAGCTCTCCCAACTGGTAATCCAACCTCTAGTCGTTCCTTCTTGAGTTCTGTCTCAAAATCGCACAGACTTTTCCAGCCGCCGACCGTGAACGTCACTCCAAGCCTTTCCGAACTGGGAAAAACTAGTTGCTTTTATATTTGTCCATATACCCATAATCCCTTGCGTCTTCATGCAATCCCATAATTCATTGCATTTCTGTCCCATAATGCATTGCATATTCACTGCATAAAAATGCAATGCAAGTCCCCCCTTATTCTTTTACGTTATCTGGCCGAGGACGGATTACGGCAGAGTGGTAAGTGCTTTTTTTCTCCTTCATTTCAACTGCAGTAGCCTTACATGCTAAGCAAATACAGGCTCTTTTTTGGCGGGGAAAAGGCAAGTCGCAACCAGTTGTGCTCGTCCCAGGTTCTGCCTCATCATGTCTGCCACATGTAAATAATGCTGTATGTTTATCAATCAAACAAGGCTTTTGGTAGCACCAGATTTCCCAGTGAGCATTTAGAAAGCAGTAAGGCAAGATGTCTGCAGATGATATTGAGAAGGTGTTTTGTACAATTGAAACAAATTCTTTAACCACTGTGCAACAATATTATGGAACACTTTGAATTTTCATGATTGTTTTCATCTGATTTCCAGCACTTAACTATTTTTTATGATTTCAAATGAGGTTAGTTGTGTGAGAGGGACATTTATATTTTCCCTATAAATTCATGAGCTTTTATTGAATTTCAGATTATTATCCTCTTTCCATTGTAAATATAATTTTGTCATTTGCTATTTACTGTTCAATATGGAAGAAGCTAATGTTTTTTATGCTTATATACTTGAAAATTATCTTTGTTGATATAACATTATAGTAAGACATTGATATATGGTAACTATTTCCTGATTAACCTTGGTTATTGGGGTGGTCTGTTAAAAAAAAAAAATACTGATGCAAATTTTCTTTGGTAACAACCATTTTTCTTTTTTTTTTTCTTGTTTTTTTTTCAAACTTATAAATTCTGCTCTTTCTTTACCTTAATCAGGCCATATTGGAATCTGCGTTCCTGATGTTGACACTGCTTGCAAGAGATTTGAAGAACTTGGTGTTAGTTTTAAAAAGAAACCAAATGATGGTAAGGTTTTTTTGTTTAAATGCTTCCTGGATTTGTAAATCTTTCACTGTCAAATGATGATTACATTGATTAATATCTGGTACAAATTACTTACTTTTCATAGGGGGACTTTTTTTCTATATTTTTAATCTGTAATTCCTGACACTTGAAGGACAAATTGAAGATGACAGGGGGGGGGGACAGCACATAACCTACCTAATGAGCTTGTGTAAATAGTTGGCAGAACAGGGATTAGGGGATATAGCAAAAAGACAAACTTTACTAAGAGCTACATTGTACAGGAAGTTGTGAAGAGCCATGATTGCCCAAGTCACATAAAATGATTCTTCTATGTGCCTTTGTCTTTATTACTATTATCATTATTATCATGGTTAACATCTGTTGTCTTTTTTTTTTTTTTAATATTCTTTTCATTATTACTAAATAAATATTTCATTTGTTCAGAAGTTAAAAGATTGAATAATTTTTTTAAAGTTTGTCTCAAAAGACCTCATAAGGATTGCTTATTTTTTTAATGGGAGCAAATATGATTGTTTTTGCTTCTCTTTTTCTCTCTCTCTCTCATTCTCTCCCTTCTCTCTCTCTCTCATTCTCTCCCTTCTCTCTCTCTCTCATTCTCTCCCTTCTCTCTCTCACTCCTCCTCCTCTCTCTCTCTCACTCCTCCTCCTCTCTCTCTCTCACTCCTCCTCCTCTCTCTCTTTCACTCCTCCTCCTCTCTCTCTCACTCCTCTCCTCTCTCTCTCACTCCTCTCTCTCTCTCCTCCTCTCTCTCTCCTCCTCTCTCTCTCTCTCCTCCTCTCTCTCTCTCTCCTCCTCTCTCTCTCTCTCCTCCTCCTCTCTCTCTCTCACTCCTCCTCTCTCTCTCTCACTCCTCCTCTCTCTCTCTCACTCCTCCTCTCTCTCTCTCACTCCTCCTCTCTCTCTCTCACTCCTCCTCTCTCTCTCTCACTCCTCCTCTCTCTCTCTCACTCCTCCTCTCTCTCTCTCACTCCTCCTCCTCTCTCTCACTCCTCCTCCTCTCTCTCACTCCTCCTCCTCTCTCTCACTCCTCCTCCTCTCTCTCACTCCTCCTCTCTTTCTCTCCTCTCCTCCTCTCTTTCTCTCCTCTCCTCCTCTCTCTCTCCTCCTCCTCTCTTTTTCTCTCCTCCTCCTCCTCTCTTTTCTCTCCTCCTCCTCCTCCTCCTCTCTTTTTCTCTCCTCCTGCTCTCTTTCTCTCACTCCTCCTCCCCTCTCTCTCTCTCTCCTCCTCCTCCTCTCTTTCTCTCTCCTCCTCCTCCTCTCTCACCCCTCTTCTCTCTCACTCTCTCTCTCTCACTCCTCTTCTCTTGTGTGCATCACATATGGCACTTAACTGACTGATATTAAACATATTTTTTTCCAATTCCTGTTAGATCAAGTTGTAACAAAGGAAGATGCCAAGGTATAGAAAAAAGCACTTGCTTAAACAACAAACAAACAAAGCCCTCAGTTTTGCCCTTCTCTGGAAATTCAGTAATTGTTGGTAATTTAATCAGATGTTTGGCATGATGGTTTTCAGTAAAGAGAATGGAATTAGCCGGATGTGATCAAATTAAAGCCAAGACTGTTGCATTCACTTTGCACTAATACCCTTGGCAAAAGCATGAATCCATCTTTACTCCTTCAAGTTATAGGTAAATAGTAGGGCAAACTAGGCTCTCTAACTTTGCTAGAACAATCAGTCTAGGATAACTCTAATTTCAAAACTGCAGGAGGCAATGTGAACAGCCAGAAACAACTCCAAGAATAGTCATGGTATTTCAGATATATTAAAGAAATGGAACCTGTGGAGAGCTATGATCACCTTTGTCTTAAAAGGACATGGAATTAAAAAGAAGAAAAAATTGGTTCATCAAAAGTTTGTTGCATAAACTGAGAATACATTGGGTTCAATGATGTGTAATTTCTATTTCTGGAAACCAACTTTAATATTTTGAAAAATAAAATTTATGAAAAAAACAAAATTATTCAGAACGCAAAAACTAACAGGATGATATGCAAACAAAAATTTGTTTTTTGAGTTTCAGTTGGATGATTCCCCATATAAGCATTTCCTGCCCAAATAATTCATTGATTTACAGGGAGTGGGGTAGTTCTTATATGGGTACCTTCAAAACAGGAATATCTAAAGTTTAAAGTGTATTTTAAAAATAAAAAAATTTCTTGAAACTTTTATTTAAGTTTGAAATTTTAATTTAATGGATTAAATTTAATATTTCCAACAAGCAAAATACTTTGCATTTCAAACCAAATTTAAATTAATTGGAATTAATTTTTTTTTTTTTTTCTGATATCGATAAAGTCACCCATATTGACAAATTTATGATATAATTGTCTTTATTAAAAAAAAATCTTTAAAAAATAACATGCTTTTCTGAAACGTTATTTGAGAAAAAAATTAGCTGCTTTAAGGCGGAATTGAAACTGATATTAACTGCTTTTAGTTTAAAATATTGCTGAAAAGCATTTTTGAACACAGAGGTGGGTGTTTTTATAGTGTTTAACAGTCTATTGATTGGCTAATTTAAGTAAGGGGGAGATAATTGTAATAAGATTATGTGATATGACAAGGGTCTTTTATTTGTTTTTTTAACTACCCAGAAATAATAAAAATTTAGGAATAATGAATTTTATGTACTTTGGCTTTAAAGTCTTACTAATGAAGAGGCTTGTTGAAGAGAAGTTAGAAAATTCTAGATTTACTATAGTTACAGCTCTTATTTTCTTATAATGTAGTGCAGGCATGTCAAACTGAGGTTCCCCTGAGGGCCACCTGGTCACATATGTATTGTCATGAGGGGCACACATGACAACCAGTTGGGCACATTACAACTGATTGGAGTTTTTAATAAAATTTATTGCAGAATATTTTTGTTACTTAAATTTAGAAACAAACATTGTGTATACTAATGTTTTAGCAGGATTCATGTATACAAAGAAATGAAGTTGTTTAATAAAATTTTAAACAACAACATAGACTTGCAGTTTGCAACAGCAACAAATAACATTGTACAGAAATTACAACAATTCAAAATTGAACATTTATTTGCCACTATTCAGCCAGTTTTAATTTATTTGTTCTTAGGCTTGAGACTTTTTTTGCTGACAATTTTTGGTATGTCCTGCTAAAATGTTTGCGCAGTTCCAACTTTGATCAGAGATGACAAATATTGATAAGTTAGCCTTGTTCTCTGAGAAGATTTTGTTGATTTCATGAATGAAAATAATGGTTCACACACCTAGGTAGAACTAAACATTGCCGTAATCTTTGTGGCAAACTTTCTGAAGTTTTTAAACTTTTCATGAAAGTATGAAAAGAACTGAAGTATTCATACTTCAAGATACTTTGCTCTGAGTGTAGAATCCAACTGCATTTCTAATAGTTCCATCTGCAGGCTTTCTCCTGTTCTTGGCAACATAAAAGGTGAATGGTGCGGAGAATAATGCAAACTGATGTTCTAAAGGTGAGAAATCACTTAATCTTTTCTGAAATTCCTTTGACAACAATTCCACATGACTGTCATAATTAGCAAATCTAAGTAGAGTCTTGGTATTGGCAGTGTTTCTCTTTGCACATAGGAAAAAGAACTAAATTTTCATTTGAAAACTGTGACTTCCATAAGCTGTGTGAAGTTAGCCTTCAATTTCTTAAGCTTGGAAACGTGCATTGGGCCTTCATATTTATCATAAGATGGTTTGTTTTGTAATGTCTTTTCAGGTTGTACACTTTTGACATGGCAATGGAGTTGTTGCAAATTAAACAATGTATCTTTTCATTCAGCATTGTGCAAAAATAATGTAATTTCCACTTTTCTTGAAACACTCGTCTTTCTTCATTCAATTTCCTTTTTCTCTTAGCTGAAGGAGCACTAGCCATTTTAGGCTTTGTTCACAATTGATGATATGGAATCTGAAAAAATACTGGTACATTTAAACTACAGCTAACAGTGAAAGGAGAAAGCAATTTTGATAACTCCTCTAAAACATTTTTTGGCTGACTTTTCACCTTTTTAAAAGCAAAACTTTTGACATTTTGAAAGCAAGTTTTTTGTTTACAACTGTTAATGAGCTGCCATATTGTTTTCATGGTGTGATGGCTGGTGGCATGGCTGCTAGAGAGAATTTGTTCCAGCACTATTTTCTCAGCCACTAAGAATATTGAATATTTGTTACAATTTTTAAGATAATAGCTTAATACCGTACAAACTTAAAGTTTATCGATAACATTTATTGATCTATTAAAATAAATCAAAATGTAAAAAAAACATGTAATTTATTTTCTTAAATACTGTAATTTCTAAATTATAAAAACTACAATTTTAGCTGTTAAATGACCAAATTAGTATCCTTTGCGCAGGCCACAGGTGGGCTTGTAAAGGGCCACATGTAGCCCACGCCCACATGTTTGACATGCCTGATGTAGTGTGTGAATGTCCATATTTGCCAAAATTGGCATATATATATATATATATATATATATAATATATATATATATACACACACACACACACAAAAACAATTTAAAATTCTTTTTAAAATACTGTTGGTGAATTGTTGTAAGCTTTTTCATTTATGATTACTAAATACAGTTTTTATTTAATAACTATCATTTGACCACTAAAAATAGAGAATTTTAAGTTTACAAATAATTCTAATTAAAAAAGATAAAAACAATTCTTGTAAAAATTCATTATTCATTGAAAATATTTTTATTTTTGTAAGACAATAGTGTTCATAATAAATTTTATTCATAAAAGCAATTAAAAACATTTCTAATTAAATAGTGTCTTAGTTTTATTTTTTTTTATTTTACAATACAAAGCAGATTTTCTATAACTGGAGATCCTGTTTGACCAAAGAAATTTAATGATTTAAATTTTCTGAGGACTTGTCCTTACAACTAATATAAAGATTAAGCTCTATAAGAAAGAATTTCTCAAAATTTCATAAATTAAGTGGTAAGGTGAGTAACAGGTGTTAAGAAAATAAAAAAATAATTTTTACCAACATTTACTAAGAAAAAGAAATGTTTCTAAAATAATTCCATACTTTTCTTAATAAGTCCTAAAAGTTTAAAGTCCAACTATTATGTGATTTTTGCAAGAATTTCAAAATCAATGCATTTTTCACCACAAAAAGATGCTCAAATTTGCCATGCAAATTTCTGGTCCCGCGTCGATTCCAGAACAGATTTTTAACAAAAATTTCAATGTTTGTAAAGAGAATTAAGAAAAAAAAAAAAAAAATTTTTTTTTTTGTTTATTTTACATAAAAAAAATCCTTTGATCTTTCCTCTTAATAATAACACATGGACTTTGACAAGAAAATTTTTGTTTTTTATTTTGGCCCTTTTTTATCCAGAATGTTCACTTTTAACAAATCTTTGAAGTGACAGACACACACACACATATATAATTATTCTAAGAGATTATAATAAAAACGTGTTGAAATCGTTACACAAAAGCTTTCATGTTTCAATACTATGATTGTACTTCTTCAGGCAATGGTAAGTAACTGGTGATTAAATGATATATATAAAACCCCTTAATTTCTCTTCTATTTCATCATTTACAGGTAAACTGAAAGGAATTGCCTTTATCATGGACCCCGATGGCTACTGGATTGAAATCTTTTCCACAAAAGTGATCGAATCCCTTGACATGAACAATTTGTAAGATGAAAATGTGATTTTCTTTTTTTCCTTTTCATGAAGAGGAAAAATAAAGAAGCATTTTATTTCTGAAATCCTAACTCTGCCACTCACTTACCTAAAACATTTCTCTGAAATTTTGTGAAAATAAATTTGCCAGAGGGAGAAACCTGGTTCTTTTAAGGTAAAAATAAAGACCTTTTTTTTCTTTTTGGGTTGTGTGTGCATTTGAAGTAATTTCCAAATAAAATTCCCAAAGCCTTTTTCAAAAATTCAAATTTATAAATTTTCTCTTTATATTCTAACAGTTACCTTTTCTGAATATCAACAAAGTCACAAAGAAAAATTAATATACGATGAAAACAAAAAGCCACTTGTTAAATCAGGTGCTTTTAGTATTGTGTACGAACCACTTTAATGCGAAAAGTTAATGAAATTGAAACTTAGGGCCCTACTAACTGAAAGAGACTCTCTAACTGTGGGTGAAGAGTATCTTCTTCTGTTAGGAAATGCCCAGAAGGTGTTTCTCTGGCTTTTCGTATACAGCTTCATGATGTCTAAAACTATCATTCTTTGCATAAACAGCAATATATTTGAACAGGCAGAGAATATTTGGCTTTTATAATGGAAGTTTTTCCAATAGAAGGAAAATGTTAATAACATGATATCTGGATCGTTTTAGAAATGAATGCTTACAAAACTGCATTTTTCTCTCCTTTTTATAAAAGGATAGTTTCAAATAGATTATATATGCTTAAGAAAATAATAATTGTGCACACTTAATTTGACTTCATGGAAATCTTAGGTGATGAGACAAAGAGAAAAATATAAATTGTTTTGGACTCCAAATGTACTATTTTCATTCAGCTGATGCCAGTGTCTTTCTGTAATATGAAACAGAAAATTAAAATATTTTTCTCAAACAAAAAAAATTACTTAAAAGATAAAATTAAAAAAAAAAAATGATTTTCTTCTTTGTTTCTTGTTTTTGTTTTTTAAATAATTTATTATGCCGTTGCTTTTCATATATAAATGAATTATTGATTATCAGTTAATTTAGGCTTACAGCCACATCACATTGAAACACTAGTTCTACAATGACCAAACTTAAGCAATGTCACACCTGGTAAATACCTAAGTGAGTGACAACTTGGGAATATCAAGTATTGGATGTGCAGGTGGTCTGAAGAATAATGGCTTGGAATTGTAAATCAGAGATCCTTGTTTCAAGTCCACTCAGGTTTGTTACATTCACTTATGTGCAAATAACCATAGAAAAGTTATCAATCTACCTCTTCTCTCTCCCTAGCTATGGGTTAATTAGTATGACTTGCATCAGTAAATCATTATTTCTAAAAGAAATTCTTACAATCTAAAGATATTTTCTAGCTTTAAATAACCTGAAAAAGGTTGATAAGTCATGAAGAATGAACTACCCAACCAACAAAAATGGTATTAACCAGCCAATATTGTCAAAACTTTCAGGATGAAATTATATGAACAATATATCAGGTGAGTTTCAATTGACAGTATCTATATTTATTAAAAATATTGATAAATTTTAAGGGTGTCCGGTTTTATTAGACATATAAAGTTTTATTTATAAATAAAAATTTATATTTACTTATAAATATAAAAACTTCAAATGTTATTATTAGTGAATAATCTTATTTGAAATAGACACCCCATTTTTATTTTAAACGGTGTGTATGTCTGGTTGCCATCTTCTAATTTTCAAAACTGCTCCTAAGGGACGCTCTCAGGACTATAAATACTTTGTGATAAAATTTTATCATTTTCTTACTTTTTCTGCTTAGATGTCAACATATAAATTGCTTGCAGAAGAATGCGTACCCTTTTGGGAAACACATGAACAATACACACACCACACACACATATGTATGCACATCCACTCATTACACATACTTTGGACCAAAATAATTGTGGGAATTTCAGGAGACACACATGATTATCTCTCAACACGTACGCTGGCACGCAACATGTATTATATCAATTTTCCTTTCCTCAAAAGGAAAAAAATAGAGCTTTGCTGAATTAGGGTGCTCTTCATAGCAGATTAGTATAGCACACTGGATCAAATGGTGGTTTCTCCTACAAAGGAGGATGCAGGTTCTATCCCTATCAGAGACCACTTCTCTCAAATGAACATATTAAAAAAATGTAATACATTTTGTTTAAAATAAAAATCGAGTGCCAATTTTAAATACACTAATAATAAAGTCAATAAAAATCTCTTAAGATAGAACCATTAATTCTTTTATTTTATATATATATATATATATATATATATATATATATATATATATATATATATATATATATATATATATATATATATATATAATACCAATTGGTAGGGATAATTCAAAGTGAGCTCAATGTCAGTAACAGAAGAATATAATAATTGATACGGTGATGTTAGTTTCTAAGCAAGACACTCTTATTTAAACACTGTTGTATTGTGGAATCTTTTTGGCATGTTTGCAAATATTGTTTATTATTAAATGGAAAATTATTTTTGGGCATGTTTTAATATGGTATGTTTGTGGGTAAATTGTGTTGGAAATAATGTTTATTTCCTAGCAATCCAGAGGAAAGTTTTAATGCAAAAAAAAAAAAAAAAAAAAAAATTTTGTTCCTCATGACGAAAAATGGGTCTCTACTTCAGTTACGCAGAAATAAATTTAATAGCAGCAATTACAATTTGTAACTGTCCAGTGTTAGACTATCATTTCTTTTCTGTCATTACTGTCCAGACAAGAAAAATAATTTCTTTGAAAAAACAATTTCATGAAAGAATTTTTCCCACCAAATATTTATTAGACTTCTTTATAGTGTTTCTTGTTTGGTTGATTCTTTTTCTTTGGCTTCTCAACCCTTTGCAGGTTATTTAAAGCCAGAAAATATTTTTATAGATTGTAAGAATTTCTTTTTGAAATAATGATGGTTGAGTGATACAATTCTTACTAATTAACCCATAGCTGTCAGGAGAAGACATAGATTCATACATTTTCCGAGGGTACTTGCATTAAGTGAATATAAAAATCCCAAAGAAAATTGGAACTCAGCTCTCTGATTAGCAATTTTGAGCCATTATCTATTACACCACCTGCACATCCAAGTTCACAATACCTGGTATTCCCAAGTGGTCACCCATCGAGGTACTGACCAGGCTTGATGTTGCTTAGCTTCAAAGATTAAACAGAAATTGGTGTTTCAATGTGATGCATGTGGTCGTAAGCATTTTTTTTTTTTTTTTTTTTTTTAAGCATATCACCCCAAGCAAGGCTGGAAGCCACTAGTATGCAGGGGGTTACAGAAGGTTTGGAGGAAGAGCAGATAGGAGTGGTAAAGGAGAGGATGTGGAGAAAGATAGTTGGAGATTGTATTTCTTCCTTAGAGTTAACGTCATACTATTATATTTGTTCTAAAAGCTACTAATTTCTTAAAAAGAATTATACTTCTTCCCAGTACTGGCAAACTTTTAATAAATGGAGCATATACAAAACAAACACACAAAAAAATATCAAAACTTAAGTCCTTTATTTTTTTTTTTAAAACCAGTGAATGAAACTCAAAAGAAGGTTGAAAGACTTAGATATAATCATACAAATATCTAATTGTAAGAACTAATTTTGCTTTCCAATTATGAGTAAAATAACAGGTCGGACTGGCTCCTATAGCACTGGGTGGCAATCAGTCTAAGTGAAGGAAACTGAAATCAAACCACCTGCTGCCTTGTAGCTCCTGCCTCTTTAGATAAGGGCTAAAAGAAGGTAACTTCAAAAACAATTCTACCTCTGAGAGTGGGGACTGGGTAATCTCATCATCTCTGGTGCAAAATGAACCAGCAAGTACTATTCTGCCTTGAATGTCACCATGAACCGCACTTGTCACATGGATGGTAGTGGTGACACTGACACAAAAATGCGCTAAATAAAATGATGAATGACTTTTGCTTTAATAAAGAAAGCAAGAAAATTATATTTGTTTTGTCCATTTTTAGTTTAAAATCGTGAATGGAATATTAACAAACAAGATTTATGTGTTACTAGTTTTAACTTGTGAAAATTTCAGGGTTTTCTTATTTTAATATTCTAATGAATCTTAATTTTTAAGTTAATGATTAAATAAGCTTATGAGTTCTATGATAATAAAATATCCCTGTCATGTCGGTAAATTTTTGAGCTTAGTAACTTTAACAAAATATTGCCATAATAATCATAAATCTGAATGTTGGTCATTATTTTAAGAAATAAGCAGGTACAAATTAAAATATTTGAAATTTACAATTATTTCCATTTTATTGAAATGGACATTAAACACTTCCTTTGTTTCTTTCTTTCATTTTCTCACTGAAACCAAGTAGTGTCTTTTCCCCTCTTTCCATGTAATCAAAATTGAATAATCCATTATTTATTAGGCATTGGCAGGGCATAATGGTCGTGTGAACTAATAAAGGAAGGGTCAAGCACAATTATAACAGGATGTTTTCCAAACTAAATTGAAAAGATAATTTAAGAAAAATGTTAAACATGGAAAATTTATTCATTATATGAGGCTGGCAATTGTAAGTAAGTTTTTTGATAAAGAGTTTAAAAACTTATATGTATAGTGTGAATGTACTTTCATTCTTTATGTAGAAAATGTATACATTGAGTCTTAAATTATGATAAAAATTACTTTCAGCATGAAAATTAATTAATAAAAATATTTCTGTTTAAATTTAAAATATTTAAAGAGAAATAAAGTTGTAATTTTTATAGAAACTACAGTAAAAAAAAAAATCAGCAATGGTCAGCCTGGAAAGGATGCGGAAGAACAACATTACCAAGCTCTACAAATTATTGGTTGGACACTCCTGGTTGAGACAGGGAAAAGAATCTAGGCATTTGAATAAATAAATAGTGTTTATTATTTTGGGTGTCAATTCTGAATTAACAAAGAAAATGTATAACCTTACTTTTATATGTTATGTTTTATTACAATTCTAATTATCACTTTTTAAAACAAAAAACATTTCTGAAGAATGAAGGTACAGTGTAACCCGGATATAAGAGACTTCTCCGGTCCCGCCAACTCTCTTATATCCGGGTTACACTAGTTAAAAAAGCTGTGTCATGGAAAACAATGTCCTTTTGACACTTATTGTGGGTATATTTATCCATATTGGCCACGCATGTAACTCAAAGAAAAAAATAATTATACAGTGTAACCCGGATATAAGAGAGTTGTCGGGACCGGAGAAGAAGCCTCTTATATCCGGGTTTGCTCTATTTTGTTTTATTAACACAGGCTCCAATTTGGGACCAGAAAAAAAACTCTCTTATATCCGGGTTACACTGTATAATCAAGATGTTGACATTCCACCCTAACGCAAACAAAAAGTTAGAGAAAAAAATATCAATAGTAAATAAGACAGTGGACTTGAGATCAGCTATTTCCCTGAAAAAAAAAAAAAAACTTTTAAAAGTTTTTATAAATTTCAACTGAGAGTAATACATGACATGACAATTTTTTTCCTTATAAGGAAATAACTAATACTACCATTAAAAATGACAGCAATAAACTTTTACTGAGGCTCATTATTATGCCTGTAGATAGATGTTTGATATAAATGACAAAAAAATTTTGCTTATAAACATATTCACAATTAAGATTTTAATTTTTTTTTTTATTATTATTATTATGAAGATATATTCTAACATTGTGTCATTGTAATATTTACAGTTCTAAGAAAGCTCTCAATGCTTCCCGGTGTCAGGCTGGGCAGGTTAGATTTTAAAGGATAGGTGAGGGACAATAAACTATATTGACATTGTGTATTCAGCTGTTCAAAATAAAGAGGTCAGCTAAGTTAAAAGCAATGCTTTGATCTCAGGGTCAGAGTCATGGATTGGCAGATGTTTTGTAGATTTTATAAGTACTAGTGTTGGCATTAAAGGAAAGGGTTTAATTTTGTTATAAAGCCACTTCATTGTTTCCTTTCTTGATGGGCATGGCTATTTTGATGCTTTGTAGAAGCTCAAACCTCTTTAAAAGGTTACATTTGTGCTTAATTTAGGATAGTTGTTTACTTTTTTATGTTAAATTACTCAGTAGAAGACCACAAGATTGCTAGCCAAGTGAGTTGAGGTTTTATATCCGATGGCAAATTAAATTATTTACTCATCCCAGAAGCTAAAAAAAAAAAAAATCTATTCAGGATTAATTGTCTTTTGTAATTAGTTTAATATTTGTGAATACTCCATTGTTTATTTATAGGTTTGGGAAATGAGTTAAAATGAACTCTTTCAAAAGAAGAGAAAATTACCTCTTTATACAAAAAAGAAAATGGATGAACCTGAATGTAAAGAGGGCCAAGAATTATTTTATCTAAGCCCAAAGCAAGGTAATCTTACAACTGTGTTGTCAGTAAAATCTACAAAGGATTTTTTTTTTGTATGCTTATATAAGCAGAGTAACAGTTAAATTAACTCTCCTGTAAGCTGCTTGTAGAGGACAATGTTAGGATGTGATGAGCCATCAGTCAAATATGTATGAACAGGGGGGCCAGTACGAGGTGTCCAGAGGGGCAGTTGGAGTTCTTGCTTGTCAAAGGGAAGATCAGGTCCACTGACCTGTCATGAGAGAATGACAGATAAAGTCAAATTGGCAGCTGATCTCAGTAAAGACCTACAGTCTCTTGTTAACTGGGGGAAAAGATGACTTGTTAATTTTAACGGCTCCAAAACAAAACTGCTCTCTATTAATCATCTGAGAGACCCTTTTCTGCCTTCCACCAGCATGGCTGATGCTAACCTCCAGGGGAGTGACTTGCTGCATCTTCTTCGGCCAGCCTTCTCAGCTGACATGAAGTGGAAATACTATATTGAATCCATTGCTAAGTTGGCTGTTAAGGAAGTTGGTTCACTGTGTTGTGCTCGACAATTTCTCTCTCCTAAATCTATCTTACATATCTATAAGCCTACCATTCGTCCATGCCATGAATATTTCTGCCACATATGGTCCGGTGCTCCTGCTTTTTATTTAGAGATCTTTGATAAAATCCAAAAGTGAATCTGCAATATTATTGGTCCTGCCCTGGTGTCTCGGCTTCAGTCAGTTTCCCATTGTCGTAAAGATGCTTCGCTGTCTTTTTCTATAAATACTTGTATGGCAGTTGTTCAGATGAGCTCTTTGCTATAGTACCTAAACTTTATGAATTTAAGCACAGTACTAGATTAGTAACAATGTCTCATCAATTTATAGTTAAAATAGTTTCTTCTATTGTACTTCTCGCATGTCAAAACCTCCTAGGCTTCTTGCTTCCCAGTCAACATTGATCTTCAAAAATTTAAATGCAATTTCATTATCTACTACCTTCTTAAGTCTTGTTCTTTTATTGTTCTCAATTCTTAATAGTGTTTTTTTTTTCTTGTATTCTTTCACACTCAGTTCTCACTTGTGGACTCTTCCTGCTTTACAGACACGTTTGATCTTTAAATGCAATGTCAGTTGTTATCTATTGTTTTCCTGGTCACTCTTCTATTCTTTCTGTTCCATAATGCTTCTGTTTTCTAATTCTCTCACACCCAGTAACTCCTTGTGTCTTAGTGGCTTTACTGCCTTAGATGTGGTGAATTTGATTTTAAAAAAATAAAAAAGATATAGCAATGATAATGCCCTAAGATTTACCTACATATCCTGCAAGCTATACCAAGTGAATCATTGAATAAATGACAAAATATATTGGAAACAGGATTTTTCTTTTCATTTCTCACCATGGCATTATTTTCAACTTCATTTCCTTGTGAACACACACTGGGTCTTTCCCTGTTGTTGTTTTTTTTTTTACACTTATACAAATGAGAGTTGAAATACAACATGGTGGGGATTTATCCTGTATGGATACAAAAGGTGATTATCTCCCTTTCATAAAGTCATGAGGGTCATGTGACAACCAGTGAGTGATGCCAGGGGACAGACCAATGAAGAGCAGTTGCAATGCAAAGCCTGGAGAAGAGGATGTCCTTAGCCCACGGCAGTAGGTCTTAAAAGAAAAACCACATAGCCTCACCAGGTTTATAGAGAAACTGTAACTCCAGTTTTCTGTTCAGAAAACATGTCAAGTAATTTCCCTTTTTGTTTTTAACACACTGCTTGTTGTTGCATACATGTTATAATTTCTCTGTGTGGCACAAATGTATATATAATTTTGTGTATGATTTAGCATTATAAAACTCTTGGAGAACAAAACATGTTTGTCATTACTTTTTCTTTCAGCTGTTTGATTCCATCCATGAAATATAGTTATATTATCATGGATATAATAATGTCCATAATGGCAGAAATGCAAATGGGAGAATAACCCTTTCTCTCATAGTTCACCCATTACTCCATTTGGTCAAAGAGTGTGCTAATCCTCATCTTACCCTAGTTCTGTTTACACAAATATCAAATTTAATGTTTTACTGTTTGCATTTCATGATCCACTTAAGAGTTCAGTTCTCACTTGGTATTCTACTAACTGGCTTTGTTAGTATAAATTTAGTCAGTATAAATTTTGTTGGTGGCTAAGGTTGTTATTTAATTAATTCCTATGGATCAGTGTTTAAACCTAGGTAAAAGCTGAGGCTTTGTAAGTTATTTTTCAAGGTAAGTGTACCATCCGTACTTGGAAGGTTAACATGACGCAATCTTCCCTGTGCCAAATTAACCATAATTTTGTTTTAAAACTTTGAAATATAGCTGACATTTCTAGACATGTAATGAGAAAAGCGAACCTAGAGAAGATAACACTCAAAGTCATACTGAAGGCAAAAGAAGCAATGGCAAACAGAAAGTAACCTACCTGTTTGTGTGAATGAATGGCAGAACAAGGACCAAGTGATAGTAAAAAAATCAGATGTTTCTTAGAGCTATAAAAGAGTGGAAGTTGTGGAAAGCCGTTATCTTCTATATCCTGAAAGGACATAGATAAAGAATTGAGCACAGGGAACAATATTGGGGTATTCTGAAAGGACTGAACTCCTGAGCACTGGTTTTGGAGACTAGCTTGTCATCACCCCTGAGATATTCAATAAACATGAATCTACAAGGGTGGGGCACTAAGTGAAGGTTGAACCCACTGACAATGACAAATTTGAATATCCAGATAAAATGACACCACATTTTCATCTTTTTTTTAATGTTTTTAGAATAGTGTAGATATTTTTCAAGCTAGTTTGACATAAGGTCAAAGGACTGATAAGCTCTATGTAATGAACAAACTGACTTATAAGTAAGAGCTGTTTACACTGAGTAATAACTTTCCAAGGGAATGAATAATAACCAGCATAAGCTATTTTTCATGAGTGAATCAAGACATGTACATAGAAGTGGATGGCAAAGGATTTGATCTAAGTTAGAAGTTTTTTGGTGTTTTTATGACAAACAATAACATATACTAAGTAAGATATTCAATGCGGCTATCCACAAAACCAAAAGAAATTTAAAATATAGCTAAATAAATGAACACTTTCGGGAACATGTGCCACTTGGGCGGAAGATAGAAAGTTCTGTTCGCAGACTTACATAAATAATCCCAATAAGAACCGAAAGGAGTTCCACTGCATGTCTGTCGACGGATTACAGACTGTTCGTCAATAGATTTCCGGACCACCTCCTGTTAGGAAGTTGTGAGTCATACCTAAGATGGGTATTAAGAGCCACAGTTCTCACCGGCCTATCCGTTACTATGCCATTAAAGAATTAACAGATGCTTCAAGTGTTACCTACCTACCTGCGTGACACTATGTTTGGGACACACATACCAAGAAGGTGATAGTGTGTGATTTCATATATTTATAAAAAATGAAACAATGTTTCGTGTTTTATGACCACCAATAAGATCTTTCAAAAGCAGCCATCAACTTGACCAAAAGAGAATAAAATACGAGATAAGTAATTGAAAATTTTGGGAGTCAAGTGAGAAAAAACCGGACGTTGATGACCTCCGGTCGCGGGTTTACATTAACGCTCACAGTTGGGAATTAGGTGATTTCTGAACCGCTCTTGACTGAGAAAGACTGTCCCTCGAAGTAGTGCCGAGCTGCCTGTTACCAGGTGTAAACAGGTAGTTCCGATGCTGCGCGTCGTAATTTTGTGATGAAGGGAGAAGTAATAGGAGAAACAGAGTTCTCGCTGGTTGAAGGGAAAAGTTAATCTGTTTGTCAGATGTCTCCATGTGTTACCTACCTACCTAAGTAAGTTTCACCTACCTACACACGCAGAAGTCAGTGAAGCCTGAATAAACGAAATATATTGGCGATATGGTTCGAGATTTCAAGTCCCATCTTGGTGTTTATTATCGCTTTTCTTTTTCTAATGAGAGTTCAGCAGTTTTTTTTGCGAACCAGAGAATAGAGTCTCAACGTGGGGTAGTCATTGTCTGATCAGTGAAAAGTTGAGAAAGGGTTCCGCTGCATTTTTTCTTTTCAAATCGAGTTTGCCCTATTCAAGGCAGTAAAACCCACTGAGACACAAGTAGTTACTGGATATAGAAGAGTTAGAAATAAGACATAAATAAAACATAAGAAGAGTAATCAGGAGGACAGTAGATAGCGATTGGCATTGCCTTTATATATTTAGAGATTAAAGTTGGTTGAAAAGCATGGAGCCGGAAGCGAGTTCCACAAGAAAGACGTGGAGAGACCTTGTCTCCAGTCTAGTACTGCGCTTAAAATCAAAGAGTCTATGCACCATAGCAAAGAGCTCATCCGAACAATTACTATGAAAGTATTTATAGAAAAGACATAGTGAGGCAGCATTACGGCGTTGGGGAAAGTGACTGAAGCTGAGGCGCCAGATCAGGACCAATGATATTGCTGACTCTGGATTTTATTAAGGATCTCTAGATAAATAGCAGGAGCACCGGACCATATGTGGCAGCAATATTCTAAGTATGGACGAATGACAGACTTGCAATAAGCATCCAAATATACTGGAAACAGAATCCGTCTTTTCGTTTCTCATCGTAGCGTTTATTTCACTTTGCGTTTCCTTGTGAACGTGCAGCGGGCAATTTCCCAGTTTTTTTGTTTGTTTGTTTTTTGTGTGTGTGCATGCAGAGTAATTGGCCATGTTCAAGTGTAATTGGCAAAAATGCCCAACAAACCGAATTGAAAAACCTTCCTATAAACAATAACAAAAGAAAGAAAACGAGCAGGGCAAAATAATACTATGCAAACAATATATATGTAAGGCAAAACTATGCAAACAATATATGTGTAAGGCAAAACAACAGCAGAAGTTGACAAAATAAGAACGATGTTAACACACAAATTGGATACAGAGAAGTCATTGTAACATTCTGACTTCAAGACACGAAGAAATATGGCAAATGAGACCGAAAAGTGGTCCATTTTCATTGGTTAGGAAGAAATATGCATCTGTATGATTTGAAGAGGAGAGTTTTTTTCAGTCATTCCTTATTAGATTACGCCGCCAGCGGTCGAACAACGACACGTACGAGGCGTTTCGGCAACGTTTCCGGAAGCAGATTACCAAGGAACCTGGTCTTTGCAACGAAGAGTTTCGCAGCTATTTAGCCAATTTTCCTCGATTCTCGTCGAGTGAAGCGGCTGGCTGCGAGGGTAAGATCACAGCGAGCGAAGTTCACATGGCATTGCAGGATGTCGGCAGTAGTAAGTCACCGGGATTTGATGGTCTGCTCTACGAATTGTACTTGGAGCTGTCGCACATGTTTTTTTCCGATGTTGACCGTAAACTGTTTCCGTTGGGGTTCGTCCGGGATCGTATCGGATCTCCAGAAGTGTGGTCACACTGTTGAAAAAGGACAGGCATGTTTAGACGATTACATGCCCGTAAATCTGCTAAACACAGTGTTAAAGATTGTGGCCACGATCCTGACGGAAACGTTTGCAGTCAGTTACTGAGATTATGTTGGGACCAGAGCAGACTTATCCTGTGAAGGGCCGAACAATTCAGAGCAACCTGCATCTGATCCGCACAATCTTACAGGACGACGATGACGACGCGCTGATCAATTTGGATCAGTCCAAGGCGTTCGACAGGGTTGACCAAGGTAGACTGCCGGGTTCAAACCTGATTTCTGCAAGTGAATCAGCCTCCTGTGCCGTTCCCCCAGTGCTGTGGTACAGGTGAATGCGAAGCGGTTGATCGCTTTTGCGCTGTTACGGTCGGTTCGTCAGGGTTGTTGGCTGGCGTCCCTACTTTACGCTTTGGCGTTAGAGCCTCTTCCACACCGTCTAAGGGACAAGGCGTGCAGTCTGACATTGAGGTGATACGGAAGGTGCTTGAAAAGGGTTCCAAGATTAACCGCGACAAGTTTGCCGGCTTGCGGTTGGAAGGGCGTTGCTCTTCCAGGGCTCTTCATGTAGATTGATGGTCCTGACCGCATTCATGGAGTGTAGTTCTGGCCAGATCTCCAGCAGGGGAAAAATTAGTCGGAGGTACTGGCAAAGGTAGTAGCGTCGGTCCAGACTTGGCTCTGAAAGCGGTTGTCCTTAAAGGGTAGGGCTGAGACGTACTTTATATACATATTTCTCCTCATGCTTTACCGATTGCCAGTACTCCCTTTCTGCGAGGATCGTTGGCAGGCGATCGAGTGTTTGCTCTTATCTTTCTTGTGGACAGAGGCGATCCGCAGAGCCGTCTGTGTCCCAACATCAGTGTCATGGGTAGGGAGCAGGTTTGGTGAGTCACTGACTCGACTTGAGGTTGGTTTTCCTGTGCCGCGCGTTGACAGAAGATTGGCTATGGGCGAGGAACGTTAAGGACGCCTTCCCTAGACTTACCATTACTCCTTTCCATTCCGATATTGAGCGCTGTCGTAAACCTAGGAATCAGTCCGAATTCTACTCCTGGGTCCATTGACCTTATTCAGCCTAGGAGAACATTGTATCAAGAACTAATGAAAGGGTTTGTGTCGGACCCTCTGTGGGCGGCTCGGCTTACTGGCGGTCGAGTTGGTCTTTTTCTGGTCTTGGACGCCAGCTGTGAATTACCTCAGCAACATAGAATTTTCGCTTACCTGGCAATTGATCCAGAACGCCCTCTCTCAATGATATGGCTTTCATTGCGGACTGGGCAGATATGCCCGATTATCACCGGCATGATAGTGGTTTCGATGAAACCCATCCCTTCTTCCACTGTCCCCATGTCCGCCCGTTTTGGGATCATATCGGTGAGTTGACGAATAGTATCGATCCCAAACATATCGTGTCCATCGATCTTTGTTAAATATGCGATAATGTGTTGCATCCGTTGCCTGGTATGAAACAGATGGTGTTTCTAATGCTGCTAACCGTGGTAGGGATGGTGGTGTGGACGACGCGAGAATCTTAAGAGTGAAACGTTATTCTCATCAGGATCTGATTCTTTGTGCAATAGAAAGCGTTTGATTTCGGCAGATTTCAGCGAAAGATGGGTAAAAAGTGATGAGTTTGGTTCGCGTGAATCGGGCCAGTTTGAATTTTCTTTTTTAGTTACCTTGTGACACTATTGGAAAGGTGCTAGTAAACTTTAAAAAACCTTGGAAGACAGAAAAAACACTGATTTCCGATAGACTGAAGAGATACCAATGACCAGACGAGGGAAAAGAAAAGAAGATATTTGTTTTTTATTTATTGGGAAAGAAAACATAAGAAAGTAATTAAATTTCTCGTCCGCCGGATAGGTAAAACAAAGAGGCCTTCTGGTTTTGGTTAAGACTGAAATTAAGTAATGGGATATTCTTGGAGATCGAAGGACCTCCAGGAAATAAATAAATAATATTTTTATGACCATTGAGTGATGGAGAGGAAGACGAACCTTAGGCCGAGAGTTCGGTCGACTGATCAGGAGTAACTTTTAAAAGCAGACAGGTTTCCAGCAGAAAATAAGAGAATGATAATTAAATTTTTCGTCTACCGAAACGGGATAAAACTTCCCAAATCAAGGGATTGTTTCCTTTTTGTCACTTGTTGGCCAAAGGGTTGACGAGGGGATAAAAAACATGAAAAATCCCAGATGCGAAAACAACCACACACAAAAGCACGTTAAGAACGAATTTTGAACGATAATTAAAATTTGGCCGTTCGGGCTAGAACACGCCTAGCCCTTGGAGGACGGGTTTGATCAGGTGACCAAGGAGGAGAGAGAGAGGTCCCATGTAAAATTTCAGGAAAGCGGAGGACTTTCCACGCTCCTCGGTTAGTGATGGTCAGAGGCACTCACACAAAGCAGGAAGGAGACGGATATGATCAGGTGACCAGAAGAAGGCGAAGGCCCGGGCAGAATTCCAAGGAGGGAGGAATGTTTCCCCCATATTTGGACATTTGCAGGTGGAGCCCTGATTGGTTGTTTTGGGAACGCTGGCACACCGGGAACACATCATGCTCCACCCCAGCCCTTGCGTATGTGTCCATAAAACAGTTGTAGTTATTGCATAGAGAATGTAGTCCTGCTTAAGATATTAATAACTGTACCATCAACTTTGTATCAAGGAAATGTATATAAATACATTTTTCTTTTACCAAATTCATTTTTCTTCTTCTTTCGTGTGACTTTACTCTGACCGGACAAACCAAGCCATCGATTCCAGTCGCCCATTCGGACCAAGCTAGTCTTGCGATCAATTGACACGACGTGGGGTGAGATAAGACTTAGACTGAAGCGATTAGCTAAGGGAATCGAACTTGAATACGGAGCGGCCAGGGCAAACATTATAACCTATGGACACAACGGAGCGGATTTCTGACGGGACCCATCCCTGGTTAAGCTAGACTTTTTTGTTCACCTAATTAATGTGAATAATTATTATTCCCGACCTGTTCCCGGCATTCTCTTTTGTTATGATCCATTTCAAGATTCCAAACCTCTCTAATTTGTTTTTGTCCCCGTTTTATTTTAACCGGATTGTCCGTAAGTAATTTTGTCCCTCGCCTCTAACGAGTGAACTGCTTGATTCTGATTATTGACAGAATACAGTGGCTACTCTTATTTTCTGTGGGGTGGTTGTGTCTTACTGACATATATTAATTTACTTTGAATGTTTTGTTTTTCATTCTTGGGTTCATCCCCTACCCCTCATTTCATGATATATATTTTTATATATTTTCCCTGCGTTCAAATATCTCCCATTAAATACGAAAAGGTTTATTATTTTTATTTTTCTTATTTTCTTTATTCAAGCTCTGCTCAAAATAAATAGTTGAGTCTAACAACGCAAAAGGTATATTTTTCTTTATTTCCATGATCCTTAAGATTTTGGCCAGCAGTATATATAAATTCAGTCTGGTAATGGTTAAACGTTAATGAAAGTCTATAAAACACAGAGGTTTCGATTTGTAGAATAAATAAATTTGGTAAAATGCCAGTGGGAATTCTGTCATATTGCAAAAAGGATTTATGTTTCCTTTCGTGTAAAATGTTTTTGATGAGAACAAAATTTGCATTACACACCAAAGGGATTATCTTCTTCTATGTGCCGCCTCCCTTTATGACATAGGCGAGCCATGATCGCCACAACTTCCAATCTCGCGTGGCTCTTGTCAGTTTTTTTTTCTCAGATCAACGCCCCCTTTTATTCCGCCATCCATTCACACAAGCTCGTAAGGTAAATGTCTCGCTGACTTCCCCAACCTCTCTTGCCCTCAGTATACCTCGTGAGGGTTAAGTTTTCGAAGCCTTCCTTCCTCATTGCGTGCCCAAGGAATTTCAGCCGACTGATTCTAAGAAGGTGTTCTTTCTGCTGCCATTTTCTTTAAGACTTTCTTGTTGTTTCTTCGCCTCATCCATAAAATTTTTGTATCCTGTCAGATATAAAAAAAAAAAAACAAAAAAGATAACCTGACTACTTTGAGAGTACTCTCGAGTCCCAAGATGGGATTGGAATAGTAAGAGGAAGTTGAAAGAAATTCTAAAATAAATGTAATTTCTTCATTCCTGTAGACTTAAGACGACGGTGAAGGTCAATATTAAATGCAGAAGTTTGAACATTTCGGCAATATTAGTTAACGGTATTAAGAATGTCCTGACTGAATATATTTAAAAAATTTAATGGCCAAGTGAGGGTGGCGTCTATTCGGGCCCCGAAAGTAGGTAATTAGCATTTCATAAACAAGAAAGCCAGCTTAATTTTATAAACTTCAAATGTTTATTCACATTATGCTCAACACATTATGCTTTTTTTGCTTAATTATACAACGCATATAGTACGTAAATAATTTATTAACAAATAACAAAATATACAATGATATGGTGGATGGAATTAAAAGCTTAAGTACAATAAAAATGACAAGTGCTTCTTTTTCATCATTGAAAACAAAAAGTCCTTCTAACGCTAGACCCACATACTTCGTTCCAAAAATCAGTAAACTTTTAAAAGTGAGATTGGATTTTTTCTGGCAGGGAGCGTTAATCCAGAATCAAACTTATAACAGTAAGTAAAACTAGAATGTTATTGTTTGGGGGCGATGGCTGGGGCCTATTTTAATCCAGGAATAAATTTTAAACGCGAGCCGGATTGGCATTTTTGTGGAGAGGGGGTAATTTAATCCAGGAGCAAACTTTTAAAAGTAAGTCAGATTGGCATTTCTTTATTGCGAGTGAGGGGTCTTACTTTGCCCCTGGATTAAACTTAAAAGGCAGTCAAATTGGCATTTCTTTTTTGAAAGGTCGTACTTTAATTCAGGTGCAATAGTTATTTAGATTGGCAATTTCAAGACAAATTATTAGGTTGGTGCAAAAATAATGTCGTTTTTTGACGTTCAACTTCATGTGAGAAAACGACATTATTTTTGCACCAACCTAATAACATATGGCTGAATGGTTAGCATATCATTGTTATGACCATGAGACCTAGGTTCGAATATCACTACGGTCAATTTGTCAAGGCGGTGACTTTGATAATATTAAGCTTGGGAGATAGTCCCGGGATTCTGTTCGAAAAGTTGCCCTGATCGACAGAAACTTGAAGTAGGTTAGTGGGCGCAAAGACTGAAATATTCTGATAATAGCACCAAGGATGAGGGCATTAGTGTGAATGTAAATAACTGTTGGGTAAAATATTTTAAAGCAAAGTATCCTTCCCATAGAGTCCATTTGCCAAAATGAACTTTCGTTGTATTTTTCTTACAGCATACTATTGAACGAAGGTAGACCATTTCTAATTGAGATTGAGGGTCTCGGTGATGAATAAAGAATTATATTTTTCCTTCAAAATTTATGCACAATATTTTTAGAAAATGGTCAAAGATGGTCTCTAGGTTGGGGAAAATATCACAGTGGGTAGGATTTGGCCCATGGCCTATAGTTTGCCAAACTTTAGTCTATTCTGTTTATGAATTCAGTCTTACGTGTTCCACTAGGCTTCGAGTGGGAAAATAAACTATGAGACTGGCTGTTGAAAAACTGAAGAACACACAGATGGCACAAGACGTGCTAAACTCAACAACTGTTTTATTCAAAACTGCCGCTTGAACTACTTTGCTAACAGCAAAATAGTGGGACCGGAAGCTCTTACAAATCGTTATCATCAACATTATTGTTATAGAAGAGTCAGGTGATTTTCTATCGTCTTGACAAAGGCCAGCTGAGCGAAGCGAACTTCAGAAAAAAACAGGTCAAACAAACCTGACAAAAGGAGTTGAGTGGAGCTGACTTTATGAACGACATTTTTAGACGAAAGCTGACAGGATAAAAAACGCTAGTCTCTATAAGACAGTGGTCCCTAGAAGCCTAAAAACAGGTTCGCCACAAGCGTTATTTCGGCCGCAACGTTTTCTTGCAGTAACAGAAGAGGGTCCTACATTCAGAAATGTAGGCAATGCAAAGGCATGTTTGTGGAGATCTCAGATTATCTGAGAGCCGGACAAGGCTAGGCAATTGTCTGTTTTCTATAAATTTGGGCAGTGATATGACTGGCTCTTGCCAAAGGCAACTGTTTCTTTGTTGGTAGCATAGTCAGCGGAGGAGAATAATTTCCTTGACCCATATTTGCTGTCGGTCAAACATTGTGGCATGTGTGACAAAACATTTTGTCTCGATATCTAACGAGGGACAAAGAAGCCTATTTAGCCGTGGTGTTCTCGGGCATAAGTGCAAATTGAATATCAACAGACTTTGCCTGAAATCGAACTCCGTTCAGTGGGTTCCGTTCATCATGTTTATAGCCATTAGGCACAGATCCTTCATCATCACCACTTCAACAGTAACACTTTACCTTCAGTGACTCTCTAATCTCTTATTGGGTAGAATTTAGTTATATAAAAAAAAAAAAAGTTAATTTTAGAACAATACAGATTCACTATTGTCGCACTACCTCTGTCCCATAAAAGTGACAACATTTGCATACAGATTTCATTTGCTAAATGTAACAACCATTATGGGACAGATGTAGCATGTGACGGGATGCTCCGAAAATAATGCCTTCTTTTAGGAGGGTGGTTTACAACAGTTATTCTGAGGGCAATATAATTTCTGAATAGAACAAGTTTTCAGCTACGAGAAATCTATCCACACGCCTCCTCACGCATATTACTGTATCTACTGCTGAATCGCCACTCACCGCCTGTGTCCACAACCGCTGTTTGGTCACCGTAAACGTTCAGTAAGCGTCGATAAATGGTAACGGGAGCAATTTTTCCGGACGCAGGAGTGTAAAGCACGCCTCTGTTTTGTACATCCTTTCATGTGAGACGCCATTTCGCTAAATTAACGCTGTAACAAGGTAAGATAAAAGATGTTCATTGGATAGGAAGGTTTCAACTTTTACGACCGACATCCGACTCTAAAATTGGGAACGGGCATAATAAAGTCAGAGGCATTACTTTTGGAGCAATCCGCTTATTTAACGGACGTCTCAGGGTGTTTAATTCTTGTTGTTTCAAGGGCGATTTTCATGAACACCGGTCTGAAGAGGGATTCTGTGATATCTGTAGTTCAGCGAGTCACGTGGTTGTCAGAATCCTTTCGATTGGTTGTTCCGTTTTAATTTCCGTTTTTTCTTCTATCTGGCTTTCTTGTCGGCATTGGACGATCATTCCAAAGACTCCAAAAAGCAGGAAAGGTAAAATAAGAAACAGCGCACCAGTTACCAAAAACGATGGGGAATCATTATTTCGGCCGTAGACTACAAACAGAAAACCTGTAAATATAATAATAATAGTAGTAACAACAATAATAATAAAAACAACAATAACAACAGAAGTAGTAGTAGTAGTAGTAGTACACAAGTCATGGTTTTTGTTCGTAACTGATTGGAAGTGTATATGTTTTGGTCTTGGTAAATTAAGATGGTAACTCATTCAGTATGACAGATTTAGTTGCTAATTGCCGGACCGTAATCATTTGGGTACAGTCCATTTGCCGACGGTGGGGGCGTCCGAGTTTTTCAGAAAATCATTTGGGCACCCACACGTGAGAAAGATGTGAAATAATTTTAGTATGTAAATTCTTACTCAGGAAGTCTTAAAGTCCGAGTCCCCGCCTCACAACACTCTGGCGACACTCCTAGTTGGTCATGTCCCTTAGGAGCTGAAGCGCTGTGCCTCTCTGTTCATGATCTGGAGCGGGACGTCAACATCATGGCTAGGTGTCGAGAGCTTTTTTATTTTAATTTTGAAGGGTGAGGCAGCCAAGGCGACTTGGTAGTTACATTTAGATACTTAGTAATAATTTCGATTGGAAACATGCGAAGAGGACTGGCTTATCTGACATAGAGGTCTTTCTAACTGTGCCTCGCCTGCAAGTTTATGTGTTACTCCTCTCAAGGCCTGACGCCATATGCCACATATTTGGCTGTGATGCATGTGCTTGGTATACCCCTATCAGACTGGGTGTCATGCTGGGTATATTGGGCTTTGTATATTTCTACCCTGGGACCACTTTGTTGATATGCTACTCTCTTAGTCAATAATAATTTTGTGTGTATATTTTAGAGCAATATTTTTCAACTTTTTTTTTTTTTTTTTTTTTACTTCAGTATAATATTCTGGGGTGCATAATTAATAAACAAAAATTAGTCATGAAATTTGAAAATAGGAAAATAATTAAGAAATCTCCTGAAATAAGCGTTTTATTTTGAAGATGTTACATTGTATATTTAAGTATGCTTGCGTGAAACATGTTCTTGGTGTGCTTTGGGAAGTTTTTGAATGTTAGTCCTTATATATGATAAGCATACTCTCATTTCTTCATCAAAGCATTTAATATCTGTTCTATTTTTGCATTTAATGTTGGTAAGTGCAGAAAATCCTAATTCACAGAGGAATTGTGTGGAAATTCGCAATAAAATATCCAATGCTTTCCTAGGATATTCTTCTTTAATGGAAATCCAAAATTGATCAATGGATACCTTTTTATGCTTGATTTGTAAGCCATGATCAGCAAATATTGTGACCAGTTCCGCTTCTTCTGTTAAGGCATTTAGCATCCAGTTTAAAATATCGAATGACAAAGATTGGACTTAGACATGGAAGTCGTGTCTCTAGCTTTTTAAAAATACTTTTTTTTTAAAGATAAAAATAATTCATAAATTACTCTTCTAATATCTTGGGGCGTGGCAGGAAACCTTTCAGGGCGGGTGAGAAACGTTGGTTTAGACGATGATTATAACTCTGTCATATTCTATGCTTTTAAATCGTAGATCTCAAATTCGAAACAATGTTGTGCTTCGAGTCGTCTAGACCTCCACCACGACATCATAGACTGCATTAATAACGGACGCTTTATTTCGCTTCATGATATAAAGGACAATAATTGTAGTATTGTTTCTACAAGAAAGTGGTTGGCGGTGAAGATGCTCTAGAGAACGCATGTCAACTCCTGGGCAAGAATTTTATCGCCACGCGCGGATTTGGTTCACTGTGTAATCTGGGTGCGTGAGGCTTGTTAACCCTTCTAATTTTTGTTTTTCTATCAAAAACTTAAACAAATGCAATTCATCACTATCAGAATTTCACGCATACAGGATTTTCTGACCAATAGTTTTGCATTCTGGACCAGTCTACGTATTCTGTAACACCCTCATCAATTACAACGAACTATCTACTAAATTCAATTGATTAGCTTCTTTATGTGCCGTGTCACCCCTCCCAGGACATAGGCTATCATGCCTCTCCACAACTTTCTGTCCCTTGTAGCTCTTAATAATTTTTGTCTCTACCCTGTTCCACCACCCATTTACTCAAGCTGACTAAGAATGTTATGCGTTGTTTTCCTGTCTCTCCTGTCTGCAATCTGTCCTGTGAGTATCAGATTTTCCAAGCCCTCTTTCCGCATTGTGTGCCCTAGAAAATTTCAACGTCCTGATGTTGAGTATGTTTCCTTTTTGTTTCCATTTCCTCTGAAACTTCGTCGTTGCTCACATGTTCGAACCCTGGTATACTCAGCATCCTCCTGTAGAACCACATTTCTGTTGCTTCAAGTCTATTCTTTAAGAAGATTTTCCACAATTCGCTGCCATATAAGAGGACTGATATTACATAACAGTTCAGTACACTTTTTCAGTTTGTCTTTTCTTAATATTTTGCTTAGTTTTTGGAAGGTATCTTTTGCTTTTGCATTGTAAAATGCGCTTCGGAATTCAGTGTCGCAATTTCAGTCCTCTGTTAAAAACGTTAAATTAAAAATGTTGGTGTAGCTTTATTTTATTGAACTAATGAGCTTACAGATACTCTGCAATATTACGCGATCAAAATTTATTTCTTCGAGGAAATTGTCCAGCGCTTACTGACATACAGGAGGACAGATATCACATAACAATTTAGCTTTTGGAATGGATCTTTGGCTATCCCCCATAAACCTTCGGATTTCAGTGTCACACTTTCCGTCCTCTGTTAGAACACTTCAATGATATTTAAATTTCTGCACTTGATTGATATCTTGGTATCTCCGATTTGAAATTCGCACTATAGGCTCATCCTTTTGTTAATAAGCATGCATTCTGTCTTATTGCAGTTGTGGTTTAGTTCTTTCTCCTCTCTGTCCTTCATGACCTCCTGTAGGAGTTCTTGTGGCTTCCTTTCTGTGTCTGCTATCAACACTGCTGTGTTATCTGCTTATCTTATATTGTTAAGATTGTATCCGCCAATGGTTGATTAGCTAGCCACCCGATTTTGAGAATTTATACTCATGTAATTATTTATAGTGCGTATATATGCGTCACTGTAAGCGTTGTGCTACGTAATTTGATTGAAATCAAGAAGTCAGATTTTCCAGAGAATGTCTCCCCGGAGAGATCGAGGTTGTTCTTGCTCTTAGAACATCCTGTGGGTGAGAGAGCACGAAAGAGACATAATGTACGACTCCTTTCTCTTCATATAGCTTATTTCCACGCCACCCACCTGGCTTTATGAAAAGTCTCCTAGAAGACAAGATGCAACAATCTCACAAGGTAGGGAGATAGAAAGATTGTTTTGACAATGTATCAAGCGAGGAGAGCATGGCTGTCAAAAAAATGAAGTTTCAAATTCCTTGCCCCGAGCTGAGCTCGAACTCAGATCTCTAGCGTAAATATAAATAAATAAAGAGGACGAAACTTAGCGTACTTGATGGTATGTAAGGTCCACTTTTTACCTTAAATATTTGAATTTCATAATTTTGTAATAAATGAATGGAAAGAAACTTGTTTTAAACGGGGCCAAACAGGCACAATAAACTATCACAAAGTTTCGGCCGTTGACACACCCTTCGTCAAGTGTTTGTCACACCGCGTAAACATAATGGAATTTATTTAATTTACGTGGATAGATTACTCTCGTTCCGCTCATAGATAATGGAATAACAATTTTGTCTCGTATATTGAATAACGTGTTCCATTAGATGACGTTCCAATTCTCTACACACAACGTGTGAAATAATATGCGATACCGTGCCCTCATCAGCCGCCAGAGTAGGTAACACAGTTTCGGTGGCTAAGGCGATACTGCCACCCTTGGCGCCACCAGCAGCTTTTGCCATCGGACAGGGTATTGTTTTGTATACGTGTCAATCTCTTGCGATTTCTTTTTACAACTGCAATTGAAATTTTCAACGTTGTGTTAAAATACAATAAAATAAAATACGACCGTTATTAATGGGGTAGAATGGCAGGTAAACAGATGTGTTTCACGTCGCAAGTAGCATTGTGTTCCAGTTACATTCGATGCACAATCTAACAGCATTTTATCTTTTGTATATTTCTTGTTAATAATGGATAAGATCTTTATCTGTCATCACACGCAGTAAAATTGAATCAATATTCCCTATAAACAGAAAATGGCAATTCTTTGAAACAGTCAAGAGAAACAGGGTTTTGATGTATTTGATACCGACCTAAAGGGACGACAAAGATGAAGAGAACACCCGCCGTGATTCCAACCAAATAACCGGTAAAGCAACAAATCTGGCTTTTATCTTCTTCTTCTTCTGAAATAAAAATAAGAAACCTTTTCATTCACTAACTTCATTTTAATGCAAAATAACGTTTCCTTTAAAAACATTAAATTAAAAATGATGGAAGGCTTTGTATTGTGGAGATGAACATACCTTTCCAGAAGTAGACTTGCACTCATCCAAGTGCATAAATACGGACGCCCAGAATCGTCAGCGGAGCTGGGGGAAAAATGGACCAATATTTTGACCAGTTACTAGAATGTACGCGCTCGGGTACCCCACATTAAATAACTGAATTTGTGTCGCACGCTGACTCAGTAAAGAGTCTGGTAAATACCAGTAAACAAGGGTTTTTTTTTCCTTTTTGTTTGAAGTCGCTGAATTTAATTTAGCTAGGGTATGAATGGTTATCGACTCCCCACCCTTTATTTTTGCCTCCATTTTATTTTTGGTTTTATTTCACTTCCTCTTCCCATTTTGGTGACAGGGATTGTAGTTCTCTGGTGGGTTGTCCACGTTTTCGAGTCTGTAATCCCGCAGTATTTTTCGTCCAGCTAACTGTTATCTCTACCATATCTAGATTGTGGGGGTGCTGTAACTAACACTGTTTTGTTCATTTGTGGAATAATAATAATATTCAGAATCAGGTTGCACGATATTGGCACCCAGTGAGTATAAAACCCGGCACGACAGAGTGGGCCAATATCTGCACTGGAAAATTTGCAACTTCTACGCGAAGGAAACCGAAAGAAACTGGTATGAACACCACCCAGACCGGGTTACGGAGATAGTACCTGTTACAATTCTATGGGACTACACAATACACACTGACAAAACCATCACAGATAACCGTCCAGACATTGTTATTAAAGACCACAAACAAAAAAAGTGCCTCCTTATTGATATGGCGGTCCATGCAGACTGCAATGTATCTTTGGAAATATTCAAAAAGCTGTCAAAATACAAGGACCTTGAAATCTAAATCTCTCAAAAATGTGGCACATGGGAACATCAACAATCCCTGTTGTAGTTGGATCCCTAGGATTGGTTGGAAAAGATTCCATTAGACTAATTGAAGGGATTCCTGGAAGCCCATGCCTCAAAGAAATACAAAAAATTGTTCTCACAAGTACAGCCTACACTTTACGAAGGGCTTTATCTATGTAAAATATGTATTTTTTTGTCCGTGGAAAGTGTCATGATGCCATTTCTAACCTTAGGTCTCTGGGCGGGAACCGGAGAGAGATGTGTACACGTCAGAAATCAAAGGAAATAAAAAGAATAATAATAAGAAGATACTTTTTTACATTATGCACATTGGGGTTTCATATTGCTTCGGTTTTATTATCCCAGCCCTCCACAAGTATTGTACACATGGGATTAGGTTAGGATTTTGCTCCGTGGGACATCTGTACAATAAATACTAGTAAACAAGTAGAGAGTTATAGATCTAGCTTATCTGCTTACTACCTATTTCAGCAAGACTACGTCGCCTTCAAGTGACATATTACTTCTTGACTGCGTTATCTTTATTCAGGCAATGAAGACATAACACTACTTTATTAATCTAATGAGCATACAGTTACTCTGCGATATACTTCTATGTGCTATATCCCTTCAGGATGTTGGCGATTATAGCTCTCCACAATTTCCTGTCCTTCGTAGCTCTTAATAAATTTTGTCTTTTTTTTTCTCTCCTAAACCTTCTTCTGCCATCCAATTACGCAAGCAAGCCAGGCGTTGTTTGTCTCTGTTTCTCTTCAATCTGTCCTGAGAGTATCAACTTTCCATGCCCTCTTTCCTTATTATGTGTCCTAGAAATTTCAACTGTCTCTTCCTGATGTTAAGTATAAGTGTTGTTTTTGCTTCATTTTCTTTAAAACTTCGTTGTTGCTCACATGTTCGGTCTTTGTTATTATCAGCGTCCTTCAGTAGAAACGCATTTCTGTTGCTTCAAGTCTCTTCTTCCCTAAGAAGATTGTCCACAATTCGCTGCCATATAAAAGGAATGATATTACGTAACAGTTCAGTACACTTTTTCAGTTTGTCTTTTCTTAATACTTTGATTAGTTTTTCGAAGACATCTTTCGCTATCAAAATGCGCCTTCGGATTTCAGTGTCGCAAAATATTCAAAAACATTTTTGACCAATGAAATAATCCGAATTTATTTCGGAAAGATAACCAGAAGGAATCTCTCAGAACACTAAAATAGAAACGTTAAACAAATTTATTATGCATTTGTAAAAAAAAAATAAAAATACCCCAAGCAAGGCAATAAAGCCACAAAGGAATGACAAACATGCTTTGTTTTCAGAAGTTGTTTAGCTGTCTATAAGTAGCAAAATGAATTTCCCGAAAACAAAACTTTCCGAAGATACAGACTGTATCAAAAGTATCGGCTTTTTAAATTGAATTTTATTGAACAAAAATAAATTACAATAGTTCAAGAAAATTTATATAAGTATTGTCACATCAAAACAACATGATTTGTTATCAGGGCTGGGGCGTATTACCTCGTTTGGAGCGGGGTTGATTGAGGGCCCTGGTCAGAGTTTTGTGATCCTCGCTGTCTAATCAATATGTGCTTTTTTCTACCTACATTTAGATACGTTACAAATTAAACTTAGCACAATGAACCTTAATTGTCCTACCTTATCAAAATTACCGAATTTTTCGTCACAGAATTTTCCTAAATTCAGAGGTGGGCAACCATTTTGTGAGTGCATACCAAAGCCGGCCAAATTCCTGACGCAAAATCTTTCCACGTACCAACTAAAATCTTTGGAAACATATTATTTGATATCTCTTAAGAAGTGTGTGAAGTACATTTTTAAATGATAAAACAATCACCCAAGAGCAGTAAAGACACGATATTGTAAGAAATTATGTAAATCATGTAAAACTGACTGAATGAAAAAAAACTATGACATGTTTTTACGAAAAAGGTTTTTTTGATGCCTTTTAATAGCCTGTAAATATAAATCTAACTGCCACACATACTCACACAATTTAAAGACACTATTAACTACTATTAGAATCAACAAAAAAAGTTAACACAGTATAATGTTATTAATAATAAATTTTGCTGATTTTAAATCCTTTATAAATGGTGTATAATAAAAAAAACAGTAAATTTATTTACCTTCAAAACTACATTTAAACAGCCCTGAACCTTTGTCACTTTCAAAAGAAAACATCAGATAAAACTAGAAACAAAGAATTATTATTGTTTTTGTATTTTTTAACAATAGATTTCTGGGATCCCTTACCCTTCTGGATTGAGGATATGATGATAAAAAGGCCGAAACCTTTTATAATTCAGGCGCATCACTAAGGATAAAAAATGTAGCATAGTAGCTGTAATATAGTGGTTATATATATATATATATATATATATATAATGTGTGTAAAAGCTAACGACGCAAATCGATTCTCTGGCGCCAAACCGACATGAAAAAAAGCTAGATTAAAGATATTTGGCCTTCAAAAAAGCCAATCTGGCAACCTTGGTTCAACATTTCAAGTTGAGTTCTCTCCAACCCATGCAACCTTCAACACGTAAAGGAAGTTGGGGCAGTGTAAGATCAGTGGGGTTGAGGCTAAGTTTATGGTTAACTTTGAGTATATGTGATACAGTGAAGCAGAAAATGTTATTTAATATTAAGTTTCATTTTAAGTTCGAATTAAGTGAAAATCAAGTATAGAATTACATTACAAGTATGCTTATTTAATATTAAGTTTCAAGTTCGAATGTTTCGTATTAAGTGAAAATCAAGTATAGAATTACATTACAAGTGTGCTTATTTAATATTAAGTTTCAAGTTCGAATGTTTTGTATTAAGTGAAAATCAAGTATAGAATTACATTACAAGTATGCTTATTTAATATTAAGTTTCAAGTTCGAATGTTTCGTATTAAGTGAAAATCAAGTATAGAATTACATTACAAGTGTGCTTATTTAATATTAAGTTTCAAGTTCGAATGTTTTGTATTAAGTGAAAATCAAGTATAGAATTACATTACAAGTATGCTTATTTAATATTAAGTTTCAAGTTCGAATGTTTCGTATTAAGTGAAAATCAAGTATAGAATTACATTACAAGTGTGCTTATTTAATATTAAGTTTCAAGTTCGAATGTTTTGTATTAAGTGAAAATCAAGTATAGAATTACATTACAAGTATGCTTATTTAATATTAAGTTTCAAGTTCGAATGTTTCGTATTAAGTGAAAATCAAGTATAGAATTACATTACAAGTGTGCTTATTTAATATTAAGTTTCAAGTTCGAATGTTTTGTATTAAGTGAAAATCAAGTATAGAATTACATTACAAATATGCTTATTTAATATTAAGTTTCAAGTTCGAATGTTTCGTATTAAGTGAAAATCATGTATAGAATACAAGTACTCTTATCACATTAGTCATCAGGAAGGAACTAACAGTTACTTAGTAAATTTATTAGAACCAGAAACGAGAAGCAGAGCGATACAACATAAAAAGATAAGGTTATTCCAATCATAAAAAACACATCAATTTAAAATTGAAATAGATTAAACAATTACGGTCAGGGACCTGAAAAAATAAATTCAAATTTAAAAAATAAATAAAATAAGATAAAATAAATAAAAGGAACAAAGTTTGTAAGTTACTTGCATGTATAATTATGTGGTTATATCTTAACTCAATTGGCACCTCTTAATTGCTGTTGTTCCTAGGTCAACCCTGACATAGGGTGGTAGTACCTGTTATGTTCTCAGCTATGGGCAAATAGTGAACCCCCAAACTAGGGTCAGAGCATAAAAATATAAAAATACACTACAAAAAATTACCAGAAATACATTTTTGGAGAAAAAAATTACCAAACTCACAAGAAAAGAAAATTTCGGCATTAAATGACCCATAAGGAGTTGATGTGCCGTTACACAAACAAGCCAAACCAAACTCAATTGGCTGTATCTGTCTATATTTCTGAGATGAGGTATTATGAACACTATTTACATTATTCGGACTATTGTCCTCATTTTTGTCGCCATATTTATTACGTTTCGGCCGTTGTACGCTCCGGCATTCTTCAGGTGGTTGGAATGTCGAACTGAACCCTTTATTTCCTCAAGGACACATGGCACAGTGGATAAAGGCGTTAGTTAGATCGAGTGACGGGACCCAAAAAAGAGTGTGAGTTCAGTACCTGGTTAAGGCAGTGGAGAACTTGGAGAGGGAATTAAGCAGGAGATAACTGATAACTGACATCCATTAGACTTGGCACGTGGAACTAGAACTCCAGCGAGCGAAATAAAGGGTTCAGTTCGACATTCCAACCACCTGAAGAAGGCCAGAGCGTACAACGGCCGAAACGTTGTAATAAATATGGCGACAAAGATGAGGACAATAGTCCGAATAATGTAAATAGTGTCAATTGGTTGTTCTGAAACATTTAAACTTGCTATTTTAGCGGTCAGGAATGGACAAGTTTTCTTGGTGTTTTGGACTGGCATCTATTTGAAATGTATTTATTTATTTTAATTTTATGTCGGTCGCGACGATACTTCAAACCCCATCGTTGGGATGGGTTAGGTGCGTGGGTGAGCTTTCATATTCAACATCTTTCCCATCTCTCTACTTCACTTTCGCTATCTCTCATCTCTCTCTCTCTCTCTCTCTCTCTCTCTCTCTCTCTCTCAAAAGTACTGAGCATTCGTTCACGCCAAAGTTGATTCAATCGCCAAAATGGGGTTTCCTCTTAGCAAATTTATTAGAACAAACTAATCGAGAAGCAGAACGATACTACATACAACGACAATGTTATTCCAATAATTAAAAAAAAAAGAGAAATAGGTCAAACAATGAAGGTCGGAGAGCTGAAAAATAAATTCAAATTTAAAGAATAAATAAATAAATAAATAAATAAATAAAATAATTCATTTCAAATCGACGATAGTTCAAAACACCAAGTAATTTTTTTTTTAAGCGTATCACCCCAAGCAAGGCTGGAGGCCACTATCACGCAAGGGGTTCTGACTGTGAAAATGGCAAGTTTAAATTTATGATTTGTTTATTTGTTTGCGGCATATCAACTGCTTATGGGTCATTAAATGCCGAAATTTAATTTTCTTAGAAGCATGAGTAATTTCTTTTAAAAATGTATTTCTGATAATATTTCTTTTCCTTAATGTATTATTGGAATTTTTTTTACATTTTACAGAAATGTATTGCTGGTATTTTTTACTATAAATTGGTTTATATTTTCAGCGTTTTTTGTCCCCAGTTTTGGAGGTCAACTATTTCCCCATAGCTGGGACCCTAACAAGTGCTACCACCCGGGTCAGGGTGGACCTGGGAACAACATCAATTAAGAGGTGGTTGCACGCTCCTCAAAACTTCCCGATCAGAAGCCTTGCTGCCAGATGTAGTTTATCGTCATACCCAGGACGGTTAAACTTTTGAGAACAGCCAATTGAGTTAAAAAGTTCGGGTAATTTAAGCGAAGCGTTATTATAAATATTTGACAAATTTTTCTTTCACATGGTTTTGTTGCTTTTTAAATTATTAATTCATTTTTGTTTTTATGGCCATTAATTTGGTTGATTGATCTGACCACATGTGAACCCTTCTTGGGTTATTTAATGTGGAGCTTTATATGGGAGCATCAAGTGAGGAATACACTTACTGCTCCCTAGTAACCAACACCTACGACCGTTAAAGCTGTATGATAATGAAATTAAATAGTTGGTCCCCGAGTGTTAAGAAAACGGCGCCTAATTCGAGATAGAAAATGCAAGTATTTAGATTAGCATAGTCTGGCAAAAGGCCATAATAATGAGGCACGTCACATTTTGGCTTCTTTTATCGCTGCCCACTGAATTAACCGGTACTTTACCACTACTTCCTCCACCAGCTTTTAGTCTTTTTTTTTTCTTTTTTTTATTAACAAGCTAAATATTTCTGGCGGTAGAATGCACAGAAAGTGTATTGGTTATCGACGCCGAATGCGGCGAAACGATTTCAAATTCCGCCCTAGCATGCTGTGTTCCTTTTCACCCAGTTAGCATTCCCAAGAAAGGCATGAATCCATCTGTCCTGCCCTCTGAGCAGCCATGCTAGGAGACAGACAACACTGAATTCAAATTCGCGAAGAAAGGAATGGGTAACAACTCCATTCTTTACCCCAAAATGATGGCAATGCAGAGACAATTTAGAAAAAGGAATATATGAAGAGCCATGGTCCTCTACGCCCTGAAGAGACATGGAATTAAAAACAAAAAGGCAGGATTAGTTAATGATTCAACATCCAATCTTTGGCGCACACACACACACAAATATATATATATATATATATATATATATATATATATATATATATATATATATATATTGTGTGTATTTAGGCAGCATTTTTTCATTCATACATGTTTCATTAAATAATATAGATAAGTGTTGTCTATATATTTTATGTAAGTTCTTTTCATATCGTCTGATAAGCTTAATAACATTATCATTAAACAATGAAAGAAAATCACAATATGTAAGCCGAAAGCTTAGATTGGATTAAAAATATGTATCAATATTGTGATTTTCTTTCATTGTTTAATGATAATGTTATTAAGCTTATCAGACGATATGAAAAGAACTTACATAAAATATATGGACAACACTTATCTATATTATTTAATGAAACATGTATGAATATATATATATATATATATATATATATATATATATATATATATATATATACAAGAATCCCTCGGTTAGTGCGGCTCATGTAACTATTTAAAAAATCAGTTTTCAATTATTATAGTTAAACTGAAGAATGTTTTACCGCACTAATCGAGTATTATGTATGCACTAATCGAATTTTGGCATATAAAGATTTTAGCGCATCAATCGAAAACGCATTAATCGAAGGCGCATTAAGCATTAATCGAGGGATCTCTCTCTCTCTCTCTCTCTCTCTCTCTATATATATATATATATATATATATATATATGTATATGTAGGTACCTACCTCAATGTATAGTGATACCTAAGATTTAAAAAAATCTTCCTCGAAACTTTTATTTTAGTTTTAATTACAAGCTAATAGATTAAAGTTAATATTTCCAATAAGTAAAAATATTTTGCTGTATTTGAAACTGAATTGACATTGGCTGGCATTATTTTTTCTGATAAACAGTAAAATCGATGAAATCTTCCATGTTGACAAATCTGTCGGCACAACAAAATTCTCGTTATTGCAAAATCTTTCGAAAATGAAAGAAACTTTTCTGAAACGTTATTTAAGGAAAATTAGTTGTTTAAAGTTTAATTAATTTTAATTGTAACAAATATGACTTTTAGTTTAAAATATCGCAGAAAATCGTTTTTAACTCGCAGGTGGGTGTTTTCATGGGATATTGACACGTTTATCGACAGCTTGACATTTGGAGAATTTCTCTAATGAGGATATAATGGACATAAAATTACATAACGAATACAACGTAAACGCCTTTTATATATAGTTTTTTTTAACTGTCCAGTAATCATGCTAATATTTTATTGAATTAGTACTTACGTTAGTCATTGTACTGTAGTAAGTTTTTCCATTTATGATTAGTAAATACAGATTTTATTTAAAAAATATCACCTGACCCCTACAAATTAATACAGAATTTTAAAAGATATAAAAGTTTATACGTTATTCTAATAAGATCTTTAAAAATGAAAACAATTCTTGTAAAAATTCATTATTAATCAAAAACAATTTCCTTAAGACATTAGGCTCCATAATATATATTCATAAAAGCAATTAAAAACTTTTCTAATTAAGTAATGTCATAGTTTTACTCCATTTTTTTATTTTACGATTTAGGGTAGTTTTTTTTTTTACTGGGAGTCCTGCTTTACAAAAACAAAATAAATAAATAAAACAAATTAAATTCTCCATGGACTTGTCCTTATAATTAATATAAACATTAAGCCATACAACAAAATTCATAAAATGAAATAAGTGAGGGACAACAGATTTATATCTTTTATTTCCTAATTATTTCATTTTATGAATTTTACCAAGATCTTTTGTTTTTTAAAGAAACGTTTCAGAAATGATTTCATTCATTTGTGAATAAGTTCTAAAAGTTTAATTAGAAGCCGACTATTATCTGAGTTTTACAAGAATTTCTAAATCACGTGTTATTCACCGCAGAAAGACGCTCAAATTTTATATACAAATACTTATACTTAAATTTATACTCCCACGGTGACGCCAGAAAAAATCCTTTGATCTTTCCTCTTACTTAATAATTACACGAAGATTTTGATGATAAAACTGCATTTTTATTAAGTTTTGGGAAAATATATGTTCATTTTTTCGCGAATCCTTTGAGGTGCCTCTATCCAGCACTACATCTGTATGTTATGCATTGATTACGGTTAGTCATTATAAAAAACATTGCAGGGCTGTTAAACGTATATGAGTTGAAATAATAACTTGGGTTTAGTGGCCCGTTAAGCCTAGGTTAGATGTGGCACAGGGCCGCAAGCACGGAGTACCTACTGAGAACCGAACACATTCTTACTCTTACTCTTAGTCTTAATTAATCTAGCGAGGCAAGCGTGATAATCATTGTACCACGTCCAAGTGCTCCAAGTTGCACACATTTATGCACGTAGGTAGTTTCATAAACATAAATAAATATATAAGCGAAATCATTTTACTGCTATTAAATGTTCACAAATAATAATAGCAATTACAGTACCTTGTTCCATGGTCACGGTCCAAGAATCGTCATTCTCCAGAGACAAGTCTGGCAGCATTTTACTCATCCAATACAACTTATTGTCATTTTTATCAGTGTCCATAGCATAGGATTTTCCAAATACCAAACCGTGCCTGTTCGTTGAAGTTTGCTTTTACTTTTTTTTTTCCTATTGTGCCACCACAACTTGTATACATCCTGTTTTTCGTTTCAGTTTTTTTTTTAATTTTATTTATATCTTACGTTAGCCCATGGGCGCTTATCAACAGCACAGATCCCGTTGAAGGAAATATTATTTAATTTTTATATGACCTACTTATCATTCACGTTACTAAATCCACTGAAAGCTACGTTTAGAAAAATAATAAACTTAGAATATATACGTAAAAAATATATAAGTAAAAAAAATAAGAAATCGTGTACCAGACTTAACGATAGCTGTTCATTTTTTTTACCTAAAAATTTCTTTTGATATTCATCATTTACCGATCAGAGATTTCTGAAATATGAAATAGTTTCCTTATATATATATATATATATATATATATATATATATATATATATATATATATATATATATATATATATATATATATATGTGTATATATATATATATATATATATACAAGTGGGCATTGAAGTCAATACCGAGCAGCGACAGTCTGTTTCATGCTTAAACGCAGCCGTCAAGCCATAAATATAGCACACCTTAAAACTATATTTTATAAAGGTTTTTCTATTTTTCCTTATTTAATCATGAGCGTCTACTCAAATACGAGCATCCACTAAAAAAATAACCCATTATGAATAACGACAACAGGAAAACGTTTCTTTTCTACCTCTGATGGACTTTAACGAGGTAGAAATAAGGATCTTATTTTGCAACATGTATTTATAAACAGAAGTAAAAAGTATCGTTAGCTTTTCAACTGTTTAAATTTAAGAACGCTCAAAAATATTCATCGGGCAAAACAAAATGCAAGGTAAACTATGGAGGACGCTAAGTGATATAATTTAATACCTGATAAGCGAAAGTGAGCAAATGTTTTTGTTGCTGATTTTTTTTTTATTATTTTCATTATTTTATTTATTAATGTAATTGTTATTTATTATTTTATTTTAATTTTATGAATTATTTATGTATTCATTTATTTTAAATAATAGATGGTTTCTTTTGATTTAACATTTTTCTTTTAGTTTAAAAAAAAATTACAGTCTCATATGTTGTGAGAGAAGTATTTCCTTTAGGAAAAGAGATAAACAAAATCCGGGGCGTAGGTTAACATCCGGATTGACGCGTTAGTTAGTCACAGTTTTTATATTGTCTCAGCAGGTCAAACGAATAAACAGGTTTTGTAGAACATTTTAAACCGTACCGGAATGAATTCAGAAGTCATCATAACTATTTTGTTTCTTCTTTTGTTGTTGTTTTTTTTTGTAAATTTACGGGCGACTATATTCAAAAGAAATCGTTGTAAAGAATCATTTACACTTGTATAAAATCGAAACGACCACCATTTTCTTTCGGTTAGAAGTTTATCGTTTCAGAAGACGTTCCAGGTGAGTGTGACTTACTCGGCGGGTCGATTCTTAGCCACAAGTTGAGGAGGTCGGGGGATGACAACAAAACAACTTTTAAATAGAAACCTGCTCGTCATTGTCAGAGGGTATTTTTGCAATCATACAGGTATACGACACGTATTCAAGCAACGTTCAACCGAAGGCGTTCATGTTTGTTTATTTATCTAATCAATGAACACATGTATTTAGAATGTAAGTAAGATGATTGTTTATTTTGAACAAAAAATACAACGCTGAGGCGTGTGGTCTATTGACAGCTGTCACCCATTTTCCGATAAGGGTTATTGATAATTATTTCACATAAAAAATATGGGTATTATTGAGAAAGTGATCTGAACAGTACCTCCTTGTCTTTCATCTTACACTTTAGAGCAGGCCTATACAATTAAAAAAATATGAAGAGCCACATTGCTCGCAGAAAATTAGCCGGGGTTGCAAAAGTAAATGGAATATATGCATTTATATTATATAATTTACACCTCAAAAGCAAAAGGGGCAATATATTAATCGAGAATCCCTACACACAAGAGGCTAATGGCCTACTGGCTTGCCGCTGATGGCAACGCCAGCGGTTCTCTGGTGGAAGCCACCGGGGGCCCATCGGTGGGCTACTAGCGGTTCGTAAACGATAACATTACCGAGACGAACACGGCGGCTGCCCGACCGCGGGCCACAAGCGGTAAATGCTAGTGGCATGCCACCCACTCGCAGATTGGTGGCTTGCGTGCAGGGAACAAAGATTATGCATCATGTTTTTCCTAATGGTTAAGCAACCGTCGCCTTTTTCTGTTTTTCTTTGATTTTTATTAGAAAGGTTTAGATTTAGTTTTTTAACTCTCTGTCGCGTTTCATTAGCTTTGATTGTGAAAGTCAAGGTAAACTATGGAGGATACTATGATACTTCCCCAAAACTATCGAGAGCCGAAATGGCTCTCGATAGTTTTGGGGAAGGGATGAAGTTAATAAAATAAAATTACTGAAACCTGAAATTTGCCACCCTGCGTGCAAAGATCCTTGACGAAGGAGTGGAGGGGGTCAGTTGAACGTGAAGGAAAGGGAGAGGAAAACAGAAGAGTTTTTCTAATATTATAAACTGTTTTGATAAACGTGAGTTTTAACCAAAGTTTTAGCTGGTTAAAATCTGAAATGCTTCTGTTGACCGCCAACATTTTTCAAGTATATCGGAGTCGACCTTTGACTATAAAAATCCCTGCAACACAACCAGCAACAGACATAGGAGATACGACGTGTATATCAAAGATCAGCTTGTTGACTCTCTGCTTTTGGGCGGAGAGGAACTCAGACGAGCATATGCCTACGGGAAGAGGCTCGTCTGGGGAAAAATAGACAGCAACCCGACCCCGTGTATGCGGGGTCTACGGGGAATTTTTTGCCCGAGCGTACGCGCTCGTAAAACACCACGTTAAAAACTGGCCTTGTACCACATCCCGCCTTTTAGGGACCTCGGGTAAATACCGAGTAGGAGACGCGACGCCGGGCTTGGGAGACGCGAAGCCTCCTAAAAAAAATCTGAAAACCTGACCGAACATAGATTCAAAGATTCGGCCCCGAAACCTCTCCGCAACGAAGTCTTGACAACTAAATTGACAGAATTAAGTCTAATTTTTACCCCGACTATTCTAACAAAAGAGTTGTTTCCACGACAGAGAAAACAAGTACTGTTCTCAAAACAACACTCTACGTTGAAGTCCCTGACTCTGAAGGCACGAACGGATTTTGTCAAGTCACATCAAATTGCAAGAATTATTATGAACATTCACATTTTATAACTTCATAGTAAATATACCCTTTTAACTGGGTTCGACCTCATTGAAACCCTTTTATTGTAGCTTCTTTCTTGTAATTTGTATTGTTTTTTTTATACGTCTGCATTTTTCTTGTGACGCTTCATGTTATTTGTTTGATTTTGATTGTAAATTTGATCTTTTCCCACAACTACCATCGGACCTTATCTTAAAAAAAATTACTTGTTTAGAAAATGTGTTCTCCCTTTTCTGGTCGCAAAACCTACCAAATTTGTGCATCCTTAAAATTTAGTAAACTTTTATTTTATTTTAATAAAATTGTTTTGGTTTTATATTTCACTGAGTATCTCTCATCAATTATTTTTATGGTGCGTCTCGTTGCAGCTTTATTTCCATTCCCCTCAATCTCTTTTAACTCACAAAAATATATTATTAATAGATTTTTTACTCTGTTTTTCATAACTACGAAAGTGAGTAATTGTTATTGTTGTCTTATTGAATATATTATTTTCTTATATATATATATATATATATATATATATATATATATATATATATATATATATATATATATATATATATACAAGTGTGGGATTGGTATATACGGAGTAAATTCCAATAACCAACAATTATTATTCTTTAAAGAGAGCTCAATACAGAGTAGAGCAGATATAATTATTTATTTAAATATTATAACTTAAATATGTTATAAAATCATGATTTTATAACATATTTATGTTATAATATTTAAATAAATGATTATATATATATATATATATATATATATATATATATATATGTGTGTGTGTGTGTGTGTGTGTGTGTGTATTTAGGCAGCAATCCTTCTTTCATGCATATTTCATTAAAAACGACTGACAAGGTGCTTTTATTTAGTTTTTTATATAATTTCTCGTGCGATCTAATAATTTTTTTTCTTTCCGGATGACAAATTATATAAAAATTGTTCGAACGTTCTTTTTATCCGAGCGCTTTCGGCTATACATTTAGCCATTTTCAAGGAAATTATATAGAAAAATTATATAAATTATAGAGAAATTATAATAAAAAAACTAAATAAAAGCACATTGTCAGTCGTTTTTAATGAAATGTGCATATATATATATTAATGTAATTATTATTTATTATTCTATTTTAATTTAATAAATTATTTATGTATATATTTATATTTATAAATATTTCTATTATTTCTATTATTTATGTTATTCGTATTATCATTATTATTATTATTTTATCTTATATTATTTATATTTATATTTACTAATAAATATAAATATATTTATAAATATTTATATTTATTTATATTATATTATTTTATATTATATAATTTTGTTATTATTATTATTTTTATTATTTTATTATTTATATTTATATATATTTATTTCTATATTTATTTCTATATTTATTTTAAGTAATAATTCATTTTTAATTTTAATTTTAAATAATAATTAATTATTATTAATTAATTTTTAAAATGCTTATGCTTAGAAAAAGAGATTTTTAACAAGCATGGATCATTTCTTTTCTTTGTTTTTTGATAAGAAAAATTTAGATTTAGTATTTGTACAATAATTTATCACGTGTTTTATTAGATTTGGCCCCTTATTTGATTTCTTTTTATGATATTCCAACTTATGATATTTTTAAATGACATATTATAGTTCAACAATAAGCGAGCAGTGTTAGAAAAGATGACTGCTTTTTTTTAGTCTTGTTTTCGACGACTGACATCGGAATATGAAGTTGTTTTTTTTTTCAGCCACTTCCCCTTCACACACACTTTCTTCAAACAGAGGACAATGGAATGTCAGCTCTCTGGCGTACACTACACACCGATTTCCATTACTTACGCGGGAGTTTCAAAAAGGTTTTTCACGTCGCTTTTGCTACTAGGTGCCGTGTCTCTTCAGAGCGTAAACAATCATAGCTCTCCACAATTTCCTGTCCTTTGTAGCTCTCGATAGATTTTGTCTTTTTGTCATCTCTTCTAGACCCTGGTCCACCATCCACTTATTCAAGCTCACTGGGTTGGTTACACGTTGTTTTCCTCTGGCCCTGTTGATACTGTCCTGTGAGTATCAAAATTTCCAAGCTTTCTTTCCTCCTTATGAGCTCGAGAAATTTCAACTGTCTCTTCTTAATGTTAAGTATAAGTGCTCTTTTTGTTTCCATTTCTCTAAAACTTCGTCGTTTCTCGCATATTCGGTCCATGGTATCCTCAACATCCTTCTGTAGAACCAAATTTCTGTTGCTTCAGGTCTCTTCTTCATCTGTGAGGAGATTGTCCACAATTCACTGCCATATAGAAGGACTGATATTGCATAACAGCCCAGTATATTCTTTGTTTCTAACGAAATTTTCCTGTTTCTTAGAACTTTGCTTAGCTTTTGGAAAGCATCTTTAGCTAACTCAGTGTGCCTAAAACTTTGTCATTGCTCACATGGGATTGTCAGCATACTTCGGCAGAATTACATTACTGTTTCCGCAAATATGCTCTCCCTCTGTAGGATTGTCCAGCATTCACTACTGTATGGGAGGATTGATGTTACATAACAGTTCAGTTTTAATCTGAATATGATTCGACTTTAGTCTGGATGAAAGCACTGAAGAGGATTTTTATTGTGAGATAGAAATAGATATTATCGCGGTCTGGTCAAAACATATTGGGACTGGTGCTATAAAAAGAAAACAACATATATAAATTCGGCATCTAATTTCCTTCGAAGTAGTCCTTTTCTCAAGCGCCACACATTATCAAGTCATTTCCATTGCTGGAAGCATTCTTGGAACTCCTTTTTTGAGCGGATAGCGAGCAGCTAGCTGCCTCGTCGCATTATCTTGGATTTCTAGACGTTCTGAAATCAAGTTCATTTCAAGATTTATTTTTTGAAGAGGAAAACGCCGCAATGGACGAGATCTGGGGAATATGTACTTGGACAAAATCTGCTGCATAAGCCATGGTCACTAATGGAGCCTCTGTGATGTAGTGATACGACTAAACTCTACACACTTTCCTTCAAAGCATAACAGAAGTGATCTAGAACATTATAACTTGTGTATGTGCGACAGAGTTCAAGGTCAATCTGTGCCAAAGGGCTTCATTCTACATACTTTAGTTCCATTACCATAGCAACCGTCTCGAAATTTTTTTTATCTGGCCTTTTATATAGAGAAATGGCGAGGAAATTCTTTTTTTCTACAAACTGAATGAAAGGAATTAATCAGATACAAGGGCAGTGAATGGTTGGTTGAATAAAGTCATGCTCCCGCAAAACTGATCAGTCGCCGAATACATTCTGACGAATACAAAACAGCTATTTTGAATACGCTTAGCAAGTCACACTAAGTAATCTCGTGGGCCGTAGACAGCCGCATTTTTCACAGGCTTATTTTAGAGACACGTTACGCGCCAGCAAAATGCTTATTTTGTTTCTGCTGTTTAAATGTTTGACAGTGGAACGTAAGTATTTTGGGATCATACCCCGACAAAAATATTTCTCGTCTCTATTTGAAGTATAAGGTAGTACAAGAACATTTATTACTACAGACGTTTGCAGAATTGTCCTTATACTTAGGTTAAGTGGCAAACATTAGATGATGCTTTAACTTGTAACGACCCCTCATAAGAAATTAAATTAAGTGGCCAATCCAGAGGTCTATATAAGAACATTGCTTTAACTGGTATATAAAGTGTCCCCTGGTTTGTCAATAGATGAGCCAATGACAACGCTGCCCCATTTCCAACTTGGTGTATAATTAAGAACACTCTCTCCCCTTTGACGACTGACGTCCGGCCAGTGAAAATGTACCGAGCTGGCTTCTGACAAACAAGCACGTGGAAACTTCACGAACATGTATGTATCATTTCAATATATATATATATATATATATATATATATATATATATATATATATATATATATATATATATATATATATATATATATATATATGTATAAATTTTCGAGACAGTTGCTATGGTGATGGAACTAAAGTATGTAGAATGAATATATATATATGAAGAGAGAGAGAGAGAGAGAGAGAGAGAGAGAGAGAGAGGAATGTGTGAAAAGCAAAGAAAAAAATCTTCAAACACAGTTCTACAAATTTAAATAATTTGATTACTGAGTATAAAAATAATCTTTGTTGTCTTTTAAGTTGAAAGAAACAAGTTACAAAGTTCCTCGCAAACAAAGTTCAACGAAAAATGTTTTGTTTTTCTTTTTACAATACAAACATATGAATTGCATTAGTATAAGGTATATTTGAGCCCGTGATGCGAAACTTCACGATTTACATTATTTTATGTATGTGTAGTGAATGAAAGTGGGCTGTAAGACGAGCTGTCAGTTGACCTTATTTGTACTGATGCTACAATTATGCTTTGGTTTTATATATATATCACTCGTAAATTTTTCGTATTGTAAACCGTGCAAACTGGTTTAAGGTAATACTTTAAAAACTTGAAATAAATTGCCAGAAGAAACTTATTAAATTTAAATATGCGAAAAAATGTAAGAATTCTATATTGTTTACATAGACCGATCGATTTATACTGAAGACTGCTTTATTAATTTACGTTACACTATTTATTAAAAAAAAAGTTAGATTTACTAAACTCAGAAGTTTTATTGGTTAATAAATATATTTCACAATTTTTAGTCTTTAATTTTAGGAGGAAAACAATGTTAATCATTTTCTGTGCGATCCTACAATATTTTAGCAAACGACATGAATGGTTGTCTGCATTTTGAAAGTTTGAATAGTGTTTGAGATAACATCGCTGATTGGTTAATAAATGCTAATGTGGAAATTTGAATTTTGAAGCTCGTTTCTGCCTATTTTTGCATAAAATTAAGGCGATTTCTGTGTGAGCCTATTTTTGCACAGAATTGAGATTTTAATGATACTACTTATATATATTCAATTTTTTCTACATTTTTTAATGGGGTTCCACAAATATATATATATCTTGAATTTCCTGTTGATTTTAATTTTCTTTACCTTTTTGTTGTGGTCCGTTATTTAGAACTTATCCACATTTGTACACTTGTAACGGTGTTCACAACAAACTTACAATTTTAGTGCAACGGAGAATTGCTGCCCGAAGGGATGCCTCTTCAGTCAAGAGGATGCAATTTTTTTATTTCTTATGTCTTCATTTGTAAAATGTAAATTCTCGCGCGTGTGTGTGTGCGTGCGTGAGATAGAGAAAGAGAGAGAGAAAGAGAGAGAGAGAGAAACAAAGAGCAAGACTAAAATACAAGAATTGAAGCTATATTGCTGGATGTGTTTGAGGGTGTAGACAATTGTTTTAACATTTTTCAGAGTTATGTAATTTTCTACTAAATCACACAATATTGACACGTCAGATGATTCCCTAGTCAGCGTCCGGATTGACTCCAAACCAATGACCCCGATTTACCGTTGTATAGAACATTTTTTCGCTATGCTGAGGCAGAATTGGACAGCTTTCGGTCCTATATGACGGAAGCCCCTCTCCCAAACTTCTGCAAACACGCTGCCCCTAAAAGCGTAATTTCTGAATGGATCCTTTCCAGAATGGAATGTTTTATACCCAGAATTCCAGTAAAACCCAAAAAGTCAGCCCTGGTTTATGACTGAATGCGCTGCAGCCATAGCTCACTGCAACCACAACTTCAAAATCTATCGCAAGGAGCGGTGTAGTCTGACCCTTACTACTTTCAGAACCGCCCCCCCCAATCGCTGCAAGAAAGTCCTTGAAATCGCAAAGTGCAGCTACGCGAAATTTTTCCAGGCCAAACTTAAAAAATAAACAAATTGGATCTTGCGAATTCTGGAAAATCACCAAGCAAATTATTAACAGAGGCAAAGCGGCTGTGCCCACTATTATGAATGGCCCCGTGGTCATATCCTCCTCGACAGACAAGGCGAAGCTCTTCGTCTCGATCTCGGCCTCAAACCCAACGTTATGTGACAAGGGCAATCCCCTCCCCAACATCCCACGTCTCATTAAGTACAATCTCAGTAATATACTCATTTCAGCAAGAGAAGTCTCAAGACATCAAAAACCTTGACCTAAAAAAGGCCACTGGCCCAGACAAAATTCCGGTGGTCATGTTTAAGAATATTAACCCAGAATGATCTTCGATTCTAGCAAAGCTATTTAACCGCTGCTTGAAGCAGAAATCTTTTCCAGATATTTGGGAGCTGGCAAGCGTATTCCCAGTCTTCAAGAACGTAGGTAATCGATACCTCCCTCCCAGTATAGACCCATTAGTCTTCTCAGTATCATCAGAAGGCCTTAATCAGCAAGAAGGTCGTTGAGCAGCTGGAGAAGAACAACCTCTTGTGCGACGAGCAGTATGGATTTCGATTAACCCGATCCGCTACTGACGTCCTAACTACCATTACACACATCATTAGTGATGGCCTGGACGACAAACGTATCGCAAAGACCATATCGTTAGATTTCTCGAAGGCCTTCGACAAGGTGTAACACAAAGGTTTGCTACACAAGCTCTCCAGCTAGGGAATCACTGGAAGGGTTATAAAATCTTTCCTAACAGCCAGTAGTCCGAGGATCTGGCGGTCAACGCAGGTATCCTCCAAGATCACTTCTTGGACTAACCCTCTTTTTTGATTTGCATAAATGAACTACCTATGAATATACTCTTATCATTTGGAAACGTCTATGCCGATGATAAAAGGATATACAGGAATACCTTTAAAAGTCTTAACGATTCGAGTTGACCTCTCTTCCGATTTAACACTAACTTCCCAGCGGGGAAAAACTTGCTGGTTACATTCAATGTCTATAAAACCAAACTGGTTACATTCGATCACCGCCGATCAGACCCCGAACTACCGCCAGTCACGATGAACTCATGTCCCCTCGAGGAGGCTCCGGGCCACGAGAGAATATTGGGCCTCAAACTCACACCTGCCCTCAAGTGGAATTCTTATATACAATCCGTTGCTAAAGATGCAGGAAAAATGATCGGCTGCTCCTTGTACCGCTCTAGTAAGTACCTGACTCTTCCTGCTATCCTCTACCTTTATAAGGGCCATATCAGGCCGAAAATAGAGTACTGTTGCCACATTTGGTCAGGAGCTTCCCAGACCTTATTTTCCAGTCTCGATAGAGTCCAAGAACGTCTCCGAGTCCTTGTGGGAGAAGAATTATTTTCCAACGAGTCTCTCACTGCTCTATCGCTACTACCGTGGAAAGTGCTCAGACGAACTGCATCTCTTTGTTCCACCAGGTCAGGCTTTCACGGCTAGGACCCGCCATGCCACTTACATAGTAGCACATTCCCTCCATATTCCACCAGCCAGAAGTAACTTACACTTAAACAGCTTCTCCCACGAACCACTGCCCTGTGGAACAGACTCCTTAGAGAATGTCTGTTCGATCACTACAATCTTAACCTTTACAAGTCTAGAGTCAACTGTTATCTTCCCCTCCTATCCATATAAACTACCCCTTAACGTAACCCTCTATCTCGAGTGCCCATCTCCCGAGTTGTTTACAGGGTGAACCTTAATGTAAAATAAAAATATTTTAAAAAATAAAAATTAGATAGAGACTCAAAATTTCGGATATGTAGAGATCTTCACAGCCTCCATACTTTTTATTTTTCTGTCTTCACCGGATATCCTGCTATTGAAATTGTTTTTATGACTATGGTAAAGTAATAAAAAAGTGTGGTTTTGAAGCAGGAGAAACCATTTCAATAAGTGTAGGAACTAAATCGTCTTCAATAAAAAAAAGGAAACCTCTTATGATCTGTTTCGTGGCTGAAGTAGTTGTGCATTTCCTACTGTGGCTCATGATCGGTTTTCCATTCCAGGCAAAAACTATATTCGAATATTGAGTTATTAAAGACGCAGAACCCTTTAGGGGTTTACCTTCGCTCATTTGCTAAATAGCTTCTGCCAACGACCGCTATATGGCGTTGTCAAAAGTAGTATATTATAAATTAATGACTGAACAGACAGATTTTCCTACAGTTGGTTGCCGTTTCTTTCTGCGGTAAACTACTTGCCAACCAAAACTATAGGGCACTGTCTGTCCTGCTATTCAATCCATAGCTGAGGGGAGAAGAGATGGATTCATAACTTTCCGAAGGTTATTTGCGTGTAAATGAATGTATCGAATTTGACTAGAATTCGAACTCGGCTTTCCACAATGCACATCATAATTACTACCGAATCTAATTTTACAGATACAAACAGAAAAAATATATAATGCCCTAAGGCTTACTTGATTACACACAGGTATATCATAGAGATTTCCACACACACACACACACACACACACACACACACACACACACACACACACACACACACTAAATCAAATTAAATCAAACAAATAAACACAATTTTAAGCTCACAGTAATAAAATGTTTCTCGATCAGTGTGAAATTGAAACAGAATGAAATTGTTTATTTACTATAATTCTTGTGAAAAGAAAAATGGGTGCAGGGAAATTGCTCAAAATATTATTTTTAGAGTCGTGAAGGAATTAAGCAAAGTAGAAAAAATATTTATAAGAAAGTGAGGAATTTCTGCAGTATGGAAGTTTTAAAAGACCTTGATAAAGATTATAAAGTTTCAGCGAAATTCAAAATGTGCTGTCAAATTATATTGATCTGTTCAAGGTTTGATATGCCAACACAGAATGTGTCCCTTTATTGAATGGAAGGAGTTGCAGAATGGTTGTCGTTCGTGGAAAACATTCAGATGTTGGTTCAGCCATTTAGAATTATATTTGAGGGGAAAGAGTTGATATGATATTATTGGGGAAATTTGGCTCGATTATGTGCTCGTTTCCGTTGAACATGTTCAAAATCATCTGTTTTCGTGTGTTGCCCCGGAGCTTTTGACAGTTCACGAGGCATATCAGAATCCAGCGTCCACTTTTTCTAAAATCTGCTAAGGTAACTTGACCTGCTGACCAAATTTCTTATGATTACTCATTCACTCATAGAGCCGTGATAAATAGTGACTTAAGCCGATTGCTGGTTTCTATTAAATTTGTGGCGGCCGGCTCACTAAAATTCAAAGCTGAGTTTGGTTTCAGATTACGTCCATCTAATTGATTGAAAGTAATCTTGAGAACGAATCCGCTTCTCAAACATTTTCTCCCAAATACATTCACATTTTTTATTATTCTGAATCAGACAGCGTGTCAACACTATCAGGTTCAGAATCATCGCTTATCAATATATATATATATATATATATATATATATATATATATATATATATATAAAAGTGAACATAGAAGTCAACACTTAGAGGCGACAGTCTGTTTCATGCTAGATGCAATCGTCAGGCCTGACGATTGCATCTAGCATGAAACAGACTGTTGCCTCTAAGTGTTGACTTCTATGTTCACTTTTATATTTACACACACTCTATCTCTGATATTGAGCACTTTATCCCATAAATATAGCACATTTTAAGACTATATTTCTTCATATACATACACACACACACACACACACACACACACACACATATATATATATATATATATATATATATATATATATATATATATTGAATTGGACAATGCCGACAATTTATTTTAAAGATATTTATATGTTTAACTTGTATCTATAAAGAGAACGTTAAACATTATCATATATATATGTGTGTGTGTGTGTGTGTGTGTGTATTATCAATAATTCTACCAAGACAGCAATAAACTTTTTTCAATGTGTACCGCTTTCACCATTTTTCAAATGTACTTTTAACACACGCACATATGAAAGAGAGCATCTCCATACGCATGCGCGCACACACACGCGTGCGCAGGCGCGCCATACGGCCATATCACGTTGCAACACCAATTATCATACGAAGTCAAGCAACGTCGATTCTGGTCAGTATCTAGATGGGTGACCGCCTCGGAATACCAGGTGCTGTAAACTTGGATGTGCGTGTAGTGTAATAGATAATGGCTCGCAATTTGAAATAGGAGAGCCGAGTTCCGATTCCAGTTGGGTTCGTTATATTCATTTACGCACAAATACCCGTGGGAAAGGTATGTATCAAGCTCTTCTCCCCAAGCTATGTATTATTTAGTAGGACTTGTATCAGTAAATTATTATCTAAACAAAAACAAAAAAAATCTTCCGATTTAAAAATATTTTCTGGCTTTAAATAACCTGTAAAAGTTGATAAGCCGTAAAAACAAATTAAACAATCCACACACACACACACACACACACACACACACACACACACACACACACACACACACCTTAATTCAAACCTTTATGTTCTATTTAACTTGCTTGGGCAATAAAATACATTGTTAAATATACGTAATTTTTTTATATTCATTCTCTTGTATTCTCGTGCTTGAAGTAACTTCAATGTGTCGACTATCAGCACATATTACTACATTATCGCTCTCACTAAATAAACTGCTGTGCCAATCAGTGAACGATCAACTAAGATTGATGCCACGCAATGATTCTATATAAACCTCGATTTCACCTTTCATTCTTCGAAGCTAAACGGTAAAAATTAAAGACATCAAATATACGGGATAATTGATTACTATAATTAATTAATTATTAAGAATAATATTTAACCCTTTATGGTTGTTGTAGCATGTGTACGAACGATAATGGGTATGTGCCCGTTTGCATAAATACAGTAGTAAATACCGTATGTTGGTCTGCATTTGGAGATTCGTTGTGAAATTCACTTGACTCATTTCTAGCAGTTGACTACTACTTCTACGTGCCACTGGCAAATCTAATATGTATTGTTATCGGCCATTACCAACCTTCGTGGGATTATTCTATTCAGTAACCTTCCCTAGGTTACAACAATGGTCATTGTAATATTAGCGATTTCCCAATAAGGAAACATTTGGCATCCATTGACCGAACAGTCAGTAATGTTTTCGGATGAAATCTATAAAATTTTTCTCATGAAGCACTTTTTTTTTTTTTTTTTTTAGCAAAATAGGTTTTTCCAGTCCAGTAGCTGTTATCTCTTTCCATTATTGATAAGGATTTCCTGTCGAACCTTCCATTTGAAGTGGTTTGGGTTGTTAACATCTTGATTATGTCATTATTTTCTCTTCGAGTTACGTGTCAATCCAGTTTATTTTTTGCTGCTGCTGGCAGTCCTCAAGTGATATGGTTTCTGTTATTTGGTACAGTTCTTTGTTTGTGATTCTGTAGCACCAGTCCATAATATTCAAATAAGGGTGATCTTTGCCGAGACCATTAGGTTTTACTCGCTGAAAGCTTTTTTTCAACATTGATCTTAGGAAGCCGTTTTATAAAGTTGACAGTTTTGATCTCAATCTGACGAGTCCATTTAAAAACATAACTGAAGTTTTCAAGTTAATGTTTTGGTTTCGTAGCAATCTGCGGTATTGAGAGAAACTACCCCAGGCACGCATTATTCTATGTTAAAAATAGCTGTTGCTGTTCTGGTTTTGATAGCAAGTAGGTTTTTACTGAGTGAAATTCCTAGCTCCACGTCTTACTAGTTTTGGATTCAGATTTGTTCTTCTCGAACAATCGAAGCTAGAAAGCACAGTTTTTCTATTTATTAGCACCTAGCTGGTGGTGGTAGTGGTGGTGGGGTGGATTCATATCTTACCATGGGTATTTGTGCGAAAGCGAACGCAACAATGTCAGTTTCAATTTTAACACGTCAAGCCAATCCCAATCCGCTACACTCAGCGCACGTTCTGAACAAATTATTAGTGTCTATTAGTGCATTATCGTCTTTTTTAAATGCAGAGATTCTGCATGTTTTTAAAGTTTACATAATGTTTCCTTTCTTATTACTACAAACGTAAATTTTTACTGTGTTCACGTGTTTGAGTTGCAATCCTCGTATTTAAAAAAAATTATTAAAGAGTGAAATTAATAAATAGAGAAAACCTACTAAAAAAAGCAATGTACTTAGGTCAGGAATCGAAACCGCATTCCTTTTCTCCGTCATGTAAACCAAGTATTGAGCCAAAGTGATACCTCTACTTGTTCGGCTATACAGCCAGATTTTTAAGCAAATATTTGGTGCGGAATAGTCTTGATTATTGCGCATGCATTGAGTGCATAGTTGCGCAGTAATTGAGTCAAGTAAGAACCGTAAAAAAGGCCCTTAACAAGGTAATATTCCGCGCAAATCTAATCAGCAGCGAATGTATGCAAACAATGCCAGTAATGGCTGCTGTGCCATAACGCGAATGAGTCCGAAATGTTATTGCCGATAACTCCAAAACAGTAGATTTTATCAAAATTTCTTCGTTATTTTCGAATTAAGCATGTACATTTACACCTAAATATAACTATTCGGGAAATTTTTATTTGATATTTAGCGCGGAGCGTAAAAAGCAAATTAATCGAATTATCTATTTAACGAAAGTACGTTTTTCTCGTTAGGACTTCTGCTAGCTTTGGTTCCCTACCCGAAGTGTAAAAGAACCTTTTTGAAAGCATTTTTGGTGCCTTAAAAGATGGTTTCCTTCAAGGTTTCCATTCCTGTCGGAGACACGTTTTTTTTTTATAGGACTTCTCAATTTCGGCCGGTTGTCATTAATTTCACTAAATAATAAAATAAAATAACTCAAACACGTAGACTCACTAAAAATACATTTGTAGTTGTATGAAATAACGTCGGATAAAATATTTAAACAAAATAATGCTTTCTCTATGGCCAGTTTCGATAATAGTAAACCTTTTGAATGTTTGCGAATACAGGTGATCTGGTTCGTCTCCCATCTTCTGTTTTAAAATATTGTAATCGTCTGTAACCTCACCAGTCAATGGAAACCAGTAATGTAGACCTGTGCCCCGTGTTGGTCTTCAGGTTCCTTCAGACCACCGTGGTTACCATCTAGCTGACTCCTCACTCGTTAACGCGTGGCTGGTTAGACGCTGGTATCGCGATGGTGGAACGGTTCCACCCGAATTTGTTGGCGTTTGTCTGTTCACGACTATTCACTTCTCTGCCACGTTGTGTTTTTGATTTCAGAGGATGAAAAGATCGCTGATGAAGCAAACTAAAGTGAAAACGGGTCGACAGCTGGGAGCTACACACACAAAAAGAAATTCTTTTAGAATAAAGAATTAACTCAGGTTAAAAATGTAAGAGCGATTTTGTAAGGGGTTAATGGTGAATACAAAATATAATCTTTCACGTACAAAATAAAATATATTGTGGGCAGATGAATTTAAATTCGAAGTTTTTGGTCGTAAGAGGATCCTTGGAATGACTGAAAAATAAAAGCAAATACACTATAGTTACTGAAATGTTAGTTTTAACTTTAAAATATACGAAAATATCTCATGCAGGTTTCCCACTGAACTTTTTACCAGTAGTGTACATGAAATAACCTTTGGAGTAAAAGTCTGTAAAAACCGAAAATATTTTAGATACAGGCTAATATTGGTAATTAATGTTTGCTTTTTGTTTATAATTTTTGATAATTGGAGTTAATTTCTACAATTAGAATATCAAATATAGTGATAATTACTATAATTCACTTACCAAATATTTTTGGGAAAAATTAGACAACGTGTTATCTTTTGACTGTTTAAGCAGAACGTCAAAATAACATATTGCTGATAAAACTCAGTAGGTAAGTATAAAATTCGATATGATGTTATCTATAATTATATTATTTTTTTATATTCCACTAGCAGCATGGCCCGGCGTTGCCCGTGCTTGATTCAAAAATCGTACGACTCATACAGCAATCGCTATCACTTGACTTAAAATATTTTTGCCCTTCCTTGCATTTAAAGGAGTACCCTTTGCCGTGCTGATGTTGCTACATGCCTTACTTTTTGCCTATCTCACACTGCGAATTTTTTCTAAGCTCTATACTAAACATTAAATCTGTTACGAAAAAAGAACAAAACAAAATGAACACAAAATGATCAGCTTTAAAAAAGGACTCGTAACTGGAAAAACCGAATGAAAAAAGAATGTTAACAACAAATATTTTTTCACACCCAACCCAGTTCTGCGGAATCAGAATCAACGTTGAGTTTAAGCAAACGAATGAGCCAAATGGAGTAAAGTGCCATGCAGATTTAAATTTTCCCCCACTTGTGACGAATGCAGCTATCGATTTTTTTGCATGCTAGTTAACGTTCGTGTCAGTCAGCTGTTGGCTCTCACGATGGCCAGTAGAATCTTCCTGCCTATTCGTGGCAGCCAGCTATAGGCTCTCACTCTGGCCAATAGAAAATGGCCGCAAACTACATGAAAACTGCCGTAGAAGCATGAAAAAAATCGATTATTTCCACTATCGATTGGAGTTGGGAAATTCAAAGTCGGTCTTCCAACTAACTTGGAGCATGTGCATGTAAATTTTAGTGCAAATCCGTCGAAAATAGCGGCCGTGCATTCGTTACACACACACACACACACACACACACACACACACACACACACACACACACACACACATCATGCCTTTTATAGATAGAGATAAATGGTTGCGTTGATTTACACAAACCGTTTTTTCTTTTCTCTTTTCTTCAGTTATGTTTCTTCTCATGAAAACAGTTTCATTCATCAGTAAATAAACTACACACAGGAAGATTTCTTAATGAATATTACATTTGACTGCTAATCAGATTATCATGCGGAGTTTCAGTTGGACTGATTACTTGAAACGTTGTCTTTTTATTTATACCTAGCGCACAGACGTAGTAGTAGACACAAAATGCGCGCGAATATTTAACAGAAAAATACTCGGCTTTGTTTTGAAAGTTTCTTACTTGAAGAGTATAAAACTTATGATAACAACTATACATGCTTAAAAGCTGAAACTATGCCGATTAATAGTTTGATATATGGTTTAAACGCTTGTGTAGTTTTGATAATTCTCAGTAAATTATAAGCTAATTAAATTTTAAGTTATCATCCACTACAGCGTACCGCTTGTCGGTACCAGGAATCAAGCAAGAGTGATAATAGCATTGAATCACAAAAGACTAATGCGAAAGCCGCCATAAGGAATTCAAATCCATACCTTAAATCAGGGGTGGGCAAACTATGGACCGCGGGCCACATGCGGCCGGCCAAACGATTTCGTGCGGCCCGCTTTAAAATGTTATTTATTAAAACTATATTTTTCCTTTAAAAGCCCTTTATTTTGTCAATTTCAAATATTAATTATTTTGGTTTATATATACTATGCGGCCCAGTAAAACTATAAATTTTTAGAATGCGGCCCTTGTACTAAAAAGTTTGTCCGCCCCTGCCTTAAATCTATCCAAGACTTCAATAGTGTTTGCTCCATTCAAGAACTCTTATGAAGAGCAACAAGCTAAATACGCCCAGTAAAAAATTCAGTTTAACAATTCTGCTGCTGACAACAAAAATATTTTCTTGTTTGGAAAACCGACAACGAGATCAGTAGCATAAAATCAACAAATATATCCAAGTGAAAGGCCAATAGCCAGACTGAATAAATGGCAAGACTATTTTAACAATCTCTTAGGAAATGTATCTGACATTTTAGATACTGGGGTCAAACAAATACTAAAAAATGGTCTGCTTTGAATAAAATGTATGTAATCTGGAAATTTGATCTACCAGACAACCTCAAGTGGAGATTCCACCAAGCAACTGGAGAGGCGGTAATAAGGTATAGTGCCACTGTTGGACATTAGCTAAAACCCTAGTCTAAGCTTGATGGAACCTACACTCGGATGCTGAAAGCTACACTTAACAGTTCTTGGAGACAATTTTCAACTAAATGACAGCTCTATGGACCCATCCCTGATATTTTTGCAATCTTACGTGAACACAGAATGCGCTTTGCGGAACACTGCCGGCGAGTGATCTACCGCTCTGGATATCTAGCTATGGAGCAAGACGTGTTGGTCGCCCAGCAACCACCTACATTGTCCAGCTCTGTTGTGACATAGAATTCCACCTTAATGACCATCTGACCTTGATGCAAGACAGTGATGGTTGGCGTGATAGACTCATGAATGTCCGAGCTAGCTTGAACGAATAATAAATGTCATTCAATCAGTAAGAATATCGTATCTTACACGCAAAATTCAATAAAAAGATGCTTTTGTTTTATCTGAAACTGATATAATTAACAGAGTATATTCAAATAATGTGTCTGCGATAATTTGAATTTGTTTCATGTGTTCATTCTGCTAAATAATAATTCATATACATTTATAATTTTTTTTCTTCACAAACTCTACATCCTTCTGTTAAAAAGCAATGGTGATTTGCAATGTCGGGATAAATTTTTAAATCTTTTTTTCTATAACAGGAATTTCACTGTGTTTTTTTTTTGTTGTTTTTGTTTTTAAATATAACCAGAAAAAATGGGAAACCAGATACAGAAAACGAGCGTTTGTTATTTTTACTTACAAATAATTTAATAAGATTTTTCCTCCAATAAAATGCAGACAATAGAGATAGATAAAACTTTAGAAAACAAAGTGACGAATTGGTCAGAAAACGAAATACTTCGTTATTCATATATAAAATTCTGTAAATTAGCCTTATATTGACAGATGAAAATCAAATTTTGGGGAGAAGTGAAAATTAGTAAAGGGGTATAAAGTACAGTTGGTTTTACTAGGGTGCGTAAAAACCGCGAAGTAGGTTTTTTTGTCAAAGTATTTTTTCCGAACAAATCAGCTTATTCAAATTTCATCGATTGGTTTGCGAAATTGAACGAAACGTAGAGTTTGCAAATCTCAACAAAAATGTTAGCAATAACTTCGACATCATTAAATACTGTGAGGATTTCAACACGCGTAGCCGTGTTGCAGAAAAAAAATTATTGTTACTTAAAAAAAAAAAAGAATGAAATCAGCCTGAAAGAGTTCAGCATTTCTCGCCAAAGTCAATGACCGGTGATCGAAACCAGGTAAAAAAAAAAAAAAGGGTTTTTGAATGCTGATTCTCAAGGTAAGCGAGCCCGCCACATTTGGATGTTTGGTGCAATGAAATTTACTTAACTTGAATTCAATCAACCAACACTGGTTTAAACAAAATAATATCAGACCGAACTAATAAAATAATCGTTAATTTGCGCATCTTTGCATCTGACATAATTTTCTAGTTTTTCATTCGCCAACAATGCTGAAATATTCCAATCCTTCTTGATGATAGGGGCCAAGTTTTGCAAACACTGCCTCCAAACTATCTTCCTGGTTAAGGTCTCCTGGGACTGGCCCTGTTATTGATTTCTTAGCCTTTTCTGAGCCAACATGAGGACAACGGAAGCCGTTTTCGACTTTTCCAACGAGATAACAGTTTATCAATTAGCCATTTCTTTCTTCCATTCTGCATAACTTTTAAGCGGCAGATTAATGTATTTGGTCGACATGATTTCAATTACGCTCTGCTATCAGTTTGAAATTTCGGTTTCTCTTTAAGCCCAGATACTCGCTCAGCGTCACTTTCTTGCTCAGCATATATTGACTCTCATCGTGAATGCTAACGACTTTACAGTCAGCCAGTGGTACGCCCCCTAGCGGCTTTAATAGTTCTAGTTTCAAATAGAATAATTTCAAACAAGCTCTTCCACCAGCTTGTTATTTTTGTCTCTCTTTAAGCCCAGATACTCGCCCAGCGTCATCTCGCCTGCTCAGCGACTATTGACTCTCATAGTGAAAGGTAGGTCGGGATAAATTTTAAAATCAAGTTTGGCGTCTTTTTCATCACGCTGTGCTCTTTTCTTTTTAGCGATCTCGTAGAGGTACCTAGTGAAAGGTAACAACTTTACAGTGTCGGAGTTAGCTTCTCCTCATTTCCCTAATCCTTCAACAGGGGTCTCTCTCCCACGAGTATAAATACTGGTTGACCTTTCGCCTCTTTCTCTTTTTCCCGACTTAGGCCTCGGGCGGCCATCTCGCGTGGAGATGAGAAAAAAATCTCTTTTTCGACTCAGGCCTTGAGCCGCTACCTCACACGGAGACGAGGTAAAATCGTTCTTTTTCCACTTACACCAATATGTGACCTCTCACACATACAGCGTTTCCCATATTCTGGGAACACGCTAAGAACAATACGCGTACGTACGGACACTCAACACACACGAAAAAAAACATAACTTCTCCATACAAACACACTGTAACTTTTCATGTCTTCGTGTATTAATATATTTGTTTACCCATAATATATATTTGTTTACCCATGTATATAGGTCTTGTTTGTTTTCTTTATCTTCTTTGGACTTCATTAAAGTCCAACATTCTCATGTAGCTGGACCGGCCAGCAGGAAATCTTCACATGATCACATCTTCACCTTCACACCACGGTCCTCTACAACAGTCAGCCAATCGTACGCCCTCTAGCGGCTTTAATACTTCTAGTTTCAAATAGGATCATTCAACACATCCACTTCAGTAATATGCTTAGTAATTACCTTTTGTATTGCTGGCCGTTCATATGCCGTTCTTCTATGGCGGCTAGCCAACCCCTGTTGCAAATGCCTGCATAGGCATAATGTATATTTTAACACCCAGCGCCAATCTCTGATTAACACTGCCACGATGCCGAGAGGGACTTAGTTACAGTTTCTGAGGGAGAGCGCATAATGCTCCGTGTTCAACAGTTTTAAAAAGGCCAGTACACTTAAACAGTCGGTCACGTTGACTTGTATGAAAACTCACTTTAATTTTGATAGGAGTCTCGTGAACGTGGTTTCCTTTTACTTTTGATTCTAATTTAGAATATGTTCAATAATTAAGAAAAAGAAGCCAATCCTGCGAAAGCAAACCATTTCTATAGCCGTGTGCTTGTTATTCGCTGTTGGTATGAATCGATCATACCTCGACTTCAAAGATCTGACATATTTTATTGACCCGTGTTCAGAACCTTTTCGCTATTGAGGAAGCACGGCAGATTTTTATGCATTATTATTCTCACTTCTTTGGCGTCTTTGTTGTTATAACAACCAAAGTACGACTCGAACATTTTGTCTTAGTTATTGAATCCTCATTTCATTCAAAATTATTGCTAGAGAGAGAATGTTGAACGAGGGATGACTTTTTATTTTTACGAATTAATTCTTCTTTTCTTTTTTCTTTAATTTAAAAGTGTTTTTTTTTTTACTCTCAAATAATCTGACCATTTTGAACCGCCTACAAAGACGGCACAGACCGATTGAATTTGCGTGCCTGCTCTGATTGCCTGTCCGAACGACTGACCGCTGCTAGCTGGTCACTTTTTAAAAATATACGTAGTCAAAAACAAGTAACCACAACTACATTTGAATACATTTAACCGGATTATGTGCTTTACTTTCATTGAACCACGTTTAGCACTGATGAGTAACGTGTATCTTATAAGGCCAAATTCTAGACGAAACATACGTATACATGCCTCAGAGGCATCCCATTGGTAAAGCTAATTTCCGTCGATAAAAATGATCAAAAGTGAAATAATATTGGTTTTAATAAGTCAGCGAGTTATATAATTTTGTGTATAATTTTTATAACGGTTAGTTTTTACCTAGGGATGTCTCATCTTGTTCTTTTTTTTTAATATTGTTCAGCTACTGATAGTTTTGTTTCCACTGGGTCTGAGTCATTACTGCACGGCACAAGGATTGAACTCACAATCACAATCCACGCTTTCGTCGTCCAGGCTATTTTTCCGTGAATCTAGAACTTAAAGCCTTAAGCCTAATGTTCTTATTACCTCCTCTGTTGTGACTTTTAGTTTCAGCCTGTCAAGCTTGTCTCTCTTCGTTGCCGTTTTTCTTTCTCGCGGACAGATTCGATTTTTGCGTAATATCAGTAATCTATAATCATTTAAAAATGTCGTTGGACATAAAACATACAATTTTTACAAGTCAACATTCTATTTAAAGCTTATTCTTGAATCATCGCATGATAAAATGTTAGGTAGGAGCGGCGTAACTCAGGATATAAGCGACCTTCCCGATAACACTTTCCCACACCGTACAGGAAACATTCAGGTCATCTGAATGTAAGAACATGATTGAAACCGATTAAAAGACATGGAAGTAAAATATAGTTTGAAATATCAATGTTTTTCTTTCTCAGATATTTTTTAAGCATAAACATTTGGCTATAATCCCAACATATGAAATATATCGTTATCACTCCAAATAAACAAATGAACCTATCTTAAATGTTTTATATCGTAAGTCTACCATTCATCCATACATTGAATATTTCTATCACATGTTGGAATCAGTGCTTAGAAAAACAATTTTTTGTCAACAAGGCCTTCCATATACAAAAATGATAACCACATTACTTTTAGAGTTGTCTACAGATGAATATTTTCCCAGGCTAATAAAAGAATTTTGGCAAATATGGATAAACCTGCACACAATGAGATGTAATGTTAAAAGGACGTTTTTTTCAATGACACATCTTTTTTAACCACCTTAACTATTCGTCAATGTTTATTGTATTAAAAAGGGATGATTAGAATTGGAATAAAACCTAAACATATAATGAAAGTGAATTTATGCATTATTTTTTGTTCTTGAGAATTTAAAACAACAATATTAAACACTTTATTAGATTGTTTATTTATAAGAAAAATGTTTTATTTACAACATTCTACAAACGAATACAATTAGAAGTGTAGGGAGACTACAATTTTTTCTCTTGGGTCGGGCTAACGGAAGTTCAGCTCCTTAGAGACGAGAACTCTCCTGTCCCTTCTTCCCTTTCGTCACTTCCGTTTTTAGGAAGCTCTGCCCTTTTTTACTTGCGACCACCGGAGTCCACACACGTGGAAATTGGTCTGCTGGTACCCAGCCTAGCGTGGAGAAAGAAGTAAGTCCTGTTAACTCATCTATGGACAGTCAACGGCTCTAAAGTTGGTATAGCATTTCTCTGTTCTCGTTAAACACCCTCGGTCCTTTGGACTATATGAACAATCTTGTGTTTGGGACATGTAAACCTTTTTAATATGTGTATATAATTTGTTTGCATTATTAAATGTCTTGTTGGGTACGGTCCCGTATTTCGTCTTTCTGTATCTTCATTCGGTGTTAGTGTATCAGTGGCTACACTAATGCCAATATTAGTATCGGTGTCCGGTTATTGGAAGGCTAAAGCGTATTATTCTTCCTAACACGAAATAACCCTTAAATTGTGGCTAGCTGGTACACCCCATACTAATAGAACTAATGCAATGCAATATTTATCATTTATTAATTTATAAAGAAATAAACATGAAAATAATTTATTATTCATAAATTTATAAACATTAACTAAATTACTACAACTACAATTTTATAAAGTTTGAATCAATTGGCAATTAGCCAATGTTTTTCCAACCATTCCAGTAAATAATATAATAAATAAATAGTAAATAAACAATCTAATAAATAAACAATGTGTATTGCTTTTATTGTCAATTCTGAAGAACAAAGAAAATGTATAAATTCACTTTCATATGTTTATGTTTCATTACAATTCCAATCATCGATTACCGAAGAGGAAATGTAGTTAAAATAAAAGCGGTGTCATGGGAAAAGCCGTCCTTTTGACACTCTGTCTTATTGCTGGCACTTTTATTCGTGTTTGCCAGGATTTCTTTATTAAAAAAAAAAATGAAAAAAAAATACCAATTAGGATAATAACAACCGAGCTGATGCCATAGAGATTCCACAATATTTGAAACTCCGCTGCTGGTTCTGCTATATATTTAGAGATTCTTGATAAAATCCCAAAAGAGGTATCTGCAATGTTATCCGTCCTGACTTGGCATCCCGGATTCAGTCACTGTCCCACCACCTCTTAATTGCTGGCGTTCCCACGTCCAGCCTGACTCGGGGTGGTAGTACCTGTTAGGGTTCCAGCTATGGGCAAATAGTTAACTCCCCCCAAAAAAACTGGAGTCAAAACACTATGAAAGTGTAAAAATAGATTTTAATACCAGAAATACTTAAAAAAAAAATATTGCCAGCAATACGTTTTTGAAGAAAAAAAATATTACCAAAAATAGATTTATGAAGGAAAAAAAATATTACCAGCAACAAAAACTTTCTTGGCATTGAGGTTGATATGCCATAAAACCAACCAACCAACCAGAAATAGATTTTTGGAAAAAAATATTACCAACAATGAAAATTTTGTTGGCATTGAGGTTGATATGCCATAAAACCAACCAACCAACCAGAAATAGATTTTTGGAAAAAAATATTACCAACAATGAAAATTTTGTTGGCATTGAGGTTGATATGCCATAAAACCAACCAACCAACCAGAAATAGATTTTTGGAAAAAAATATTACCAACAATGAAAATTTTGTCAGCATTAAATAACCAATTGAGGTTGATATGACGTAAAACAAAATAAACCAAACCAGTCACTGTCCCATCTCCGTAACGTAGCTTCCCTGTGTATTTTCTATGAAAGTTTTCATGGTGAATATTAGGATGAGCTTTCCTTCTTTGCTACCTATCCTTTATGCATTCATTTTGCAAGTAGGTTTCATCATTTTAAAGGTGAAATGGAAAGATGCAACCGTAAATTCTATGTTAACAGTTTCTTTGCTCGTAATCCTCATTTGTAGAACTCTCTCCCTGCTTCTTACTTTTCAGTCAAATTTGATCATCAAAGATTTAAATGCAATGTCAATAGCTACTTCCTGTTTTCTCAATTCTTGTTCTTTTATTGGCATCTCTCCTTAATATTTTTCTCAGATTGTTTCACGTTCATTAATTCTTTGTGCTCTAGTGGTTTTATCGCCTTGTTTGGGGTGAAATTGTAGTGAACAAAACAAGATCTAGATTTAAAATTCAAATGCTATGCACTGGCTCATTGATTTTGTTGGAAATTGAAAAAAAGCCTCGAATTTACAAACTTTGCTTAACACACGCGAAAGCGAATCCAAAACAAAACTCGTGAAATTTCACATCTTGATGCAAAATGTTTTTCGATCAATAGAAAACTAGGAAACATTTAAAAACAAAATTCAAATAATCTTCAATTCTCAGAAACAAATTCTTTTACGGACCTTTTCGCGAGCCGACGCGAAGTTTGTTCGTCATCCAATGGAAAGGCCCGAATCATATCCGGGAGTGAATTCCTAAATGACCTTTTCAAGCCCCACAAAAAATAAAAGACGGGCAAGTTCGCCTGTCACCAGAGAGAAGAAGACGAACGTATTAACACGTCTCTTGACAAACGTCAAGCGATCGTTATTATTATCTCTACCTTTCTCCCTCATCTCTTTTATACTTGATAAACGAACGGAACATTTTAAGACTGAGCGATTACTTCAAAAACATTCCTACCCTACGATAACGCTCATATATACATTCATACATTCCTGCCTACGTATGGACTACTACGAACATTTTGACGACCTTGTATCAACCAAAATGCATTAATTTTATTTGTAGAGACCTTAATTGATTTATATATATATAAATTCGTTGTTTCACTTTACAATTTGATTTTCTTGTTTTATACCTCTCTTATGATGGGCTATCTAACTAACAAGGCCAAATCAAACTAATCTGTTTCAACACTCATACACTTCACTATAACTGATAACCCACTATAAAATAATTTAAATGAAAATTTGTTCATGGAGGACATTTTGGCGATATTATCATACATAATCTTGGTATTTATCTTTGATATAAAAGGCATAGGCTGACGTCACTCGGGTCTTGGTTTCTCATTAACTAAATTTAACAGAGAATCTGATCATCCCGATAAAAGACTCCGAGTTGGTTGTATGTGGTGCTGTAAACACCAAGAGTTGCGTCCCCTTCCACAATAGGCTGTTGAGAGAAGACCTTCTACTGAGAGTAGGTGGTACTGACTATTTGCATATGGACGATACTAGGCAGGTATTAGCCAATAGTCAGCGTGTGTCTGGAAATGAGATATAAAAATGTTTTTCTCAGTCTGGAGGAGTGCTTCCGACATGCAGCGAAAGGTGGGTGACTGAGGTGAGACTGGTTTGCGTGAACGGGGCTAATCTTGATTTTCTTTTTTAGGTCTCCTTGTCACATCGGATCAGTTTCCTGTGAAGTCCTCCCTTGGTTAGGATAGACCCTAATTGTGTATCTAATTAAAGTGAGTAAGTGTCGTTCTCGGCCTGTTCCCGGCTGTTTCTTTGGTTATGATCCAAGTGGAGATTCCCAACCTCACCAGTTTGCTTTTGGCCCCTTTTTCATCTCGGTTGGGTCAGGATTTTTCTCTTCCCATGGCCGTATTTTATTTTATCCTTTCCCATTCCCGTAGTGTGAGAGCTTCTTTGATTTTTGAGGGTTGGACGGGTCCGACTAATATCAGTTATCTTTATTTTGTTTTTGTTTTTATATTTTAGTTTTGTTTTTGGGTTAATCCCCCTCCCCTCTCATTGTAAATCATCAGATTTTTATGTATAAATTTTTATGTCGCGGGGTGCATTTTTTAGGTTCCCTGAGATTATGCGATATTTTAGTATATGGAGGATTGATTGGTGACGGATGAGTTCTTGTGGTGAATGTGAAAATTGTAACGAGTGACTGGGTCGTGAATCTGCTTAGCTAGGTAAGTGAAGACCAGCCTCAACCCCTTCCCCCCTTTTTAGGCCTTGTGCCAAAATTATGTATTATTATATGCAATAAATATTGGAGTGTTCCCGAGGTGCAGACGTGCGAATACCAGATCAGACAAGACGAGCACACTAAATTGTAGCGGCTTGTACTAATAATGAAATAACGTACGTATTACAGTTAATAATACATCATTAATTTTAGCCCATTAATGACTGTTAAATACGGTATTAATTATAAAATAAAAATTAAAAATTCGGTATTAAGTATTGGATTAAAAAATAGGTATTAATTTTAGTTTACAAACTTACATAACCTATTAATACCCACAGAGTCCTATTTTTGAGAGTATGTGCTAAAAATGTTTAAATCGAAAAATAGTGTGAACATGCTGAGTGTGAAAGATAGAGCAGTGAAGTGATTTTATGATGCAGTCATATAATCCAGGGGTCGGCAACCTTTTGCTGACTATATGCGGACTTAGGGTTTTAAAATAATTCAGTGTGCCGACAGCATACGTATTTTTATACAAGACAGGGTCAATATACGTATTCTACAATATATATTATATAGTAATATATAGTAAATATACTTTAGTATATATTATTATATATTATTATGTCATTTACGGCTGAGTGACATTGGAAATTGCTTGGCGTACCGCCTGTGGCAGCCGTGCCGTAGGTTGCCGAAACCCCGATATAGATAACACTCTGTAACATGACTTTTGTCCCTGAGTAGAAACAGTGATTCCTTATTTGCTTATACCTAGAAAATATGAAAAATAGAAAATACCCACCGTCTTATTTTTGAGAGTGTGTGCTAAAAATGTTTAAACATGCTGAGTGTGAAAGATACAGCAGCAAGTGATTTTATGTTGCAGTCATATAATCCAGGGGTCGGCAACCTTTTGCTGACTACTTGCCAACTTAGGGTTTTAAAATAATTCAGTGTGCAAACACCATACGTATTTTTATACAAGACGAGGTCACTATACCTGTTCTACAATATATTTTATATAGTAATATATAGTATATATACTTTAGTATATATTAAAATTGAAACAGCTAAATATCTTCTATGCGTTTTAGCAGTTATTGGTTCGGACATCATGATGTCATTTGCGGCTGCGTGCCATTGGAAATTACTTGGTGTGCCGTTTGCGGCACGCGTGCAGTATGTTGCCGATTTCTGATATAGTACATTTGATAACAATGTTCATAAATTAACCGTGATTGTAGTTAAAATTAATACATTTGTTGCGGGATGCTTGTATGTTTGGGGAAATATTTAGTCACCATTATGTTACGGGAATCAAAACTTTGGATAGTAAATATTTACGGGCTCCTGGAAAATTTATCCCACAAACAAGATTGGCGGACGCAATGTGAGTCCAAGTAAAAAAAATGAGCAACACAAAGGAAGTAAATATAAAACAAACGACAATGCATGTATTTATAAAACAAATTACATGTGACGTAAGGAAAAATACAATTAAACTAGTATGTGTTTGCGTGTGTGTGTATGCCTGTGTGAAAGAGTACAAAAGTCAAGAGCAACGGATTTTTGGCTCTCAAGTCGGATAACTACATCCTCATTTTGGATATAATGTCTCTATTCATTTAACCCAGTAGTTGTGGATAATGGGAATTTTCATTATGGCAGACCTATAGCACAACTTTTTTTTTTAAATCAATTCACCCCAAGCAAGGCGATAATATCACTAAGAAGAAAAGAGGCTACTGGAAGTGAAAGAGAATGAAAAAGACTTTAAAAAAACCCGGAAACCCAATCTTGGACAGGAAACAAGCGATAAACCTCTACTCCTGTTTAAAAGACCGGGGAGGACTGTAGACGAGTGATAAGCGAACAGTACTTTTTGACAGACTTAATGAATAAAAATCCGTATCAAGTCTGAGTATATAAGAGTGAAGGGATTGATATCGTTTAATTTGATTTTCTTTTTTTAAAACTTGGTTGCTCATTTCCCCTACGACAACATTTCTTAAGTGATAGAAAAAGAAGAAAAAAAGATAATGGGGCATGATTAAACAAACCAACGGAGTTATCCTCCTTTCCCCAACAGGCGATGATTTGAACTCGGGTCAATAAAATGTGAATGATCGATTAATATCAGTTGCCAATAACAAGCACATGACTATACAAATGATCTGCACATGCAGAATTTACAAGTAAACTGATTTACTTTTCCCCCCTTCAGAATGTTGGCAATCATGGTTCTCCACAATTGCCTATCCTTTGCAGTTCGAAGCAATGTCTATCCGTTCCAACCCCTATTCTGCTATCCATTCACTCAAACTCGTTTGGTAGGAATCCCTTCAATGAGTCTATCGGAACCTTTTCCAGTCAATCCGAGGACTCCAAGTACAAATGGAATTACCAATCTTCTCATGTGTCACATTTTTGAGATTTTGATTTCAAGGTCCTTGAATTTTGATATATTTTTTTGAGAACTTCAAAGATACATTAGAATCTGCACGGACTGCCATGTCAATAAGAAAGCATATGTACGCGTGCCGTAAAAATGAGGGCAATTGTTACAAATTTTTAATAGTGAGATGCATTTAAACAAAAGTTTTGAAACGATGTATTGAGATCCAATAAAGTGGAGATAAAGAATTCGCAAGTAAAATAGAGGCCAATAAACCGTTTAATTAATCCATTCCATTTAAATTTTTTAGACGTTCAATGGTATTTATGATTCATTGACTACACCTGGTATTGTATAAATCGCTTTTTGCTCAATATTTCAATTGCATGTTAAAAAACGTGTTTTATATAATAGTGAATTGGAAATATAACTTGGAAGAAAAAGAATAGCAAAAGGACGACAAAGACAGCAAATACAAAGAGGACGACAAAGCCTATTTCAAGACCATGGTGAACCAAGACGATCACATAATAAACAAAGGTATCTGAGTTCCTCACATGAAAGGCTTGAACAAATATAACTGTAATCTAAGAAATGTCGAAACTAATTAATTTAAACGGTTCATTTTGCTCGGGAACTAATTTTGTCCAAATGCAGATATTGTCCAAATATTTTATTTTGTATAATTAGTATATGGTTTGATTATTATTGGGCGAGAGAGAAGCATGCTACCAAAGTAAGGCTGGAATATAATTATACCCAACATGACGTATAGTCTAATAATGCAATGTATGGCCTTGCAGGTGGAGCCCAGCTGCAGGTTGGGGCTAGTGAGAAATGCACTCGGGTCGGATAACGCACTTAACTTTCACGGTTTTCAACTGAGAGTGTTCCTATGTATCTACATTGGACTACCAAGTTACCTTGGCCAACTCATCCGTTAAACTTAACCCCCGCTACCAATAGCGATGGTACTCCTCCATTACTCTAGGAAGTATTTTAATTGAGGATGGAAAATATGACACCGAAATCCGAAGACGTATTGGAATCGCGAAAGACGCCTTCGAAAAGCTAAGCAAATTAACGATTAACGAGGAAGTTTGGAGATAAATGGAAGCAAAAATAACACTTATACTTAAAATCAGAAAGAGACAATTGGAAATTCTAGGGCACGTAACGAGGAAAGAGGGCTCGGAGAATTTGACACTCACAGGTCATAGTGAAGGAAAGAGAGAGAGACAAAGGAAAACAACGAATAACTTACTTAACGAGCTTGTATAATTGGATGGCAGAACAAGGATTAGAATAGAGCAAAAAGACAAACCTTTGTTAAGATCTAAAAAGGATAGAAAATTGTGAAGAGCCGTGAAGGGAGACGTCACATGAAAGAATAATAGTCCAGCTCAGGAGCAAAGATGTACACTGCGCCAGTACCTAAGGGGACAATGACCAACTGGGTGTGGTCAAAGAAATCTGTGGTAATGAACTATGTAGAACCGCACTTCTGTTGCCTGAGGTATATTCTTCATCTGTGATGGGATTGTTCAGAATTCATTGCTATATAAGAGATCCGCTTCAGAATTTCAACTTTATGAATGTTATTTCTAGTCATATAAACTGTGATTATAAAAGCATATATAAGTAGACAAACCTTTGCCCGAAACCATTGCGACTAGGAATTTTATTAAACAAGAAAATCAATGTTGGATGGTTATGTACAATCAAACCAAGCAAGGCAATAAAGCCACTAAGACGCAAGAGTTTACTGAATGTGAGAGAATATGAGAAAAAGAAAACATTATTATAGAGAGGGAACAATAAAAGAACGAGGATTAAGAAAAGAGAATATAACGATTGACATTGCATTTAAATTTTTAAGAAACCGGAAGAGGGTTTCACAAGCGAGAATTTTGAGCGCACAAACTTACGATTACATCGAACAATTTCAACTGCAAAATGATGGAACCTTGGCGCTAATATAGTGTAGGAAATAAACCCTATTTCTAACACAGTTACACGCCCACATACATACTGTATTAAAACACGCCTAAACTTTATTTTCTACCTAATAACAGCCAATATTTACAAACACGCTAAAAAGATTCGACAATACAACACGCATCGTTTCAATCAAAGTTTCTATTGGTTAGAAATTAGCATCACCATTTGAAATATTTTACCAATCAGTTAAAAAAAAAAAATAAATCCCTATTTTTGTCGAGCCTACTTTCGGGAAAATTTTGTCTCCAAACCGTTCAAACCCAAGAGAAGACGTGGCTACATAACTTCCTCCCACGCCTAGCGCATGCTGTCAAGAAACATATGTCGGGGAAATCATCTCTAACAGAAACTGTTCGGTCGGTCAATGAATATTCACTGACGTCCAAATTCTTTTCTAAACTCTAGATTTGTCTGTGTACCCAAAGACTTTAACTCAACTAAAGACTATTTTTCCTCCTTTCCGACTCTTTTGAATTCGCACACACACACACACACACACACACACACACACACACACACACACACACACACACACATATATATATATATATATATTTATTTGTAAATACAAATGATTTATTTAACAGGCATAGCCATATTTTCTTTGTTTTTATTTTTTTATGTTTTGGAATTCGGATAAAAAACAAACAAACTGGACAACAGAATTCCCACACCAGTTCTTCATTTATTATTATTTTATTTCCTTTGATTTCTGGTGTAAACTGATTTCTTTCCGGGTCCCAATCAGAGACCTAAGATCAGAGATGGCGTCATGGCATTTTCCACGGAACATTTTTTTTAGGATACCCCCCCCCCCCAAAAAAAAACAACAACAAAGAAACAAACAAAGTAAGAACACATTTTACATAGATAAGCCCTTCGTAAGGTTTGGGGTGTACTTGTGAGATCAATTTTTTTTATGTAAGGTGTGGGCTGTAGTTGAACGAGCAATTTTTTGTATGGAAGGTTTGGGCTGTACTTGCGAGAGCAATTTTTTGTATGGAAGATTTGGGCTGTACTTGCGAGAGCAATTTTTTGTATGTAAAGTGTGGACTGTACTTGTGAGAGCAATTTTTTGTATGTAATGTGTGGGTTGTACTTGCGAGAGCAATTTTTTGTATGTAAGGTTTGGGCTGTAATTGTGAAAGCAATTTTTGTATGTAAAGTGTAGACTGTACTTGTGAGAGCAATTTTTTGTATGTTAGGTGTGGGCTGTACTTGTGGTAAGGTGTGGACTGTTTGCTTAAGTTGAGCAAAAACATGCCAACAAAAAATCATGTAACTGCAGTTTTATTAGCGTGGGAAATAAGCACGGCATTCACGCGAGAGAATTTCTCTATCATAATCACTTTTCGTGCCTGAACAAGAAGTACGAATAATTTTGGTTGTTCAAGTGTAGCGATTATTGATTAAAACACTGTTTGAGGAATAACTTTACTTGGAATAATTTAATCTCAACATCGCGTATTTTTGCTTAGTCAGATTTTTTTATTTTCACACAAATAGAGATACACACTCTGGTAAGCCGTCCACTTGAGACAGGAGATCAAGCATACCAGTCAATAGTGATATTTTCTTTTTTGATTATTTGTAATTGATTAGCAACTTCGATTAGTTCAGAGTTCAGAACTCAGCTGTCATAATCTTATTATGGTTGACAAGCTGCTTCAATGAGTGTTTACGTAGAGTGACATGTGATACTATCAAAAGAAATACAATTGAAGTTAAACTTCCATTGTTTTTTTTAATTCATATACATACATACATACATATATATATATATATATATATATATATATATATATATATATATATATATATATATATATATATGGATCACTATATATACATGGGCAGCAACCATTCTTTTAAAAATGTTTCGTTGAATATGACTGATATATTTTGCACTCCCTTACACCCACCAAATGAAACACTTGCTCAAGATTGTTGAAGCGGTTACCATCAACTTCGTTGCGGATTTGTAAAAAAGGAAAAAAACAAAACAAAACAAGGGCAAGGGAGAAAGCGAAGAGAAAAGTGTAAACTTCACGTAGCTTGGTGAGAAACAGTGTACGAATTACGTAGCTTGTTGAAGAAAAGTGTAAGTGTCACATAGTTTGGTGAGGATGAGTGTACGTGTTACGTAGCTTGCTGATCTTTGACCGTCTTGGGATTTATTTCCGTTTTCTCTCCATAGACCTAAACTTTGCAGGCAAAAGTCAAGTTTCTTCCGTTCCCTTCTTCTTTTGGCATTAATGTTACTAGGCCAAAAGTTATTTATCAAATAACCAAATGGAAAAATAACAGGAAAAATACGCCCTTCACCACATACACTGACTCACATAATGATACATACATAGAAAAACACGCACATTCATAGACGCAGACTCTTAGTCAATGCAGTGGAGGGTTAATACTTGTTTCCGAATACACCCATCTGTCAGGGCAGCTAACCAAACCCAATTATAGATGCCTACTCATTCTACAGACACAAACTGTGATTTATACTATATTGAGTGAACCTTAGACTTTCTCGGAGATAACGCATAATCTGGCATGATCATTTTTTAACAAGGCTAATACGTTCAAACCATCTGTATAACAACAAGCTGGTTTAAAAAAAATAAGGTCCATAGGTCATATTGATGTTATCCTTTGATCTAGGAAAGACACTGTGAAATCTAGAATGGTTGGCTCCCTGTACCTCTCCAATAAATATGCTATCCTTTACCTTTACAAGAACCAGATCAGACCGAAAAAGGAGTACTGTTGTCATATTTGGGCTGGAACTGTCAAGTCCTCACTTTCTAGTCTCGATAGCGTTCAAAAGCATCTCCGAGTCCTTGTGGGTGACGAATTATTTTCCACTTTCCAGCCCCCCCTCTCTCTCTCTCTCTCAGGCGGGACGTGGCGAGCTTCTTACTGCGCTATCGCTACTTTCATGGAAAGTACGCGGACGAACTACATTTCTTGGTTACGCCAGGCCTAACCTTCATGTATAGCGCCTACCGTGCCAATTAAATTGTTGCAAACCACCGACTTAAATAGTCACCAACCTAACTGCTGAGGAGGACTGCACTGAGACGGAGATCTTGTACAGTGCCTCAGTGTTTTTCATGAAGCCCTTCTCTATGCTGAAATTCCTCAGGATCTGCCAAAGACTGTCATGTCACACTCTATCGAAGGCCTTCTTGAAATCCATAAAGTTATGGAACAGACCCCTCTGATGTTGCAGATGCTTCTCCATCAGAATGCTACAATTGAAGATCTGCTCTACAGTGCTTCTGTCTGCCCTACACCCAGCTTGTTCTTCTGCTAGATGTTCTTCAACATCTTTCTTGTGTCTATTTAAAATTAATGGTAGCATAATTTTACTGGTGTGGCTATTGAAGCTGATGACCCTATACTTCTGGCACTGGTAGAAGTTTCCTTTTCTGGGCATCGGGGTGATGAATGATTGAATTCATCCTATGGACCACTCGCAGATTTCCCTCGCAGATCGATGTTATTACAGTTACCAATTCATTGCCTCCCATGATTAAGCAGTCCCACTGGAATATTATGTGCTCCTGACGACTTCCGTGTTGGTAAGCTGCGTATGGCTTCTTTCATCTCTTCCCTCAACACTCGGAGTGGAGAAGATGTCCTCATCAATCAAACTGATGTCGGGCTGCAGTCCTTTCTCGATGTTTTCACACTGCTGGTTGATTCATCATTCCTTGGCTACCCTATTTGGTTTCTGGTTTCATAATACTCAGCGGCATTTTCGGGGCTGGCGTTTTTAGTCTTCTTCAAGGTTCTTTTGTCATAGATATAAAGGATATCATCAGAGCGAAACACGAGGTTAGTTCGTGGTTGCAGGCTCGTAAAAAATTACAGTTAAATATATGCATGTATATATGTCACACATTATGAAATGGACAAAGTCCGACAATTATTTTAAGACATTTTTATGTTTATTCATTCTTTTTTTTATACATACAAATATTTAAGTAAATGCTCTGTTTATAATAAACAGTATTAACAACATTTACTGGCCTGAATGTCCGAGAAATTATCATAGAAAATATGCGTCCTTCGACAGGAATCGAACCTGTATCCTATACGGAACCGTCATATAGCCTGACGTGCTTTTACCGATTTCGCCACAGATGAGCCTGAATGTCCGAGAAATTGTCATAGGCGACCGATATACTCGATCACGATGATTTGTAACGTCGTGTTAGCACAACCATCAACAGCTTCCAAATGTTTCTACCTATCCCTTGAACCCACACACGTACACACGCACACACAGATACCTATACAATATTTGTCTTGGAAGAAACAACACCATGATGATGACACTGTGTTAATGTCGAAAGTACTCGGAATAAAATATGTATCAACACGGCAATTTTCTCTCTTCCTTTAATAATGACACCAAAAACATTATCCGTGAATATGAAAGGATCCAATTGAAAATAAGTAGACAAAACTTAACTGAATAATTCAATGAAACATGCCTCAACACACACACACACACACACACACACACACATATATATATATATATATATATATATATATATATATATAAGGTACACTTTGTGCCCGATGAGCTGGAAAACAAGCGAAACTTAAGTCGCACACCTAAACGTAGGTATTTGTATATGTATATGAATTAATATATATATCTTTCCTATGTCTAACCACATCAGTCACTATTATGTTTACACCTCATGAACAAATTTGATGATTATTTATTTACTTGCCTGTGTATGCACGCCAACACACACGTATACGGTTGCTTATATCTGGTCGTTTGATTTATAAAAATTTATACCTATATATATATATATATATATATATATATATATATATATATAGAGAGAGAGAGAGAGAGAGAGAGAGAGAGAAAGAGAGACTTACACAGACTTACACAAGCACACATTTCTTTCATAGTTTTCAAAACACACACACACACACATGCTGACACACACACGCTGACACATACATGCCATTTTGCAAAATGCAAGCCAACCGAACTCAAATGCTCACGCGAATACAGATTGATATACTCATTGATAAAAACACATAGGTAAACACGCCTACACGGTCACACACACACATATATATACATACACCCACATAAACATACTGACACATATATATGCCATTACGCAAAAACAAAAAAATAAGGCAAGTGAACTCAAACACATCCTCACATGACGAAAGACTTACACATGCACTCAAGCAAATATACTCATTTATCGACAAAATCATATACGCACACATACCAGCACTATCAGAAAGTATTACGCACGCATTCATATGTGCCCATACGCACACACATATACACAAACGTATACACATGCTCAAATATAAACACTTATTGTATTTTCTTTCTTGATTATTTCCAATCGTGTGACCGCTTCGATCTGCTGATAATTTGTCATATGCAATTGCACTTGTCATGTTGGGACATTATATATATATATATATATATATATATATATATATATATATATATATATATATCCAGCCGGTCATTCAGCTTTACTTCAAAGTAAACACAAACAAACTCATACGTATTCGTTCTGTCCATCTCCTGAACAACATAAAACAACAATGGACCTGATTAGCGGAGTTCGTTGTGCATATGCAACCTGCACTTGGAACGAGTGTTCGAACTCTGATAAAAATCTGGATTTTGCTATTCCGACGTGGAGCACTACAATGTTCCTGTTCGTAATTCCTCTCCTGATTTGACCTGCTATATTAAACTTTTTTATTTTATTTTTTTTAGTAAATATCAGAAAAGAAAGACAAAATCTTTCTTTGCTGAGTACTTTTGGAGTGAAAATCACGACTTAAAAACTTCTTTCTTCAAATGCGAATTTTGTCTTTCTTCACAAACGAATTTATTTCTTTTTTTGTCTTTCACATACGAATTTTTTTGTCTTTCACATACGAATTTTATTATTTTCACATACGAATTTATTTCTTTTTTTGTCTTTCACATACGAATTTTTTTGTCTTTCACATACGAATTTTATTATTTTCACATACGAATTTATTTCTTTTTTTGTCTTTCACATACGAATTTTTTTGTCTTTCACATACGAATTTTATTATTTTCACATACGAATTTATTTCTTTTTTTGTCTTTCACATACGAATTTTTTTGTCTTTCACATACGAATTTTATTATTTTCACATACGAATTTATTTCTTTTTTCACCTAAAATTTTGTTTCTTCTATCTACAAATACAAATTTCTTTCTTCGTATAAGAATTTTTCTTTCTTCACGTACGAATTTCTTTCTTTTTTCTTCAAATAGGAATTTCCTTCTTCAAATGCGAATTTCGTATTTTTTCACATCCGAATTTCTTTTTTCAAATGCGAATTTATTACTTTTTTTTTTTTACATATGAATTTCTTTCTCCTTCCTTCATATAAACATTTTTTTCTTCTTCTTTCACGTAAGATTTTTTCTGATTTCTTCACTTAAAATTTTCTTTCTTCTCCACGTATGAATTTCTTTCTTCTATCTTCAAATATGAATTTCTTTTTTCTTTCTTTGCGTACGAATTTCTTTCTTTTCTTTAAATATTCATTTCTTTCTTCTTACTCTAAATACGAATTTTTCTTTTTCTTTACGTAATAATTTCTTTCTTCTTCTCGTACGTCTTTTTCTTTCTTCCTTTCTTTCTTTCTTTTTTTCTTCAGATATGAATTTATTTCTTCTGTCTTTACGTACGAATTTCTTCTTTCTTCAAATATGAACTTTTTCTTCATTCTTCTCATACGAATTTTATTCTTTCTTCACGTACGAAATTCTTTCTTCACATATGAATTCTGTTCGTCTTTCTTCTCATAGGAAATTATTTTTTATTTTTTCAAATACAATCTTACTCTACTTTCACATTTGAATCTCTTCCTTCACGTACGAATTTCTTCTTTCTTCACATACGAATTTTATTAGAACAATAAAATAAGACACATTAAAAAACATTCATAGCAGAAAAGAATCAATTTAAAAGAAAAAAAGAGGGGTAACAAAAATATATATTACCATAAATTGCTAATACCCAAAAATGACAACGATTAAAATGTAGCTAAACCAGTTTATCAGTCCTCTCTCATCAGACCCAAATCGAGAAAAATGTGTACAGTTGCAAAAAAATACACGACCCCAGACTTATGTTGGATACAAAGAGCAAATATAGCATTAAAAGCTAATTACCTTTAAGTCTATCAACCATTTCTGTTTACAGAGAGATGGTTGGTAGGACTTAATGTATACTGATCTCAAACCTTTCAAGTGATAATCAACACTTGCTCGAATTTTTTCATTCATCTAATATTGCCCTTAGTGTTTCGACCCTGCTCCAAGTGCGCCATTTATATTATAAGTCCATAACTAGGCTCTATTATTTATAATAAGAGTGATGATTATTTTAACAAACAAGAACTGTATTTTAAAGATTTCCGTCTTTTGCCTTTATATTAATGTTAACCATATTCATAATAAAAAGAAATATATGCAGAATTAGGTCATTTTAAATATCCGTTGTTGCGTTGAATTAAAACGTTGGAATAATACATTCCTCCCATTCCGTCTGAACAACACTTAACCTTGGCTGAACAATAAAATCATAGTTTTGAAGACCAAATGTTATTTTTTTAAATACTAAAAAACAAAAAACAAAAACAAAACAAAAAACAAACAATTATAAGATTCGGTCATAAATAGAACCATTTTTTAATTTTTATTACGGCACTAAAAACAGACATATTATAAGAATATTCACAACAAAAAAGAGTGGTAACAAAAATATATATATTACTGTAAATTGGTAATCTATATCTATAAAAGGCAGGATGTGTGTGTGTGTGTGTGTGTAACGAATGCACGGCCGCTATTTTCGACGGATTTGCACCAAAATTTGCACATGCTCCAAGTTAGCGGGAAGGCCAAGACTGACTTTGCATTTCCCAACTCCCATCGATAGTGGAAATAATCGATTTTTTCATGCTTCTACGGCAGTTTTCATGTAGTTTGCGGCCATTTTCTACTGGCCAGAGTGAGAGCCTATAGCTGGCTGCCACGAATAGGCACGAATAGGCAGGAAAATTCTATTGGCCAGCGTGAGATCCAACAGCTGACTGACACGAATGTTAACTAGCATGCAAAAAAAAAAAAATCGATAGCTGCATTCGTCACAAGTGGGAAAAATTTAAATCTGCATGACACTTTACTCCAATTGGCTCATTCGCTTGCTTAAACTCAACGTTGATTCTGATTCCGCAGAACTGGGTTGGGTGTGAAAAAATATTTGTTATTAACATTCTTTTTTCATTCGGTTTTTCCAGTTACAAGTCCTTTTTTAAAGTTGATTGTTTTGTGTTCATTTTGTTTTGTTCTTTTTTCGTAACAGATTTAATGTTTAGTATAGAGCTTAGAAAAAATTTGTAGTGTGAGATAGGCAAGAAGTAAGGCATGTAGCAACATCAGCACGGCACAGAGCAATCCTTTAAAGGCAAGGAAGGGCAAAAATATTTTAAGTCAAGTGATAGCGATTGCTGTATGACTCGTACGATTTTTGAATCAAGCACGGGCAACGCCGGGCCATGCTGATAGTACTGAAATATAACGATTAAAACCTACTTAAACCGGTTTATCAACCCTCTCTCATCAGAGCTAAATCGAGGACAAAAAAATGTGCACAGCGATTAAGAAATATACAACCACTGACTAATGTTATATACAAACAAAAATATAACATTAAAGGCTAATTATTTTTAAACCGACCAACCACCCCTTCTTCTTCCAGAGAGATGGTTGGTAGGACTTAATACATACTGTTTCCAAAATTTTCAAGTGATAATCAGTATAGCCCTCAAGTGATAACAAGATGTGGCACAAGGCCGAATTTAAAGTGGGGTATCCTATCTCGTAGATATGATATTGCATTCCTTGTTTCAGTGTCTTTAACGAAACCGCGCTATTCTTGTCGCATTTCTTTTTTTTCTTTTCTTTTTTTTTAAATCATTTCTTTCCAAGCAAGGCGAGGATGTCATTAGCACGGAGAGCGTTACAGGGGCGAAAGTGAAAAAGAAGACTGAGAATAGATATTATTGAGGAAACCACAAAAAGATGAACAGGACAGAAGATGGCGATTGACGTTGCATTTAAATTTTTGATGATTGTAGTTATCAGGGAAGCAATTAAACTGAATGGAATTTCACAGGTGGAAAGTGCGAGAAAATAAATTGTTAGAGTAGCTGGATTAATTCTGTCCTATATTCTGTGCGATAACTTGGCATTGTTTGCCGTCTCCTTTTCATCATGTCGAGAATTTCATCTGACAATTCATTCTTTCTTTCTTTATCTAGTTTTCTTAGGAATTATCTCGATGGCGATATTACTAACACTTCTTCCGAATTTGCATCCTCCTTTTGTTCACTGTATTTGCTTTTAACGCTGTTCGTATACAGCTCCTCCAAGACCGGATCACTGGGTGCAAACTTGGTCCGCTTCAGTTTGCGTAGTTTCACTCTAAGGTGGAAACGCATTTTACAGTGTTTGACATACTGGTCTTCTTCATAAATTAAAAGATTATGGTATTTCTGGACGAATTTTTGAACCGATTCAGTCTTTCTTACCGCGAAATGAAAATTGTCTTGAACGGCCACTCTTCTTGATCTTTTTGCATTAATACAGGTGTCCTCCAGGGTTATATCATTGGACCTAAGTTGTTCCTAATTTTCATCAACGACCTTCTTGATGACATCAGTTTTCAACTCGGTATCTATACCGATGACAATTATTTACTCCTGTCTTAATAGTAAATCTGAACTGTTCGATAAGGTCAAATTGGCAGCTGATCCCAAAAATGATGTATATTCTGTTGTTAACTGAAGCAAGAAATGGATTGTTAATTTTAAAGCCTCCAAAACGAAACTGCTCTCTATTAATTGTCTATGAGAACCCTTTCTACCTTCAATCCGCATGGCTGATGCTAACCTCCAGGAGTAACTCATTGCGCCTTCTCGGGCTGACATTTTCCGCCGACATGAACTGGAAAGCTTATAGAATCAATCGCTAGGTCTGCTGCTAGGAAGGTATATACACTGTGTCATGCTAGACAGTTTTTTTCTCGCCAGAACCTATCCTATATATCTATAAGTTTACCATTCGTCCATGCATTGAATATTGCTGTCACATATAGTCTAGAGCTCCTGCTATATATTTAGAGACCCATGATAAAATTCAAAGAAGAATCTCCAATGTCGTTGGTCCTGACCTGCCACCTCGTCTTCAGTTACATTTCCGCCGAGTTAATAAAGCTTATCTATGCCTTTTCTATAAATACTTTCACCGTAAGTATTCTATTGTTATCCAGACTTTATGAATTTAAGCGCAGTACTAGATTGGCAACAAGGTCTAGATGTAACCGTAAGTTCTATGCTAACAGTTTCTTTTTTCACAGTTCTCGTGGAATTCTTTTCTCGTTTCTTGCGTTTCAGTCAACTTGGATCTTCCAAAATGTACATGCAATAGCAATCGTTATCATCTGTCTTCTTAGTTCCTGTTCTTTTGTTGCTCTCGCTGGTTTTCTTTTTCTTATCTTTGACGCTCAGTAACCACCCTGCATCTTAGTGGCTTTATTGCCTTGTTTCAATTGAAATGATAAAAACAAGTACCCCCCCCCCCCCACAAAAAAAAAAACATTTCACTGGCAAGTGGTCGCTCCCGCAGTCGGCACTTGGGTATGTTCTACAGTGTATAACCGCGTCCCTGAAGATCTTATTGATCGTTATATAGTCGAGTTGGTTTTTAACTTCATCTCCTGGGCTTCTCCATGTCCACAAACATCTTGGTTGTTCTTGAAACCACGTGTTGGCTACTACCTGATTTTTCGCCATGCACTATTGGACCCATTTATCTTCACGTTCATTACTGGTTAGCTGTTTTTAATTGTTATATTTCGGTATTACCAATTTACGGTAATATATATGAGGGTCGTTCAAAAAGTTCTAAGCCTCACCTAGAAGGAGTTGGAGAAAGTTTTTCACTATTTTTCAATATATAATTCACTCGACATAATCCAACGATACTTAAGCATTGCAATCCCTTCACGGTAGAAGGTTCTCAAAAAATTCCTCTACAGCACATATGATCCCATCATTGTTTCAAAAATGGTGACCACGCAGGTAGGATTTGAGTTTAGGATACAGGAAGAAGTCAGATGGAATTAAGTCTGGTGACTAGGGAGGATGGGGGTAGCAATCCAAAGCCACAGTTGGTTGCTTCAGTGACTGCAACCTGAGTGGTGTGATCGGGTGCGTTATCCTAGAGCAAGAGCACACCTGCCTTCCGCTTCCCTTTGCGTTTCCACTTGATTGCTTCTTCAGTTGTCTTGATTTTGATACATAGTACTGTCTATTAATAGTTTTCCCCTTTCCAGGTAGTCTACCACAATTACGCCTTCAGAATAAAAACTAAAAACAGAAGTCATCAGCTTGCCAACAGACGTTGCCTGCTTAAACTTCTTCGTGGGTGGAGAACCAGGGTGCTTCCATTTTTTGCTTTGAATCTTTCATTCAGGTTCGAAGTGGTGAACGCAGGTTTCATCTTGAGTTACTAATTTGCAGTGGAAATTCTCACGGTCAGCCTGACATTCTAAACTAACCATACTTCAGTAGAACCACGTCCCTGACGCTTCTTTATTTATGACGAAATTGTCCAGCATTCATTGCCATGTTAGGGATTTAATATTGCGTATCAGCCCAAAACGCTTTACTTTGTTTATAAGGACATTTTCTTAACCATGTTCAGTTTCTAAAATGCATCTTTCTCGAGTTTTATGACTTTTTGGATTTCTGTACCATATTTTCCGTCGTCTGTTACTATAACTACTTAGTTGAATTTCTGCTAAATTTTGACGTCCTCGATACGTAATTCACATTCTGAGCTGTCCCTTTTGCTGACATTCACGCATTCTGCCTTTTTAGTCCTTTTTTTCTTTCTCTCAATTATCATATTTAAGTGACCATTACTATTCAGCAGCGAGTTCGTCTTTACTGGGTATCCCATACATTGGCCTAAGCTTAGAAAATGACGATTTCCTTGTTTAATAGAGATTTCAGTTTTTTTCATAATATATCATCAAACATAGTGTTTGACAAACTTACGTGGATAAGAAATTCTAACCTCCTAATTCTTATCATCATCATTATCATTATTGGTCCGATGGCTAAGTGTGCTTGTAGGGGTCACTATCAAATTGGGCACCTGACTCGTATCTGTGCTGAAAGCTGGGAAGGCATTCATTCATGAGCAGCGTGTCCTGGACAAGTAAACCTGGTGGAGACCATCGATATTCAGGTCAAATTATAGTCGACATCCTCCGACTTGAGGGCTCGCCTTGGTCACAGACGCATGGCCACTGATTCCATCGGGGAAAACCTCTGTCCTGGCCGTTGAATTCAATCATGACAGACCTCCGATCAGTGATGCCGTGTCATCAGCGCACTGGCTTTATACATAGTTATGGATCCCGATTTATTCCATTGTGCTAGATGGCCGTTGACATTTCAAAAAGGTTTGACAGGGTATTTAAAAAAAAAAAACTTCATCTGGGTGTCTAACCTCCCTCATCACCAGAAAAGCTTGGTTGGGGGACCGGTTTAGTCGCCGATCACCTAACAATGAGATAGGTAGTATTGGGTTCTATGGTACCCTTACAATCCGTAGTGTAACCTGAAACAAAGTGTAATCTGACTTCGCCGTAGGCCAAACACAAAAATTGAGTTAGAATGCGAAAAGAGAACATAAAGTAAAACAAATACAAAATTTGCATACATGCTTTGTGCGCCTTATACATAAAGTTAAGGCAGG
>OZ038485.1:108124325-108191825 GCA_964036315.1 Acanthosepion esculentum | reverse complement strand
ATAAAACCAGGAAAAAAAAAAGGCTCCCGGAAAAAACCCGACAAAATACTAAAATTATTGAAATCCGATCAAAGGGATGTAATTTAGTAAATGGTTTTATTATCTCCCTTAGACTAAGATTTTTTTTTTATCGGTGAAGCGGTGGAGATTTTTATCTATTTTTTGATTTTCATTCAGCAAAATCCTCCATAGTTGGTCTATGAACTCTTCAGCCAACCGTCGTATGTTTATAGTTTTTGTTTTTACCCGTCCAGTAGCGGAGATGTTTTTGTAAGCAAAAATAGATAAGAAAATACCAGCTAGTTTTCATAAGCATAATTACCACCCGAGACTGCATTTATGTAACATCTCATCCTTAGATTATAATGTTTCAATCAAATCACCCCGTTTTAGGATACATCGGGGTGATTTGATTGAAACATTCAAAATTTCGAATGGATTTACAAATACTAATTATAGAAAGTTCTCTGAGATAAGTAGATCTTTAAGAAGACAGGGTAAAACTTCAATCTGACATCACGACAAAATGGCTGCTCGTTTTTAATTACTTTTCTCAACGAGTGATTAACAACCGGAACAATTTTACAGACCAAGAATTTTATGCAAGGACGGTTCTGGAATTTGCCAGAACAAACAAAATGCAGATAAACAGAGGGAGGCTATGCATCAGCCAAAAGGTCTCCTGTAAGTATATTGAATACTTCACTAAATGATGAAAAAAGGTCCCAAACTTGATTAAACATTTTTTTATCGTCTAAATGTTTATGCTATTATTAAGAGGAAAGAACAAAGTATTTTTTGAATATTTAAAAAAAAAAAAAATTTAGTCCTTTCTAGCACGTCCGAAATTTTAGTTAAAACTCTTGTTTTTTTTTGAGTCATCAAAATTTACATAAAATCAATCATGTCAGCCATTTTTGACAATTCTTTAAACAAAAGTGAAATTCTCCGTTTAAAAATATTGTAAAATTCAATTATACTTTTTTCAAAAGTTTTTTTTCGGAAAATTCGAAAATTTAAAGTATACTTAATATAATTTGAAACAAACATTACTTAATGTTTTAGCAGAAAAAATTAAGTTGGAAATAAGGGAAGCATGTCTAACCGTGGTGATTGGTTTTGGAGGTGTGAATTGACATTTACGTCAATGTATCGATTACTAACGTCAGGGTAATTTATCGGACGGAAGAGCAGAAGTGACAGTATTTTCGAATTTTAAGTGAATCAGCTTATTTAATTATAAAGTAATTCTTAAAAATTAAATACTTTCAAAAGTCTAATATTTTACTGATTTTTAGGTACTTTTTTTTAACGACAATATGTTCAAAGCCTGTACTGTTTCCGTCCCTAAAATTGAATCTAAAAAAGAAAAAATAATAATTACAGTATATTTCTCACTGAAAAAGAAAAAAAAATGATTATATTTAAAAAAAAAAATGAAAGAAAATATTGAGTAAAACGTGTAAAAAAAATGCAAATGAAAAATTTTGAAAATGCGACGATGATGGTCGGTCAGTCAGAGAATTTGACACGAAATCAACGCAATTTATGAGGCCGGATTGTTGCTATCAGAAGAAACAATTCTTAAAAGACGGGACATTATTTCTGAGTTGTGGCTCCGTAGTTTTGGCGGAAACGTTTTCAGTACATTTTATGGCATATTAAAAAATTATTGTAAAAATAGAAATGCTTCACCGATTGTAATAAGCTTTCAAATTCATGATCTGTAAAAATAGATCTTTTAATAAGAGCATTTCCGGAGATGCTCACATTCAAACTTAATTTGAAAATATTTAACAACTTTATTATGTATTTAAAATTGTAATAGTAATAAATTAGCAAGTCTATGTGAAATTGCATTTGGACAAACATAAAACTTATCTTAACATAAATTAGCCGTTGAACCAAGAAGAAAAGAAAGAAGCGAGCCTATGCGAGAAATTCCTTATGATATAAAATGAGAAAAATTAAAATTAATAAGAGTGAATTAATTTGAAAGGTTTCGTTTCTGCTCACAGTGTTCAGCGGTGAAGTTTCGCCAATCTTAAATTCTTGTAAAAATTCATTGAAAAAATATCTTGCTTCAGACAAAAATGACCCTAATATATGTTATTCATAAAATCCAGTAAAATCTTTTTTAATTAAATATCTTAGTTTTATTCTGTATTTTACAATTTAGAGCTAAAGTTTGAGGAAGAAACGGTCTTCGATTTACAAAAAAAGAAAGAAAGAAAAAGAAAAAGTTCGATGAGTTATTTTCTTCAAAGTGTTCTGCATTTAATTAAAAAATTACAGAGATGCGAATATTCGAGCTTTCAAGTTTTCATAAAATTTAGTAACGGGTGTTAGAAATGTAAAAAATATTTTACCATGACAAACATTTCTAAAATAAGCTCATTCATGCTTGAATAAGTTCTGAAAGTTTCATTAGAATCTGTCAATTATTTGATTTTTGCAAGAATTTCCAAATTAAAAATACTAAAATTAAATATTCTAAATTTTTTTTTTTAGGTTTTTTCTTTTTAGTAACTAAATATTACGCGACCGCTGACGTAAAAAAGAAACGATTTTCAGCCAAAATTTCAAACGTGCTAGAAAGGAATAAAAAAATTAAAAAAAACAATTTAAAAATACTTTGGTCTTTCCTTTTATTAATAACATAAACTTTCTCACGATAAAACTTTGTTTTTATTAAGTTTGGGGGCTTTTTTCATCATGCTATGCTGTTTTTTCAACGAAATACTAAATATACCTACTCTCCTGTCTTGTTAACACTTAAATAAAGAGCTTAACAGATTTATGCTGTATTAAATCAATAAAAAGTTTTACAATCTATAAATCATCATAATCGTTGTCGTCGTCATCATCATGTTCAGTCCGATGCTCGGATGTAGTTGTAGTGTCGTTGAGTATCTGAGCACCTGACCATTTACCCCTCCCATAATCTGGATGGAAAGTCGGTGAGTTATTTCATTCACGTAGACCTAGCAGAGCACATGTCCTCCAACTTAAAAAAAAAACGGAATAGCAATTACTGACGAGGTATTTAACCGATAAACGTTACACAAAAATATTTCTACCTCAAAAAAAAACAAAAAAAACAATAATGTTATTTAAAAAAATGAGTTTTATAAAGATTAGAATATTAGCGATTAAAGACGAGGGTGGGGGAACTTGTTTTTTCGTGCGATGATGAAGTGATAGGAAATTTTACTAAGTGGCTAAAATATAAAGACAGTATCTTAAGCGGCGCAACTCACATGACTTAACTTAATCTACGCTTTTTCCTTTTTTTGTTTTGATAATATCAGATCATTGCAAAAGTTTACGCCTGATTTTCATTCTTAATATAAAATGACCGAAAATTGACACTGGTGTTTGTTTTGGTGCCAATTTGTGGTCTGTTCTAGACTGAAACATTTCATTGTTTAGTTGCGAGACAGACTTTGTCGAATGTTGATGTTTTGTCCGCAAATGAATGCACTTTTGCCATATTATACTCTATGAATTTCGGAAAGGATTAAGCTTCAGAATTATGACAAAAACATTCAGAAGGTTTATTTGGATCATGCATACTCCAGCTTTTCGGACGGTCAAAAAGTGGTTTGGTGAATTTCGTTCGAGGGATTTTAAACCTTCTGACATCATATATAAGATTCTCTGTTTGTCATCGTGGAGAATAAACCCAAGATTTCGACAGAAGAGATTGCTAAGATTATCTTTTGCCATTTGAAGAGTCTTGGGTTAATTTCCAAACTAACACGTGAGTACCACATTCTCTGACGGAACGGAAGAAGCCCGATCACGATTCTACAGTTATTTCTTTGCTGTTATACCACGAAATGGAGCAGTTCTCGGACAGAATTGTTACAGGCGATGAAAAATGGATCGTTTATGATAACGTTCGATGCAAGCTGAGCTGTAAATAAGCTTGTGAATGTGCAGAACCCGTGGCTAAAGCGGGCTTTGCATCCAATAAAGCTGTTACTGTTCAATTGCTGGGATTGCAGAGATATAATTCTCTTTGAGCTCCTTCCAACCGGCGAAACAATAACTGCAAAGAAGTACTGTGACCAACCCGCTAATCTCAATGTGGCGATTCAAGAAAAACTGCCGATTTTGGCAAATCGAAAAGCTGTCATTTTCAACCACGACAACGCAAAGCCACATGTTGCAAAACAGACGTTGGTTCCCCTTGTCGTTCCAGAAGGTTTTTCTCGTCTGATTCCATCGTTCAAATCTACAAATCCACCATACTTCCTTGCATGGAATATTGCTGCCATATATGGTCTGGTGCTCCCGCTGTTCATCTTGAGGAGGTCCTCGACAAAATCCAGAGACGGATATGCAACATGGTTGGTCCTGATCTGGCATCTAGTCTACAGTCGCTATCTCACAGACGTGCTGTGGCTTCCCTCTGTCTTTTCTACAAGTAATTTCATGGCAACTGCTCCGACGAGCTACTTTCACTGGTTCCGAAATTGCATGAATTTACGAGTGCTACTAGGTTGGCATCTCGATCCCACGCTTTCACTGTCAAAACGACTAAATGTAGCCATCTATTCTACTCCAACAGCTTCTTCTGTCGCACCTCCGGTCAGTGGAAATCCCTTCATATCATTTGCTTCCCTGATAGCTATAATTTTCAAATATTCAAATGTAATGTCAATCGACATCATCTGACGCCTTGACCTTGATCCCTGCCCTTCTCCTTATCCTTTTCCCAAACATTCCTCTTTACCTTTACTCTTACTCTCTGTAACCCTTTGCGTGCTAGTGGCACTGCAGCCTTGCTTGGGGTGATTTGCTTAAAAAAATAAAAGTTTAAAGAGTTGAAATGGGAAACCATCCACTGCTCATCGCCTTCTGACCTGATTCCTTTGGATTTCATTTTTTTCTGGTCTTTACAGAATAATATAGTAAGGAAAAAATGGACTCTGTACCGTCAGTAGAAAATGGTATCAACAAGTTTGTAGAACAATGGGACACAGTTAAAAACAATGAAGACTATGTACTTGACTAATAAATGTTTTTGGAATTTAAAATTTTCTTTTTAATTTTCTAATCGATCACGAACTTTTGCAATAATCTAGTATAATAGAAAACGCTTCTATTTATTTCGTGGATCTGTTATGAAAAAAGGCAGGAGATTAGGCAATGTGGAATCGGAGATTGCGTTCGTAAGATTACAAAATAATTCAAAATAAATAAAACAAATTCAATGAAATTCAATGGAATTTTGATTCCAAAATTATTGCAATTCAAGCGAGAACACACCCTCCCCCAAGTTTCTCGATTTTTTTTTTTAACTCGGACAGAAATTTGTCATTTAAATCGGTAATCTGTATTCGTATTTGGTCATGTAATGGCTGACAAATAGACTTACTTTTCTTCTACATCCCTCCAAGACGTGGACGATCACGTCTCTCTACAGCTTCCTGTCCTTTGTAGCTCTTAGTAAGGTTTCTCTTTTTGTTGTTCCGACCAGTCCCTGTTCTGCCAACCATTTACACAAGCTCTTTAGATATGTTATTCGCTGGCTTTCTCTTGCCTTCAATATGTCATGTGAGTGTTCAGTTCTTCAAGCCCTCATTCCTCATTATGTGCCCAAGAAATTTCCAACTGTCTCTTTCTGATTTTAAGTATAAGTGTTTTTCTTGTTTCCATTCTCCTTAAAACTTCAGCATTATTCTCATGTTCAGTTTATGGCATAATCAGCATCCTTCTGTAGAACTAAATTTTCATGGCTTCAAGTTTCTAAATTGAAAGATCCTTAAAAGAATTTTTATCAAACATCGTCTTTGCTAGAAAAGAACAAAATAATGAAAAATCTTCGGAAAATTTTATTTGTAAAGCTATTTCATTTTTCTTTAATTTTATTTTACTTTAAATTTAATTGTATTCTTCTCATATTTGTCTATTTTTCTCGTTTACAAGTGACGTTACGAAAAAGTAAAAGAAAATAAAATAGCAGAAAAAGAGTAAAGATAAATAAAAGTGACATGTGTTTTGAAAGATTGCCCGAATGACCTGTCATATTATTTTATAAATAAAATAAAAATAAAACATAAACAATATTAACTTTTTATGAAAGTTCTTTATTTATTCAACAAGTTTACTGTTGTAGGAAACGAACTGATAATCCTCAGTATACAAAGAACTGATACACCTCTATTAAATGGACTGTTCCAGTAGCAATATAAGCATCTATGGTGTTGGCCTCAGCGTCTTGCTTTCCAGTTTCAGGCCTTGTGCCACATCTGACCGGGTGGGGCGGTTGGCAAATATCCTTGCTTTCCAGTTTCAGACTAACTTGTAAGTATCTACTTGTATTGTTCTTGTTTAAAATAAACCCTTATACTTTGTAAATTGCTGTTCTAGTTATCATTTTGTAGAGGACCGTATCGGTTTGAGTGTTGTTGAATTAGGAACACGTGCTGTTTATTCCTGCTAGAAGGTCCAACTACAAGAGCAATGGCGGACTCAAGTTGTGTCCAAACGAAGATGTGAAGAAAACAAACAAGACCGATATATATATGTCAACAAATATATGTATTAAACAACAAATTTACGAGTGACAAAGACATCAACATTTGTGTTTGTGTTGAACGTAAAGAGTTTGTTTTTTTGGTGAATGTTTGTACGGACGTGTATGTATGTTTCATGGCGTTTTCCCACAAGTGGGCGAAACGGGGATTTCTATGAGGGATCACATTTTTAAATGTATTCGCTGAAATGCAAAGTGAAAAAGAGAACGAGGCAAGAAGTCGCCCAGTATTTATAGTGTAGGAAGAGCATCCCCTAGTGAACAATTAGGGAATTAAGGAGGAGCTAACTCCGACAATTTCAATAACCACTCCGGACATTACAAACTTTACTTTAAAACTGTTTGATTATATTTTGTATAAAAATAAAATTCCTTACAGATGTTTTTAAAATCTTTTGTGAACCCCGAAAAAGAAAGCAAATTAAAAAAAATACAAAAAGAGAAAAATTCTCTTTAATTTTTTTCATAATTTTCAACGAAAGAAAGCAAAGCAAAAAAAAAAAAAAATACTAAATCAGAATTCGTAGAAATCATTCGGCAGTGGGTAAAGTAACATCTAATTTCGATTTTAGCAAAGGAACTATTTTCCAAGTGTAACTTTTAAAAATCTTTTTTTGTTTTTATTGTAAAATGAAATCAAATGATGTTTTTATGAAAAAGAGCTGCTGCTTCAGCTTATATGTTGAAAAAATAAGACAATGCACGTGACAATGGACGCCATGACGTGTGTCATGTCTACTGCTGCTTGCGATAAAAATAACAAGTGACATTCTGCCGAACATATTTGCTGTAATTAGGGAAAAAAGACACGAGCCGTTTCATTTATGAGGAATTTTTAACAAGTCCTTATTATTATTATTATTATTATTATTATTATTATTATTATTATTATTTTCGCGTTGTTTTTCATGTTATTTTATCGCGACGTCTAGGTCGTTCTTACATTCTACGACTATTAAGTAAGAAACATGAATCGGAAACAAACACCTAGCCGCCTATGAGTTCCAGTTACAAAGGTTAGGGCTGCTGGACCCAAAGAATGTAGCTCATCAGAACAACCACAAAACAGCAGCAGCAGCAGCAGCAACAACAACAACAACAACAACAATAATAATAATAATAATAATAATAATAATGATAATAATTTTTAAATAGAAAGTACAAAATGTGTCATTTAAACACAACTTGTTGGCAAGCATTATCGGAACACTTGGAACGGTCCCAAGATGCTGTGAAAAATCTGGATGAGCCTAGCAGAGTTAGAAACAGTCGGAGAACAAGAATACTGAGGAGTGTCCTGCAGTATTGAGGAGACATGATGTCACTTAAACTCCAATGTAAGTGAACATTTAGTGCTGATTTGAACACCCAATGACTGAATAATAATAATACTAATAATAATAATAATAATAATAATAATAATAATAATGAAATAAAGATGAGATAGTGAACTACATAGAAACGAATGTAACAAACTGGCTCAGAAAGAATGCAAGGAAAAACTTGGCTGGGTGGGAAAATGGATCCATTGCGAATTGTGCAAATGATTACATTTTGACCACACAGATCAGTGTTATATGCAGAGACCAGAATCTCTTTTAAAGGATGTAACGTGTAACATCGTTAGAGATTCAAACGGATCACACAATTCAGGTCTGAAAACCGGATCTGGTATTGATAAACAAGATAGAAACAAATCCAATATTTGATGTCGCTGTTCCGGATGACTGTAGAGCAGATCTGAAAGAGACTGAAAAGATAGATGACCAACTCTACCTTGCCAGAGAAGTGAGGAATTTTGTAACGTGAAGATGGCAGTCGTGTTACTTGTTATCCGAGCACTGGGAACTTCCTCGACAAAACGTGAATAAAAGGAGCTGGCAATTAGGAATAGAGTTTGAACCGTAGGGACGACAGAATATTGACGAGAGTGTTCGAATATTATAGAAATTTGGTAATGATGATATTAGCCGTTTCCTTATAAGGCAACATTCGACATTCATTAACCGAGCAGTCAGTACTGCTTTCGGCTGAAATTTATGACATCTTTCTCTTAAAACAAATTTTCGATAAAATAGGTGTCTCAAGTTCAGTAGCTGTTGTCTGCCTTTCCAGTATTGATGGGAGTTTCCTCCCTAACTCTTATTTTAAGTAGTGTGGAGAATCAACATCTTAATTATATCGTTATTTTCTCTTCGAGTTACATGTGCTATCCATTTTAGTTGTTGCTGCTGTTGGTAATCCTCAAATGATGTAGTTTTTTTGCTATTTACTACAGTTCTTATTATATGATTCTGTAGCGCCAATCTCAGCCTTTTTTTAACTATTGATTTTAGAAAGCGGTTGTATACAGCTGACAGTTTAGATATTTCTGAACGGGCTTGTCGCCATGCATGACATACATATGAAAGTATCCATCTAACGAGCCTATTTAAGAGCATGGTTCAAGTTTTCATGTTGATGTTTTGGTTTCGTAACAATTTGCCGTGTTGGGAGAAGAGATTATTCTAAGTCAGTCTCCTTTTCTGTTGACCACCGGTCATAAACGCACAATTCGTAATAGATATTTAATAAGCTTACCTTAGTCAAGATCATAATTATAGTCGTTATAATGGCAAAATGATAAGTATATTTATAAAGCAGAGATAACATCGCATTTATTTGGTTTATCATTCTACGCAGCAAGATACGCTGACAGTGAAATAAACGTCAATAGTGAAATCAGCAGGAGCCGTCTAGATAACTAAGGAAAATTAAAAAAGAAAAAAAGAACAGTACTTTGTGCTTGAAAAAGCATGTGCTTTTGAGAAGTACTTGTTTATGAAGAAACCAAACAAAATTCTGAAAGGCAAAGCACAAGAAATCAAGGAAATAAAAGGGATACATTAAAAATTCGGATGTCTTTTATCAGAAATATGATTGGAGCGTCTGATTTTTAATGCTAAATGCATAAAGCAGACATATAAACAGGTATCTTTCGAACACGAAGCGACAATAGAAAGCAAATCTAAATATGTGTATCTATTAAGGGATAAAACGCTTGTTTACCTAGAATATAATAATAATAATAATAATAATAATAATAATAATAATGAGCTGCAAAATACTTAAAAAAGAAAGCAAAGGCAAATGTAACCGACCAAATACAGAAACAATGGCAAGATAAACTGCTTCATGGCCAATACTCTGCCCATACCAAACAAGCTGATGTAGACAAACCCCGTACCCATCAGTGGCTACGTAATGCAGGGTTAAAAGCTGAAATCGAAGGTTTATCCTTACTGCACAAGACCAATCTCTTGTTAACTAGAAATTATCAAGCACACATACTAAAATATTGTGTTAGCCCAAAATGCAGATTCTGTGATAAATATCCAGAAACCATTGATCATCTTGTATCAGGTTGAACAGTGTTGGTACCCACTGAATATAAAACCCGGCATGACAGAGTGGGCCAATATCTGCATTGGAAAATCTGCAACTTCTACGGGAAGGAAACTGAAAGAAACTGGTATGAACACCACCCAGACCCGGTTACGGAGATAGGACCTGTTACAATTTTATAGGACTGCACAATACACACAAAAAGAACAATCAAAGCTAAACGCCCAGACATTGTTATTAGAGACCGCAAACAAGAAATATGCAGTCCAATATATCTTTGAAGATATTCAAAAAGCTATCAAAATACAAGGGCCTTGAAATCGAAATCTCAAAAATGTGGCACATGGGAACATCAACAATCCCTGTTATAGCAGGAGCCCTCATATTGGTTGGAAAAGGTTCATGAAAGGGATTCCTGGAAGACCATGCCTTAAAGAAATGCAAAAAGAAATGTTCTCACGAGTACAACCCACACCTTACGAAGGGCTTTATCCATGTTAAATATGTGTGTAAGTTTTTTTTAATTGGTCAGTGGAAAATGGCATTTCCGAATTAGGTGTATTAAAAAAGAAGGCAAAAGCAAATGCAATGGACCAAAATGCAGAAACGATGGAAATATAAACCTTTTCATGGCTAATATTCTGTCATTGCCAAACAAGTTGATATAGACAAACTCCATACCGAGAAGTCGTTGCGTAGTGGAGTATTAAAAGTTGAATCTAGAGGTTTGATTCTTGCTGCACGGGACCAATGCTTGCCAATTACAAATTATCAAGTAAAACTCTTAAAACATTGTGTTGACCCCCAATGAAGTTTCTTTAATAAATATCCAGAAACAACAGATCATCTTGTATCAGCTGGCACGATATGAGCATCCACTGATTACAAGACTCGAGATGAGAGGGTAAGCCAATATCTGCACTGCAAAATTTGTAACCTTTATGAGAAGGAAACTGCAAGAAATGTATGAAGACCACAGAGAACCGGTTACAGGCATAGGACCTGTAATAATTTTATGGGAAATTACAATACACACAAAGTTTGATCAAAGGCAACAAAACAAGATGTGCTTTCTTATTGACATCTTTGAAGAAAACTGTAAAAATAAAAGGATTTTGAAGTGGACATTTAAAAAAATGTGGCACATGAGGACATGAATAATTCCAGTTGTGGTTGGAGACCTCGGTTTGATCGGAAAAGGTTCTAATAGATTCTTTGAAAGGATCCCTGGCAACCCATGTCTTAAAGAAATACAAAAAACTGAACTCACAGATATAGCTCACACCTTACGAAGGACTTTATCTATGTAAATTTTGTATATATTTTTAGTATTTTTCCTGTATAAATGTACAATGGAGATTGTTATGATGGCATTTCTGACCTTAGGTCTCTGGTTGGGGACCGGAAGGAAATGTGTATCCAACAGAAATCAAAGGAAATAATAATAATAATAATAATAATAATAATAATAATAATGAAAAAAATAACAAAAACTGTCAAATATAAAGACCTGCAAATCGAAGTAACAAAATATGGAAACTTAAACTATAATTATCCCTGTTGTGATAGGGGGCTTTGGGTATGATAAAGAAGGGTACCTGGACATATCAGCGTCTTAGAGCTAAAAAAAAAAAAGATTACGTTGTGCTGAACAGCACATATCATTCGCAAAACTCTCTCGTCCCAAATGTGCATAGATAACTCTCCTACAGTGTCCTTTTTATTCATAAACTCCGGTGGCGACTTGTAAATAGGCACTTAAAATTACTCTCTGGTAAGATGATACCATACATAATGACAATAATACTCTGCCACTATTCTGTTTACCTCTTTAGACCACTTTATTTTCCTCACTCTAGAAGTTGTAGGCTGACGATCGAACCCATTCTGCTGTGCACACCTACCGGGCGAGATAGATTCGCAATTGGTCCTAATATATTTCACACTGTTATTTCGCTATTTTCATTGGACATTTCATTCATAATATGAAAGTTAGTGAATTTAAGTTTGCACTACGACCAATGCTTTACCGAGACATCTCTAGGAGGGTTGCCGGTCAAAGATAAAGAGCTTCTCATGCCCAGAAGACACAGTTATAACCCTCCGTATTTGGAAGTATGCTAGGGAGTTAAAAACTCTATGGAACATGACTTGAAGTCATTCCTGTAGTAATGGGTGCATTTAGAACGCCACCTAGAAACTGGAAAGAGCGATTAGGAAAAATTGAAATTAAGACCAAGATTGTAGATCTCAGAAAACTGCCATCATTTACTCTGATAGGATTCTTTGAAAAGTTCTTGAGCTATTAGGAGCCTGGTTGACACCATACTTCAAGAACAGAATTTCCATTAACTATGTCAATGTGTGGCATCAATTATTATTATTATTATTATTATTATTATTATTATTATTATTATTATTATTATTATTATTATTATTTTCTTTGATATCTGGCGTTTACACATTTCTTTCCGGGTCCCGCCCAGGGACCTAAGGTTAGAAATGGCATCATGACACTTTCCACTGCAAAGAAAAAGAAATAATTACATAGATAAAGCCCTTTGTAAAGTGTGGGCTGTACTTGTCAGAACAATTTTTTGTATCTCTTTGAGGCATGGACTTCCAGGGATCACTTCAATCAGCCTACTGGAATCTTTTCCAACCAGTCCAAGAGAGCTCCAACTACAACAGGGATTGTTGATGTTCCCATGTGCCACATTTTTGAGATTTCTATTTCAAGGTCCTTGTATTTTGACAGTTTTTCGAATATCTTCAAAGATACATTGTAGTCTGCAGGGACTGCCATATCAATAAGGAGTCACTTATTTTGTTTGTGGTCTTTAATAACAATGTCTGGGCGGTTGGCTTCGTTTGTTCTGTCAGTGTGTATTGTGTAGTCCCATAGAATTGTAACAGGTCCTATCTCCGTAACCCGATCAGGGTGGTGTTCCTATCTCTTTGAGGCATGGACTTCCAGGGATCCCTTCAATCAGTCTACTGGATTCTTTTCCAACCAGTCCAAGGGCTCCAACTACAACAGGGATTGTTGATGTTCCCATGTGCCACAATTTTGAGATTTCTATTTCAAGGTCCTTGTATTTTGACAGTTTTTCGAATATCTTCAAAGATACATTGCAGTCTGCAGGGACTGCCATATCAATTAGGAGGCACTTATTTTGTTTGTGGTCTTTAATAACAATGTCTGGGCGGTTGGCTTTGATTGTTCTGTCAGTGTGTATTGTGTAGTCCCATAGAATTGTAACAGGTCCTATCTCCGTATCCGGGTCAAGGTGGTGTTCCTACCAGTTTCTTTCAGTTTCCTTCCCATAGGAGTTGCAAATTTTCCAGTGCAGACATTGGCCCAATCTGTCATGCCGGGTTTTATATTCAGTGGTGCCAATATCGTGCAACCTGATACAAGATGATCAATGGTTTCTGGATATTTGTCACAGAATCTGCATTATTATTATTATTATTATTATTATTATTATTAAATATCAGTTCACTACAACGGATTCTGCCTGGCCATAACTATTTGATCCCCTAGACGTAATATGCATCTAGATTTATGAGCAGGTTAGTGGGGATCATCCTGGTCGTGTGTCGAGATTTGAAGTTTGAAAGATAAAGTCACTGTGGCGATTTTGGAGTCAGAACTAGATATCTAGTCTGTCACCATATCACGTATATTTGTCTGTGATGCATGCACCTCGTATATCCACCCTTATCAGACTGGGTGTCATGATGGGTACACTGGACTTCGTGTATTTGTATCTCAGAGTCAGTTTGTTAGTTTGTCTCATTCAATAATAATGATAATGGATTGAACAGAGCATTTCTTTCTCAAAAGGATTATAAAAAGGTCGATTAGAAAGGGAGTGATTGACAGAGACTGGGATTTTGTTATATGAACAAACGTTGTCAGCACAAACCAGAGGCGGTCATAGAACATAAAAACGTAACTAAACCCAAAGAATTAGAATATGCTATTCTGAGATAGGAGGCGCGTATAGTGTAATGAACAGTGTGATTATCGACTTGGAAAGTAAACTAGGCTTGCTGAGTTCAATTCCTGCCAGATTCTGTTTCGTCACTTCCAGATAATTCTCTTGGAAAGGGCATGAAACCATTTTCCTCCAGCTATAGGTTAAATAGAAGAACAGACTAAACTCTCTTGCCTTGACACGACAACGGGTCTAGGTGATGGAAAACTCTGAATTCAAAACTAATCTGAAGAGGGATAAGCTCCGTCAGGCTATCTTGTAAATAAATTGTAAATAACCCTTCTGTCAGTAAAAAGGCCAGCAACTGTAAATAACGGCTTTGTGGGGAAATTTTTGAAAATCTGTAATAATGACTCTGTCGGTAAAACGACGAAAAACTGCAAATATCAAGTTTATCGGTAAAAAGATTAAAAATTGTGAATAACACATCTGTTGGGAAAATGAGGAAAAACTGTAAATATCACTTCAGTCGTTAAAAAGATTAAAAATTGTAAATTACATCTCTGTCGGTTAAAAAAATGAAAAATCGTAAATACCGTGTTTGACGGAAAAATGATGAAAATATAAATACCACCTCTGTCCAGGAAAAACTGTAAATACCACCTGTGTCAGAAAAAGATGAAAAACTGTAAATACCACCTGTGTCAGAAAATGATGAAAAACTGTAAATACCACCTGAGTCAGAAAATGATGAAAAACTGTAAATACCACCTGTGTCAGAAAATGATAAAAAACTGTAAATACCACCTGTGTCAGAAAATGATGAAAAACTGTAAATACCACCTGTGTCAGAAAATGATGAAAAACTGTAAATACCACCTGTGTCAGAAAAAGATGAAAAACTGTATTTACCACAATTATCGGTAAAAAGACGAAAAAATTAAAATAACTTTCTGTTTGGAAAAATATGAAAAACAAAACATCTTTTCCAAGAAAAAGAGTGAAAATTACAAATTCAAGGGTCAAGATTGGAGGAACTAGGGATTTGGCGTACTGAGTTCAATTCCCGCACGAATCAGTTTCGTCACTTCGCGCTGATTCTCTTGGAAAGGGTATGAATCCAGTTTTCTCCATTTGGGATGTCTTGTCTTGAAGCAGCAACCAATATAGGTGAAGGAAAATTGAATTCAAAAATAATCTGGAGATGGCTAGGCTCTGTCAGACTATCTTATCCAAGACTGGCCTAAGAAATAAAATCATAAAACACCCCGATCGAGATAAGAAGACTAGATCTGAATAAGTTTGAAATTGTTTGTTAGATTGGGAACGTGGTTGTACCGGCAGTCGTGTAACAAAAAGGAAAACTTAGAAAATGGCGAAAAAATACCTGGGCCTTGACCTGGAGATATGTAAGGTGTGGAATATTAAAATCGATAGTGCAATTGCTTTTGATTTTAGCTCTGTTTGATAGTTACCTGAACATAACGTTTGTATGGTAGCGTACTTGTAGATTAATTTTTGTGTCTGCTATCAACACTGTTAGGTGAATATCTTATCTTATTAAGATTGTGGCCGCTAATAATAAATCCTAGTAGGACTTCTAATTCTCTCAGAATCGCGTCACTGTGTAGGTTGAACAAGTCCGGTGCTAAGACACATTTTGTCTTACACCTCTTTGCATTTTTTTGTATATTTAATGAATTCATTTTCTATCCGTATGCTGGCTATTTGAAGCCCACAGCTTCAATGCCGCGCTTCACGACATCGTGGTACCGCAGCTGTGGTCGCCCGACGCGTGTCCTTCCAGCGGCCAGCTCTCCATACAGGAGGGTTTGTGGGATGCAGACGTTTGGCATATGATGGACGTGGCCCAGCCAACGGAATCTGCGCTGACTGAGCAGGGTGATCATGCTGGGCAAACCTGCTCGAAACAGGACCTCAGTGTTGGGCACCTTGTCTTTCCACGCTATTTCCTGGAGGCGGCGCATGCTTCTCGTATGAAAGGTGTTCAGACGTCTTTCTTGCCTGACGTACGTCGTCCAAGCCTCGTTGCCATATAGCAGTGTGCTGGTAACGGACATCAACACAGAGTTCTGGGAGAGCCTGGCAAACATACAATCTAAATGGAGAGGAACCCTGACCAAACATCTTAAGTCAGGGGAGGAGAAGCTGACACAAGTCGCCACGGAAAAGCGGGCCCGCAGAAAACGAAGTGACAGCTCCAACAGACCAGAGACAGAACACACATGTGACCTCTGCAACAGAGATTGTCACTCCCGCATCGGCCTCTATAATCACAGACGTCGATGCTCCAGCCTAGCAGACAACTAGGATGCTATCCATGGTCAACCCTGACCGACGGAGGCCTAAGAAGATGAGAGGGGCTTGCTGCTTGCTCCCATTATAGGTTCTGGATTATTTTAATATATTTATCAGATATGTCAAGGTTATCTAGTAGTCCCAGCAGACACAGAAAGGAAACTGCAAGAACTTACAAATTGGAGATAGCAAAATCAAACAAGTACAACAATTGAAATATCTGGGGAGTGTTTTTTAACTGAGGACGGAAAGTGTGACACTGAAATCCGAAGGCGCATTGGGATAGAAGAAGATGCCTTTAAAAAGCTAATCAAAGTATTAAGAAACAGAAAAGTGTCGTTAGAAACAAAGGCAAGAGTAGCGAATTGTTATATAATATCAATATATATGACAGTGAATGCTGGACAATCTCCTCACAGATAAAGAAGAAACTTGAAGCAACCACAGGAGGATGATAAGAATACAATGGACCTAACATGTGAGCAACGACAAACTTTAGAGAAAATGGAAACAAAATGACACTTGTTCTTAACATCAGGAAAAGACAGCTGAAATTTATGGAGTACATAACAAGGAAAGAGATATTGGAAAATTTGATACTCACAGGGCAGATTAAAAGCAAGAGGGACAAGAGAAAACAAGTCATGACCTACCAAACGGGCTTGAGCAAATGGATGATGGAACAAGGTTTGGAGAGATAACAAAAAGATAATATTTATTAAGAGCTATAAAGGACAGGAAATTGCGGAGAGCCATGATCGCCAACGTCCTGAAGAGACACGGCGCATAAAAGAAGATGAAGAATGATCATGTCCATAAAACAGCATTTATTATTATTTTTTTTCGGTAGATTAAACCAATGCCGTTAAAGTAACAGATTCTCGTTGTCTATTCTAAATGGTTTCTTGTGTCTAGCTGACCTTTCCCTCGAAATGCTTTAGAAATTAATTTAGTTGAATTTAACTCGTATTGGAAGTAGGATCGGCTACATCGAGATAAAATCTTTCCGAAGATTTCCCCAAGAGACATCGAGAAAGAGAAACGCATCTCTTGCGAAAATCTCCCACCACCGCTGACGAGGAACCATAAGTTTATAAAATTGATTCATTTTTTACGGTCCATCAACTCGTTGCAGGTTATTTAAAACCAGAAAATATTCTTAGATTGTAAGAATATTTATTTTCTGGGGATAATAATGTTTCACTGATACAAGTCTTACTAAGTAACCAAAAACTGGGGACAGAAGAGGTGGATGGTTACCTTTGCCAGAGGTATATGCGCGTAAGTGAATATAACGAACCCAACGGGAATTGGAACTCCGCTCTTTGATTAGCTATTCGGAACCATTATCCATTACGCCACACACACGTTCAAGCTTACAGCAGTCACCCATCTAGATACTGACCAGGTACGACGTTGCTTAACTTTGCTGAATCGGTGTTTCAATGTGATGTGGCCGTAACCCAAGACGTTCACAATGTTTGACACATTGAAGCCAGTGGTATATTGTTGTCTCCGTGGGCGTGCTTTGTGTCTCTTCTCCCTCAAATTGTTCCTGCTGTTGACGTAGTGTCTTTCAGAGCCTCAGCGGAGATTACCATGTTGATTCTTTTGGGTAAAGCCCGTTGGTTATTGCCGCACGTGGTTGAGCTCTTGTAAAAATCCTCGTCGCCAGTGTTGTGTCCGTGGGTGGGCTTAATTGTGCCAAGTAAGAACGAACAAGCAATTCGAACTTTTTTACATATTATTCACTATTGGTAACCAGATTATGTAAACATGACCAGTGGATTACTGGTAGATTAAGAGTGTCCGAGGGAGAACATGAGGGAATGCCTGACAGACATCTTGAAATCTCTTTTTTTCACTGTTCTAGAGATTTCTGATCAAGGGGCATAACTTGGTTCCTCTCTAGGGTATGTGTTAACACCTTGTTACAGCGTTCGTCCTAACAGATATACAAAATATTAGTTTACAAGGACAAAGTTTATTATATATTATTATTGTAATTCAAGATAGAGAAAGGCACAGTGCTTACGAAGAAGAGAGCATTGATAAAAGCCATGACTCAAATTGTAGTGTCTGTTCCGTGAGCCTTTCACTTCTGTTGATGCTGGTGGTCATTGGTAAATAAGAAACGATTATACAGATTGTAGCCAATAAAATGCAGTGGATGAAAAGAAAGAAAAATAATTATCTTCTATTATCAGATTCGTTTGGGATGGGGTATAGAATGCTTAAATGATTAGTACCCATCTCTTCACATCTGTACTTGTATATGCGCAGGGAATAGTCTAGGAAAAGATTAAATAGATCGGGGCTCTCACTTTCTCTTTGTCGTACTCGTAATGAGGTTGGAAATGTTTCTATATTGAACTAGCCAGGTAAGTAAGAAATTTGTGACTCGATAAAGTTCCCTTATTAGAGTGATGCATTTAGTGGATTCGGTTTCTGATGGATGAGAAGAGTGTGTCTGTACTGATATGGCCTCATGTTGAGTGAGGCCAACATAACGGATACACAATTTCCTATTAGAGAGTTTCGTAATTTCATGGATTTGTTAGATGACATTACATCCCGTTACAGAACGAAGACAAAACTGAATTGTGAAGAGTTAACTTTCATAAAATGCTGAGAGTATAGGTAATTATTAATAGTTCATTAATTCTCCACCATAATATTTCCAGTATCTGTCTATATTTCTGAGATGAGGTATTATGTGCACTATTTACATTATTCGGACTACTGTCCTCATCTTTGTCGCTGTTGAAACTTGACTAATGCATGGAATAATAATGCAACACAAAATGTACTTAGAACAAAATGTATTGAAACAAGAAAGTGTACACAATATTTACATATAGTCTTTTGTATATTCCTGGGAAGACCGTTCCTGGAGAATGTGTTGACTAAGTCGCAGTCGGGCAGAGTCTCTAGTTGAATCTCTTGATTCGCCTCCCTGTCTTCTCGGTACCAACCATATTTATATAGTCAGTACTCCACTATGCAAATTAGGTGGATCCTACCACAACAGTCACCATATTTATTACAACGTTTTGGCCGTTGTGCACTCCGGCCTTCTTCAGGTGGTTGGAATGTCGAACTGAACCCTTTATTTTGCTCACGGGGGTAAACTGTTCTAGTTCCATGTGCCATGTCTAATGGATGTCAGCTATCACTTATCTAACTAACGCCTTTATCCACTGTGCCATGTGTCCTTGACGACACATGGCACAGTGGATAAATGCGTTAGTGGATAAAAGCGTTAGTTAGATCCAGTGACAGGACCCAAACAGTGTGGGTTCAATACCCGGTTAAGGCAGTGGAGAACTTGGAGAGGGGAATTATCTGGAGATAACTGATAACTGACATCCATTAAACATGGTACATGGAACTAGAGCAGTTTACCCCAGTGAGCGAAATAAAGGGTTTAGTTCGACATTCCCACCACCTGAAGATGACCGGAGCGTACAATGGCCGAAACGTTTTAACAAATATGGCGACAAAGATGAGGACAATAGTCCAAATAATGTAAATAGTGTACATAATATTTCCGATTGAGATACTCGTGTATGTGTATCGATTTTGAGGGCTAACTTTTTGTTTCCATAGTGCAATTGTTATGATCCATAATGATGATGATATTTCATCATTCTAAAAACAATCTCTCCAGTACTGATGAATGATGATAAGGATATTTCATCATTCTGGAAATAAAGATAAAAATTTCATCATCTAAAAGAATCTGGCCATTAGTGATTTTATATCATGATGATATTTCATCATTCTAAAATCTGAAACTTCATCATTATAAAAACGACCCTTCCACCACAAGCGAAGTCAGTAGAGTGGAGTAACAAGTAGAGTAGCAGTAGTAAAAAGGAACAGCACAAACGTATCACCATCGCTCTGTAAAAATCTAGAGCTGACGCTCTCAAACTTTACCCTTAACAACGAAAATCTCGGAACACGCAAAAACAAGTAATATAAACATTTAAAGAATCAAAAGAGACAACACTGCGAACATTTCCCACACACAATACCAGTATTATAGATAACATTCGCGAAAAGAAAAATATACATTCTTGTCATTAATTTCAATACAGTTCTCGAAGTATTATTCCTTATGTTATTGTTGTACGCTTTATTCATTTAATTTTCAGTAAAGAAAAAAACAGAGAAAAGGAATCAACTCTATCAACTTCCAATACATATAACTACGGGGTAACTTACATAAACATAACTCAACACTCCACCCCGTTACATATTAATGCACGATAAAAATCACCATTTTTGTGGGGGAATTTCTGATTACAAACTTCCTCTATAACATTGAGAAACTTGTTATTGTATTCGGCGAGAAAGTAAGCTATTTTCGAAAGTTCAGCCTCAATGCCAAGTGATGCATTATTATTCCTTAGTTTTTTTAATGGCGTTCTTAATTTCCTCATAAGTAGGTTCATTATTGTTGATGTTTTGAAACGGACATTGTAATGATTGGATGTATATTAGTATATTTCCTACGGTTTCCGAAATGGAATATCCCAGACGCATGGCACCCACCATCATATCCTGTTCAGACTCCGATAATTTACATCGCCTTATCATAAGTAGCCTCACCAGTGATCATACAGACTCATATGACGCCAGAGTATAACTGATATAGAGTCTGTCTGAAGTTATTATGCAAATAACATAAACCTCAATAGCTGGAGTTAAATGTTTAAGTAGTTCCAACCTGTTTTATTAAAGTTATTGGATTTATTATAAAAATCGAGAAAACACCGTTGATCCAGGGCGCTTTACCCATCGGCTACAAAGAGCGTCGTAGGACAGAAAGACTCTATTTCCCTTTTAAGGTGCTTTCTCCTATAAAGGGAGAACGCAGGTTCAATTCCTGTCGGAGAGCACATATTCTTTATTGACATTTCTCGAATGCGCAGGCCGATATAAGTAATATACACTGCTGAACCAAGACCAACAGCAAGTGTATCAGAAGGTCCATGATAACATCAGCAACAACAATGGGTTTTTTTTTTCTTGGATACACCTGGTGGTACTGGTAAAACGTTTGTAACTAACCTTCTTTTATCTGCAGTGAGACTCAAAAAATAGTCGTTCTAGCAGCATCATCGTCTGAGATTTCTGCTACTCTCGTACCTGGAGAGCGTGCAGCACCTTCAAACCTCCATTGGATTTAAAGTACAATGAAACCCTTATTTGCAATATCAAAACAGCAACCAACTTGACTAAGATACTGGAGGAGACAAGCTTTATTGTCTGGGATGAATGTATCATGGATCTCAAGCGAGCATTTGAGGCCCTGTACAAAACATTTAAGGACATTAGACAGAATTAAAATATCATGAGACGTATCACTGTGCTACTCTTTGATGATTTTAGACAAATATTACCAGTACATTATAAGAGAACCTCCAGCTGGAGCCATGTTCAAAGACTCAGACTGAAAACAAACATGGAAGTTGTAATCATTTTAAATGCAAGTATCCCTGAAGTAGGAAGATTTGCTGCTTTGCTGTTGCAGCTTGGCAATGGAACCATGCGGAGTTTCAGTCTCAAGTATCCAAGACTTGATTAACCATATTTATCCAAACATTAAACACCATTTCATGAATTCAAACTGTCTTTGTGAGAGGGCCATATTAGCTCCCAAGAATCAAAATGTGTATAGCATTAATTGGAAACTTCTCCAAGAAATTCCAAAAGAAAGAATGAAGTACTTTTCCATTGCAATTGCGGTTGAACAAAAGCAGGCAGTGGATTACCCAATAGAGTTCCTGAACTCATTGAATCCTCCTGGAATGCAATCACACAAGCTGGAACTAAAAGAAAATGTGCTAGTTATGCTATTGATAAATCTGGATTCTCCAAAGTTTTGTAATGGAACAAGGTTAATTGTCAAGAAGATGCTTCCTCGGGTCTTGGAAGCAGTGATCCTTACTGGTCCAAGAAAGGAGGAAAGAGTTTTAATTCCAAGAATCCCCTTAATTCTTCCAGATCTTCCTTTGAGTTCAAAAGACAGTTTCTAGTGAGAGTGAGCTATAGAATGTCAATCAAAAAATCCCAAGGATAACATTGAAAGTAACTGGACTTCATCTGATGGAACTCTGGTTTTCTCACAGCCGGTTAGTTATTCAAGAATTGGAAACAAGCTATTTGTACTGACCCCTGCTTTGTCCTAGTTCAACAGCTGTGTGGGAAAGCCTCCGTAGAGAGATCGTGGTCATTCCGGTAGATATGCTAAGTTGCCAAACTGTATTTGAAATGAGAGAGCGTTTTCTTAGACATGGTGACCATCTTAGGGATGTAATTATTAAATCTTAGTTAATATGCTGATCTCTATATCAGTTATGTAATAAATATATTTGGTACACTATGTCATTTTTATAATCAAAGATACTTGCATTTAAAATGTGTCCGATCATTATGGAACACCCTGTATATTATATATACAGGATGTAACAGCATGATTAAGCATCTCACAAAATGTTTAATATCTAAAAATCTACTAAACTGAGTTTCTATTTTCCAGGTTTTCAGATAAGACGTTTAGCTATCTTGACACCATTTGTTGTAAGAATAATTGAAAAACCATTTCAGTTATTCAGATGAAAAGCGAGCAGGTTACAATTGTTTTTTATCAGACCCACTGTTTTCCCAGCTCAGCAATGGTGAGAAGAAAAAGATCATTCAGGCCTTCAGTAATAGTACCAACGTTCATACTCTGGCCTCCATCTTCAAATTCGATTCAAGAAACATCAAGAGAACTGTGAATAAGTGTAAAAAAGAGGAAACAGTAGAGAGGAAAATTGGATCAGGAGGTCACAACAACAAGAGGGATCATCATTTCGTGTTAGAGCTATAGAGATCAATTAGAAAAGATCCAACTCAATTCATAAGGCGTGAGAGGTGAATTTCAGCTATGTCAGTACAAGGAGCAGTGAAAAAAAACTTGAAAAATGAAATCTTACGTGTGAGGCACCTGGTTTCTCCAGGACAGAAGGTTAGACGGTTAGAGTGGGCAAAGATCATCTTGATTAAGTTGGAAAATGACCCCGGAATAATATATATATATATATATATATATATATATATATATATATATATATATATATATATGTATTTGAACTTCATTTCAATCCTTCGTGAGCTTCCAATCCTTAGCTATGATTAATGATGAACATGTCATTTTCGTTTATGCTCTATTTCATCACGATTTTTCTGTTAAGCTTGGCGAGTTATTATACATTCTTATTGCTCAGAATAGAGTAAAGAAAAAAAACCTTGGAGAATTCCAGTAAGATATCTTTAATAATTTCTAAAATACAGCGCTTCAGAGATTAATCTAACACTTGGACAATTTTGCTGTTACACGATTTAGATAATTTTACTGTTACAGCCGGTATATTAAGTTCTATTTCATATTCGGAAATGTTATTTATTGAATGGGCAGAATTTTCTGGAATTTTCCAGATCAATAGCAGATTGATGAAACTTTAAAATTTCCTGCGAATCTAGATTTTGACATTTTGAGAAGTATTTGCAATAAGCAGAACATTTATGGCCTCTTTGAAAAAGCGGTTTTCTTCTTTTTTTTATCGAACTTAATAAAAAGATCACCACTCATTGATCTTGGCTGGCATCGATAGCTTTGAAAACGCAATGACTTCAAAAATATCTGAATGAAAAACGTTCAGTTGAATCGATGTTGTTTTTTCTCTCTTTTTTTTAAAAATTTTTAATCAGAAACGTAGCCTAACAAACATGCGAATTTCGAATCACAAGAGAAGAATTCAAAAATATCTCCTACATTATTAGAAATTCATCCGATGAAAAAATGAAAAATTTATACTAAAAATATGAAGGTATTTTTCTTATTGTCCCCGGAAAGAAAACCGTGGGAAAGTGGAAGGCTGACACCGAACAACATAAGATTGATCCAGTCATGATTTTCCACAATCAATCTATGCTCAACCATGTTCGGGTACGAACCAAATAAATACAACTATAACAGATAATGAAAGTTTGCGCCAATTGTAACCCCCTCATTGGTATATATACATTTGTTGACCAATCTTATTATAGCAATAAAGATTCCTACTACAATTATTTATATATATATATATATATATATATATATATATATATATATATATATATATATACATATATATATATATATATATATATCTGAGTCACAGTTATTCTAAAATAAATACGTAAAAATTCACCTTCCTCCCTGGCGGGAGCTGATAGCTCAGGGGAAAAATCTCCGACCGATGCCAAATCATTTGGGTTTCGTCGATCCTGGCTTGAGGCAATCGGATGTCTAGCCAAACTGATCAGCTGTGATACAGCGAAAGTTTGTCTGGATGATGCACACGCACACAGACAGACAGACAGACAGACAGACACACACACACAAACACGCACACACACACACACACATTTAGGATTGATACAAATATAAATTTTATCACCTAGCTGATTGATCTTATATTCAGCACGCCGACTCCATAGTTTCGGCGACGAAGCGCTTTTGTAATCGTTCGATCCACTCGTCAGGAGATATCAGCAAATGACGGCCGATTTTCACATTTCCATTATTTTTGTATTAAGTTAAAAAATAATAATTTATGTGCGTTTTATTGATGTTAGGTGTTTTTCTTTGTTTGTGTGTATTTACGCGAGTGTGTGTGTGTGTGTGTGTGTGTGTCTGTGTGTGTGTGTGCGTGTGTCTGTGTGTATACGCCTGTGTGTGTGTGTACGTGCGCATGTGTAGAATGTCATGGCCACTTTTCTTTTTCATAATTTTTTTGTCTCCTTATGTTTTATCCCTATTACTTTTCCTTCATTTCTCTCTAATTTGGACTCTGAGTGTCAATATATATATATATATATACATACATACATATATATATATATATATATATATATATATATATATATATATATATATATACATAAATATATATAATAATAGATAGATAGATAGATAGATAGTGGACTCTCCCGTCGTATTCTACGTATGAGGTTCACGCAGTTCAATTCCTAGGAATCGACAGCCCAGACCCCACCACATATGATTTGATTATAGTGGTGAAGGTTTTGTGCAGAACCAACCACATCTTTTGAAGGGCCGAATAAGGAGACCTGGTGCGGTACATATCACAAGGTCCCCAAACGACCCTCCGCAGGTTTTGAATTTAGAGTTGTCCTTCTCCTAGACCAGTTGCCATCCACGGCTATAGAACCCAGTCTCTCCTGCTATTTACCCATAACTGGACTGAGAAGAAGGGAGTTAACGCCTTTCCCAAGGGTATTAACACATAAGTGTACGTAATGGATTCGACCTGAATTCGAACTCCGATTCCTCAATCCGAGCTTTTAATGTACATATAAGTCGCATATATATGTATATCTATAGGAATCCATCAATTCTTGTGGCTAATGTTTACATTAAAAGATACGCATTAATCGTAAACGCATTAATCGAATATAATAACTTAAAGGAAATGATGTAATTTGTACCTCGAATTTTAGTCTCATTCACAATTAATTTCTAATTTGTGTACTTTTTAATCAAAATATAGATACATATAAGAGGATGCAATAAAAATGCTAGGAATTAATGTTTATTAATCCGATTTCTTTTATTAAAAGGTTATTCAGACTGGTTTGTTGCATGGTATTCTTCGGTCCTTCATATAATTGGCGGTACTGAGAAATTGCACCTGCAAAACTTCCAAACATATAATCATTAGTATTTTAACCTGAATTTTTTTTTTATACTCTTTCCATAGTAAATGCATACATCTTTTATATTTCGATTTTTTAATAAATGTAAATATCTGTATCTAATTAAATCGTACATTTTTTTAAACAAAAAAAAGAAATTTCCTTTAAGACCCTCAAGATAAACATGAAAAAATAACACACACACACACACACACACACACACACAAAGACAAAGATTCAAATATGTATTTTTTATTATCGGCTTATATTATAAAATTTAACTATTTACAACCGTCCATTTTTAACATTACAATAATTACTTAGATAACGTAATACTTGACAAAGTAGTTACCTAATGTTATGAACAATAAAAAATATTGAAAAATTAAAATTTTCGGACACACCAGGTTGTATATTAATATTTTTTGTTTTGTTATTTTCATTAGGTTCCTGGAATAGTTTCGGCCAGCATAACCCATCATCAGGAGAAAAAAATCCTGCTTTTTATTAGCAGTGAACTACAGAAATGAATGACTTTCTGAAGAAAATGCATTTTTCATTTGTTTGTTTTTTATCGTTAATTTTGGTCAGCCCTTGTATTGGTCAAACGGACCGTTTAAACTTGTTTAAAAGCTGGATAGATTCATGCGACTCTGAATTCCCTTGGTCATTTTGACAATTTTATTGGTTCCTGGGAGGGTGTGTCTGTGTTAAGTGTATGTTATCATTTAGTTCTTCGGGAGTGTGTATGATGTGTGCATGTGTATGTATTAGTATGGGTGTGTGTATACATGTGAGATCTCAACACCTCCATGTATGTATGTATGTACGTATATATATATATATATATGCTGGACTATTCAGTCATTTTAAACGTATGAGGGTACAAAACCGAACAGCCAGAAAATACGCACATTTGATATAATGATGGTGGTGTCAGACTTTTGAGAAGAGAAGTACAACTTCTGGATTCAAAACGTGCGGAGAGTTGTTTGGGGACGACTCTCCTCAGGTTTTGGACTCAGAGTTCCCCTTCACCGGCTGCCAACCAAGGCTATAGAACCCAGTTTGTCCTGCTACCAATCATAAGTATATATTTGTTGAGCAATCTCATTATAGCAAAGAATAACGCTTTAATATCTAAAAAAAACTAAACTGAGTTTCTTTTTTCCAGGTTTTCAGATAAGAAACAATTGTTTTTTTTTATCAAAACCCACTGTCTTCCCAGCTCAGCAATGGTGAGAGGAAAAAGATAATTCAGGCCTTCAGTAATGGAATACTGGTCTCCATCTTCAAAGTCGATTCAAGAACCATCAAGAAAACGGTTAATAAGTTTGAAAAAGAGGGAACAGTAGAGAGGAAAACTGGACCAGAAGGTCACAGCAGCAAGAGGGATCATCATTTCGACTAAGAGCTAAATACATTCTTATTGTTCAAAGTAGAGTCCAATACTGTTATAAAAATCTCGGATCTCCAGTAAGATATCTTTAATCATTTCTAAGATATAACGGTTCAATGTTTAATCTAACAATTAGATAAGTTTTCTGTTACACGATGTGAACAATTTTACTGTTACCACCGGTATATATATATATATATATATATATATATATATATATATATATATATATATGAAACAAAAGATTGTGTTTCACCAAAATAAAAAAACGCTCGATCAGGAAGATAACATATTTAAGGCAACCAATGTTTGTAATTTTGTGCTCAGTATATACATACATACATATATACATACATATATATATATATATATATATATATATATATATATATATATATATATATATATATATATATATATATATATGTATGTTGGCCTGACTATTACGTCTAGCATGAAACAGCCTGTCGCCTCTGAGTGTTGACTGTTCACTTTTTAATTTATATTTGCATACGCTCTATCTCTGATATATATATATATATATATATATATATATATATATATATATATATATATATATATATAGAGAGAGAGAGAGAGAGAGAGAGAGAGCGCATTGATGATAAATAAAGTTAAATGTTCACTTATCTGTCCGCACTATGAGTTTCGCCTAGTTTATATTCACTCATCGTCGATAGTAAAATAGAATTTTACCATCAAGCTCCCTGGAGAGTAGAAATTAATCTATGCAAACGTCATAGTAGAGACATTTAAGTGAACGTTTGTGTATGTAGGTAGATAGATAGATAGATAGATAGATAGATAGATAGATAGATAGCATGGAAATCGACTGTCATTTTCCCGCCTCGAGATAAATATATTCGGATAACATGAAAACTGAGAAAAAAATTATAAAAAATTATACCTTATCGTTCGATTTTATTAAAATTAGTTTAAACAGATTCTTGCTTTCTACGCTATATATATATATATATATATATATATATATATATATATATATATATATATATATATATATATATATATATATTATTGCATTACTGATATTAATTTTCTATGTGGGAATATTAATTCAGAGATCACTCATAATATTTTCCTGTAAGCTAATTCGTTCCAGTTGTGCTACTCCAATGTTAAGATGTTTTTATTGAGTTACGCTTGAGTTAATGGATAAATATAAGAAAACAACGTCATCAACATCAAAATCTTTATAGCTTGCAGTGAAATGTACGTAATTATCTATGTTAATATAGCTATGGACTTCTGGCATACCTGAACACGAACTATGTCACCGCAAATTTTGTCTGCTAGATGACCGTTGACCCTGTCTAGCTACTCTCCTCATCAGAACCGATGGGGTAGCCGACGACCTGAACATGCAACGGGTTGTACTGGCTTACATGATACCAGTACCACTCGTGCGGCTATCTGGCGTATGTAGGTATCTCGCTGGATTGAGAAGTTGACAGAGAAAATGAAGTCATTCTTTCGTGAGAGGTTACTCTATAGCTCGTCTTTATACCTGAGCCATGGCCGTCCAACACCCCTTTATCCACTGTCAAGCTGGCTATACATGAAGATCTTAGGTATTCTGCCGTCAATCATCGTTGCATTATGAACAGTCGAACTTAATGAGCCAGACAAACCTACCAAGATTTCACTTAGTCAGGGTCCGCTGGCTAAAGAGGCAAAAGAAAACGACGTATTTATAGGCGACAACCAAGACAACACCACGTGACCAAGACAAAAGAAAAAGAAAAAGAAAAGAAAAGAGACGAGCATAGTTACCTATATATATATATATATATATATATATATATATATATATATATATATATATATATATATATATATATATATATAGTTTTAAGTTGTGCTTTATTTACGGGATATCAGGGATAGAGCGTCTGAGTGTTGACTTCAATGTTCACTTTTATATTTATATTTACATACGCTCTATCTATTGAACACTTATTTCCGTAAATAAACCACACCTTAAAACCATATTTCTTCATATATATATATATATATATATATATATATATATATATATATATAATTCTTTAATCATTTTATTTACCTATTCCTTTTTTTACTCGGCACTAAATTTTTCCTTGTTTTTTAAAAAAAAAATTTTAATTGAAGTGAATTTATTGTAACACATTTTTTAAAAATTTTGAATATTAAATCTTTGATTTTTCTGACTCATACAAGTATAGGACGTTATTTTTATTCATGGCTCAAATCCGTAGAGTGTCGTCTTCAACGAGAAGTTCATGTTGAAACTTTTAATTTCAGTTTCAGATTCCCTCTCCATACCCAACTCTGAGCCATACGCTTCTCCTGTACCCATCCGTACTAGTCCATAATGGCGGGTGCAGTGAATGTACAAAGATCTCCCGCCACGCTCTCCTCGCAATGTGCTTTGTAGCTCACGAGCAATCTATACATACATAGCTCGTACTGTCGCGTCCGTGCCCCCCATCTTGACTCTCCATTTAATTTTTCTGAGTGAAACTCATTCTTTTCAACAATAATTTCTTTGGATGCCATGCGCGTTGTTGATGGATTTCTTTGTTGTTTGTTTGTGTTAATAGGAGTAAATAGGATTCCTATCGCCCGGTCAGTCGTTACCCCGCTTCTCTTTTTTACAAATACTTTCACGGTAATTGCTCCGATGAGCTGCTTTCGCTGGTTCCTAGGCCTCTTGAATTTAAACGTCCTACGAGGCTGGCATCCCGTTCCCACCCCTTCACCGTTGAAACTGTTAGATGTAGACGTCTCTTCAACTCCAATAGCTTCATGTCTCGCACATCTCGCCTGTGGAACTCCCTTCCTTATTCCTGTTTCCCTGACAAATACAATCTCCAACTATTTAAGTGTAACGTCAATCGACATCTCCAGTTGCCTTGATCTATCCACTTCCCTTCTCCACATCCTTTCACCTTTCATTCCTATCTGCTCTCGCTCCAAATCTTCTGTAACCCCCTTGCCTTGATCGATCCACTATCTTTCTCCACATCCTCTCATTTACCACGCCTATCTGCTCTTCCTCCAAACCTTCTATAACCCCTTGCGTGCTAGTGGCTTCCAGACTTGCTTGGGTGATAAGCTTAAAAAAAAAAGTAGAGGCTCATCCCTTGTTTCCTGTTTAGGCAGTGGCTCTCTGATCCTTTCCTTTTCTCTGGCCTCCGTAGTAGTACTGTCGTGAATCTCTCGTGATGCGTGTGGATTGTGGCAACGTCTCTTCATACTGAGGGTACCGGGTTGGCAGTTTTCTGGTTGCTGTTCTCGACTAGTAGTTAGGAACCATGATCAACAGTTGAATAATATCGGGGTTCTTGCAGTGCCATGTCGTACATGGAAGGGTGTCCCTGCACGCACATCAGGTGGGCAAGTCTGAGACCACGTTATATTGCAGTCAGCACCCAGTTCCTTTCTGCCCATGTCACATACAATGACCGTCTGCTACTATTACATTAGGCCTTTTCCTTACCAACGTAGCTCAACATGACCATAAACAACCAAAAATATAAACCTAAACCAGCTAAAAATCACCTAGACCCTTTAACATTTTCTTCATCGACATCTGTGCTATTTGTACAAACTTCTGCAGTGTGGAATCGTTCCTCTTCGAAAAGTCTCCTGATATACTAGCTCTCTGCGAGACTAACCTTAACTCGTCAATCCCTTCCTCTGATTTCTCGATTCCCGGCTACCTTCCTCTCCTTAGAAAGGACTCTAAATCCGCATGCATGGCCTGGGAGTTTATGTCCGCGATTATCTCCCGCTGGCTAGAGAACTCTCTTTGGAATCTCCAGACAATTCATATATGTGCCTTTGTCTATCTCTCATGAATTCAGTAAGATATCTCTTCTTTCTCTATCGTTCCCATTCTTCTCAAGACTGTGGTGTACTCGATAGGATTTCCGATAATATAGACAAGGCCATCTCTCGACATCCATTTACACACATATTCGTGTTCGGTTATTTTAACGCCTACCATACCATATGGCTTAAAAAGTCTGTAACTGACCTCGCTGGCACCCAAAACCTTAACTTTTCAATCACTCAATCCCTCACGCAAGTGGTTGACTTTCCAACGCGCTTCCCCTGTAATCCTGATGGTAATGCTTCCTTAACTCCGTCCCGGACTCTTATCGCGCTATGCAGTTCTGCTCTCTTGGCAACTCTGATCCCGCCATAGTGTCTATTAGCATCTCCTTCCACTCCTCCTCCATCCAAGAACCTCCTACTAAGAGAATATATTTCTGTTATCAACGCGCAGACTGGGACTCATTACGTGATTTCCTTCGTGACGTCTCCTGGAATGTGGTTTTTAATCATCCGCTCAAAAATGTGTGTCTAGGATCTCCTCCTGGGTAAAAGCCGGCATCGAGGCTTTCACCCCAGAAAGAAAATACAAAGTTAAATCTCTCTCATCTTGGTTCTCAGCTGCTTGCTCAGCTGCTATAGCCCATAGGAATCACTTCTTCCGTCTGTACCGGAGCGACATGTCACCAATGGAATACAAAAGGAATGATGATTTTACTACAATGTGCATGACATGCCGGGTCTTAGCTGTGAACTTTAGACATGATGGAACTAAGGCATGTCGTCCGTCTGAACACTTTCCATGAAAATAACGATAGAGTATTGATAGGCTTGTAGCGTTTCGGTTGTGGGAAAGGGGTTGTAGGGTGGAAAATAATTGAAGGACGTAGAGGTACATATGAACCGTGCCAAATAACAGAAATCACATCACTCGAAGACTATCAACAGCAGCAACAACTAAAATGGATAGCTCATGTAACTTGAAGAGAAAATAATGACATAGCAAAGATGTTGATATTCGACAATACTTCAAACAAATGTATATGAAGGAATCCCCCCATCAGTACTGGAAAGAATGATAACAGCTAATATTTCCTTCGAGACTAAAATTGCGATTACCATTGCGAAGTGAAGACTGGACAGTTTCTACCCATATATGACAGCAATACTCAATTTTCGGCCTTGATAATATTTTTAATTGGTATCACCCCAAGCAAAGCAGTAAAGCCACTAAAACACAAGTGGTACTTCAAACAAGGCAGTAAAGCCACTAAAACGCAAGGGTTACTGCAAGCAAGGCAGTAAAGCCACTAAAACGCAACGGGTACTTCAAGCAAGGCAGTAAAGCCACTAAAACGCAACGGGTACTTCAAGCAAGGCAGTAAAGCCACTAAAACTCAACGGGTACTTCAAGCAAGGCAGTAAAGCCACTAAAACGCAACGGGTACTTCAAGCAAGGCAGTAAAGCCACTAAAACGCAACGGGTACTTCAAGCAAGGCAGTAAAGCCACTAAAACGCAAGGGATTAAAGGGTGCGGAAGAATTAGGAACAGAAAACATTAATAATGAGCAGAAAGAGAAAAGAGTCATCAGAAGGACAGTAGATAGCGATTGATATTAAATTTAAATTGCTGGAGATTAAAGTCGCCTGGAAAGCATAGAGCCGGAAGGGAGTTCCACAAGCAAAAAGTGTGAAAAATGAAACTGCTAGCATAGAATTTACGTCTACATCTAGCCAACATAACTGTAACTTGATGTCATTTCGATGCCTGTCTAGTACTACGCTTAAATTTAAAAGTCTAAGGACAAGAACAGTGCGGGTTCGCTAAAGACACTGGAACAAGGAACGCGATATTCATGCTCAGAATGTTATCAGAAAGAGCAATAAAAATGCAGAAGGGCGTGTACCTATGTTTCATAGACTACGCAAAGGCCTTCGACAAAGTGCGCTACAAGGATCTGCTGGAACTGATCAGCAACCTTGACATATTCGGGAACGATATCAGAATAATCAAGAACCTATACTGGCAGCAAACAGCATGCATGCGCATAGGGAACGAGTTCAGCGAATATACACAAGCAGAAAGGGGCGTAAGGCAAGGATGCGTCTTCTCACCTGACCTGTTCAACCTATACAGCAAGGCAATTCTGAGAGAATTGGAAATCCTACCGGGATTCAGCATTGGTGGCCACAATCGTAACAACATAAGATACGCAGATGACACAGTACTGATAGCAGACCCGGAAAAGATATTACAAAATCTCCTACAGAAGTTAGCGGCGGAGAGTGAGAAGGGACTAAGCATAAACTACAAGAAGACAGAATGCATGGCCATCAGTAAAAAGATGAGCCCGAAATGCAATTTGCAGGTCGGGAACACTAGAATCAAGCAGTTTAAATATCTGGGAAGTGTTTTGACAGAGGACGGTAAATGCGACATTGAAATCCGTAGACATATTGGGAGGGCCAAGACGCATTCCAAAGGTTGGGCAGAGTATTGCGGGAGAGGAGGATTTCTTTGGTAACAAAGAAAAGAGTATTGAGCTGTTACGTGACATCTGTCCTCATTTACGGCAGTGAATGTTGGACGATCTCCTCAAAGATGACGAGATTCGAGGCGACGGAGATATGGTTCTACAGAAAGAAATTGAGGATATCATGGACGGAGCGTGTGAGCAACGATGAGGATCTTAGAGACACTTAGACTTAACATCAGGAAGAGGCAGCTGAAGTTTCTGGGACACGTAATGAAAAAGGAGAGCCCGGAGAATCTGATACTCACAGATCGAATAGTGGGAAAGGGAGACAGGGGAAAAGCAACGCATGACATACCTGGCGGGCTTAAGCAAGTGGATGCCAAAATGTGGTCTGAGAGACGTGGAAGAAGGACGAAACAAGTGATAGGAGGAAGTGGAGAGCCATGATCAGCTACGCCCCGAAAGGACACGGCACATAAAAAGAAAAGTACGTGAGCGAAGAGATCACTCGAACAATTACTATGAAAGTATTTATAAAAATGATACAAACAGTCAACGTGACGGCGGTGGGTGAAAAATATTTTCTCGTAAAGTAAAAATTCTACAGACTAACGGAAAATAAGTTCCAGTGAATTTATATTAAAACTTTTAAGATTTCTTTTGCAGTCAATGCATTCCAATTTCGAACACAAATATTTCTTTGCATATACTTAGCTCGTCATCGTCCGCTTCCTCCCCTCTTCATACCACTGTGAACATGGCTACTACTTCAACGTACTCATTCTTTAAATTGGACTCTTGATAAAATGAAAAAATTATTTTGTGACATTTTCTTCGCCTTCTGATACGTGTAATACATGCAAAAGAAGGTCGGCATCTCCTTAATATTCTAGTTTGCATGTTTAGCATAAAATTCTGAAATGAAGGTCACTCATAAAAGGTCTTGTCCCTTTTTCCTGACAAAAAATTGATTTTTGGAAGTTGAAGAATTTATACTCTAAAAAAAGAAGTTTAGATGAAAAAAAAGCAAGAAATGGCAAGTTGGTTGATCCGAAAACTTCTCAGCAACAACTCTTCAATATATAGCGCCAGAGATTTTGATGAATCGATTGAATTATTATTACCTGATATCATATTTATACTCCACACAATAAACGCTTGCTATAGACCCGAAACAAATTGGTATTCGTTTCACGCGGAAAACCGTTAAGAACGTGGCAACGTTTTAAAATGTTGTAGTATAATATGATCATATTTAAAATGTTCATTGATATTATTTAAAACAACAGGAATTTCGTGTCGATTAATTTTACTGGTCGACTTTTCCAAATTACGAATAATGCTTCTCGGACAAGGAGGAAAATTCCGCCAGAAATTGTCCGAAGTTCATTTCTGAAAAAAAAGCAAAAGAAAAAAGCAAGAAATATGGTCCAATCTTTCGAATTTCATTTCAAAGTCATAATCAGGATAGGTAGGGAGTATTGTTGAGTATCGTAGAACTAGTAAGTGTTGCGATGTAGGCAAAGCATGATGTGACGTAAGCGACGTGTGTTTATTTTTTTTATATACAATTTAGGATGCGGGCTCTTAAGTTATAATCGTTTTATTTATTGATGGTTGTTTTCATTGTATGAGTATTGCCTGTATACATACATATATATATATATATATATATATATATATATATATATATATATATATATATATATATATATATATATATATATATATTGTGCATATGTAGGCATCAATTTTTCATTAATGAATGTTTCATTAAATAATATAGACAAGTTTTGTCTATTTATTTTAATTAATTCCTTTCATATTGTCTGATAAGCTTAATCACATTATCATTGACAGACGAAAGGAAAACACCATATTGATACATGTTTAAATCCAATCTAAGCTTTCGGCGTACATAAGCCATTATCAAAGATGACATTTTCAATATATCAAACAACACACGGACGAAACAACAATGATAGTCCGCCCTTGCTGCATGAAAAATTTCAAAGCAACGACAAACACGTGTATACGAGAAGCTTAGACTGGATTTAAACATGTATCAATATGGTGTTTTCCTTTCGTCTTTCAATGATAATGTGATTAAGCTTATCAGACAATGTGAAAGGAACTTACTTAAAATAAATAAACAAAACTTGTCTATATTATTTAATGAAACATGCGTTAATATATATATATATATATATATATATATATATATATATATATATACGTGTATACGTTATATACGTGTAAACATATATATATATATATATGTATATATATATATATATATATATATATATATATATATATTTATATATATATATATATACGTGTATACGTTATATATATGGCACATAACTGACTGAAATTCCCTTACGTGCTAATACCCTTGGGAAAGGTATGAATCCTCTTCTTATCGATCCAGCTATGGGTAAATAGCAGGACAGACTGGGTTCTGTAGCTTTTGATGTCAACTGGTTTAGGTGAAGGACAACTCTGAATTCAAATTCCCCGATTTCCAATTCCGGGCTGTTGTCTATTACACCATCCGCACATCCAACCTCACAGCACCTTGTATTCCCAAACGGTCACCAGTCTCGACGTTGCTTAACTTCGGTGGTCGTACGAGAGCCGGCGTTCAAACGTGACATGTCTATAAGCTTCTAAAATAGTCAGGGAGCAACCAACAGAGAAAACCCTTAATCACGATTTGCATACTGAGTATGTATAATGTCAAATAATTCGGTCTGTGGTCATGATGAAATTGCATTCGTCATATTCTAAATCTATAACATCTTATTTTTCTCACCCATCATAAAAATATACCGAAGAACCATGAATAAAGATCGGTTGTTTTTATAACCTGTACTTCAATTAACAAAAAAAGGTTTCACTGGCTTCTATCTGTCATAACTGACAATGAATATAGCAGTAGTTATTTCGCACATATTTTTATGTCAGTGCTTAGTCTTTAGCTGAAATTGCTTGAATTTAACACAAATGATGATACATTGTTCCTTAGATGATATACGAGTTACTATATGACAAAACAATGGCTTGTAGATCAAGAAATGAATCCGAGATTTACACTTGGTTATTTCTTTGTCCTGAATTCTCTTATTTGAATTTGAGAGCTGAAGAATGAATCACGCGAAAACATTGTAATAAAAAATATAATCAAGACGGTTGGAGAATTATGGATTAAGAATTCGTTGTCAACAGTTTATATGGCCCAAATCTCAGTAACTCAGACATTATTACATCTAAAAGAGCTTCGACATGACTTCAAAGAATATAGACTAGCCCTGTCTCTTCTTCTATGCGTCGTGTCCTTTCTAACGCACGTTCTTGCTATCCACCCACACAATCGCGTCAGGCAGGTGGCCCGATTTGAGCAACACATTCTCCAAGCCTTCTTTCCTCATTATCGTCCTGGGTAAGACGTTAAACTACATCCGCGTCCTGGGTAAGACGATAAACTACATCCAGTCGCAATGCCTCTGCTCAGGAGGTTTTGAGGAGCGTGGAACCACCTCTTAATTGCTGGTGTTCCCAGGGTGGTAGCACCTGTTAGGATCCCAGCTATGGGCAAAATAGTTAACTATTACCAGCAATACTTTTTTGAAAAAAATTATTACCAGCAATACAATTTTGAAGGAAAAATATTACCAGAAACAGATTTTTGACAAAACAAAATATTACCAGCAATAAAAAATGTTGTCGGCATTAAATAACCCATTGAGGTTGATATGCCATAAAACAAAATAAACCAAACCAATCTAAACCAAAGAATACATATTCTATTCATATGAATCTATCCTAAAAATGTTGTCGGCATTAAATAACCCATTGAGGTTGATATGCCGTAAAACAAAATAAACCAAGCCAATCTAAACCAAAGAATACATATTCTATTCATACGAATCTATCCTAAAAATGTTGTCGGCATTAAATAACCCATTGAGGTTGATATGCCGTAAAACAAAATAAACCAAACCAATCTAAACCAAAGAATACATATTCTATTCATATGAATCTATCCTAAAAATGTTGTCGGCATTAAATAACCCATTGAGGTTGATATGCCATAAAACAAAATAAACCAAACCAATCTAAACCAAAGAATACATATTCTATTCATATGAATCTATCCTAAAAATGTTGTCGGCATTAAATAACCCATTGAAGTTGATATGCCGTAAAACAAAATAAAACAAACCAAACCTTTCCTCATTATGTGTCCAAGAACTTTCAGCTATCACTTTCTGATTCTGAGTATAAATGACCTTTTTGTTTCCATTTTCCTTAAGACTTGGTTGCTTACACACTCCGCCCTCATTATCCTCAGTATCCTTTTGTAGAACTATATTTTTGTTAGCTCTAGTTTATTCTTCATGTGTGAGGAAATTGTCCAGCATTCATGGACATATAGGAGGATTGATATTATAGATCATTTCTGCACTTTTTTTCGTTTAACGTCATAATAAACATGGGGAGCTTTCTGAAAATAATAATCTTTAAGATTTAATACTTCTTTGATGTGTCGTGTCCATTCAAGACGTAGACGATCATAGACCCTCCACATCCTTGTAGCTCTTAATTTTTGTTAAGTTTTGTCTTTTAGTTCTCCCATACCCTGTTCTGCCATGCTCTTTCTCAAGCCCATTAAGTATGTCACGTGTTGCGTTCCTCTGTCTCTCTTTCTCTCTATCCGTCTTGTGAGTTTCAGATTTTCCAAGCCCTCATTCATCATTAAGTGTCCCAGAAATTTCAACTGCCTCTTCCTGATGTTAAGTATGAGTTTCATTTTTGTTTCCATTCTCTCCAAAACCTCGTCGTTGCTCACATATTCGGATCATGATATCCTTAGCATCCTTCTGTAGAGCTACATTTCTGTTGCTTCGAGTCTCTTCATCATCTTTAAGGAGATTGTCCAACATTCGCTACCATACAGGAGGACAGATATCACGTAGCAATTCAGTACTCTTTTCTTTGTTTTCGAATGAAATTTTCCTGTCTCTTAATACTCTGCTTAGCTTTCGGAATGCGTCCTTGCTCATCCCAGTACGTCTTTGGATCTCAGTGTCTCACTTTCCCAGATATTTAAATTTTTGTACCTGCTTGATTTTAGTATCCATGACCTTTAATACTTAACTTGAAGGGATTTTCGATTTTATGAGATTGATCGAGTAATTAAATATTCATATACCCATTTTTGAAAGACGTGTACATAATGGCATTTGCGTGTCCATGTGTTACGGCACTGGTTCTTGAGATGGAAATTTCAAGTTTACTGACTACATTTTCTTTACTTTTTATCAAGTGAGGATAGGTATTCTAACTTGCTTGTTGTCATGGAGGTAATTGAAGAGTCAGGTACCCATCAATACCTAGGAATTTCCAAAAGAGAAAAGTGAAAATTTTCTCTCTCTTCTTTCTTCCGATGACAAGTTTATTCTTTATTTGTCTCTATTTCTGTCTTCCTTTCGCTTGTTTTATTTTTTCTCTATCTCTCCCTCCATTTCACCAATTTTTTTTTATTTCTCTATGTCTTCCTTTCGTTCGTTTTATTCTTTATTTCTTTCCTCTACTCTCTTCTGTTCTCTTGTGTTATTCTTTCTTTATCTTTCTCTTCCATTCGCCCGTCTTATTCTTTCTTTCTCTCTTCTTTTCACCTGTTCTCTATCTCTCTCTTATTCTCTATCTCTCGCCCGTTTTATTCTTTCCTTTTCTGTACTTCTCACGCCCGTTCACCAGTTTTATTCGTTTTCTCTCTTTCTCTCTTCCTTTCGTCCGTTTTATTCTTTCTTTTTCTCTCCATCTCTCTTCCTTTCACCTGTTTTATTCTTTCTTCCTTTCGTCCGTTTTATTCTTTCTTTCTCTCTACTTCTCTCCTCTTTTTGCCAGTTTTATTCGTTTGCTCCCTTTCTCCCTTCCTTTCGCTCGTTTTGTTCTTTCTTTCTCTTTCTTTCTCTCTTCCGCTCGCCCATTTCATTATTTTTCTCTTTATTTTGTCGGTTTTATTTTTTCTATCTATTTCTTTCTTCCATTCGCGAATTTTGTTCTTACTTTCTCTTTCTCACTTCCGTTCGCCCGTTTTATTTTTTTCTCCCTCTCCTTCTCTTTCTCTTGCAGAACATATATCGAATACATTGTATGAAGTTTGCTATTCTTAGAAAAATTCGAAAAAAATATGAATGGACAAATAGTAAATGTCTGGGTCTTCTTTGCGATTTCTTCGTGAATATCCAAAGTTTTTGTACTTTTCCAGACAGTCACGCATTAATTTTTTAACGTTAAGATCGACCCAAAAAATTATAAGAATTCTCTCCCTCCTCTTTCTCTTGCCAATATTAAAGGACGGAGAAGAAAGAATAGGAGAGACATTAAGTAATACCCTTTCGAAATATTTTGCTTTTCATGTCAAATACCTTGGTGCAGCAGTTAGATTTTTAGTTATTGCAAATCCTAGATTAGCAGTTCGGTAATTACACCCTCAAGCCAACACTGACTAAGCCTAAGAAATAACTTCTGTGAAGAGTTTTCAACAATATATATATATTAAGTTAAATGATCTATACCATCCCCTAATGGAAAATACAGAACTCTTTCACCTACGAAGAAGCATTTCAATGATTTAATATACGTATTATTATTATTATTATTATTATTATTATTATTATTATTATTATTATTATTATTTTAATTCCTTTGATTTCTGGTGTGTACACATTTCGTTCCGAGTCCCGATCAGAGACCTAAGGTTAAAAATGGCTTCATTTTCCAATGAAAAAAAAAATTACATGACTAAAGCCCTTCGTAAGGTGTGGGCTGTTCTCGTGAGAACAATTTTTTGTATTTCTTTAAGGCATGAGCTTCCAGGAATTCCTTCAATTAGTCTATTGGGATCTTTTCCAAAAAACGCTCTCGTATGCACATGAGCTATTCCAAGCAGCGCACTCACAATGTTATGAGCTGTCTTTAAGGCTTCCTGCGATGCAGAGAGATTCTTGGAAATAGTCCAAAGTGTACTAACCACAAAAGACACTCTTTGATTTCAGTACATTTCTATGATTTGCCATGCTCAGTCTTGGTACCACTGTATTTTTGCCTGTTTCGTCAGCTCCGCCATCACAGTGTTCCTATCCCAGGGATCGATTCATAACTGCTTTTGTACACAAGTGTGGTCTCAGGGCGATTGCTCTCCAAGCGCTTGTCACTCGAAATAGTCGTATCCCATATAGGCTTCACTTGCTTATTCTCGGCGACTGACGGTAGCGAATGCTCGTAAATTATTATTATTATTATTATTATTATTATTATTATTGATCCTTCGTTAGCATGTGCGTTACATTCTACCAATGGCGACGAGGTAACCCCAAGGAAAAACGAACTCTCTACGCGGAGGACAAAACTTTTTGCTATCCATCGCACATAACAGTGTCGACGAGTAAACTGTAAGAAACAAGTTCTACGTGGAGATTTCTAAAAAAACAAAACAAGTTCTACGCGAACACATAAAAAAAAAGAAAGTTTTCTTTTTGGACATCAATTTTACTGTGGCAACAGAAGAAATTTTTATTGGCGTGTTCAGGTTTCAGAATATCAGGTTACACTAAGGTAAAATACTTACACAAAATTACGTTAACATGGAAGATTTTAAGTCAACCACTGTGGAACTTATCAAAATCCAATTTGAACAGCAATAAAAAAAATGAACAGAAACATCTTGAATTACAAGAATTATTGCTACGTGTAATGTCAAATAAAGGGCAAAGTTCCGAGAATGAAACAGTTTTCTTACAAGACGCTATTTGGAGAACTATCGAAGATTTCACGTATGCACCCGACGAAGACAAAACCATTCCAACTTACTTCCGAAGGTAGAAAGATCTATATGATTTTAACTGCAGAGATTGGTCAGAGGCACGAAAAGTACGTCTATTACTAAAAAGATTAGGCACATGCGAATATACCAAATTCGTAGATTATATCCTACCGAGGAAAACAAATGAGTTAACTTTCAAAGAAGCCATAAAACTGTTAACAGAACTTTTCAGCCATAATACCTCACCATTCCACAAAAGATGGAAATGTCTGAACCTAACAAAAAAGGACAGCGAAGATTACATAACTTTCGCTTCCATTGTAAACAAATATTGTGATGATTTTAAGTTATCGGAACTCAGCGCGGACAATTTCAAGTGTTTAATATACGTCCAAGGCCTGGTTTCAACCAAAGATGCGGAAATTAGACGCAGAAACCTTACAAAATTGGAGAGTGAACAAGATTGGACACTTCAAAAACTGGCCGAAGACTGCCAGAGATGCATCAGTGTGAAGAAAGACTCAAAAGACATAGAAGATGCTGGCATCGCGCACATACGTAAAGTACGACAATTTTCCCTCCTTAAAAACAGGTAAAACAAAATTTGCTACTTCAAAAAGTCAATATAAGAAAAAACTACCACCCAGTCCATGCTATCGCTGTGGGACTTGGCATTGGTATAAAGACTGTCCATACTATTTTAAAACTTGTCTATCATGCAAAAAAGTAGGACATAAAAAGTTCTCATTGTTGGACTAGAAGAGAAAGCAAAAGCAGAATAAGAATCACGAGGACTGACCAAGCGGATGAGACTAACATAAGGAAATTCGTACAAGTAGAAATGTAAAACAGAAAAGTCAGACTACAGTTGGATTCCGGCTCGGACTTAACTATTATTAACGTACAAACATGGAGAATACTGAACAAACCTGCCATGTTAAAAACGGATAAAATTGCGAGGTCGGTAACTGGGAGAAAAATAAAATTTGAGGGTGAAGTGATTACAAATGTAACATTTAATGGAATGACGAAAAAATTAAAAATGTACGTGTTAAGGAATACAGAAAACTTATTCGGAACGGACTGGATGCAAAAATTCGAACTTTCGATTTACCAATAAGTACGTACTGCCAAAATGTAAAAAGCTTATCAACCGAGGCAGATAAATTAAAAGAGAAACTAAAAACGAGTTTCCCCGAAGTATTTTCAGCAGGTCTCGGAAGATGTAAAAAAAATGGCAGCAAATATAGAAATAAAATAAAACGTTCAACCTATGTTCAAGAAAAAAAGGAGCGTACCGTTTGCATCAATAGAAAAAAATAGATCAACAAGTGGCTAGACTCGAAAACACTGGCATATTGACAAAATTAGAATACAGTCAATGGGCCGCACCTCCGGTTTACGTCAAAAAGAAATCAGGAGAGATTCGAGTATGCGCATATTTCTCAACGGGCTTGAACGCAGCGATAAAAGATTGCCACTATCCTCTACCCAGTCCAGAAGAAGTATTCACTAAATTAAATGGCGGAACATTTTTTTCAAAAATAGATTTAAGTGAAGCGTACCTGCAAATTCCAGTCGATGAAGAAAGTTTAAAATTACTGTGCATAAACACACACAAAGGATTATACACATACCAAAGATTACCATTTGGGATTAAGGTCGCGCCGGCTATATTCCATCAGACAATGGATACTATTCTCGCCGGACTAGAGTACACGATTGCATACCTGGATGACGTATTGATAAATAGCGAAAGTGTTGAACAACACTGGGAACACGTACAAGAGGTGTTTAAGAGTATGCAAAGCTATGGGTTCAAGGCAAAAGAAAACAAATGCGATTTTTTCATGAAGGAAATTAAATACCTGGGCCATATCATCGATCAAGAAGGAAGACGACCAGACCTTGAAAGGGCAACGGCAATAAAAAATGCTTGTTCCTAAGAACATAACAGAACTACAACGTTTTCTAGGCTTAGTAAATTACCACCAGGAATTCATTCCTCACATGCATAAACTTCGCGCACCACTGAACGAACTTCTGAAGAAAGAAAAAATTTGGCAGTGGACAGATGAATGCCAGAAAACGTTTGACAAAATAATTAAGACGTTAACTTCGGATTTATTTTTGGCACACTACGATCCTAAATTAGAAATAAGTGTAGCAAGTGACGCGAGCGCCTATGGAGTCGGGGCGTGTATACTGCATAAAATGCCGGATGGGACAATAAAACCCATCGCACATGCTTCTCGAACCCTGATACCAGCAGAGAAATATTACTCACAAATAGAGAAAGAAACCCTGGGAATTATTTTCGCAGTCACAAGATTTCATAGGTATATCTATGGTAGATTTTTTACTCTACAGACGGATCACAAGCCGTTACTAACAATATTTGGTTCGAAAAAAGGTCTACCGGTTTATACTGCAAATAAGTTACTAAGATGGGGTATAATTCTTCTGAACTACAATTTCAGATTGGAGTATCTACTAACGAGAAAAATCGGGCATGCGGATGGTCTGTCGAGACTTATACCAACGAAAACAGAGCCATTGGAAGATTCTGTAATCGCAGCCTTACGACATGAAGAAGATATCAGGACAGTACTATGTTGTACAGTTCGAAACCTCCCCGTCACTCTACAAGAGATAAAAAATGAAGCTATAAATGATGAATTCATAAAAGAAACAAAAGCAAAAATAACAGAAAAAAATAAGCAAATATCCGACAGCTTTTCTTTATGCGATAATGTGCTACTTTACAACGAAAGAGTTGTAATTCCCAAAACACTATACAAGCGAATCCTAAAGGATTTCCACAGGGGCCATCAGGAAAAAATAGAATGAAATCGCTGATGCGAAGCTATGTATATTGGAAAAACATGGACCAGGATATTACTCAGATGGTGGAAATATGCAAGGCTTGTTCCTTAGCAGCCAAAGCACCGCCAATCATCCATAAGCCATGGCCAGAGACTGATCGTCCGTGGTCAAGAATACATGCAGATTATGCAGGTCCAATTGATGGTTTCTATTATTTGATCATAGTGGATAGTTATAGTAAATGGCTGGAGGTGTTTCGTTGCAAAAATTCTACTTCGGAAACTACCATAAATTGCCTCCACGAGCTATTTGCTCGGTTTGGTGTAGTGGATTGCCTCGTCACATATAATGGAACGCAATTCACATCAGCGGACTTCCAAGAGTTTTGCGAAATTTATCAAGTCAAACCTATAAAATCCTCGCCATATCACCCAAGATCAAATGGGCAAGCGGAGAGATTTGTTGATACACTCAAAACAGCGTTACGAAAAGCCTATGATGTGCCTACGGAAAAAGCATTACAACAATTTCTACAGGTATATAGAATTACTCCAAATAATGCTACGTCATCGGCATTAACACCTGCAGAAGTGATGTTCGCTATAAAAATCAGATCTGCATTTGATAAATTGCTACCAAGTCAAACGAAGCAAATAACACAGTCGTGCGTACCAAAAAGAAAATTCCACCCAGGAGAAAAAGTTTTTTTAAAGCATATAAAAATAATACATCTTACTGGGAGCAAGGTACAATTGAAAAAAGAATCGGGAATATGGTTTACATAGTACAGGGACACAAATTCTCACATAGAAGACACGTAAACCAAATAAGGAAGAGAGTGTTACAGGATGCTAACGGTCCACCTCAGGAAGAAGTGATGGATACGATTTTCGATACATTTGATATAAAAAGGCCGCAAACAATGCCAGAACCACGAAGATCGTCCAGAAAAAGGAAGTTCACAGAACCTTTGGAAATAGATCCAAAGAAAAAAAAATATTAAAAACCCCTGCTACGCAAAAGCTTCGGAAGTGGGGTGTTAGGGGAACTTACCCATAATAATACTGGACTATTCCGGACATTATACATACTGCGCCTCAAGAGGGAGCAGGGAGGATTATTGTAAGAACATTGGAATAGTGATACTTGTTGAGACAACATAGTTCACTCTAACCAAATTTGATAGTCATTACTAATACTTCTACTTCTTTGTATATATTTCTGTTTGTAATATATCTGTGTTATTCCATACCTGTGTTCGAGTTATTCTTCATTGGTTCTACCTTGCACCATCACCGTGGTACAAGGAACTTGGACCATAACACATATTTTTATAATTTTGGAAATATAAAATTATTCTTGTAAATAAACAATCTAGTAAATAAATGCTGTATAATATCTTTGTGGACAATTCCCAAGAATAAAGAAAACGTATAAGTACACTTCATATGATCGAGTTTTCTTAAAATTCTAATCATCGCTTTTTAAAACAGTAAACTCTGCCGCGGGAGTTAAAAGTGTATAAAGTAATAGCGGTGTCAAGGGAATAACCAGCCTTTAGACAGACCGTTCCTTTATTTTTTTGCAGGCGCAAAGGTTAGACATTGTCCTTTTTGCCTGGTCTCCCTCAATTTTTGAGATAAACCTTTTATTATAGATGAGCGGCTCTAATCTTTTGAAGGGTCGTTATAGTCATCGTATATCGATCAGTCTCCACCGTGCAGATGGAATCAGTAGGGGTCAGATCATATATAAAATCGAAATCGAGACATGGTATGAAAATATCTATTATCGACGCAAGGAAGTACTTAAGAAAAATATCAAGTTTTAGATATTTGGCGGGCGTGGGGAGACATGACATGAGAGATTTGCTGTCTGGAGCAGAGAAGCAAGAGAAAGACGAAGAAAATACAGGAGAGAGACAAAGGTTAAAAGGTTTTCATAACACCAAAAGCATCTTCCCTCTCTTTCTTATATACACACTCAAACACAGCGTGTATATCTGGGCAACAATCTTTCTTTTATACATGTTTAATTGAATATGATGGACAAGGAAATGTGGGTGCTATGACTACACTAACTCTACACCTTCTTAGTCCCGATAAACGAAAACTGTAATAAAAATTATGAAAATTGAATAAAAAACTTATCAAAATAGTGAGACACACAATATATATATTAAGACATTTTTATGTTTATACATTCTTTTTATGGATACAAATATTTAAGTAAATGCTCTGTTTTATAATAAACAGTATTAAACAACATTTACCGGCCTGAATGTCCGAGAAATTTTCATAGAAAATATGCGTTCTCCGACAGGAATCGAACCTGTATCCTATAAGGAACCATCATATAGCCTGACGTGTCGTAACCGTTTCGGTCATAGAGGAGCGTTCGGTTAGCAAGGTCGATTTTACTGTCTTTAAACTTTAATTTCTGACGTACATTCATATCTGCTCATGGCGTATCAAATATAAACAATTAACTACACAATAAACTCCGACAATTATTTGTCCATTTCATAACATATATATATATATATATATATATATATATATATATATATATATATATATATGTTGTGGTGTCCTCCCTCTAAAGGCTATATGTTTGACTCTTTCGCCTACTATAAGATTAGTAAGAGAGAAGGTCTTAGGGGAACAGTCGAATAGATTGAACGCTGGGTCAACCGACACACACTCCCTAGTCGTGTAATACTCGTCTGTTGTACCTACTGTTTAATATAGGATATATCTGTAACACTTGTTTTGTTATTTCTTTAACCATTTACTCGGTCACAACAATATATAAGCAGGATAAATGTTCTTTGAAGAAACAGTGAATATCCTGACTAAAATTTTTTTAGCGAAAAAAGCTCGTTATTCAATACTCGATTTCGGCGTATGAATATCCGACAACCTCATTCTTTTTTGATGCTTGTGACACTTCATTCTCGCTAATGACCTACATAGAAGTTCACATATTGTGCAACGGCGAGGATCTCGGGACATAGTAACAGGAACATTTGCTGACTCTTTTCGCCTTTGTTTTTCGTCTCCTAGCCGAATCAGTCGTATTGATATACGACTGATCTCAACATTTCTGATACAACTCTGGCACACATATCTTCAGTTATCCAGGGCAACTCACTCGAAGTTAGTATGAGACATTAACAGCTGAGAGGTTACTCTTTACTTTGGCTTTATACCTGAGAGACGGCCGTCCAACATTTCCTTGTCCACTGTCATGCTGGCTATACATGAGGACCTTAGGAAGTCTGTAGTCACTCATCCTTGCAACATGACCAGCCTAGCGAAGTTGGCACTGCATCAGGAAAGTCTCAATTCCACCAATGTTGCATTTTGAGAAAGTATCAGCATTGGAAACCCTATCGTCAAAAGTATAGCCACAGATTGCGCGGAGACAACTTTTGTGGAAGGCGTCCAGCTGTCTGAATAGTGAACTATAGGGTGTCAACGATTCTGTATGTGTTGTGGAATAAATAACACAGCACTGGTAACAAAAATAAATTAGGAAAGACGCCTTAACTAGAAAACTCAAGATGAGTTAGAAAAGTCTCTTGGTGTCAATCGGAGAGGAGGATTCTAATGATGTCACGACAAGTAGACTAAGTAAGTGAAAATATTATAACCGGAAGGAGTGACTTATAACAGTGGCGGCGAAGAATCGAAAGCCATATGTGGTAGAAACAAGTACTTTTTTGTTACAGCGCACATGGTTACTAACAGCGAGAAATTAGAACCACGTTCGTTTATTTTTGTCACTTTGTTGTGTGTAAAAAATAGAGAAAGAAGCAAAAAACGACATATATTCTTTAAATATAGAACGATTATTAGCCCAAGTGATAAAAATACATCAACAGCAACAGCAGCAGTTGTTGGAACTCCAGAAACAACAACAAAATTTAACTGACATGATACGGAAGAAAACGGAAAATTCTCCAAGATCTTTCACGTCCGATGCGGTGGCAAATGCCATAACTGAATTCACATACAATTCGGATGATCGAATTACCATTCCTGCTTATTTTAGAAGATACGAGCAAATTTCCAGAGAAAAATGAAGAGAATGGAAAGTCGAGAAAAAAGACATTTGTTGAGAATGTTAGCACCGGTAGAACATAATAAACACTCTAATTTTGTACTAAAAAAAAGAGAAAAATTTCTTTGACGAAACAGTAAATATTCTGACTAAAATTTTTATCGAAACTAGCTCGTTATTCAATACTCGTTGGAAGTGTATGAATGTGATGAAAAAAGAAGAGAATGATTTTGTCATATATGCTGGAATCATTAACAAGGAGTGTGTATTATTCAAATTAAACGAATTGACTGCGGATATGTTTAAAGGTTAATTTTCATTCAAGGGTTAACAGCGAAAAAAGACGCAGAAATACGTGCTAGAATTATTTATTGCAAAAATGTAAGTGGACAAAGCGACCAGGTAAAAAAAAACAATGTGAAAATTTAAAAGGAGAACTGAAAAAAGATTTGTCGGATGTTCTTTCGGATGAGTTGCATCCGTGTTCCACATGAAAGTCAAAGTGAAATTTCATGTGTAAAAAGTGTTGACGCCATTGTTTTAACCGGAATTTAGTGTACCGTTCGCAGCACTAGATATAGTCAACAAAGAATTAGACAAATTTGAAAATTAATAAGTAATAAGTAACACGAATAATAGTAATAAGGTCAGGAATTGGAAAAAAATGATATATATGGTAATAGAACATTTTTTTAGTGACGACAGACTACGTAAGGTCCTCATGTATAGCCAGCTTCACAGTGGACAAGGAAGTGTTGGACGGCCGTCTCTCAGGTATAAAGCCAAAGTAAAGAGTAACTTCTCAGCTGTCAATATCTCATAGGTGTAATTGTAAAGATTGACCATTCAAAATGGGAAGCACCAGAAGTGTATGTAAAGAAAAATATTAAAATTCGTGTTTCTGCTGATTTTTCAACAGGGTTAAACAAATGTTTAGAATCCCATAACTACCCATTACCAAGCCAAGAGGAAATCTTTGCGAATTTAAAAGGTGTTAATTTTTTGTCCAAGCAGGATCTTTCTGAAGCGTATTTGCAAATACAAGTTGAAGAAGAATGTTCAGAGTTAACAACTATAAATATGCACAAGGGATTGTATGAGTTTCCCCGACTTCCTTTTGGGATAAAAATGACTCTAGGTATATTTCAACATGCTAAGGATATTATGCTTGCAGATTGTGATTTCGCAGTTGCTTATCTGGATGATATATTAATTAAAAGTATATCTAAGGAACAACATATCGGGTATGTGAGAAGAGTTTTTGAAAAGTATGAGAATACGCAGATCAAAAAAGAATAAGAACGGATAAAAAGGACATAAAATGTTTCAAAATTATCGAAAAAATATTTTTCAGTGTATATAAAATGGAAAAGAAATGTGGGAAGACGAAGTAATAAGGTCACGAATTGGAAAAGAATGATATATATGGTAATAGAAAAAAAATGGGAACAGAAAAGGTATTGTAATCAGTTTAAAAATAAGGTTTACTGAAGAAAGACTCGCAAGATTGAAAGAACCTATTCAAGTACTGTATGATTCTTTTGACGTACCAAAACCCCAAGAATTCGTTGAATATATAATTATGATTACTAGAAAAAGAAAACGTACAGAAAACTAGAGATGGACCCAAAACGAAAAAAATACAAAGGTCAGTACGTTGGTGAACTCGCCAGAAAGAGGACGAAATAAAATAAAATATTTACTAACAAAAATCTCAAAACTGGGGATATTATGGAGTAAATAACACAACCTCGGTAACACAAATGAACTAGGCAAGACACCTTAAATAAAGAACTCAAAGTGAGTCAGCGAATCCGTTGGAGTCAGTCGGAGAGAATTCTAATGACGTGTAGCCTAAGCAAAACATAATATTATAACGTCTAGGAGTGAGTTATAATAATATGACAGAAATATAGTTTTAAGGTATTTATGGGTTAAAGTGTTCCGTGTTAGGGATAGAGCGTATGTAAATATAAAAGTGGACACTGAGGCCAAACCTCAGCGGGGAGAGTCTGTTACATGCTTAAACGCAATCGTCTGGACATGTGCGCTGTGTTTTTGCTCGACTATTTATATATACCGGTTAGTGATGCATTATGGGTAGGACTATTTTATTATTCTAACAGTTAGTTGGGTGGTGTTACGTGTCGAATTATTTTAGGGTCTATTGAGTCGAAATGATTGCAGATTCGGGTGCAGTTTTATGGCTATGTTTTAGTGTTGTTTGTTAGTTTTTATTATTTATTATGGATTATTTTATTGTTGGTTGTTATTATTATGTTTATTTATGTTTATATGAGCGTTCATAGTTTGTTAATTTGTTTATTTTTTACTTAATTTATTTACTTATTTGTTGATTTGGATTAATTTATGTTATTTATTTTTTATTTATTCATTTTTCATTCTGTACTGCTTGACATTCTCGCCAGAAGATCCAATATGAATATACTTTGGATCTATCTAGAACAGCTGGAAATCGTGTTTTTACCATCACAAAATGACACTAAGCAATATCAAACACAGCACTTTCAAAGTATGTTTGGCGATTAAAAAAAGAACAATAAGAACCCAACCATTATCTGGGAGATAATCGCGAAAGCTAAATCATACAACAGAAAGGGAGCCAGATGTAACTTGTGTTTGTTGGAGAAACTCATATTAAAATACTTAAATAACATTAACTTGCTGAACACGAGATCCGAATTGACGTCTACATGTATCCATAAATCCAAGCATTTGGTCAAACACACTGATCCCGATTCAAAGAGATTACGTAATAGATTCTACAAATATTAATATAATATGTAACAAATATTAATATTCTTAGTACCCATCACTAATAACATTTCTTATATATCTATACACACATATAATCCAATATTACTGTACTCGATTAATTTATAACGTGTGTATATATAATTTCACTTTTATAAGTATAAGGCTTGGTTCCAGATACATTAGATATATAGTCCTGACCTATTATCTTTATATTTGCCCCTTTCTATTATATTTACACCCTGAGTACTAGTTTAAGTTTGTTGGTATACTTATGGTATTTTATGTAATAAAGAGAGTTATCCCACTTGGTATCTTGCTTTCTTTGAATTCAATTTTTAAATTTAAATAATTTTCTATAATTTCAGAAAAAAAAGTAATTCTTCGCCTTCCGAACTTAAGAATTTGAATGATATAAATTATTTATAATTAATTTTAATATCTTAGGCAACAATAATTAAATAGACAAGTTTTAACACAATTTTGAGTCAACAGCACGAGAACGTGAACTCTATAAAGGTCAGATTATGTTCCGCAACTGAAAATTGAAAGAACTGCATAAAACTCGTGCTATCGACGTTGGATATTATGTTTATTGACTAATATATATTTAGAGCTTTTTTCACACAACATTGAGCACTGTATTTTTAACACCTGAAGAAGAAATGTATTTATATGTACGTGCAAGTATATGTGCTTGTATGTATATTCTTTATCATATACATATATATATATATATATATATATATATATATATATATATATATATATATAATGGGAAGTGCTCAGGCGTTCTACACTCCTTAGTTCTAACCTACACAGCTAGGGCTCGCCATGCTACGCATATTGTATTGAACCACTCCCATTCCCTCCCTATTCCGCTGATAAAAAGAAAGCAGCTTCTTCCCGCGAACAACTGCTTTGTGCAACCACTCCCAAGATGATGTATTCCCGATCATTACTAACTTAACCTGTTCAAGTCTAGGCTTAATCGTCATCTTCCCCACTTATTCGCATAAACTGTGCTTCTTACTCTGTAACTTCTATCTCGAGTGGCTCATGTGCCCTGTAAAGTGTGAAGGTCACTGTATTGTATATATATATATATATATATATATATATATATATATATATATATATTAATATATGTTAAATAAGTAAAATTATGTAATCAATTTTCTGGCGCACAGTGATTGACCACAACCGTCAGTTTCATTCATTCACGCAATCATCAGGCAATATTTTATCTCAAACTTGCCTGTGGGTATGAAATTTCCCATTTACGCACTACAGATGCCGACCGCCTGACAATTGCATGAAAGTATGAAACTGACGATCGTGGTTGGTCACTGGGCGCTAGAAATTTGATTCATAATTTAGCAAAGCTCTTACACTTAATATGACAATATGGCTAGCGGCACTTTTTCTTTTCAGTGTACACATATACCAGACTCATTTTAAGAGCTACTTATATATATATATATATATATATATATATATATATATATATATATATATATATATAAAAACAATAGGAAAACTGTAATAGTTGCCGACGCGTTTCGTCCGATGTGAACTTTCTTGTGGTGATATCGTTTATATTGCTGTATTGACGGATTCGACCATTTCTTTTGATTTCTTGATACTGTTGAATCCGTCAATACAGTAATAAAAACAATATCTCCACACGTGACTGTAAATGACGTAATTTCAGTTAACAGTATGAAAATAGCGTTCTCTAAATTCTTCCAGTTGATAAGGACATTTTGTTTTGTTAATATTAGTTACTTCGTTTAATAAATTCATTTCGTTTTGCCTTGAGAAAGTCTACATCGGACGAAACGCGTCGGCAACTATTACAGGTTTCCTATTGTCTTTTATATTTATAAATATTGCCTTTTTCTACAGGTTAACTCTGAGAAAATTTTCACACACACACACACACACACACACACACACACACACACACACACACACACACACACACACATATATATATATATATATATATAATGGCCAACAAGTAATCTACTTGAAAAACATGCTGTGTCAATTTACTATTATGTTCTAGACCAGAAAATCTGAGTTCGACCAGAAAGGTTAATGTATTCATTTTGTTTATTAAGATACACAACACACCTTAAATAGCTACAAGCCTAGACATAAAAATATTTACAAGGTTCATTGGCTGAAGGAATTGGTTTCTTCAACATTGGTTTAGTCCGAGACAGAGTCTAGATTTGATTAACGGCTTTCTAAATTCCAAGGGGAATTATTAAAGAATTCACTGCATCTTGTATCCACGTGTTAGAAAATAGCAATAAAATTGGTGGTCAGGTGTCAGGAGGTCAAATTATTCTTTCCCCTGGTCCAAGGTGTCTAAAACTTTACTAGTTGCATTTGAAGATAATGACTGCATTCTACAACAGGCAAAATATTTCTATAAGAAAGTCTGAACATGAAATCGCCAATGAAAGGTAATATCTCATTTCATACTGAAGACTATTCATTTTCTAGGGTGAGCATAGTCAGACACACTAAGAATCGATATAATTATATAATAGTCTGCGGGATAACCGTGTAGACCGAGGCATACATTTAAGGTACGCAATTGCTCGAGACTGCTTGGCCAACTGAGACTGATATATATTTATGCATGACATCTATAAGGCAAAATATCTTGTCAGCCATTCCAGGAGAATCATTCTTATCATTGCTTTATATTGCTATATACAAATTGTCTTCGATCCCTAGCCATTTCATTGCTAGAGTAAGAAATCTCATCATGAAATATTACTTGCAATATATCTCGTCAGCCGTCCCAGGAAAATCATGGCTTTCACGAGTTTTATCCTTATTTATATATCGTCGTGAAACTATCCGATTCACTGTCAGAATCAGAAGACACACCCAAAATATATTTCTAGTCAGTTGCTCCAGAAATATCATTGGTTTCAATGATTTCATCTTCATTCACGAACGGTCCCCAGATGAATTGCCAGAGCATGAAGACACAGGACAAAGCTGCTTCTTGTCACTAGTTCCAGAAAAACAATTATTTTTATTGAATTCATCATCGTTTACAAATTGTTTTCAAACGCTATCCAAGCCCTTGCGAGAATAGTAATGAACAATATATATATATATATATATATATATATATATATATAACAGTGAACATTGAAGTCAACACGCGACCTGACAATTGCATCCACCATGAAACAGCCTGTTGCCTCTGAGTGTTGATTACAATGTTCGCTTTTATATTTATATTTGCATACGCCCTGTCTCTGATATTGAGCTCTTTATCTCATAAATATAGCAGACCTTAAAACTATATTTCTTATATATATATATATATGTCAATAATTCCAGTAAAACTCATAAGGTTCAATGACTACATCATAATTTAAAATTTGCCGCCAAACATTATCCTGTTCTCTGCTTAGAAGAGATAAGATAAAGATATTTATTCTCATTTCTTCCAGAACAGACTTAATCATTATTTTGAAATCGTCTTGAAAGACTATCAAATCCCTTGCTAGAGTGAGAAAACACAGAAAAAGCTATTTCATGTCAACCGTTTGACGACAATTATCGATTTTAGTGACTTCATCATCATTTACAAATTGTTTTGAAACAATGATTCGTTGCCAAGGTAAGAAAATCCCGAAGAAAGTTATTTCTCTTACGATGTCTAATAAGATTAAGATTAAGTCGTCCAAAACATTTATTTATTTGTTTTGAAAAAAAATGGACTATACAGAAACCTTACTGCCTAGGTAACCGCCCGTGAGGAAAATAAATCAAATGGCGTTTTCAGTTCATACTCCCAGTCTCATGGAAATTGTCATTCAATGAGCAGAAGGTTTGTTTGGGAATTGAGTTTATTTTCAAATCATGTTTTATCTTTGGTATATAAAAAAAGCTGTATTTTATCATTACTTCAATATTTAAAGAAAACATTTCTGTTAATGACAAAATTGATTTTTCATTGGATAAAATTTTACTTTGTTTAATTATAATTTTTAAAACATGAATGATGAATGATGTTAATGGAATATCGGATGTCTCCAAAATGTATACAGACTATTGCAACGTATAGCTCAAGCCAACTTGCTTTCTTTACAGATTTACGCGTTAGTCTTACAAATGTCGCCCAGTCTTAAGTTTGAACAAAGAAAGCTTATCCTGGAATGATACTGGAAGTACAAAAATGCAGTTGAAGTTCAAAGATTGCATCGAAAAGTTTCATTCAGATTCATCCGCTCGGGTTACAATCTCACTAATTAGAGATAAGTTTGAAGCTGATGCAACTGTACACGATGTGCACGAGACGGGTTCCGGAAGACCATAGATATCAACCACGCCCTGTGAAGCAAGAAAGGGTGACGGAAAATTTTCACAGAAGTTCAAGAAGCTTATCGAAATGTTGATTGCTGCTTGTGATTCTATTGCGTCTCGTTTTCAGCAATGTCTGGATCATAACAGACATCATTTTGAAAACATGCAATGACAAAATCTTAAGAGCATGCATTTAGAATAAATGATGCCTTCATATGTATTATTTAAATTAGATATAGTTGGTTCTAGTTTCTTGAGAAAGCTTAAAAATGTGTATACATGTTTGAAGGTACCCTGCTGTATATATATATATATATATATATATATATATATATATATATATATATATAGAGAGAGAGAGAGAGAGAGAGAGAGAGAGAGAGATAGATAGATAGATAGATAGATAGATAGATAGATAGATAGAATTTTCTTTGGTTTTGATTGCGTGAATTCATTCTTTGTTTGTCCTCAACTTTTAATAGAGTTCATGTATCGATCGATGTTCTTATACTGAAGTAAGTTTAAATTAATTACTGTGTCATTATCGATTAAAAATCAAAGATTGGAATGGACTTTTGTTATTAAAATATGCCCGCCTGTAATCGTCCATTCCGCACCTAATTCTTCCTAATCAGATCAATATCCTGACAACAAATTGGTGCCTATTAAATCGATCATGCCGTGACCTATAAGAGATGTAGTGTTTTCCTACTCAAAATTTCTAACACAGTTACCGAATATGACTTCGACAACTCAACAATCTACAATTTATTCCCCTTACAGATGACAGAATTAGTTTTGCATTCAGTTATAATATATATTTTTTTAAATTTCTCTTTTGGTGTTCTCAGTATCTCAACAAATACAGGCAATAGACCTAATTAAAAAAGAAACTCTTTGAAGTCACCGATACTTTGCAAAGAGGCGCGTGACTGTTGGTGTCGGCTCATGCATGATATCCGGTGTAGTTTGGTTTCATATTCTGTGACAAAGCAAAACAATAACTTTTTATTATTCTCGTCTTTTAATAAAGTTTTTTCTTATATCTTTTTACACTCAGTAACCTCTGTGTCTTAGTGACTTTATTGCCTTGCTTGGGATAAAATGATAAAAAAAAATCTTTTAATATTTGATTTCTGACGCTCCAAGTCATCGAGATTTCAGTTGTTATTCTTCATCAAGTGTTTGTAAATATAAATTTCCCTGGCACCTCAGAACCTTAGAACATTGCCTTTTATTAAATTGAACGGTCAGTAAATTTTCAAGTGTCTACAACAGTATTTTTCAAAGAGTAAAAGAAGATGATTCCCAAAAATGGCTTTTTGAGCCAGGGAAGAAAGTGTGAAAGAAAGTATTTACATTCGGACTAAAATACTCTTCATTATTATTGTCAGAACATTTCGACAGTTGTATCTTTTGTCATCATCAGGTATCTGTTGATCAATGTAAACTACAGGGAATATTCAAACTGAACCCTTTATTTAATTTGCTGGCATAGATTGTCGTAGTTTAAGAATATCTCGTCTTGTTCCCTTTGCAGTAACACACACACACACACGCACACACACACACACACACACACACACACACACACACACACACACACACACACACACACACATATATATATATATATATATGTATATATAATGGCCAACAAGTAATCTACTTGAAGACATGCTGTGTCAATTTACTATTATGTTCTAGACCAGAAAATTTGAGTTCGACCAGAAAGGTATATATATATATATATATATATATATATATATATATATATATATATATATATATATATATGAACAAACAATGCTAATCCGAATTATATCACCCCTAACTGTAATCACCCACCGTCGGTCATTCAGCATATCCCATCATCTGTTGAACGTCATATTAACTAAGAAAGAGTCGTTTGATAAGCATAAAACTGTCTATATTAAAATTTTTAGTGAGAGTGGATACAGAAATTCTGTAAATTTGTAGAAAATTATACTTATTCTAGGAAGAAGAATAGAAACAGGAAGATCATCTGGTATACACCGCCACTCAATAAATTAGTCCGTACCAAGTTGGGACACAAGTTCTTAAACTTAATTGATAAACATGTTCCTAAAAGTAATCAAATTTACAATCGAAATACCCTAAAAATTTGCTATAGTTGTACTAGTAATCTGGAAAAAATTAAATAACAAAATAATAAAACACTTAAATTTTATGTCAATAATAACTGTAATGCAGGTACCAATTCAAATATATCCCGTGTAACTGACTTATGTAATTGTAGGAGTTTTGACCAGTCTCCATTATCTAACAAATGCTTAACGGAATCAATTGTATATATGTGTTCTGTTTCATCTATTGAAGATCCCGGAAATATTAGGTTGTGTATTGGTTGCACAAAGAATGCTTTTAAAAGACGATACTATAACCATCTATCTTCATTTACTAATGCGAACAAACGGAAGATGACTTCACTTTCTAAGTATTTTTGGAAATTGAAAGAAGAAAACGAGGCGCTTAATCTTAAATGGAAGATCCTCAAACAAGCTAGAACTTCTAGATTTTTACATGAACTGTGTCTTCTATGTATACAGGAGAAAATGAGTATTATTAAACTTTTGAATAGTCGTCAATTGTTAAATCAGAGATTTGAAACTACTGCAAATTGTAGGCACATTAAAGATTTAACCTTACAATCTTGTTAAATTTTTAAATTAATAATTACTTCTGTTATGTTATTTTACCTTCAAATAAACATTTTAATGTTATTCCTACTGATCTATCTTAAATTAAGTCCCTAAATAGCTTTGTACTTGTATATTACTCGTAACAATGTTCGTTGTAGATGGGTTGATACTTATATTACGAGGTATATAGTTTGGTAATAGTTTTTAAATTTGTAAATTTTATATAAATATTCTATATTTTATATTTTATTTATTTTTAAAAATTTTAATTTTAATGTAATATTTTGTATCGTCAATTTTATTTTGTATGTCTAATGTTTTTACTTCTTAAAGTGCCTTTTATTTACATACTATGTTTAATTTTATTAAATAATATGTTGTTTTCTTCAAATAATGTCAAATTTTATTGTTACATTGTATCAAAAATCTTTCTATGTAGCAAACACATGCGGTAAAATTTGAATCTTTCGTGTAGAACTTTTATTTTACTGTTAACTTTCTTTCATTGGCTGATTTCTTATCAAAACTTCTATTGTTTTCCTTTCTTCATTTCTTTCTGTGTTGCTTTTTTATGTTTCTTCCTAAATTTTTATATTTCTTTTTTTATCCTCTTCTTTTTTGCTTTCGCCTACTTATATTATTTTGTTTTTTCTTTTCCTTTTATGGATTTATTTTATATTTCTTTCTTTTCCTTGTATGATATTTCTTCTTATGTCTTCTTAAATTTTAAATAATGTTAAAAAAGTGATGTTTCATAAGTAACATTTTTAAATGAAATCATTAATAACCAAGTTTTTTCATCAACTGATGAGATGCTTACCTTTATGCATCGAAACAAATATGCATCTTTGCAGTGTTTGTTTGTTTGTCCGTATGTAACAACTTACAATAAGGCTCAAACACTAATATTCCATGGTTATAATTTATTACATTGAAATCGTAATCACAATCCAATTCATCAGACATACAAATTCAAAAAGCTTACTCTGTCCTGGACATTGAATTCTACCTGGATTCTATCCTCTTGGGTATATATATATATATATATATATATATATATATATATATATATGTATTGACAATTACTAATATTATCTATCTATCTATCTATCTATCTATCTATCTATCTATCTATCTAACTCTCTGTCTCTGTCTCTCTCTCTCTCTCTCTCTATATATATATATATATATATATATATATATATATATAATGGAAAGTTCTCAGGCGAACTACACTCCTTAGTTCCATCACTACGCATATTGTAGTGAACCACACTCATTCCCTCCGTATGACATTGGTGAGAAGTTCCACTCAAGAAGCTTCTTCCCGCGAACAATATATATATATATATGTATATATATATATATATATATATATATATATATATATATATATATATATATATATATATATATGGACAACTGCAAGACTTACGGCCACATCACTTTGAAAACACCGGTCTCCGATCATCGAAATTAAGCAACGTCGAGCCTGGTCAGTACCTAGATGGGTGACCGCTTGGAAATACCACATGCTGTAAACTTAGATGTGCGAGTAGTGTAACGGATAATGGCTTTGAGAGTCGAGTTTCAATTCCCTTTCGTTTCGTTATATTCACTTGGGAATACTCTTGGTAAAGCTATGAATCCACTTCTCCCCAAACTATAGGTTAATTAGTAAGACTTGCATCACGAAACCATTATTATCTCAATATAAAGTCTTATAACTTATAAATATTTTCTGCCTTTAAATAAGGCTTGATAAGCCTTAGAAAACGAATCAATCAATCACAACTGTAAAGCCAATCGTAAATTAATAGTACCATATATACTCGTATATAAGCCAACTTCATGTATAATGCAGCCATGAACTTTCCCCCTCCTAGAAAATATTTACCAGTGTATAGTGCAACTGGTCACCGAAAATGCATGATTTTTAATCTCTTGAAAAAAGTACCAGTGTATAGTACGAATCTCCATTTTTGCGTACAAAACCGATCATAAAAGCTCGCACTATAACAAAGTATAAACCGTAAAAAAACTTGGTTTGTAAAATGGAAGCGCCTCACGAAGCATATTTCAAGAAATATTAGTTTTCCAGATTGTTGTTCAAGAAATCTTGGCTTTCCAGATTTATATATGCTTAATTCATATATTCAAACAATAAGGAACATGGGGTCGCAAGAGGAGGAAGGTTACGTGAGACTCTGAGAGCCACTGGTCTACAACACGAGTGGGGAACCCTTTTGTGCATGAAGGCCACATTAAAATTCATTGTCATTCATAGAGGAAGCATTCAGCAAGTGATTTTTTGCAGTTATACATTTTATAACTTAGGCAAACAATTCATGAAATAGAATTTAATAAATATATAAGCTAATAAAACAGACATTATAAAACTGAAACACAAGACATGTTCAAACAAATACCTTTATTCCTCTTTTAGACAAATTAATGACTTCCTTGACATTGCTTCTTTCAAGATAGCATTTTGATATCAGGCTCTAACGTGATGTTTTTTTAGTTTTAATTGGTCTTACAAATGCTCATCTGTCAGATGTGTTCTCAATGAATTCTTGATTTATGCCAAATACAAGAATATGGATTCACAACTCTATGTTGAAGAAAAATGTTGAAAGTCGGCGTGCATGTTCAAGAAGGCGAGTATATTCTACTGCCCTTTTACAAATTTCAATGGGATCTTTCTTGCTGTCAAACAGAGTTTTCAAGATACCGTCTTCAGACAACTCAATAAGCTCAATTTGTAACTCCTCGGAAGCCTCTGATACATTACCCAGGTGAGGCTGAAAAGTAATTTTCAGGGTGACGTTATGCTTTTCAAAATCACTGAATCATCTGTATTCTTCTTCTATTAATGAGTCTAAAACTGACTGGTATTCCTGAAAATATTCATAGACATTCTCTTTCACTCATTACTTTCAACAAGTAGGGGAGTGTTTTTTTTTGTTTTTTTTTGGAAAGATTTGACTGGGCAAGAAAGGACTTGAAAAATTGTTCCTTCTAAATTGAATATTTTTTTTTGCCACATAACTCGTATTGATTTATTTTTGTCATGTAACAACATTTTGAACTCATTTTGCTTTATCCTTGTATCACATACGTATGTAGCATCTCTGTGAAATGTTGTATGTGATAATTCACAAAACTTATTGTTTTCTTTGGAAAAGTCAATTATTTGCTCTCGTAAAGACAAAATTTTAACTAGTACGTGTCCTTGTGATAACCAGCGTAGTTCTGAGTAATAAGTAATAAGTAATAAGGCAAATCTATACTAATTACGTCGTCATCTATGATCAACATGTTTCAAAACTTACGATACCTCCTGGCATTTGCTCGTATCCAGTTCAGAGTAATTATAATATTTTCTGAGGTGTTATTTAAAATAGATTTTTCACAGAGATGTTGCTGGTGCAGAATTCTATGAAAAAGTGTATTTGGAGCAGTAGTTTCTCTTTTTAAATGGGAAATGAATCCTTCCTTTTTAGCCATCGTAGCTGGAGTACCACCAGTACACACACTTATCAATTTAGTAAGATTCAGTCCAACCTTATGATATTTCTTTTTGAAGTTATTAAAAGTATATATTCCTAGTGTCTTTCATTTAAGGATGCCTAAAGCAAGTATTTTTCAATTAATTGAAAATTGTCAGTAATGAAATACAATACTTGTGCCAAATGAGTGAAATCTGTCTCGTCATCCAAAGTTAAGGAGAAATATACATTGTCTTTTCTTATTATATTTTGGAGCTGCTCTGTTACATTGCTGGCCAATTCATGCTGTCGATCTGCATTAGTCCTTGTTGAAAGAGACACATTTTTATATTTGTTAATTTTATCTGGATCTAAACATTTTACGACTTCTACAATCGCTTCTTGAATCGCTGAATAGTTTACCTTTTTTCCAAGCAAATATGGAACTTTGTAGCTTGCTTCTGTTGTAGTATTTCTTGAATTTAATGCCGAATGGAATAATTGTCTCTGCTTTTGCTTTCCATCCTTTAGTTTCTGCAGTGCAATCCTTCGAGCTTCACCCTCCGACTTAGCCTATTTATCGTCTTTATGAACAGCATAATGTTAATACGCGTTGCATTTTTTAATTGTTGAAATTGCAGTATCATAAAGCAAGCAAGACATTTTACCGCTGTTAAACATTAAAAATTAGTGCAATTCCCATTCATCATTTTCTTTTTTCAATGTTAGTTTTAATTTTTTGGACATAATGGGTTAAAATTAATAGAGAATTGATAAATAAATGAATAAATATTAGCAAAAAGATAAATAAATATTAGCACAAACAAAGAACTAGGCTTATATATGCATTGTTGTTATTGAAAATCATGCTAATTATCTGCATCAGAGATCAGCATACAAAATCAAAATTAGTAAAGATACTACGGGCAGTGAAAATATGCGAGCATCGTCATTATTAAAGTTGAATTATCGCCTCAAATAAGAAAAAGAAATTTTATGATGAAAAGGGAAATTTTGATGGCCTGCCTAAGGAAATATAGTTGTGGGAACCTGGCAACGCTGCTCAAAAGCACAGTAGTGGAGCTGACATCTAAATGTCCAGCTTCGACTCCGGCTCCAACATTATGAAATTTTTGGCTCCAGCCCCAACATTTTGAAATTTATTGGCTCCGGCTCCAACATTTTGAAATTTACTGGCTCCAGCTCCAACATTTGTGAAATTTACTGACTCAGACACGAACATTTTGAAATTTACTGGCTCCAACTCCAACATTTTAAAATTTACTGGCTCTAGCTCCAACATTTTGAAATTTACTGGCTCCGGTTCCAACATTTTGAAATTTACTGGCTCCGACTCCAACATTTTGAAATTTACTGGCTCCAGCTCCAACATTTTGAAATTTACTGGCTCCAACACCAATATTTTGAAATTTACTGGCTCCAGCTCCAACATTTTCCGGTTGAAGCTCCGGCTCCGGTTCCTAGCGCAAGCTAGTCTCACAGTGATGAATAATCCTCCGCTGTTGTTAATCTCTTATTATTGATCATAATATAATCAATAATTGATTTCTGATAACAATATAAAATTAGCAACACATTTTAGTACAAAACAATTATCCTTTGTTAACTATAAGTTCAATATTTCAGTTAAAATTTCAAAGAACAAATAATATTGAAAATATACGAAATTCGTTGTTAATTGAAGTGGTGTGAGATTAAAATTTGAAAGGTGATAAGTGAAAAGTGTCAATATTGAAACTATTTTCTTACACAGGTTGAGAAGCAGTAAGGAGGCTGGTAGGAAGTTGGCGTATAATTTTACCAAGGAGAGTTTTTCGCTGCTCGAAGAGAACGGAATTTAATTTTTTTATATTACAGCAATCCTTCGTTCGGTTAGAGTTCTTCTGTAGTAAAAGTTTTTCTTTGTAAGTTGAGTAGTAGAAATAAATTTATCAACAATATTCTGAAAGTCCAACTGATAAATTGAGTTACATTTGCATCCTTCTATGTCCAAATTCTCTCCTTTTTTTGCTGTCTGTTGTCAGCACTTTGTATCTGTTCATAGGACAGTTTATTTTCTCGCACCAACTGGTGAATGTCTTTCTTTTACCCTAATTTCCCAAAAGCGATGCTTCTCAGTGGTTGAATATTTATTTCTAGCATAGGCGCGAGAATTTTCTCTTCGTTTCTCCAGTTTCCCCAAGGCGAGGACTCGTTGTTTGAATAATTACTTCACACCAAGTCGCAAATTTATTTGCTTGAATTGGCGATTTTGCTAGTCAAGCTAAGGAAGTTGTTTTAATTTTTTGCTCTCTAAAATAGTCATACTTACGTTATGAAAAAATTAAACATAAACACTGACAAAAGATGGTTTGAATTTTGTGGTCTTCTTTCTAGCTAAATTTTGTTTTCATACATTATGTACAATCTTTTTTATTTTAAATATGTTTATCCAGTTTTTCTTATGGAGAAAGAAAAAGAAGAAAACGAAGCTCGCCAGCTGAAATTGTTAGTAAGGCGAAGGTGAAAAGTTAGTCAAGGCGTAACAAATAGAGACGTCAGTAAGTCACTAACTAACGAAGACTGTTGTTACAAGCAGAATAATATTAATGTGGTGATATATATAATTTTGCTAAAAAGATCTTAATGGTTCTAAGTTAAAACCAGAAAAGAAACCTTAGCCAACTCAAACAAACACTAGTAATTTATTTTTGATCACCAATAACACAAGCTCAGAATGATAAATTTAATTATTGCTGAGAATAAGGAAATTTTATTGTGAACTTTTAGTTTGGGGAGTTGGAGTTGGGGCTAGTACATTTTTGCTACCTTCATTTCCAACTTTTCTAAATTATCTGGCTCTACAACCCAGCTCAAAAGTTGCAGAAGGCCGCATGTGATGACCCAGAATGCTGCATGTTCCCCAACCCTGTCTATAATTTTACCGTGGTACTTTAGTATTTTTGGAAAATCTAAACTTTTAAAGAATTACCTCTATGTCAAGCTTCGAAGCATAAGTGGAAATTAATTTTATTTAGATTAAATTATTTCTTCGATGTTCCGTGTTCCTTCAGAAGATTGGCGATCATGGCTCCCCACAATTTCTTTTCCTTCAAAGCATATGGACCCGAGGGTATCTCTGTAATAGTCATTAAGGAGTGTGCTCCCGAACTGTCCTCTGTTCTCTCTAAACTGTATAATAATCGCTGCCTCTTGCTTTCCTGCCTGTTGGAAATTATCATCTGTTGTTCCGGTTTTTTTTTTCACCATTTAACTATCGGCCTGTTTTGGGAAACTCGTAGAGGCCCTAATCATTGCTGAATTGGTTCATTATCTCTCACCACAGGTTCTTTTCTGAGACAAGCAATACAGATTTTATTTCTTCAGGTTAACTCCTGATGTAATAGCGATAATTGCGGAAAGAGTCTATCACGCTTTCGATAAAAACGGTGAAAACCGGACTGTAATTTTTACCATCTCGAAAGACCTTGACTGGGTCTGGTATCCAGGTCATCCCCACAAGTTCAAAAGTTACAGTATCCCCGGGCACATTTTTGAGATGATCCAGTTCGTCCTATCAAATCGTGAAATGAAAGGTGTCCTTAACGGCCACTCGTCTACATCCTTTCCCAGGGCTCCATCCTTGTTCGTACGCTGTTTTTAATCTCCATTAACAACCTTCTCAATGACATCAGATCTCAATTTAGCATATACGCTGACAACACTACCATATATTACTGCCTCGGTACTAAGGCTGATCAAGGTCCAAATGGCAGCTGACGTAAAAAATGACCTCAAGACCGTCGTTAACTGGGGCAAAAGTTGGCTTGTCAATTTTAACGCCTTCAAAACTAAACTTCTCTTTATTAATCATCTGAGAGACCTCTCTCTGCTTTCCATCAGCATTCCAAGAAAGTGACTCATTGCGCCTTCTAGGGCTAACGCTCTCCGCTGAGATGAAATTGTTAGGTTATATCGAATCCATTGCCAGGTCAGCTGCTAAGAAATTTCGTTCAGCGTGTCGGGCGAGGCAATTCTTCTCTCCTGAATCTATCTTGAATATTTATAAGTCTACCATTCGTCCATGCTTAGTATATTGCTGCTATATATGGCCCGGTGCCCCAGCGATTTACCTGGAGCTTCTTGCTAAGATCCAAAGAAGAATCTGCGATATTATTGGTCCTGATCTGGCGGCTCGGCTTCAGTCACTTGTCCACCACCGTAAGGTTGCCCCTCTGTGCCATTTTTTATAAATAATTTCATGGTAACTGTTCAGATGAGCTCTTTGCTATCGTACCTAGATTGTATGATTTTAAGCACAATTCTAGACTGGCGGCGAGATCCCATCAATTTACAGTTGAGTTAGCTAGATGTACCCGTAACTTCTTCGCTAACAGTTTCTTATCTCACGCTTCTGGTTTGTGGAACTCACTCTCGGCTCAATGCTTCCCAGCCAACTTTAATCAGCAAGAATTTATATGCAATGCCAATTGCTATCTACTACCCTCCCGAATGCACTTTTCTCTTTCTACTCATTGCTAACGTTTCTGTTCCTAATTCCTGCACACCCTGAAACCCCTTATGTGTTAGTGGCTGTACTGCCTTACGTGGGGTGACACTGATTAAAAAAAAATCTTAGATATTTTTTCGTTTTTTTTTTTAAATCTATCCTAACCCCTGTTTTGCCATCCATTTACTCAAGCCCTCTAAGTAGGTTATGCGTTGTTTTCCTCTGACCCTCTTGCCTTATTGTCTGTCCTGTGAGTATCAAAAGTCATTTTACTTGATTTTACAAGTACTGGAGCGAACTTCAGAAAGAGGGAATTTTCTAACACACAACTTAAGTCTATTTTTTTTCTGTAGAAGACGAGAAAAGTTGTAATTAGAAAATTATTATTTAATTCTTATTATTTTTAAACGATATAAAGTAACAAGTGACGCATGAAGAAAATTAAAAAAAAAAGGAATTTACTGTAGATCGTGCAACTTAAAATTAGTCGTTTATATTCGTTGACCCAGTCAAGTGTTAAGATTACTTCTCGCATAATACCGCATTCATAGCGAGTGAAAAGAGAGACGCAGGCAGAATTATATCTGTAAGTTGGAAATAGAATTGAGTCTACAGCAATGTGCATATCAATGTGTGTGCAAGAGAAACGGTCGCTCACTTTTTTGATTCTGAATTTCCAGATAGGAAATTGGCAGGTACGAATTCCCATGAGCTTCCTACTGTCGACAAAGTTAATTCCGGTTATACTCAGCAGAAAAAAAAGGTCACTCTGACCAAAGAAAAAAATAACATTCACTTTTGCTGAGAGAAGAGATGATTTTGTTGAAAGTCATTTTGACAGAAAGCCTTCGTCTTGAAAAGGCGATCGCCATTTTTAACTGAGGTGATGTAGACGAACGTGATATCAGAAGGATATCTAAATTAACTTTGTATTCAAGAAAGAAAAAAAAACACTGATTACTTTGAAACCCGGGTTATGAGAAAACTAGCTGAAGTAGTCGTCTACACATGATCAAATGTTAAAACTTAAAATTATATCTGGTTATAATGACAATGAAACGGTTTTAAATATGATGGTAAGTTGTTGTTTTCGCCAGGATCGGTTTACGAGAAACTAATAAAATTATTGGAACAGGCACAACTCTTAGATTCTTTATGATGTGCAGGTGGTGCAATATTAATCGGCTTGAGACGATAAATCGGCGAGCGAAGTTCGAATTTCGGTCGGGGTTGTTAAATTTATTTTCACTTAAAAACACTTGTGAGAAATATTAATTCATCTCTTC
>OZ038485.1:108094325-108121825 GCA_964036315.1 Acanthosepion esculentum | reverse complement strand
ACATCATGCCAATATTGAGGGCTACAACTTCTCCAATGACAAAATTGTTTCATTTTTAATGAAGTTCAGAAAATCTTTAAAAATAAAAGAATGAATGCTTTAAACAAAGTTATGGAAACGAGATACATTACACTATCTATTAGCTCTATCACAACTACAATTGAAATATATATATATATATATATATATATATATATATATATATATATATATATATATATATATATATATATATATATATGTATATGTATATATATATATATATATATATATGTATATATATATATATAAAATTTTATAAATTAACTGATTTAAAATATGGTTAAATCAGTTAATTTATAATATTAATGCTCTGTACATTTATATTGAGCACTATTGTGTAAAAATAAAAATATCTATAAGAACACCGGATTATATATCTTACTGTTCTTTCTTTTTATTTATATATACATATATATATATATATAAATTTAGAGAAACCGCAAGCGTTTTTGGTTATAATGTGGATTTGTTTTCGTGTATATATTATATATTATTCTTCATATTTTTGCTACACGTGTTTCCGGTCTCATTACATTCTTTACGCAAATTAAAGGAGTCAGTTCTTGAAGGAATAAATTCCCTTATTTTCTTTTAATGTTTCACTGTTCATTTTCTGTAATTGTAGTGAGTCTTAATCTCATTTTTGGACTGTGGCAAAAGTGAATTCGTGCCTAAATCAATCATTAGGTTTGGTCTTAGTGGTGGCGATGACAGATATGTTTATGATAGATGTCCCTCTCCTATATATATATATATATATATATATATATATATATATATATATATATATATATATATGTAACCCCGAAACATCAAATTATCTTGATAAGCAATTGCAAATCAATGAGTCTTCATACAAGCAGACTATACAAAATTGTTTCTTTTGTTTTTATTATCATTTACTGTTTTGTTTGCGTTTAGTTTTGGACAGATTCCACTTTCCAAAGTCGTTAATTGGTACAAAAAATCTTTCTCGCAAGGTTGAAGCAGTAAACAATAGAACAAAATAGATACGAATCAATGAGAAACTTCAAAGCAATCGTAGTCAAAATTCACACATTTACCGCTTGCCTCAGTTTTCCCACAGCAAATAACTGACGCATGTGAACGTTAGATGATACGGTCAGGTCTGCTTATTGCGGTAAAGTAGTTTAACTTCTTCTTCTTCTTCTTCTTCTTCTTCTTCTTCTTCTTCTTCTTCTTCTTCTTCTTCTTATTATTATTATTATTATTATTATTATTATTATCATCATTATTATCATCATCAATCTGTTTATTGTTGTTGCTTTTCATTTCTTATGATTTGACCTTTGTCACAACCATTTAAAAAGTCTTTAATCTCAAACTTTTTTCTTCTATGTGCCGTGTCCTTTCAGAACGTCTACGATCATGGATCTCCATAACTTTAATAACATTAATAATTATTTGTCTTTTCGCCATTCCTTTTTGTTTATTATTATTGTTTTATTGCTTATTACCAGTGTTTTTGTTATATTAATATTTCTAATAAATTTGTTTATTTTAATATTATTGCTTTTACTGATTCTTATTATTGTTTTTATTTCTTATTGTTTTGTCGTTTATTATTACTTATCGATTTTACTTATTTATTATTATTATTATTATTATTATTATTATTATTAGTAGTAGTAGTAGTAGTAGTCACTGAGTTTTTACACGAATTGTAGCTGGTGGCTTTCTAAAAATATCACGTTTTCTCACTATTCCAGCTGTCGTCGTCTCGATCAGTTCGAGTTTTCTTTGGAGCTCCATTTCTTCCAAACTTTTTGGAAAAAAAATTTGGAGGATAATAATAATAATAATAATAATAATAATAATAATAATAATAATAATAATAATAATAATAATTTTCTTGTTCTTCTTGTTCTTCTTTCGCTTTCTCTTCAATACAATCCTTTACCGAGGCTTCGAGCAAAAGAAGGAAACAAATATATAAATTTTGTCTGCAAAAAAATCTATGTTACATAATACTTAACTTGTACAGTGTATCTTATTTTCATTGATAGTATTCTCTTGAGAAGTTGAGTAGCTCTAAACAGTGCATTAAAAAAGCTCTTGCAAAATAAGGGCTCGCAGAGATCTTGCAAATGTTCTTGCCTGCATCCTTTTTGATCGCACCCAGGGTTCCAACTGTTATTATTATCACAGCAGTCTTTTCAGTTTCAAGATCCTTACATTTATTTATTTTGTCATATTCTTTATCATATGTATTTTTACCTGTTGGTCGTATATAATGGAGGCGCGGATGATGTAAAGGCTATTGACACGGAAAGCGTACTGAGTTCAATTTCCGCTCTTATCGGTTTCGTTCATTTCGCGCCAATACGCTTGAAAAAGGCATGGATATGTTAAATCGCAGTGCCGACTGGACTCTCTTGAAGTGACAACCTGTCTAGAAGAACAACGCTGCATTAAAACAAACACGAAGAAGGATGGACTCCGTCAGACTAATCACTGCTGCAATGGCTGTAGTAAACGTGGTGCCTCTATGACCCTATATGGTTACAGGACACACACACACACACACACACACACACACACACACACACACACACACTGCCATATCTGTGAAAAGGCAATTTTTGTGTACAGTCGTTAATCATTGGTCTATCCGTATCAAAGTATTAATGGTAAAGTCCCAAAGAATATAAACGTCTATGAAAATTATTATTAGTTGTTGTTGTTGTATTTCCTTTGATTTTTATTGTATACTCATTTCCTTCCCAGTCACATGGTCAGAAATGGCTTCATGACATTTTTATTGATCCTTTTAGTAAAAAAACAAAACAAAAATAATCTTAAGATAACACACATTTTACATAAATAAAGCTCTTTGTAATGTGTGACCTATACTTGTGAGTACAACTTCTTGAATTTCTTGAAGGCATGGCCTACCAGGAAGGCCTTCAATTAGTCTTTCGGAACTTTTTCTGAACAATACGAGAGTTCTAAATCCGACTATTGATGTCCTCATGTGCCATAATTTTAGGATTTTCACTTTAAACTCCAAATAAAAATTACACGGTTTGACAGGAATGATTGTATTAAATCAAACAATCTACCTGAAATACCAAAACCCTGAAGCTTGCTAAGAAGGCCGGCATGCCAAAATCTATCAAACGCTTTGGAGATATCTAGAGCCACAGCACGGGCTTCTCCTTTATTATGAAGTAAATTCGTGTCGAGCGGCCAGAGAACGACAAGCGAGTGCATAGCGAGGGGATTAATGGTTAGTGATCTTAGTTTTCTGGTTGTCTGTGGCTACTGAATAGTAAGTTCCATCGTGTTTGACTTGTGCTATAGCTAAACATAGTAAACAGCTACTTTGGTCGACACGCAGTTGACTAATGGTTATCGAAATAGACTGGTTGACTATTCGTACTTAGTTGTCAGTTCTATCGTAACTGAATGACATATATTAGTAACCTTGCAGCCCATAGTATCATGAATGAACAGCGTACCCTGCAAATTAGAAAAAGCCATAGCAAAAATAAAAAATCAATAAATAATATAAATAAATAAATAGAAACACTTTTTGGATTCAGTGGGCTGTTATAAAATCCAACAGATACCAACGGCATTCTCTCTCTCTTTATCTCTTTCTCTCTCTCTCTCATATATATACATACATACATACATACATACATATATATCTATATCTATCTATCTATCTATCTATCTATATATATATATATATATATATATATATATATATATATATATATATATATATATATATATATATATATATATATATATATATATATTATTAATTAAAGAATATCAAATAATTAAAATCCCATAGGTAATAATTTTTATTTCATGAGATTAAATTATTACATATGGGATTTTAAGTGTTTGATATTCTTTAATTAATAATAATTCTGCTCTGTCTTTTGACATAGAGCTCTCCCTGGATCTATATCCTCCTTGAAATTCCATACGAATGGCCATATTGTATCATTACTATATATATATATATATATATATATATATATATATATATATATATATATATATATATGTATGATTTTTTATTTTGATCATAAATTTCGTAATTTTTGTTATGTTTATTTTAAATGCAGACAATAACAACAATACGCGCATAAAATATGAACTACGTCATCCTTGTGATGATAAGATATATTTATCAAAATTTAAATTATATAACGCCCAGTTTTAACGCATCACCTGAAGATTGCGTTGTGCATAAAACTTCGAGTTGTTCCACGGGTGATTATATATATATATATACTTTAAAAATCAGAAGGTCAGTTGAATCCGCTACCTTGGTTTCAACCTTACGCGATTTTTATCAAATGACCGCTTAAGGCTTTTTTTTTTTAAACTAATGAACTTCTATTATTATTTTCAAAAATAAATAAAATTACGACGTTGGGTGTAATAAAAAGGGAGGAGGATGTATAGAAGGAAGTAGAATAGTGTTGAGTCTTGACTCATTGTTGAATCTCGACTATTGCATGGAATAATAATGCAACACAAAATGTACTTAGAACAAGAATGTATTATAACAAGAAAGTGTACACAATATTTACATATAGTATTTCTGTATATTTCTGGGAAGACCGTTCCTGGAGAATGTGTTGACTAAGTCGCAGTCGGGCAGAGTCTCTAGTTGGATCTCGTGATTCCCCTCTCGTCTTCCGGTACCAACCATTATTTATATAGTCGGTAGTCACCTATGCAGATTAGGTGGATCCTACCACAACAAATAGGAAGGGCAAAGAGAAGAAAAAACAATGGTATTATAAGTGAAATGTATCGGTGTGGGCTTAATTGATACCCTTGCTTTTCTTCTCCTTTCATCTCCTCCTTCTCCTTCCTTCACATCCTCCCAAGCGTCGTGTGTTAGTTTATATATTTTTGAAAATAATAATAAAATAATATAGCGTTCATTAGTTTTTTTGTTTTTGTTTTTTAAATAGAGTGTTAAGGAGTCATTTGAAAAAATTGCCTGAGTATACCGTAAGGTTGAAACCAAGGTAGTGGATTCAACTTACCTCCTGATTTTTAAAGTTAAAATGACTACATGTTATTTTTGCTTTTATTTTTTTTTTTATACGTGTATTGAGCACTTTTTAATACTACTGTTTCCTGGTCTGATTCAACTCTGGCCTTTAAGCTTATACACACACACACACACACACACACACACACACACACACACACACACACACACACACACACACATATATATATATATATATATATATATATATATATATATATATATATATATAAACAAGCACTTTCTGCTTTCTGGTAGTCGGATCTGATAAAGTAATTTAATTTATGGCCACTCTTGTCCCCAGAGATTCTAACGAATTTTCTTTACACACATTTTTGTCATACTGATCTGAAAAATCAAAAATTAACAAAGATTCGGTGAATCGCGTTGTTTATAGATTTTTTTACTTTGTCTCATCTTCTTCACTTAACTCTAACTAAACTTATTAATAATAGGAATAGAAAGACAAGTGTATCACTGATGTCCGATGTTCTGTTCCGTAGCTTCAGAATTTTTTCCCTACGGTGTGTCAATGGCATACTTGAGATGATTGGCTGCACAAGCAATAAAGTTCTGCACAAATATTTCTCCAACATTTTTTATACTGGCAATTTTGGTATCAACTTAATAAATATTATATACCGTAATCCTTTGTGTATAGATCGCTTGGGAGTATAAAACGCAGTTAAAAACGAAGAGAAATTTTTAAAAAAGAGCTTATTTTTGTATATGAAACGCACTTGATTTTAGAGCAAAAAAAGGACTAAAACTTGTGAAAAATGAGGAGAAAAAAATGAAAAAAAAAAATCATTTTGTTTACTTTTAGGATTCGTAAGCATTAGGAAAAGATGATAATGACTCTGAGTATAAGACCACTAAATCGCCAATATATATTGAGAAATTAAACTGAAATAAAATTGAATAGATATTAAATCGTTTTTTTGTTATTTTGAAATTATGCATCAGTCTTTATTTTTTAGCATAAATTAAAAAATATTTTTACCATTGAAGGATTTACACGAAATCCGGAAAAAATACGGAACCGTACAGGATTTAGAGAAACATTATGAAAGGTTTATTTCACTTTGCTGCAATACACCATTAGATAGATATTATCTCTTCGGTAAAAAAATAAATTCAATTTAACCCGATTTTGTCCATTTTTTGAGTCCTGGAAAAATGGAACTAAGTCATAAACTAAAATATAAGACGCAGCAGACTTTAGGACATGATTTTGGATGGAAAATCTTGCGTGCTATACATAAAGAATTACGGTAATCACAGTAACAAAAGAAAAGAAGCAAACAAAACAACAAAAATGTTAGTGACTTAGTTGTTTTTTCTAACTGGTGCCAATGGTCTGTAAAAGGCAACCTTTTTTTAAGCTGATTTTTAAGGCAGATGCGTCGTCTCCCTTTTGAAGAATTATAGGTTTTCTTTTCTATACCTCCGCATGTTGACCTGTGCAGAACTATGAAGACAACGAAGTGGTACAGTTTAGTAGATATGAGGTTGGATCAATAAGTCTGTAGCCTGATTTAATAGCTGAATTTTATCTGGAATTTTCTATGTATAATGTCCGATATATTGAATTAATATTCCTAACTGAATTAAGTGCGTTGGCAAGGAATGAAAATGGAATTGGAAGATAAATGTTTGTAAAAAAAAAAACGTTGTTATACACTGGGTTTCAGACTTATTGAACCTAGGATTTTGAATGCTGATTTTCAAGGCAAGCATGCCGTGTTTTCTTGGGAAACTAGTGTTGTATTTCGCCCTGCGGTAGACGAAGATGATCTTTAGAAATAAAGGGAAGAAAATAATATTAACATTGTTTATCCAATTGCGACTTGTGTGAAAAGCGAAATGGTTTGGGTGAATGCTGAGAATTTTCATTTTCTTTTACCCCCACCCGTATACGACAAAAAAACCCTGGGATCTGATGAGGAACCCGTTAATCAATAGTGTCAGATTTGATATCTCTAGAATGGACAAAGCAAATCAGTTCTCTCGTTTTTGTTTGAAGATGCGTGCAAATAATGATGCATCATACTAATAACGGATCGATAATATGACAAATGAAAAGACAACATGAACATTTCTGATGCACTTTACAGACTAGCTTAATGGTTAGAATGATGGCCTATCAGTCTAAGGTTTGTCTCTGGTCACGAGTTGGTAACACACTCTGTGAAATAATTATCATTGTTCTTATAATCATTATAATTCTGCTTATCCCTTAGTAAGTTAGTTAACAGGCACGTTACGCCCTGTCATTACCTCACATAAATGCCTTGAGAAGGTATTGGGCATTCAACTCACACCGAAATCGTGGGATTCTTATATACGATCCATCGTTAAAGATGCAGGCAAAATGTCAGCTCCTTGTACCGCTCCAGTAAATATCTGACTCTTCATGCTATTCTCTACCTTTATAAGAGCCAGATGAGACCGAAAATGGAGTACTGTTGCCATATTTAGACGGGAGCTGCCCAGACCTCACTTTCTAGTCTTGATAGAGTTCAAAAGCGTCACCGAGTCCTTGCTGGAGAAGAATTATTTTCCACTCTCCAACCTCTCTCTCACAGGCGGGATGTGGCGATCCTCTTACTGCTCTATCGCTACTGTCAAGGAAAATGCTTGGATGAACTATATTTCTTGGTTTCGCCATGTTTAACCTTTATGGCTAGGATACGCCATGCCATTTAGTAACAAACCACCCACATTACCTCCGTATTCCATCGGCGAGAAGTTAAATCAATACGTCCTTGTCTGAGTGGGTAATATTTTTTTTAATTACACTATAGTAGCATACGACGTGAGTTTCCACTCAAACAGCTTCTTCTCACGAACCACTGCTCTGTGGAACAAACTCCCTAGACGATGTTTCCCTGATCGTTACAACCATAACCAGTTCAATCGTTATCTCCCCCTCCTATACATATAAACTACCCCATAACGTAATCCTCTACCTCGAGTGGCCTCGGGTCTTGTACAGGGTGAACCTTATTATCAATAATTAAATAAATAAATAAATAAATAAAATAAAAAATAATGGACCTTTCATGCTTGATTGAAAGGATAGACGGAAGAAAATATATATCAAATGCGCTTTTTATATTTTAGGGAGAAAGAAAGAAAGAAAGAAAGAAAGAAAGAAAGAACGAAAGAAATAAAGAAAGAAATAAAGAAAGAAAGAAATAAAGAAAGAAATAAAGAAAGAAAGAAATAAAGAAAGAAAGAAAGAAAGAAAGAAAGGGAAGATAAAGGAAGCGATAATGCTCTCCTGTGTTGAAGATGCGCTTCAGTGGATTGATAAACCGTATCAGTTTTTTAATCTTTTCATTTGAACCCTTTATTTCTTTAAATAATGACCTGCATCTATATGTATGATTGTTATTCCAATATTTTGTTAAGCTTAAATATTTAACGAGGCGATACAGGATTTTTTCCATGGGTATTTTATAATCATGGAACCCACACGGGGCTTATTTAATCATTAGCTTAAGAAATAAGATTCATCAGAAAATTTAATTAAGGAAAATCAGAAAGTTTTCACTGATATTTCTAATAAACTGTAATTTGGCTGATAATAATATGATGATGAAAACACACTCACGTCGTATGCTGCTATTGTGTAATTAAAAAATAACACGAAAAGATTACCCACTCAGACGAGGACGTATTAATTGAATTACTTGTTTTTACGGCTTATCAACCCTTTGTTGATTATTTAAAGCTAAAACATATTTCGGATTGTAGGAGGTCGTTTACGGTACCCGGAGTTCTCAAGTTGACCCTCATCTAAGTTCTGATCGAGTTTGACGCTGCTTAACCTCAGTGATTGAACGAGAACAGGTGTTTTCAACATGATTTTGTGTAATAAATGTAAGCATGGAATTTGTTGTATTCCTGGGTAATCGCATCTTGTAGAATGCTTCAAAGAAAACTGTGTTCGTCAACAGGGAAGTAGAGTTTGCTTTGTGACAACATGGAACTGGGTGAAGACTCACAGATTTTGCAACTTACACTTTGTTTTACAAATCAAGAAATGTGACTTTCTGAGAAATTTCTTGAAAAGGAAAAAAAAAAACATGTAATAGTTTGTAAGGAAAATATTCCAAAAACGACGTTGGAATGAGGAGTCCAATTTTTTCCATACAAAGGTTATTTTTTTGAAAATTGTACCAATTTTCCTAAAATGGAGTCAGCGTCTTTGTCATAAATACTGATATAGAAAAGCGGATTTTATTGCTGAAATTGAATAACTAGATACCAAAGGACAAGGTTGTTAGCGATGAACTCATTGCAGTACACCTACATCGAAAGTGACGGAGAAAAATCTTTTCACCCGAACAACGCAGCTTTTGAGTAAAACGCTTGCCACTTGTATGGATTGAGAAACTAAACTTGTCTCTAAGTGCGTACAAAATACTTATTTAAGAACCCGTATTTTTACCATTAACAGGTCATTATGATTGAATCTCAGTGTTAAAAGGAGTTGTTGCAGTCAGTTTCATAGCAAAACATTTCTTTCTCTCGTTCTCTTTCACTCCCAATAACCGATTGCGTCTTATTGGCATTATCGCCTTGCTTCGATGAAATGACTGAAAAGAAAAGAGTAGATAAGTTCACCTGTCACCTAGTCACGCTCCTCTCCGTTCTTTTGAACAGAAGTTCCGGTCCCTTCTAAAATCTTTTTTCATTCTCTTTCACACCCAGTAGCCCTTTGCGTCTTACAGGCGTTATTGTCTTGCTTAAGGTGAATTGATTAAAAAATAGAATTCGGAAAAAGTGGGAAACTCTTGTGAAAGATTCGTGTGTACGATGAATCCTGAATGATTGAACTAGTTGCCCTGTAGTTAATATTATCGTTGCATGGTGACTTCTTCTTCATTGTCCAGTGTTCCTTTATGATTTGAGCGATCATGACTCGTATCCATAACTAAGTTTTTAAAATGCAATTTTCGAAATAGCAGCTGTTGATGCAACACGTTGTATTGTTGCCAGTATTTGTTAAATAAATACAGGTAGGTGCCGCTTTTTGAAAGAATTTCGCTTTTCGCTACTACTTCTATTTGCCGTCTCCCTTTATGACGTAGGCGATCATGGTTCTCAGCAGCTTCCTATCCCTTGTGGCCTTTAGCAGCGTTTCTCTCTTTGTCAAGATTACCGCCGCACCGAATCCCCATCCACTAACACAATCACGTCAAGTTGGTGACCCATAGCTTCCCTTATATCATTTGTCATCGATATACTCCCGTGTGTGTTATGTTTTCCAAGTCTCCCTTCCTCATTAGGTGTTTAAGAAATTTCAGCTGTCTCTTCTTGATTCTGGGTAGAAGTGGTCTTTTTCTTACTATTTTCTTAAAGACTTACTCGTTGCTTACAGGCTGAAAATTTGCTTGATATATTTTAAATAAAATCTCTTTGTAAAGTCCATAACCAAGAATAACTATATAAATATTTCAACTAATTCGATACCAAAAAAGTCTTCATAATAATAATAACTAGCAGGTCCCGTGTAAATTACACGGATTTACTAATAATTGTTTTTAAAGTTACACGTTGTACTTTTCAACTCATGGCCATTCCCAGATAGTTAAAGAAGAATGACATAGTCTCTCTTAACAATATTGAAACCTTCTCAACAGATCTTTAGGTCACGTAACATGATTTAAGCCCTCGCTACAAACAACTGCCTTTATCTAAGAGGCCCACTCCTGGTCTTTTGTCTATTTTCGTCCCGCTCTCTCTTACTGTTTTACTTTTCATGTCCCTCTCTCTTTCTGTTTTCTTCTCGCATGCTCTACAAAGTCTCGGTTGCAGTTCAGAGGCGAATTTCTCCTCAACAGATCGTTAGGTTACGAAACATGATTTAAGCCCTCGCTACAAACAACTGCTTTTATCTAAGATTGTCTTCCCACCCAATTCCTCTCAGGGTCGCACTCACTTTTTTTTTAACTTTCTACGTCCCTCCCTCTTTTTCTGTTTTATTCTCTCTATCTCTCTTTGTTGTCCTATCCGACGCTCAAACTTGTTTGGATTCCATCAGTTTGTGACAAACTCGGGAAAATAAGATTAAAAGAAAGAAAGATTTTAATTTCGAAAGGTCAGTTGCAGTTCAGGAGCGATTTTGTCCTCGACAGATCGTCAGGTCACGAAACATGATTTAACCTTCCACTACAAACAACTGCCTTTCACATAAGACGACCCCCTTCTAACCCTCTCGTGTCGTACTCTATTTTTATCTCTCTACGTCCTTTCTCTCTTTCTATTTCACTTTCAATATTTGTAATACCAAGCGTGACGCACACCATATATAGGTACACGCGTATTAATTTCTAGATGGCACGAAAAATGACGAAAATGATGATCCATTCATGACATTAGTTCTGTATTTCGCATTCGTGTCAGAAGACGATATTCAAAGTCAGCTAAAAAAAAAAGCAAAAAAAGCAAGGACCTCGAATAGTGATTAATAAAGCATCCTGTGTGCTCTTCACTTTAATGTTAAGCAACCTTCAATACTGATGCCTTTTGTTTAATCTTTTTCTTTTGACACGATCTGTCGACAACATCTTCGGAACATCAGGCTTATGTGTTGTCATTAATTTCTTAGTCTACCGACTCAACAATTTCAGTATATCTCTTATGCAGTTAAAACCAGTCAATTTTTTTAGAGGAACTGCTAACAGAGAAAATGTATGTCTTTAATTTTGCAAAGGCACGCAGGTTTAGGGCAAGTTTTCAGGTTGTATTAAGTGCCTAGACAGGACCTAGGGTAACAGTTAAAAATTGCCGTTCTATAGCAGCTTTCTATATCAAGCCTCACAGACAATGAATTTTGACCTTCGACATCGAAACAGGCAGAATTAGAACGCTAAAATATTTTCCATATAAATTACTGGCAATTGTTTCTTCGCCTCACGCCATTTCGGATAGCGGGAAAATATTATAATATAGGTTTTTCGTAAAAGTTAAGTCAGGGAAGTGTTCTGAAAGAAGATGGAAAATGCTACACCGAAATCCGAACGCGCACTGGATTGGCGAAAGATAGATTCCAAAGGTGAAACCAAATACTGAGAAAAAATCATTAGAAGCAAAGGAAAAAATGCTGAATTTCTATGGGATATCAATCCTATTGTATGGCATTAAATGCTGCACAATCTCGTCACAGATGAAGAGAAAACAGAAGGTAAAAGAAATGTGGGTCTACAGAAGGATACTGAGACTTCCATAGACTGAGCGAGCAAGCAACGAGGAAGTCTTAGAGAAAATAAGTAACAAAATGAACTCGTATGCTCAGAAGCATACTTGGGCACATAATGAGAAAGGATGTCTTGGAAAACATAAACTGCACGAGGGCATATCGATGGCAAGAGATGTAGGGGAAGGCACGAGTTACAAACCTGGCGACTTTGTGTGAATTGATGGAGGAAGGGGGAGCAGGAGGGTTGCAAAAGGTCGGGGGGGAGAATCGCTGTTAATGGACATAAGGGACAGGAAGTTGCTGAGAACGCACATAGAAATAGCCGACAGCGAAATTCTATAAAAATGCGACACATACCTATATTTGTTTAAGAAATATTGGCCATATTATCGCGTGTTAAATGAACAGCTACTATTTAAAGAATTGTACTTTAAAAACGTTCTGAACGTTTATGACGGGCATGCGACAGAAGTCAGCACTCGAAACTATAACCGAGTCAGCGTCATTCCCGTTGCAGTTTCAGAGAGAGCGATACTGAGAGGAATAAGGTGGGATGGCCATCTTAGATAAAAACAGTTGTGGCTTGCAGTGAGGGGTTAAACCAAGTTTCGTGACCTGACGATCTGTTTAACATGATTCTGTATGTCTCATTCCATATGTGCTGCAGAGGAAGGTCCTGAAACCAAATGTATGGATTATTTCCTGGCAAGTTGAGGTCCATCTTATACAAATTCATGCCATTGGCACTTTTTTTCTACATTGATTTTTCTTCCACCTCCAATCAACGCTTGCAAAGCGAAACGGCGAGAGGGAATGGATGACGGGAGCAGGTTTTGGTGAAACTGGAAGCTTCTACTCCTGAACCTGCACGTTGGCAGCAAATTTAGCCCTCAACACCATCATCATAACGGAAGCGATCAGCAAAGAAGTTAAATTCTTGATTATGCGATAAAGCCGACGACGACAACCGTTTATTTCCTTAAAAGTGATTTATGTCTTTGTTGTTTGTAGATTTCATTGTAATATTTTAAGACCTTCGTGAAGAATTGAAATAACTTGTAATTGTCAATAGAAAAATGATGTTCGAAAAATTCCTGCATCGCTTTTTTTAGTCTTCAATCATCTTCCATTTTTCGATATCGATTAGCATAGCATTCTTCGTTCATTTAAAGTCCACCATTCTTTGCATGGTAGAGTAATAGATATCGACTCGGAGTGAGGAATCGGAGAGCCGATTTCGAATTCCAGTCGAGTTCCTGACAATCATTTACGTGCTGATACCTGAGGAACCCATCTCTCCCCACCCAGCTATAGGTAAAATACCAAGACAGATTGAGTGACAACCGGGCGAGGGGAAGGAAAAACTCTGATTTCAAACCAGACTGGAGAAGTTTAGGTACCATCAGGCTGTCTTTCCGATGAAACACCACTCCTGCTATGGCTGCAGTAGATGTGGTGCACCTAAGGGTTTACAGGACTTGTGACCGTGCCACTATAACTTTTAATACAGTGTTTCGTAGTGGGTTCGGGACCAAATGTTTAGAACATTAACGTTCCGATCATGAGACCCAGGTTCGAATCTCACTTCAATGATGAAGATTTCTTGATAATATTGGCCTTAGCCAAGTTAGAATTACAATCACTTAAGCGATAATAAGCTTGGAAAAGATATGAATCAATCTTTTCCATCCAGCTATGGGTAAGCAGCAGTGCGGATTGGGCCCTATAGCCTTGATCGGCAACCAGTCTCGGAGAGGGGAAACTCTAAATTCAAACCAGCCCGGAAAGGGTTAGACTCCGTCACGTTGTCTTGCTGATGAAACACCACTGCTGCTATAGCTGCACTAGATGTGGTGCCCCTACGACCCTAAGGGGTTACGGGACTTGTGATAGTGATTCAATGAATAACAGCTCGAAAACAGATATACTATTATTTACATCATTTGCAAGCAAAATATTCTTCTCATCTTTGTTATTATTATTATTATTATTTTGTGCCGCTCGGCTTTCATCAGGTCTATGCCGATTCGGGTAACCTACAATAGGAATTTCGGTACAATATCTCAGTGGGTGAAAGAGTTGGTTCCTGAATTATTTCGTGACCAGTAATTGTGAGTTCAATCGTTGGGCCGGGAAGAGTGTGCTTGGACTCAGTGGAAACGAGGAGAGCAATAACCGAGCAGTATTAAAATAAGAACTAAACGAGATATTCGTGGTCATAGCAGCGGAACGAGAACAATCTACACCCGTAGATTAAATAATGGGTTCAGTTCAAAATTTCCAGTTGCTTACACGGATTGACACACACCTGATGAAGGTTGGAGGGAACATTGACCGAAACGTTTTGCTAAAAGAAACAAATATGAATTCAATAGATATATCTATATTATTATTTATATTATTTACATTCGGACTATTGTCATCATCTTTCTTGTTGTTATAACGTTTCGACCGGAGTGTAAAAAGGCCAAAACACTGTGATAACAACAAGGATTAGGATATTAGTTATAGATATAACTAAGAAGGACAATAGTCTGCGAACAAACAAAGACAGTCATAAATTATAGACATATAAACTGTGATTACATATTTCAGCATAAAAGTGTATCACAACCATTTTGGGTCGACGTCCCTTGCTTGTGCTTTTAGCGAAATTATTTAAAATAGCGATTTTTACTGCCAAGTTTCTCCAGAACGTAGGCGATCTTAGCTATCCACAGATAGAATATTCACAGCTATCCGCAGACATTTTTATAAGTGTACCATTGCCTTGAATATTTCTGCCACATCTAATCTGGTGCTCGAGCTATTTATTAAAAATTCTTGATAAAATCCAAAGAATCAATGTTATTGGTCCTGACCTGATATCTCGGTTTTTAGTCTCTTTCCCACCGCCGTAACGCAGTTTCCTTGTAACTTTTCTATAAAGACTTTCAGGATAATTGTTCTGAGGAACTCTCCTTTATATTGTTTTCGTTTATAGTGTTTTGAGTGTTTTCGTATTTGTTGTTGTGTCTGAATGAGTGCGTGTCAGTGTGTGTGCTTGGGATGGATGAATGTTCTATAATATTATAGTCCCGCATTGATTTCGGCCAGTGAACTGGTATTTCTGCCACATTTAGTCATTGTGGGGGTTTTTATTTACTAATATTTTCTTTAGTTTCTTGTAAATATTTTGTATTCATTTTGTAAATACTCATTGGGGTTAATTTTTTAGAATTGTTATTTTATTCCCCTCCCCCCATAGACATTAAATTGTACATATGGGGACTAGTTAGTATTGTCATAGAGACAGTGAGGTATTATGGTGGTTGTAGTAAGAAAGGTACGTATGAATGTGTTGTTTTGGTTTCAGGAATATTGTTCGTACGATTGGGTCAATGTTTGAGGCTAGCTAAGTTATAGTTAAGACAGAAGAAGACTGTCCTTTCCCCCAATCCCCCCATTCGGCCTTGTGCCACATTTCTGTAATTTACACAGAATAAATATCACTCTCCTTTATAGTACATAGTACATAGAGACAGTGAGGTATTATGGTGGTTGTAGTAAGAAAGGTACGTATGAATGTGTTGTTTTGGTTTCAGGAATATTGTTCGTACGATTGGGTCAATGTTTGAGGCTAGCTAAGTTATAGTTAAGACAGAAGAAGACTGTCCTTTCCCCCAATCCCCCCCCTTCGGCCTTGTGCCACATTTCTGTAATTTACACAGAATAAATATCACTCTCCTTTATAGTACTTAGACGTTATGAATTTAAGCGTAGTACTAGATTGGCAGCAAGGTCACACCATTTTACAGTAGAAATGTTTAGATGTAACCTTAAGTTCTATGGTAAAAAATTCTTCTCTCGCACTTCTCGCTTGTGGAACTCTCTTCCAGCTTCTTGCTTTCAAGTCAAGTTTGATCTTCAAAAATTTAAATCAATCGTTACCTTATTGTTATCTCTCGTTAATATTTTCTTTTTCTCATATTCTCTCTGAGTAATCCCTTGCGTCTTAGTGGTTTTATTGCTTTGCTTGCTGGAAATGGTTAAAAAAAATACCCTTTTATTATCTGTGGAGATGCCATGTCCTCTTGAGAATGACAGTGTACTGATTTCCAGTTGCCCTCTCCATTAATACAATACTAATGATAAATATTACAGTTACCTCAGCTTCTCGTGTACAAGGCGTTCCGTATATAAGCTGCTTGCACTATTTTATATCTGACAAATGGGCAAAGTTCCAAACTGCGAGTATAAGCCGAGGCATTAATCAACTCATTACGTTGAAATGGCGTGGTTTGATGGGAGAATATTTTCATGCAGTTATATTTTCATATTGAAAATATTTTTAAGTATCATTTAGAGTATAGTTTTTGTTTAACAACTTCATTACGTAATGATTTTCATCTAATTTACAAAGTTTTTTCTAATATTGACTTACTTCCTTTTTAAAATATCGCCATCTTCCGAATGTAACAGGGTTTTAACCTACAAGTCGAAATATGATGTCTGTGATTATTGATTCGTTTTCTACGGCTTATCAATCCTTGGCATGCAATTTAAAGCTAGAAAATATTTTAGATTGTAAGATTTTTTGGCGATAATAATAGTGATAAGTTTTACCCAATTAGCTACGGGAAAAGTTTTACTATTTAACCCATAGCTGGGGGGAAACAAGTTTTATCAATTAACTAGAAGAGGTACATTCATAATTTTCCCCAGGGTAAAAGGAATATAACGATCACAACGAGAATTGTAACACGGCTCTCCAATTAACAATTCCGACACATTATCGATTTAACCACAGGCACACCAAAGCTTAACGCACCTGGTATTCCCAAGCGGTCACCCATCTAGGTACTGACCAGGATCAATGTTGCTTAACATCGGTGAACGTATAGAAACCGGTGTTTCAATGTGATGCGGCCGTAAGCCTGTCTGTTACTACAGAGATACCATGGTATTTTATGAGTATGTTCAACGTCCGGAACAAATCTCTGATAGCGGAGCATCTTTGTAAATCGATTGGAACATTTAAATAAACAAAAATTAATTTGGGGACTGGCCAGTCACATGCTGGGAGAAACAACATTCAGTTTCGCCAGGTCTATCACTGATGTGTTAATGACCATCACTGAATTTGTTTATCAAGCTCTAAATAAGTGCGATGAAGCTCGGACAGTGGTTCTACAGCGTGTCTGAAGTTATTATGCAAATCAAATAAACCTCAACAGCTCAAAAAGTTCTGAACCAGTATATGTCAAATTTAAAATATATAACTAAATTTAGTTAGTTTTCGAGATATTTGGAATTTACGAAAATGAAATGACTGAAGTTAATAAGCAGATTAAACTAATATTAGCTTAAGGCACCTGAAATATAAGAAAAACTATTTTTTCTTTTTGTCCATAATATATGTTGAAACGTGTAAAGGGAAGGATCTAACAACTGCTGAAAAACAGAAAATAATAGTTATTGAGCGAGGGAATGTCCACATTGAAAATATCAAAGGAGCTTTGCAGAGATCATCGAACGATGATGAAAAATAAGTTTAGAACTCGAAGCAAAGGAAAAGGCTATAAGGACGTGCTTCCTCGAAATGAACGTAAACTAAAGCGAGTTACAGCAAAACAACCACCTTTGACCAACGCTCAGATCTTTGAAAATGCGAAAATTGAAGGAGTCAAGAAGGACAATAAGTGCCGAATACTTTGTGAATTGAGATCTGTAAAAAAATCTCCAAGGAAACCTCTACTCACTAAAGTAAGTATTTTAAAGCGTCAAAGAATGGCCAAGAAATACATGAAAACTGTTTTCCTAAAGTAATTTCTAAATCTCGAGTGACATCTAATGGACCTGATGGACGGGCCTGAGGATGGATTTTATCCAATTCAGACGTTCCTGTGGCTAAAATAAGGCAACAAGGAAGCGGTAGTGTTATGATATGGGCTGGAATTGTCGACCAAACCATTATTGGACCATTAAAAGTCGACGAAGGAGTTAAACTGAACAATGCTAACTATTATGATTTTATGAACAAGAATTTCTTTGCAGGGTACAAATCCCAGTCTCGCAGTTTCAAAATGAAGTGTGTATTCATGCACAACAATGCTCCTTCTCTTGTATCTAAGTTTATCCATGAATTTTTTAGCATAAAAGATTTACAGGAGAGAAGATAATGGAATGGCCACCATCAAGTCTTGATCTGAATCCGATCGAAAACCTATGGTCAATTGTGAAGATGAAATTATATGAAAGTAGCAAACAATATAACAGCAAAGCAGACCTATGGGAAGTAATTAAAACTATCATGTCGGAAATCGAACGCGCTGAAGTAAAAACATTAACAAAATCAATGGATAATAGATTACTGTCTGTCATTGAGAAGAAGGGTCACTATATTAAAATGTGAACAATTATCATCTTTGTTCGTTTTTTGTTCTGTTATAGTTGTTGATCAATTTTCGATGACTTTATTACTTTTTATTGAAGTAAAATGTGATTATTTAGTTTTGGCTAATAACTTCAGACCACAGTTTTTTAGAATATGTCAAATAACTTCTACAACTTCAATAAAACATATTGATACTACCTAAAATTTTAACTCAGGGTTTGCTTTAACATCTAAATTGATTATTTAAAATTTGACATTTTTTCAAACCTAATTTGAATTATTGTTTATATGATTTGCTTAATAACAAGGTATAGATATCTTGAAGGCGTTAGAGTTTGGCATGCTGGCCTTCTACGCAAGCTCCAGAGATATGGTGTCACAGGACGAATATTTGGTTTCATCCAATTGTTCCTATCAAATCTTGGAATGAAGGTCGTGTTGAATGGTCTCTGTTCCAGATCGTACAGACGCTGGGGTCCCCCAAGGCTCTATCTTGGGCCTTACGTTGTTTCTGAACTTCATCAATGATCTCCTCAATGTCATTATTTCTCAACTAGGTATTTATGCAGATGACACTACTATTTACTCATGTCTTAGTAGCAAATTCGTCATATATGACAAAGGAAACCTGGCTGCTGATCATGAAAAGGACTTCTAATCAGTGGTTAACTGGGACAAGAAATGACTTGTAAATTTGAACGCCTCTTTCATTTACCACTAGAGAGACTTTTCTGCCTGCCATCAGCATGGCTGACTCTAGACTCTAGGAGAGCAACACACTACCTCTTCTTGGCATCATATTTTCCACTGACATGACGTGGAGCGACTATATCGAATCAATAGCTGTATCTACTGCAAGGAAATTTGGGTCATTGTGTTGTGCCAGGAAATTTTTCTTGTCAAAATCCATCTTGCACATTTAGGAATTTACCATTCGTCCGTACATTGGATACTGTTACCATATCTGGTCTCGAGACTCTTAACAAAATCCACAGAAGATTCTGTAATGTAATCAATTCTGACCAGATATTTTGACATCAGTTACTTTCTCACCGACTTGATGCGGCTTCCCTCTGTCTTTTTTACAAATATTTCCATGGCAATCGCTCTGATGAGTTTTTTTCCCTGTTGCCCCGACCATAAGAATTTAAGCATGCTACTAGATTAGCATCTGGATCCCACTTGTTTACTGTTGAAGTAGCTAAATGAAACCGCCACTTCTACTCCAACAGTTTCCTTTGTCGGACTCCCACTTCTGGAAATCTCTTCTGTTTTCTTGCTTTCTTGATACAATCTTTCAAAATCTTAAATAAAACGTCAATCGCCATCTTGTATCTTCGTGAACCCCATTCATCTTTTGTCCTTCCCTTAATCCACTTTATTCTCAGTTTTTTCTTTCAGATTCAGTCTCTGTAAAAAAAACCCGCGTACTAGTGTCATCACCGCCTTTTTTTTTGGATGAAATGATTAAAAAAAAATCCTTGTAAAACACTTACTTGTAAAAGTAAAACTCTCTTTTATGGTAAAGCAATCATTCCAGATATGTTGGCGCTTTTTTTTAACCCCCCATTTTATCATCGATTTTTTTGTCATATATTTCTCGACTTATACACGGTATAAACGGTATGTTTTTTCTTATAGTAAACACATTTATCTGTTGTTCCAATATGCCTATGGTTTTCAAGAGTATTATATGCTAGTAAATTTTACTTTATGTGCCACATGCTTTCAGAATATGGCTAATCTCCACAGTTCCTTGTCTTTTGATACTTTAAGTAACCTTTAGCTTTTACTTATTCCCTCACCTCGGACTTGGGTAATGGTTAACGACATTAGTTCTGTTGGTCATTAGAAATGAATTCGATATTCACTCAGTGACTTACGCAAAATTCAAAATCAGCCAAATTAGTTCGATCCTCACTGGGTGTCCATACAAAAAATTCAACAGTAAATATCCCAACTGGGGTTGACATGTAAACTCAACCAACCTAACCTAACGTATGTAAACTCGCAAACTAGTACTGCTGGTGTATGTTAGAACCCAATGGGACGCTAAACTTATAGACCTGTGCCAGACTAACCTAGACAATGTGAAAAAGTCGCATTGTAACTAAGGGTTAGTAGGCTCGTTGGTAATGGTGTTGAGTAATTCTTAACCAGTCTAGCCTGGTTCATCATTACAACTGAGTAGTGAATAATGATCCTCACTGAGTACTCCACACAATATTTCGACATTAAGTAACCCGTAAATTCAATACTCTAACACAATCATCACGCTTTCTTTGACCATCCATTCGAAAAAGATGATAATTTAAAAAAATAACGAAATTTTCCTATTTATCTATAATATGTTGGAAATTTTCTCAACAACTTAATTCGTTAAGTAATTATGTCAGGAAGGATTTTCGTGTCACATGTGGGCTATCATGGACCTCCACGACTTTCTATCCGTTGTAGCTCATAGCAAGTATTGTCTTTTCACCAGTCCTTCTACTCTATTATCTGCCATCCATTTACACATGCTTGTTAAGGATGTTGATCACCGTTTCTCTTTGCCCTTCTTGCATTGATTATGTTTTGTGAGTGTCAAATTCTTCAATCCTTCTTTCAATTATACATTTCTGATTCTAAGTATAAGCGTCTTTTTTGTTTCAGTTATTCTTAAAGATTCCTCATTATTCACATGTTTAGTCTATGATATTCTCAGCATCCTTCTGTAGAACCACATTTCTGTTGTCACAAATCTCCTCTTCATCTGTGACGAGATTGTCTAGCATTCTTTGTCGTATAGTAGGACTGATATAAACAATTAGAAGCTCTTTTCTTTGTTCTAAACAACTTATTTTAAAAACTGAGTAAAGCATTTTTCTTTCTATTATTTATATAATTTACAGTTGGACTAATATCCTCATCTCTGTAGTCGTTATCACAGCGTTTTGGCCATTGTACCCCACTCAGACTTCTTTATGTGTCTGTCGAGCCAAAGTAACTTTTGGTGGATCGTGAACTGAACACTTTATTCGATCTACTGGGTTATATTGTTCTCATCCCGCTGTCCATGTCCAGAGATATCTTGTCTGTGTTGGTCGTTCAGTTATTGCTAGTCCCGTATGTCAGTGGTGACAGCAATAGCTGAACAATTAACAAAGGCGAGATATTCCTAGACATGGACAGAGGAAGGAGAACCCTTTTCCCCTGTAGATTAAAGGAAATATTTGAAATTTCGTGAAGGCTTTGATCGCAACAACAAAGGTGAGGATAATAGTACAACTGTAAATAATGTAGCTAATGATAATACTCTTCCCAGAAATTCAGACAGATGGCATATTTCTGTTGGAAAATCTCATTTTAATTTTCTTCTTTTCATTAAATGATGTTATGTCGAGCCCTCCTCCTTCCAGATTCTCACTTCAATAATTTTATTAAACCGAGATTCATGGGACGAGTAGATAATATTTAAATGTAGGGAAATTTAATCATCAGATGGAATTGGATTTAAAGGCAATTTACGCTAAAAGCATTAGGGCAAAGAGAAAACAAAAGCAATATTTTGTCCATTGTTCACTTATCGAAATTTCACTTACTGTTATTTGGAAAATTGCAACTATTTTCTGTTTTACGCGTATAATTATTCTGTTACCGTGAGATCTGTTTGGAAATCATTGGGAAAATGCCGATCTTAACACGAAAATGAAAAAGCAGAATCGATGTCAACAGTAATTTGGAAAAAGCGATCACGAGCTGAAAATTTATAAGAAGTAAAAAGAATTTCATAACTAGAGAAAAGTATTTTATAATGAGAAAAAAGAATTTCATAATGAGAAAAGTAGTTTTTAATAACAAGAAATGGATTTTAAAATGCGGATAAAAGAACTTTATGAGAAAATATTTTATAATGAGAAAAAATGATTTTATTGTGAGAAGGAATTTTTTTAATGAGAAACATTATTTTATCAAGGGAATTATGATTTTTATTTGAGAAAAATAAATTGATAATGACAAAAAGTTATATTGAGAAAGATTTTCTAATGAAGAAAAAGAATTTTAAAATAATAAAAATGTCTAATGAGTAAAAAAGATTTTATAATGCGAAAAAAGAACTTTGACAAACAAATTTATAATGAGAAGTAATGTTATTGTGTGAAGCAAGAATTTTTTAATGAGAAAAATAATTTTATCAAGAGAAAAATGAATTTTATATAAGAAGAGTAATTTGTTAATGAGAAAAATGGATTTCTTAGTGAGAAAAAGAATGTTAAAATGAGGATTTTATAATAAGTAAAATTAATCTTTTGGAGGGGGGTTGGACAAAAAGGCTTTGGACAAATGTTTAGTAAGTAATAGTCCTGTTATGATAAAATAAATTAAAATTATCAATTTTTTTCTATAAAGTTAACATCCTAGCGTATTAAATCGTTAGTTCGAGAATTTTGTGACGTAGTAAATGTGTGTTCAAATCCTTGGACGGGCGGTACAGTGGAAAGAGGGCGAGTAATAACTGAGCAATATTAAATTAAGATTACCATCGAACATATCATAATTGGGCAGCGGAAGAAGAAAAATATAACACCGTAAATTAAAAAAAGTGTTCAGTTCGAAATTCCATAAAGTTTATCCAGAACGAAAGGCACCTGAAGAATACCGGATATCACAATCGCAAAAACAATATGATAACATAAAAAAAAATATGAGGACATTAGTTTACAACCACAACCGGTGTAACTTAAATTCTTTCACTCTCACATAAAACATCTCCAAATCGACATACGGACAACCACCAAACATAGATGAAAATGTTCTTTAGACACATTTTCCATGTAAGAGTAACAACTGGCTTACGGTGTCGCATTTGTCGGATAAGGACTGTAGGATGGAAAATAAGTCAGTCCCCCACAGGCCACTTAACCGTGTTTTTGACCTCCGTCAAGGCTGTAAATTGAAGATTGGGTAGTTCCAGCCCAAATATAGCAGCAATGCTCCATTTTTGTTCTATTCTGACTCTTGTAAAGATAATGCATAACAAAAGGAGTCCGATCTCACTAGCCTTGGTTGGCAACCAGTCTAGGTGAAGACCAAAACTCCAGCCAAAACTGGCTAGGGAAACCACAGCAAACGTAGCGTAGTGAAGCAGGGGACTTATATTCCATATGGAAGACTACTGGTCCGACTACTACAATATTTCTTTTACAATTAAATTGGTATTAACCGATATTAGTAACTTTTCAAGATATACTTATTAGATGATAGATAAATTATGTGAGCTGCAGCTGTCGGTTGAAATTTATAAACACCTTTTTTTCCAACATTTTTTTCAGGAAAAATACGTTTCTCAAATACAATAGCTGTTATCAATCTTTCCAATATTGATGGGTACTTCTTTCCTAACCTTTATGTCATTATTTTCTCATCGAGATGCATTTGATATTCACTATAGTTATTGTTGTTGTTGAAAGCTCTTAATTGATATGGTTACTATTATTTGCTAGAGTTCTTTGTGATTCTGTAGTGCCGGTCCACAATGTTTGAAGAAGGATTGTCTTCCCTTGCTCAAAGCCATTTTTAACCATTGATCTTAGAAAGCGATTGTATATAGCTGATAGTTTAGATATTTCGGAACAGGTTTGGCGTCAGGCATAGTATCCATATGAAAATTTCTATCTGACGATGGTATTTAAGAACATGATGAGTTTTCAGGTTAAGGTTTTAGTTTTGTAGCAACTTGTGGTGTTGAGCGAAATTACCCCGAAGACAATTTTTATGGTGAATTCAGGTTATGTGACATTGTTTTGACTCCAGTTCCAGGTCATTGTTTCAGTTTTCTTGAGTCCTGTTTCTTGGAATATTTTGCATAGGATGCTGGTTTCTTTGTCCAAGATCATTCTTATCCCAATTATGTCGTCGGCATAGTCGCCCACGTCATCAATACATTCGACTCTAAAGAGAAATCAGGATCGCTTTCTTCCGTTAGTTGATTCGTTTGGGATGGTATGGGATGCTTAAATGATCCGTTCCCATCTCTTCACATCTGTGCTTGTAAACGCGCAGAGCCTAATAATAATGTTACTAACAATTCTTTTTAGAACTGCAGATTTTCCAAATATTTTTCATGTAATAAATTTAGTTTGCTATTTGTTTCAAATAAATAATATAATTTATATAACGTAAATAAACATGAAAATAAGTAAATAAGCGGTATTTTGGAATATTTCTTTTGTTTACACTTATAGCAGTGAACAAATGTTTACATCCATGGTGAATGCTGCATCTTATTCAGATGAGAGCCACCTCTTCTAATCCTCGCATCACTTTTATTCGCTTATGCCTCGTCTCAGCGTCCCTGACCCCTAAGATGACTCTTGAGAGCAGTATACGATTTAATAGGCGTATATGACAGATAAACTCTGTATCCTTGATATATATATATATATATATATATATATATATATATATATATATATATATATATATATATATATGTCATCCACAGACAGACTGTTTCGCTGTTTCACAGCTCATCAGTGTGCCTAGACGTCCGGTTGCCTCTAGCTAGGATCGAATTTGCGTCAGTCGGAACTTCTCCCACTAAGCCGTCAGCGTACAGTACGGGATGAAGGTGAATTTTAGCGTGTTTATTTTTAGATTTCGATAAACACACAGTGACTGACAGTGACTCAATTCTGTCGAAGAGTCGTGCAGTATTAGCTTAAATAGTCACTGTTTACAAATTCACACCTCAAACCAGAGGGTTCAACCGAAATTAATTTTTCAGGAGCTAATATTTTTTGTCATCCACACACAGACTGTTTCGCTGTATATATATATATATATATATATATATATATATATAAAATGAAAATATATTTTATGTTATGCTATATTTCTGGGTAAAAATGCTTAATATCAGGAATAGACCGTATGAAACTACGAATGCATAAACATAAGTAAATGTAATAATAATAATAATAATAATGATCGACAACAGATAATAAAGTCATCAATAATAATAATGAGTAAGAAGTTAACAAACAACTCTATACAATAGATACAAATTGCAGCATTCGAATTCACAGTTATTTCTACTTAATAGCCTCTAGAATAAGTCGAAATATAACCGTACCGCCTACCGAATAACAATTAGGATAATACAATAGACTTTGCTAGCAATAATGCACCATTGACCAACATATATAAATAATCAAGCCAAAACAACACACATGGTTTGAAGATACACACACACACACACACACACACACACACACACACACACACACACACACACACACACACACACACATATATATATATATATATATATATATATTATGGTTGATAACAAGATCATTCATCATAACTCCCGTGACCGAAAACATCTCGCTTCGAGAGAAGCCCTCTATATAAAGCATCTGGCACCCAGTATTCATTTTACTTTATTTAACAATGGAAACAATGTGTTATTTTATTTTATTTATTTATTTATTTATTTATTTTTTTTAATTCGAGGAATTTAACTTGAATTTCAGCTATGATCCTTTTCCGGGGTTCGGAATAAACTCTACCATCATACAATATGCATCACACAATCACATCTTAAATGACAACCGCGAAAAGAAATTAATAACAATTAACAAGAAACCCCTTGAAAATGGTTACTAAAATGGCCGAAAGCTCTTGGGACAATAGACACTACAAATATTTTTTTCCACTCCCTTATTCACCATCAAACAGAAAAAAAATGTAAGACTACTAAAAAAACTCAATAAAAAAATCATCAAATTTTTCGCATCTGACATATTCAACGAAACACGTTTGAATGAAAAGTTACTGTCCAAATATACATTATAAAGTAATAACTGGCCGCTCGTATGACAATATGCCTGTCTGCTAGGAAAGGCTAGCCAATCGCTATTGTGTACACCTGCTTGTTCAACACCGACAGAGACTACCTGTGGATTATACTGCAAATATGTTGAACGGACCTTAGTTACAGTTACAAGGAGAGAACGCTTTATCTGGCGGGTTCAATAGTTTTGTCAAGACCGGTACGCTGAAACACTCGGTAACGATCAGTTGCAACTTCGTACTAGCTCAACCACCGATGGCTTCCACATAGTTTCGTCTACCCAATTTCCCTCACAAGGCTTGGGCAACCCTTGGTATGGTTTTCAGGCACATTCCAAATGTGCCACACGCTGGGAACGCCTCTAAAGACTGATAACAAATTAGTTCATTCTTACCATGATACCCGGGTTCAAATCTCACGTTATATATATATATATATATATATATATATATATATATATATATATATATATATATGTATGTATGTATGTATATATATAAAACTCACGTATCCTGCTAATTTTAAGGGAGTCGTATCATATACCAGACATAAAATTACCGTATGTATTGCTGGCCCTGGTTACGCCGTTGACCAAACTATATATTCACCGTAGTCCAAAAGTACAGCTGTATTTAAAATAGGCATGATTTTGAAAAAAAAACTGATGTTTTACTTAACTGCATTCAATAATAATGCATGTAATATTAACTTATTAGTATCGTATTATAAAATACAAACATAGTGAATATGAATCTTTCCCATTGATAAACGTTTATAAGGTTTAACTGTTTCTCGTTCGAGTGTTTATTTCTATAAGCGTTTACTGAACGAATATAGCGATACTAACGATGCTTTTATTGTTCACTTTTTCTTTTTTAACTTATTTAACTAGAAGCTAGGATAAAGAGACAGAGGAAAAGAGGTTAGTTAATTGTAAACGGTCTCTCAAAAAAGGAACTCGCATGATACAGGATAAAGT
>OZ038485.1:108064325-108089325 GCA_964036315.1 Acanthosepion esculentum | reverse complement strand
AGTTACTGTTGTGGTTTCCATAAGAAGGAGTCTTTTTTACGCACTGGAGTTGCCAGATCCATGCCCGTCCGGTTTTGAATTCAGAGTTATCCTTCTTCGAGACTAGTTGCCAACCAAGGCTGGAGTGACCAGTTTGCCCTGTTATTTAACCTATAAACTGGAGAAAGAAAGAGAGAGAGAAAGAGAGAGAGAGAGAGAGAGAGAGTGAGAAGAAATGGATTTGTATTTTTTCGAAAGTTATTTGAATGTCCACAACGACATCGTCTTGTATTTGAATCCGGCATGCCGATCTCACTTTACGTACGAAAAGCGCACTTACAAATAGACCCAATATTGACTTGTCTCTATTACACGAACGAGAGATCCGACGAGAAGTCAGCATATAGCCTTAAGTGCTGTCGAATCTTTTGCATCCCGAGTGATTTTATTTTCCAGAAAATATGTGTTCTATATACCGTCAGATACATTAATTTAGGACATTGCTGACGGCTGCAACAGTTTGTAAAATCAGCTTGTGAGTCATTGAACCACGAAGAAAATTTCTAGATAAATCATACAGACAGAAGTGAACAGTCAAATAGGCACACACGTCATTATATATATATATATATATATATATATATATATATATATTATAGATATTTATTATAATTTTTACATATAGACAAAAACAATTTACTCGGTACAACTTCGTTTCAGTGCATTTATGTATTTTTTATTTTCTATTTTTTTTTTAAACAAATGGAAAAAAGGAAGTGACGTTTCACATGCGGCTTCCTTACAAACAGAATTGTTCACAACCATTTTGGTTCTCGCCTGTCGAGGTGCAGCTAAATGCACCGAAACGAAGTTGCATCTTTGTAGTGAGTAAATTGTTTTTGTCTATATGAAAAAATTATAATAAATAATTATTGCTCTTCTATCGATATTGATCCCTCCTTTGAATTAATACTGTGGACGTTAGAATCTATATATTATTTTCGTTATCATTACATTCGGATATAGTAGTTATATATATATATATATATATATATATATATATATATATATATATATATATAGAGAGAGAGAGAGAGAGATAGATAGATAGATAGATAGATAGGAAGGAAGGAAGGAAGGAACAGATTGCGATAGACAGATAATGAAGAGGCCAAGATAGATAGATAGATAGATAGATAGATAGATAGATAGATAGATAATAAATAGATATTAAGGAAGGAACAGATTGCGAAAGATAAATAAATAATGAAGTGACTAAAATAGATAGATAGATAGATAGATAGATAGGTAATAAAGAGACTAAGATAATAGACTAAGATAGATAATAAAGAGACTAAGATAGGTAGGTAGGTAATAAGGAAAGAGGGTTAGATAAGAAAGAGAATAAGATAGATAGATAGATGGATGTCCAAAAATGGAGAATTGCTGCTATATCTGCGCTACTTAATCCTCACTTTCCAACCTTGATCATGTTTAAAATCGTTTACGCGCTCTTGCGGGAATGGGGGAAGAACTATTCCCATTTCTGCAGCCTATTTGCAACAGAGACACCATAGCAAGCTTATCCCTAATCTGTTGCTATTTTAATGACAAATCTTCAGGTGAATTTTTTACTTCCGCCAATTCATACTTTTACAGATAAGACACGCCTTGCTACTTCGAATCCTACCCCCCACCATTTTTGCACCCTAACTTGTACGCACTTGGCTGTACGAAAAGCACCGACAGGACGAAGTTTTCAATGAAGAATAATTTTATTCTTTTATATCCGTCAATGTAGGGAATCTTAAAGATCGTTGTTTTGTTGTTTTGTTGTTTAGCTGCATATCGACCTCTATGGGTTATTGAATGCCGAAATCTAAATATTTTGTAAGCACATTTTTATTTTATCTTTTGGAGATAACAATGGTTTAATGATACAAGTCTTACTAATTAACCCATAGATTGGGGGAAGTTGTGGATTCATACCTTTCCGAAGGATATTTGCGCGTAAGTGTCTATAACGAAACCAACAGGAATTGAAACTCGGCACTCCGATTAAAAATTACCCATTACACCACCCTCACACCCAAGATTACAGCACCTAGTATTCTCAAACGGTCACCGATCTAGCTAATAACCAGGCTCGACGTCGCTTAACTTCACTGATCGTACTGGAACCGGTATTTCAACGTGATGTGGCCGTAAGTCGGAATCTAAAGTGTAAAGGCAGTGTAAGAATTTAAATCATCCTATTAACTGCAGATCACATGAATTTTCGTTATTGCAAACCTATAACTACACGGCGAATGACGGAAATTTCTGCCTCAGTTAATGGGTCAGTTTTAAAGAAAGGGATCAACATTCGCCCCGACATTTTTCATGGGAAATAGAGTACGAAAATCATTCTGATTCTTTTTCTCATAACATTAGCATTTACACCATTGTATCATCTTTCGCACAGACGCATCATTGCAATCCTGTTGCTACTCTAACGCTATATCCATGGCCAATGTTCAGATAAACTCCATTCTTTAGCTGCACCAGTTCAGGCCTCTAAGGCTAGGACACGCCATGCCACTTGCACGGAGTCGCTTCATCCTCAATTTCCTCCCGTATTCCACATGTAAGAAAGTTCTACACAGAGTTTTCTCTAGAACTGCCACTTTGTGGATCAGACTCCCGCGTGAACTCTACAATCTTAACCTCTTCAAGTCAAGGATCAGTCATTATTTATCAACCGCATGCATATATTCACTTGCAACCTCCTCTTTTACTCATATTACACACTTCATTCATCATAGCCATTTTAACAGTAACCGTATGCCTTGAGTGGCACTCGAGCCTTGCATTTGGCCATTTTTATATAAAAAGATACATTGCAAATGAAACTGGGCTTTATAGATAGAGGCGGATTATTTTCTCTTTTTTTCTCAGCTTTTCGTCGTCTTGAAACTTTGCATTCAAAATCCAGACCTTTACTTGAAGCCCTTGCACCGCCAACCGCTCGCATCGTTGGGAAATACGTAGCTATTTCACCCACGCGGCAGGAGATCTGTAAATTCAACGCAAACTTTTAAGAATTGCAATTGCGAAGCGATTCGATAAGACGGAAACGTTTTGCACTCTTTTTATTTCAGCAAATCAATAATCAGACGCTATTTCTTTCCTGTGGAGAAAAAGGAAGGAAAAATATCTGTGTACAAATGCTAACAACGAAACTGATTCGCGAGGCTCGCTGTTGGGAAAAATGCCTAAGTAGCTAGTCTGGTTTATCATTACGATTTGTTATTGAGTTAGATCTTCAAAGGTTGCCGTGTTGTCGCTTTGCAGAAAACTAAGTTAATCTTGATAAATAATATCCCTCATCGCCCCCTTTATGGAACTCAAAGCGAAAATGTACCAAAGCCCAATTCCTCAAGTCTATTCTTCCGTATTGCACTAAACACGTTCGTTTCAGAGGCTGGACAGTATCTGGTCCCACCATTATCAAAGCCTTGGTCCGTATTTGTTTAGCAGCATATAAATCTCTATGAATTTTTTAATGCCGAAATCTAAATATATTGTACGCAATTTTATTTTACTTTTGGGGGGAAATAATAATGATTTTAATGATACAATTCTTACTAATTAACCCATAGCTGGAGGGTAGTTGCGCGTAGTAAATATAACAACCCAACTGGATTTGGAACTCAGCTCTCCGATTAACAATTCCGAGCGATTATCCATTACATCAGCCGCACATCCAAGCTTACAGCCCTTAGTATTCCCAAGCGGTCACCCATCACGGTACTGACCAGGATCGATGTTGCTTAACTTCAGGGATTGTACGGGAACCAGTGTTTCAACGTGATGTGTGACCGTGAGGAGTTTTATGCTAATTACGGTCTTATTTCAAACTTTCCATCGTTTGGATAGATAAATAGTCTATCTGTGAAGTGATGGTCAACGAGCATGTCGAGTAAACGATTACTATTATGTAGCGAAGAGATTCTTTATTTATTTTTTTTTTTTTGCATTGACGACAAAAATAAAGCTTAGTGCAATGGTGAATTAATAAATCCATAACCTGACACGGTCTGGTCTGAAAATATCGCTGTATAATGTCCGATCTATGTGATCAATATTTACTAATGAATTAAGTGCATTGACAAGGAAGGAAATTATGTTGGAAATAAATATTTGTTGTGTAAAATAAATGCTTTTTTTAAAGAAATATAATCTGCACAATTATTGATGTACCTACGCGAAAAATGTAATCTTTTTATGTCAAACGACTTGCTATCGAGTAATCGTTAGCAAGCTGGACTCGCAGATCGTTTTACTAAAATTAAGTCAATAAAGCAAATACGTATTGCATTCTTGAGCTTTGTCAGTTTTCATTTAAAGCCACCCATAAAACAAGAGAAAAGAAGCAATTAGCACATAGAGGGAAAATAATTACAACACTAGTTGTGCACAAAGGTTTCCAGCGCTCATTTTGCTGCAAGTTTCCAAATATACCTATCTACTCGAGACCATCTGTGTTTCTTCAACACGCACAGAGCCAACCGGTAGTTTATACTGCAAATGTACTGAGCAGGCCTTAGTTATAGTTCAAATATGTATCTCACAAGGCCACATACGGTTTTCAGGGTCAGAGTTATTTCAGAGTTATCCTTTTCCGAGACTGGTCGTCAACAGCCGCTAGTGAGTCCAGTCTGCCCTGCTATTAAACCCATAGCTTGGCCGACGAAGAAATGGATTCATATGAGGATCTTGATAGGACTTCGAACTTGGCTAGAAACTGAATACACAGGAAAAAAAAAATAAATTTATAAAAAAATATTGAACTCAACTAAAAATTAATTTAAAAAAAATACCATATTCCTTTATCCATGCATGTCCAAATAACGGCCAGGATGCCAATTACAACCCGCGGTAAAAATTTCATATGGCCCCCATCCTCTGTCATAGCATGTATCGGTTATGGCCTGTCAATATTGTCAGTCAGTGTATGTAAAGTAAACACCTGATAAATGCATTTTAATGTTTTACCAAACGATGGCAGCGATGTGAAACTGACCTTGGTCTTTTCCAACCAATTTTTAAAATCACTGCATTTGAACCAGACCAATGCATTTGAACCAGACCACCTCCTTTGAACCAGACCAATTCATTTGAACCAGACCTGGCCAACATACTGCAGACCAGATTCAGTTTCACTCTTAACATTATTGCAGGAAAGTTATTTGTTTTGGTCATCTGAGATGAAAAGAATCTAAAATCTTAGTGCATTAAATTTGTTTTGTGTTGGCCAAAATCAGTTATAAATATATTTGCACATTTGGACTTGAGTCTCTTTATGTTTTCTACTTAATAAGATGAATATTTGTGTTACGTTCCTATTCATGTGTGTTTAACTTAAAGATTAACAGACAACATTAATTACCAATAATATGTAATCTTTAAGATTAACCTGGAATATATTATAGGTCCCTGGAAGTTCTTCATTCTTATTCTACTTCATCTTATATGGGCTTCAGACATGACAGGCAGAGTCACTTTGGTAAGACCTATCTAAATTTATTTGTCATCTATGTGAAGAAATGAAATGCGATTTGTAATAAAATTTTTCATAAGATAGTTCATTTGCATTTAATTTTAATGTTCAAAGAATGCCAAGCAGAATGGTTGGCCGTCACAAATATTCACCTCATCAAATCTGTCCCTCTTTGAAAAAGGTTTGGACACTCCTGCTTTAGGCGATCATATATTTTTTCTGGGCCGTTCAAGATCCCCGTCCTACTAACACGGCGGTGGGGTGGGTTAGCTTTGGGTTTCTTTCCTTTACATTTTTTTTTTGCGGAGGCAGTGAGGTAGCCTATCTTTGCTTTTCTTTCTCGAGTCTGTGATGTCGATGTTCTCCACCTAGTGACTTATTCAGTAACCGCTAGAGTCTTATGCAAAATAGGGCAAGTCCAATTAGCCAATATCACTACACCACCGGGAAACGAAGAATTTTTATGTCCTTCGTTGATTTCTGACTTCTTTTAACAAAAGTAGGGGATCCTATCTCTCTGTCTTGAGGTGTGTATCTGGTTCATTTTTATTGGGGATCGAGGTCTGGAATCGTCTTCCATAATCTTCCATGTCAGATTCGTGCGAACTATTCTTCATAGTTTCTTTACAAGATGTTGGCTTTCTCTATCAGAAGCACTCCAGTTTTCCTCACTTTCAGGTTCCTCCTCCTCCTTTTACATCTCGACTTCTTCATCGATCACTTTGGTCAGAGTGGGTCAATAATTTTGAGCAGAATGAGCCAATTTTGTTCAGTTGTTGCTATTATGACAGTATTGTATCTCTTTTGTGTAATAATACTTACTATATATTAAGTACTGCAGATCACGAATATATATATATATATTTTAAAATTTTATAAATGTAATAGTGGGCTCTAATTTGCTCTGTAAATTCATTGTAATGTGATCGCTCTCCGGAGACCAAAACAACATATACTCAATCCACGTGATTTCTTTAAATTATTAAAACAAAATTAAAATTCTTAATCTGGAGTTCTTTCTTCATATATTACTATTGATTAAAAACTAAAAATTACGAATTGTTTTTCTTAATTTAAGAAATGGCGACTTTGTGATTATTTTGTCTTGGCTCTGTAGGGGGATCAATTTACAATGAATTTACATTGCAAACTTAACCCCACCTAGTAACTTTTATAAAATTTGGTAATTTATTTTTAATATTCGTGATTTGGAGGGCTAAATCTCTAGGAATATGGAAAAAAAAAAGAAAAGAAAAAAATGATGCAGTATTTATTATACAGGGTGGTCCGAATGTCTTGTCATCCTAACTCTCTCTTTCAAACTGCAAGAGCTCATGTCAGCCATCTGAAATAGAAAATTATATTATCTAACGGGTGACAAGACTTTCAGACCATCAAGTACAACTGCATCTATTTTGTTAAATTCTCACATTTTCAGTTTACACTTGAAACTAGTTGTACTTTTATATATATATATATATTTACACATAATAGTCACACAAAATTTAGCCGGTATTTTTTCTCACGAGATTCATAAGTCGGGAAACGTTGACCAAGGGTACCTTTGATGGGGTTCTCGGAAGTCCGATTCTCAGTGTCTGTTGCAAGTGGCGGACGCAGTCTCAAAAATATAAGACATGCGCATAGCACAGTGTTGTTAGCAAATACAGAAAAGAAACTGCAGTAACCGCAAGGGAAGGTCGTAAAGGAAAGTGAGAAAACAGGACTAAACATCAATAGTAAGAAGACAGAATGTTTGTTTGTCAGCAAAAGGAACTGCCGAAAATGCGAGCTACGAATTAAAGATGCCAAAATCAAGCATTTACGAAAATTTAAATATCTGGGAAGAATTTTAACAGAAAACAATGCGATACCGAAATCCGAAGGCGAATTGGGATAGGCAAAGTTGCCTTCCAAAAGTTAAGTAAAGTGTTAAAAAACAGGAAAAATTCAATAGAAACAACAAAAAAGAGTTTCTGAAGTGTTATGTCCTCGTATATGACAGTTAATACTAGACAATTCCCTCACTGTTGACGAGACTTGAATCAACAGAAATGTGGCTCAACAGAGAGATACTGAGAATAACATGGACTGAACCTGTGAGTAACGAGGTTATTTTAAGAAAAATGGAAACAAAAAGGAATTTGGCGATGCTTGCGCTAAGACAGAATTCCCGCTAAAATGGGGACTGGCTCGAGGCTCTACCGGATCGTATGCTTTATTTCAGATTCGTACTGATTGCTGATGTGCGTAATGTCACTTGTCAGTGATTCAATACTGTTTCAATACTTAGAATCAGAAAGAGATAGCTGAAATTTCTAGAGTACATAATGAGGAAAGAGGGCTTGCAGAATTTGACACTCACTGGATATATTAAAGAGACAAAAGGAAACAGCAAGTCATCCACCTAACAAGCTTGTGTATATGGATGACAGAACAAAGGGTGGTATGGATGGTAAAAAAGACCAACCTTACTAAGAGCTACAAGTGATAGGAAGTAGTGGAGAACCATGATCGATATGGTACATAGACCAAGAAAAGATGACGACCATAGCAAAACATCCAGTCGGGATGGAAAATATTAGCTGTGGCTGCTTTATCAAGTGGCGGGTACATCTGCTTCAGAATACAGCATTAAGAAATCTTGATTTTTGAGCTAAACAGACTATTAAAAATATTACGAGGTCACACAAAAATCAGAATAAGAACTTAGAAAGATTGTGCTGCGCCAGTTTTCCAAGTGACGTCTATATCTAATTTGAAATTTACTCTGAGAATAACATGGACTGAACATGTGATCAAAGACGAAGCTTTAGAGAAAATGGAAACAAAAGAACTTATATAATTCACATTAAAAAGGTGGAGTTGAAATTTCTAGGTCACAAAGAGGGCTTCATAAATTTGATACACACAGGATAGATTGAATGCAATGCATAACCTAACTAGCGAGCTTGTGTAAATTCCGGAGAGATAACAAAAAGACAAAATTTATTAACAGCTACAAAGGACAGGAAATTGTGGAGAGCCATGATCGCCAACGTCTTGAATGGACACGGCACAAAGAAGAAGATTTTTTTGAGTTAATTAGTAGTAGTAGAAAAGACGCATCTAGCCGATCCTCAAGGAAAGCTAAGCATACAGATATAGAGATTTTCCAAGCATAGCTTAGATGTGGCACAAGGCAGAAAGTAGGGGGCACCCAGTGAGGATCGAACTCGCTACTCAGTCGTAATTGTTCTAGCGAGAGAATCTCGCTAACCATTACACCGCCTCGAGTTACCTAAACATACAGATATATGTATTGATATGATGCTGCGTTTCTGGTAGATATTTTTCAATATCGTCTAAGCTTAGATACACGTGGAAAATAACACAATTTATACAGCCTCTAGTGAAACTACACACATACATACATTGGTGAACCCATAACTTGATTTACGTGAAAACATTAGGCATATCCAAAAGGGATTGGCAAAAAGCAGAAATATATTAAACATTGAAATAGTGAATCAATTTAATTTCCAAATTTATTATCGTTTCTTTTTCTTTACCGATTGTTACGAAGCCTCGCTCAGTACAGCCAAAGGTTGGGAAGGAAATGGAATTAGGAAGATTCCGTTGCGTCATTAGCCCAAGTGGGAATGACCTGCTTCTCTAGGAAATAAGCATTTGCATTTACGTATGCTCCAATTTTAACTTTGGCATTGGTGAGAAATACATACACGCCGAGAGAGCTTTTCAGCAGCCTCACACATTTACAGTAGAAGTTCTCGCATCCGAAATTCGTGCTGTCATTTAGATGTTGTAGGAATATGCTTCTTTCTAACATTTCTCTCTTTCCAGATAATTGTTAATAACTTGGAATTTCTCCGCCCATAATATCTCGCACAGAAGAAACTTCAACTACAAGAAAAAGGAAAAGAAATTCTTTATGTTACGTCAGAAATTAGAGATTATTGAAAAACTGGACGAAGCTGCTAATTCATTGAATCTGCAAAATAACAAAGGTTTGCAGAATCTAAGCGAAACACTAAAACTTGCGCTTGAAGATGAACCATTGAATACCGTCACTTTGGATGACTTAAAACAACATAAATGAAGGCGCTAATGAATTATACAAGAATTTAACGGTAGAACCACTTCAAAATGATTTGGATGGTCATGAAATATAGGAAGAATCAAATTCTTCCGATAATGTTGAAAATATGAAGGATGATGAAGTCTGAGACTCAGTAGAGAAAGCTATTGATGACGTCATCAAATTCATGGCGAAAAAAAAATTGTTCAGTAGTAGAGAATGTACAAGTGCACGTAATTTACAGAATGCCTTATTTAATAAAAGAACAGCGAAAAGTAAGCGAAATGAGAAAAGAAATAAGAATGACAATTGAAAATAAAACTTATTTAGAATTAAACATTGAAAATGAATATTTACTTTCGTAAGACACTTCATTTTTTGTGTTGCTATAAGTTCTTATGTTTTGTTAAGTTATAGTTATATTACATATCCTACATTATATTCGAACCCGTCATCATATTTGAACTTCAGAGTAGTTTGGATATGAGAACTTCTACTATATATATATATATATATATATATATATATATATATATATATATATATATATATATATATATATATATATATATATATATATATATATATATGTGTGTGTGTGTGTGTGTGTGTGTATGTGTATATATATACACACATACATACATACATACATACATACCTATATATAGATATATATATTAAGAAATATACATAATGGCTTACATTAATTGCACAACTCCTAGTTTCATGCCGATGCAATTTTCAAGTGCTGGAATTATTGCACTTATTTTTACGACCGCTCGCTCGTATATCTGCCTATATTTACCCATTCGGTTATATATATATATATATATATATATATATATATATATATATATATATATATATATATATATATATATATGGTACAGGTAATAAAGTATATATTCCAAGTGGATCCTGATAATATAAAATATTAAAACTGATCCACAAAAAGTGCTCAATTTATTTCTTAATAGACCATGTAAATTACATAATAGAGAAATCTAAAATTACCTTAGAAGAATAGACTATTTCAACTGGCGACAATACGACAGTATTTTTCGACTCAAATGGTGGACTAATATAGTGTTAGAAACTTAAAATTAAATATTTGAAAAAATATAGACAGCCGTTGAAAGTATGAACTTGAGCTAACCAAAAACAAAAACAAAAAAGAAACAAAAACAAAAAACGCCAGAGTGGTGGTAAGGAGAGGCGGACGTGGTCTGGATTAAATAGAAAACGGTTACCCGAAATCTGACCCCGATATTAACTCGAAAATCTCAATTTAGGGCTAAGAAAAAAATCGAAGGGAAATAAAATATGTCCAGAAAAAAGGTTAAATATTGATCATTTGATAGTGGGGCTGACACAAAACAATTTTTAACCAGTTCTCTTTCCATCTGAATAATTCAAAGGGTTTTTCAATGATTCTTACGACAAATGATGCCAAAATGGTTAAACGTCTAATATGAAAACCTGGCAAAAAGAAACTCAAAGTTTTATTGTTTGTCTTTTAGATATTAGATATTTTGTGGGATGGACAATACCTTTTCCTGCATCCCGACGTTTTCTAATGATTTACGAGGCTTACCGGTTAGCAGTTACTACTGAGCAGTGAGTTCAATCCTCACTAGATGCTCCATGCAAAAAAACAGCTTTACATAACACAAGAAAGGTTAATATGTAAAAAAAACAACCAAATCTTTTCGAACACAGGGACCTTCTTCGGATTTTATTTTTTTTACATCGTAGTCTGAACTATCAAGCGATACAAAGTTATCAACTAATTACATGATGGCGACTGAATTATGTCTGTCTGTATAAATTAACCTCAAATATTTATAAATTTTTATTTTAGTGTATTTTTTATTCCAAATTTTTTCGAAAAATATAAGAAGAATAAATTTTCTTTGATCATTTTTTAAAAATCAAATCAAATGGAAAAATCGATCTTTATTCTTTTAATATTACAATAAATGTCTAGACACATATCAGGAATCATTATCTCTTTCTAATTCCTGTTCGATGTGAAATCTATAATATTATTCCTTTTCTCCATTACATAATTTCTGCATGAACACGTTATTTAATTTCTGAGTAAATCCCTTCAACTTTTTTTTTCGCTGTTTTTGATCACAATCTTGTAATATAAGTAGATTTCAGTTGTTTCAAATTCTGACATGAAGTCTTACTAATTTTCTTACCAGTATACTGCATTGTCAGCTAGGACTAGAATACACCGACCGCATCACAAAGGAAGTAAGAATGCCCCAAAAGGGGTCATGTTCCGTGTGGATAATTGTAGATTTGTGTATAAACCAGACCCATACGTACCTTTTAAAATCTTGCGTAAACCAGACCTACGTGTAATTTTTTTACTCTTGGCTAGTACATACATATACCTAACTATTTTTACTCTTGTCTAAACCAGACCTATATCTGCCTTTTTGACTCTTGCCTAAACCAGACCTATATCTGCCTTTTTGGCTCTTGTCTAAACCAGATCTATATCTGCCTTTTTGGCTCTTGCCTAAACCAGACCTGTATCTGCCTTTTTGGCTCTTGCCTAAACCAGACCTATATCTGCTTTTTTGGCTCTTGTCTAAACCAGACTTATATATGCCTTATTGGCTCTTGCCTAAACCAAACCTATATCTGCCTTTTTGGTTCTTGCCTAAACCAGACCTATATCAGCCTTTTTGGTTCTTGTCTAAAACAGACCTATATCTGACTTTTTGGCTCTTGTCTAAACCAGATGTATATCTGACTTTTTGGCTCTTGTCTAAACCAGACCTATATCTGACTTTTTGGCTCTTGTCTAAAACAGACTTATATCTGACTTTTTGGCTCTTGTCTAAACCAGACCTATATCTGCCTGACTGATTTGCGTTAACCATACCTATGTGTAACGTTTTGACTCTTGCGTATACTAGACATTTGTCTGACTTTTGCCTCTCTGTTAAACCGGACCTATGTCTACCTTCTTGATTTGCATTTAAACTGGACCCATACCAGCCTCTTATGTAAACCGGAACTTAATCTACCTTTTTTTTACTATCTTTTAAACCGACCTATATCTGCCATTTTGACATTTTTCTAGACCACATTTCCACCGTATTTTAGAATTTAACTAGGAAGTTCCACTCAGCTTTTTTCATAAGTACTGCCATTTTATGTAACAGACTTTCACTTGGGTGCTTATCGAAACACTATCGTTTTGATATTTTTAAGTAAAGATTCAATCCTTATCAATCCTCATTATCCTCATAATCACTTCCTACCATATCCCTTTCTTTTATATAACCTACCATATTTATAAATATTTTAACAGTGACTCTCAAACTTGAGTGGCTCTTGTGCCATGTAGTAAGTGAACTTAAGTATAAAAATCTATCCTTAGCCTAATAACTGAGTGATGTGAGATAAACATGCATCTTTCATGTTTAATTCTCTATTGTTGGTCTATGTATATTATTTTGTCTTCATTTATAGTTGGGTGTCTTGTCTCCTTGCAAACATGATCAGCTATATCCGATTTAAAAGATTCTCCATGGACTGCAGTTTAGCAATGTACCTCAAATTTTATTTTTAATGGGAGAACTGATCAATCTTTTGTTCTCGCAACCACAACTGCAAAGAACGTTGTATACACAGTTCTTGGTTATGATTTCTGACGGCAAACTGTTGTTTATTACGCTTTCGTTGTATCTTCCACAACCAAATTTACAAATTCTTAAACGAGATGTTCAAAGTGTTATTTTATATCTGGATGATTCTATGCCAGAGATTTTTAAACTTAGCTAGGTCTGGTAAAAAGAAAGGATTGAACACAAGATACGAGCAAAGAGGTCCAGAAAAAAAGTGTTTTAAAATACGCGCCCCAAAACTTCAGAGCGGTAAACAAGGAAAGAATTAGATTTCATAGTTTCAAAATTTTAAAAGATATCAACCATTCTTTTGTTTTGTGGGTTAGTTATCACCATGAATTAATAAATTGGCACACATGGGTTCAGTTTAAACTCGAGTCAAAAGGTAGACATAGATTCGGTTTACATTTGAATCAAAGGCAGATATAGGATCAGTTTACATTCGAGTCAAAAGATAGACATAGGTCCGGTTTGCACTTTAGTCAAAAGGTAGATATAGGTACAGTTTACACTCGAGTCAAAAAGCAGACATAGTTTCCTTTTTACACTCAAGTCAAGCGGTAGGCATAGGTCCCGTTTACACCCGAGTCAAAAAGCAGATATATTTTCGGTTTACACTCGAGTTAAAAAAGGAGACATAGGCTCAGTTTGTAATCGAGTCAAAAGGTAGACATAGGTTCGGTCTACACATGAATTAAAAAGTAGACATAGGTTCTGTTTATACTCGAGTCAAAAGGTAGACATAGGATCGGTTTACACTCGAGTCAAAAAACAGACATAGGCTCCTTTGAACACTCGAGTCAAGCGGTAGACATAGGTCCCGTTTACACCCGAGTCAAAAAGCAGATATATTTTCGGTTTACACTCGAGTTAAAAAGTAGACATATGTTCGCTTTACACTCGAGTCAAAAGGCTGACATATGTTCAGTTTATACTAGAGTCAAAATATAAACATAGTTTCAGTTTACACTCGTGTTAGAAAGTAGGCATATGTTTGGTTTGTGCTCGAGTCAAAATGTAGCCATAGGTTCGGTTTACACTGGAGTCAAAATGTAGCCATAGGTTCGATTTACACTGGAGTCAAAAGGTAGACATATGTTCGGTTTACAGGCGAACCAAAAGGTAGGCATAGGTTCCGTTTATACTCATTTGAAAAGGTTGACAGGGGTTCGGTTTTTTACTTGAGTCTAAAGGTAGACATATGTTCGCTTTACACTAGTGCCAAAAGGTAGACATAGGTTCGGATTACACTGGAGTCAAAAGGTAGACATATATTCGGTTTACAGGCGAATCAAAAGGTAGGCATAGGTTCCGTTTTTCTTTTCATTTGAAAAGGTAGACAGAGATTCGGTTTATACTCGAGCCTAAAGGTAGACATATGTTCGCTTCACACTCGTGTCAAAATGTAGACATAGGTTCGGATTGCACTGGAGTCAAAAGGTAGGCATAGGTTTCTTTTTACACGCTAATCAAAAGGTAGACATGGGTTCCGTTTACACTAAATTGAAAAGGTAGACACAGGTTCGGTTTATACTCGAGTCTAAAGGTTCGCATCAGTGCGGTTTATATTTGTTTCTGTATTCACGTTGAAACATTAGTCCTCGTACGATCACTAAAGTTAAGCAACGTTGTGACTGGTCATTACCTACATGGGTTACCACTTTGGAATACTAGGTGCTGCTGGTGTAATAGATATTGGCTCAAAATTGTTAATTGGAGATTCGAGTTCAAATTTCTATTGGGTTCATTATATTCATTTATAAAAAAATTAATTCTCATACAACGACACATTCACCATGCGTCTCTCACATACTGGCGCCACATACTAGGTTACATTAATCACTCGTCCGATTTTGTTTGTATGGCAATGACATACTAATCAAGAGCAGAAAAACTCCCGCTGCTGCTAGTAAACGGAGAATGTATAAGCTTGTGGTTCAGCTTCAGTAAGGTTTATAGTTTCGGAAATACTTGTAACAGCTAAGTAATGAGGTTACATCATATAAAAGACTGAATTAGATAGATAGCTAACATTATAGTGTAATGACTCAGCATACAAATCCACATCCCTATCAGTGAAGCCAATTAAATGACTGAGTAAGCTTACTTGAGCCTGGGCGTTGCATTACATTCATCTTGGAAGACGTACACGTATTTTTCAGGGTATTTTTAGGGGAAAAAAGTGCGTCTTGTAAGTCGGAAAATACGGTAGTAACACTTGTATCACTAAACCATTATTATCCTAAATTAAAAATTCTTACAATATAAAAATATTTTTGGCCTTAAATAGCTGCAATGGTTAGTTAAACCGTAGAAAATGAATGAATGAATCAATAAGTATTCAACCTGAAGGAGATACAATAGACGTATGCTAATCCTCGCCGATATAGCAAATTATAGGGTGTTTAGCATAGTCTGGAAAGTGTTCGCAGTAGTGGTACTCTTGTTGAAGATCGAACTCAAGACTCTACTCGGAATACACGGTACTATCTCTGTATGATTTAATTGAAACACACTAAATTAATTCACTCCTCTTATTTTATGCTATTTATTCCGCTCAATTTATGAAGCTATTAGTTAACCTTTATGAAAAAACATTTAGCCTTAATAAGAAAGCCATATTTTGACGTCAAACAATGGCTCATTACGAAATCAATAAATTACTACTTTTAATTATACGACTTACTCATTCAATAGCAAGTCTGTTGATATACAAATGAGATATTAAAATCGTTAATTTGCTTCGTGTGTCGGCGTTTGTTGTCTAAACTTGAATAACATTTAAGGGGCAGCTGCGAAATAAATGTGAATTGAAAGAGATGACAAAGAAATCTGAACAGTCCGAAATAACGTTTCAAATGTTCTGAATGAAACAAATATAACTATTCAGCTTTTATGAAATACACACACGTTATAAGTACTTTTGTTTTAATCATTTCACTCCAAGCAAGGCGATGTTGTCCCTAAGACGCAAGGAGTTACTGGGAGTGAAAGAAAACATGAAGAAATTTTTGAAGAGAAAAGATAATGAAGGAACAAAATTCAGGAAGACAGAAGATGGCGATTGGTGCTGCATTTTCATTTTTGAAAATCGTAGGGAAGCAAAAAACCGGAAGAGAATTCCACAGGCGATAAGTGCGAGAAAATCACCTATTACAATAGGACTTAGAGTTACAGTTAGCTATTTCCGCAGTAAAATGTCGAAACCTAATTGTCGATCAAGTAGTACGCTTAAATTCATGTGGTCGAGCTATCATGAAGACATTTATAGAAAAGACAGAGGGAAGCCACGTAACGTCGGTGGGAAAGTGACCGAATTCGAGATGCCAGGTCAGGACCGATTATATTACCCACCGTTCTTTGGGGTTTTTTTTTCGAGAATATCGAGATATATAGCAGGAGCATCAAAATTCAATACATAGACGAATGGTAAATTTATAAATCTGCAAGATGGATTCTAATGATAGAAATTTGTCCTCAGGTCAGACACCAGGTTCGATCTCAGGGTGCAGCTTCTTCCAGTCAAACGTTTGTGGCTTAAAAATAACTCTTCGGTCAGATCGTCACCCATAAATAAAGACCATAAGAATTTGTAGCAGTAATCAGATTTTAATCTCGGGTTGTAATTTACTCTGCTATAGACAAGCGAAGCAAATTTGGAAAGTATCGAATGAAAAACCAGGGAGTTATGGCCAAAAAATGGCTTTCTGAACAGTTTTTCGTTATACGCGGGGAAGTGAGCAGGACTAAAAACACACTATCTTGCATTATGGCAATTTTTTTGCGACATGTTTGAAGAAAATCGGGTAAATAATGAGGAAGTTATTCAAGTTTTTATTTTAAGTAGTAAAACCCCGATGTTTACACAGGTTTTGGCAATTTTTTGTGTGAAGCCAATGCTGCATGAAAAATATCCAGCACTCTACATAAACCACACAATACGAGCTATGTTTTGCATTAAGTAAAAAGAACATCAACTCATCCAGTAAAAATTTTGTAACTTTACCGGTATTTTTTTTTAAAGTTGTACCCTCCTTCTTCAGCTTTATCGATTTTTCTACTAAAGCCAAGTGGGGTGGGGAATCTGGAGATTGAAAAATTGTTCTTAACTTACTATAATAAATTTGCAATATGTGTGTACAATTTCATTGAAATCTGTCGAGAAATGTGGACGTGCATAAATAGCATACACAGACACAGACAGACACACACACAGACAAACATAGACATCTTCTGTTTTATAGATATAGATAATATAATATAATATAATATTAAGAAATGATTAATCTGGTTTCCTGGATAATTTAATTGCATTTTTTCTGTATCCGTAGCGTTGGTGCACGCACATCCTGTCGAATCAAATGAAACATTGGTGGAATTATTGATAAACAGATTGGAGATTCTTACGTAACCTTCAATTGAAGTCGAAAATTAAATATTGCTTTTCAGGGTCCATTACTCAGCGAAAGCCCAGTAGCAATAATAACCATGTCTTCGCGCATTTTATGGGACCCTATTGAGATTTAATGAATAACACACACGCATACATACATACATACATACATACATACATACATACATACTGGGCTAGTATCACACTCAAGAAAGCAAAAATAAAATATGATTTTCTTCACAATTGCCCCTGCTATCATGCATAAGTGTAAAACGAAGGCACCATTCAATGCTGATCCTCATTTATCGTTCATGATAGGAGAGTTCATTATATATATATATATATATATATATATATATATATATATATATATATATATATATATATATATATATATATATATATATATATATATATATATATGGTTGTTAATATGGTTTCAATTGATATTCGAGATTCTGTATTGGTGCCAAACATCTTTATATACGAAAGCTTGATATCTAAGGAGCTCCGTTTTTTTTTGCTTTTATTTTGAATCATTTCATCCCATGTAAGGCAATAAATCCACTAAGACACAGGTGATTACAAAATGTTAGGGAATATGAGAAAAAACTACTCTTAATGAGAGAAAACAATGAAAGAAAAATTAAGCTGACAAAAGATAAGGACTGGCAATGTATTTAAATTTTTGAAGATCCAAGTTGTCTGGAAAGCAAGAAGTCGAAAGAGAGTTCTTATGGTTACACAATTACAGTCTATCTGAATTTATTATGTAAATCAAATAAACCACAATAACTAAAAAGGTTCTGAACCAATATTTGTAACCATTTATTTGTTAAACTCGTCCATTTCCATACTTAGTAAAATATTTAATTAATCTTTCTGCCATTTTTAATGGTTACTTTTTGAGATATTGGGATTTTATATAAATGGACTGATTGAAATTATTATGCAGATTAAACTAATAGGAGCTTAACGCCTCTGAAATCTAATAAAAAACTATTTTTCTTTTTGTCCATGTTGAAGCATGAATAAAGGGAAGGATCTAACAAATGCTGAAAAAACAGAAAACAAAGTTATTGAGTGAGGGAATGTCCACATTGGAGATATGAAAGGAGATTTGTAAAGATCATCCTATGATAACGAAGGCTGTTGAAGATATAAGTAAGTTGAGAATTCGAAGCAAAAGAAAAGGCTTTATGAAGTTGCTTATTCGAGATGAACGTAAACTAAAGCGAGTCATAGCGAAACAACCACGGCGCTCAGATCTTTGAAAAGGCTGGAATTGAGGGAGTCAAGGACAAAAGGTATAGAATACTTTGTGAATTCTGTACTCCTAGGCAAACTCCTTTCACTAAAGCAAATATTTTAAAGCGTCAAAATTGGGTCAAGAATACATGAAGATTTACTTTTCTAAAGTAATTTTCCCGGACGAATCTTGAGTGAAATTTGATGGACCTGATGAATAGTCCAAAGGATGGATTTTATCCAATTCAGACGTGCCCGTGGCTAAAAGAAGGCAAAAATAAACGGTAGTCTTATATGGATAGAATTTTCGACCAAACCATTATTAGACCATTCAAAGTCGACGAGGGAGTTAAATTGAACAGTGATAACTATGCGATTTTATGAACAAGACTTTCTTTGCATGGTACAGGTGCCAGTCTCGCATGTTCAATTTGAAGTAGGTATTTATGCACGGCAAGGCTCCTCCTTCTCATGTATTTAAGCTTACCCGTAAATTCTTTGAACATAACAGATTTGCAGAAGAGAACACAATGGAATGGCCGCTATCTGAATCCGATCGAAAATCTATGGCAAATTGTGAAGATAAAATTATATGAAAGTGGCAAACAATATAAAAGCAAACCAGACAGAGTGAAATCAATTAAAACTACCATGTTGGAAATTGAACCTGCTGAAGTAGAAAATTAACAAAATCAATGGATAATAGATTAGTGGCTGTTATTGAGAAGAAGGGTCACTATATTAAAATGTAAAGGAATCAAACACTATGTGTTTGTTCTTTTATAGGTGTTAACCATTTTTGATGATTTTATTAACTTTTTATTGAAAGAAAAATGTGAGTATTGAGTTTTGCCCAATAACTTCAGACAGTGGTTTTTTAGAATACATCAAATAACTTCAATAACTTGAATAAAACATGATGATACTACCTAAAATTTCAACTCAGGCTTTGTTTTAACATCTAATTTGATTATTTAAAATTTGACAATTTTTTAAACCAAATTTGAATTATTGAAGTTTATATGATTTGTGTAATAACTTCAGGCAGAGTGTAAGTTCAAGAGTTTTTCTGTTGAAATCGATGTAACCGTAAATTCTATTCTAATAATTTATTTTCTTGTACTTTTCGTCTGTGGAACTCTCTTCCGGTTTTGTGTTTTCCTGTCACCCACGATTTTCAAACATTATTGGAACGTCAATCAACATCTGTCTTCCTGAATCATGTTCTTTTTATTCTTCTTTTTCGTCAGTAACTAATTATTTTAAAACTAACACTATATTTCTTAACTGCTTCACACCAAACAAGGCGATAATACCACCAGAACGCAGGGGATTATAGAGCGTGAAAGTGGAAAAGAATAAAAAGACTGAGAATGGGGAGGATTGGGAAAAGAACAAAAAAGCATCAAGGTTCAAGAAAAAAGAAGATGGCGATTGATGTTGCATTTAAGATTTTGAAGATTCTAATTATAAAGGAAGCAAGAAATCAGAAAAGAGTTCCATAGGTGTGAAGTGCCAGAATATAAAGTGTTAGTATAGAAGAGGCGGTTGCATCTAGCTAGTTCTACAGTAAAATGGCGAGACTTAGTTGCCAGTCCAGTAGCACGCTTCAATTCATGTTGACGAGGCACTAGAGGAAAACTCATCAGATCAGTTGCTATGAAAAAAGCTATGTCACGTCATGTCGAGGTGTCAGGGCAAACAATTCTTTCGCGGAGGCACCTGACAAGAAGATGTACATTTTTCTATTTCTTTAGTCCAATCTCTCATTTGATCTAGCTCTAACCGCTCGAAAAACCGGCATGAAACTTTCAATACTTCAAAAACCAAACAAGTAACTTTTCACCATTACCGAGCAGATCCTGGGATCGATTAAACTTCAGACCCTTCTTCGGATTTTGTCAAGAATCTCAAGATGTTCAGCAGGAGCACCAGACCATATATGGTAACAATATTCAATTCACGGACGAATGGTAATTTTATATATGTGCCAGATCGATTCTGAGGACAAAAATGTTCTGGTACTACACAGTGACAGCTTTGCTTGCAGAAGACGTAGCAATTGATTCGGTATAGTCGCAGAGGAAAATGCGGGACCAAGAAGGTGTAGAGTGTTGCTCTCCTGGAGTTTAGCATCAGCCATGTTGATAGCAGACAGAAAAATTCTCTGTGGTGATTAAATGAAAGCAGTTTTGTTTTGGAGACATTAAAATTTACCAGTCCTTTTTAAGAGAAGTTACCAGGTTTATTTTGTAGAGTCTGTCGAATTTGATATTTAGACAGGAGTAAATGGTTGCGTCATCTGCATAAATACCTAATTTGGAATTGATGACATCGAGGAGATCATTGATGAAGATCAGAAACAGCGAAGGTTCAAGGATAGGTTGCGTGATAGTTTATATATTTTATAGCAATCTTCTGTCTTCCTGAAAGCTGTTCTTTTATTGTCCTTTCCTTTCACTAATATCGGCTCATTTTCTTTCACTGTCAGTATCTCCTTGCGTCTTAGTGGCATTATGGTCTTGCTTAGAGTTAAAAGAATGAAAGAAAAGAACTCGAGAATTGAGTTCAAGCTGTTTTAAAGTCCTACATTGCACTCATCAAAGGATATTCAACCAAGAGAATTGCGATAAGAATCAACAATTAGAGGTAGAAAAAAAAAAGAAATAATGAAAATATTTCGTCTGAGATTTCAAATAAGTGTAAACTACTTGTGTTACAAAGCAGGAAACAAACTTCTAATCTTCAATTGAAAAAATGAATCAATAAAAGTATAAAGCAACATATCCACCATTTTGTTCCGATCATATTCTTTTTCGCGTTTTATCATTTGGGTGTACTGTCTCTCATTGAAATGAATCGTAGCGACGTCGATTATCTTTCAATAGCTTACGCGATTCGCTCGAAAAAAAAATTGACTTATTTATTTCCCCTCTCTCCGGCAGCGCCATTTAGAACGAAAAAAATCTTCCTTATGTTTTACCAAATATAAATTACGGACGGACAAATCAATATATGTATTTCTTTAAGTGCGGATAAATGAACATTTGTATGCAAATCAACGGTTCTTTCAGTATAGGTGAAAAGGCCTGAATATAGCAGAATTAATAACTGAAAGTCAGTCTTTTACTCTACACTATTTTATTATTAAAAATAACAGATTATTAATTTTGCTTCTTCCACACATCCTATAATGTTGCTTACTGATAAGAAGTTGATTTTCAGGTCACCACTTATAACTTTTTTAATCTTTTCAGCCCAAGCAAGGTAATAAAGCTATTAAGACGTATGATGTTACTGACTGTCAGAGAATATGAAGCAACAAACCTTATTAAGAAGAGAGAGCAATAAAAGAAAAGTAATTAAGATAAAAGATAATGATTTACGTTGCGTTTAAATTTTTGAAGATCAAACTTAACTGGAAAGCTAGAAGCCAGAAGAGTGTTCCACAAGCAAGAAGTGCTATAGAAAACACTGTTACGGTTATATCTATTCATTTCAACTGTAGGAAGATAAAAACATGTCGCCAATCTTGTACGGCGTTTAAATTCATAAAGTCGACGTACAACAGAAGAAAGTTCATTAGAACAATTCCCATGAACACTACATTATTCGGACTACTGTCCCCATCTTTGTTGTCATATTTATCACAACGTTTCGACCGTTGTACTCTCCGGCCTTCTTCAGTTGGTTGGAATATTGAACTGAACCCTTTATTTCGTTCGTTGGGGTAGACTGTTCTAGTTCCACGTGCCATGTCTAATGGGTGTCAGTTATCAGTTATCTCCAGTTAGTTCACCTCTCCAAGTTCTCCACTGCCTTAACCAGGTATTGAACTCACATTGTCACTAGATCTAACCAACGCATTTATTCACTGTTATTTAACACACTGTTACATAGCCGCCAGTAGTAATGAGCATTCTATCAGCAAACAAAGACATCCTATTTGATGACGGATTTAAAATTATTATCAACAGACACAAATAGTCGTCTATTGTGATCGGAACTACCACGCTTGTACAGCCGGCAAAAGTGGTTCTTGTTGGATATAGCGGCTGAACAGGCAGGTGTGATCGAAGGAGAAAATTGTGGTTTCACTTGGTACTTCCGAGAAGTTACAAAAACATCGATATCAACTTTAAACCAAGAAGAAACCCCAGTGGCACAATTCTCAATAATAAAGTTAAAAATATCAATCCAAGGGCGTCTCGAATAAAGTCACGTTGAATCCCAAGCATTATTTAGTATATATATTATTTAGTACTGCTCACTTATTGAACGAGATAAGAATAGACAATATCCCTAGACATGAGCAGTGGACAAAGAACAGTTTAACTTCGTAGATTAAATAAAGGGTCCAGTTCGAAATTCCCTTTAGATTACTCAGATCGATATACAGCTGAGGAAGGCCGGAAGGCACAACGACTGAAACGTTGTGATAAAAACAACAAAGATCAGGACGAGATTCCGAATATAGAGAAAATAATAGTAGTTTTTTCCCCATATCATTAATATATAATATTAATAATTTTATCAATTTTTAAAAAAATATCAATTGTAAATGAAATAAATTTTGAGGAAAATAACAGAATTCTTTATATATATATATATATATATATATATATATATATATATATATATATAGATAGATAGATAGATAGATAGATAGATAGATAGAGAGGGAGAGAGAGAGAGATTTAAAATGAAAAAGCCCACAACTAATTAAGTCATATTCACATCTATTGCAAAGGTTATTAGCTTGAAGTGAAGGAAACATAATCTGATAGGATTTGATCTCGGCACACTCCAATTGATTTTTCGCCTCGTTATCCGTTACAATATACGCGAACAAAAATTTTGTTAAAATCAACCGTAGTTTTGTAATGAATAAACTTGCTTCACAAATCAATGCGTGAGTTTAGTTACCTATCGACCTCACTATTGCGGACATGTGTCAGATTTAGAAAATAATTCGTTTATTCCATAATATCAAGCAGAATTTGACTGTCCATATTTATCGACCATGAAACGTGATCTCCTCTTCTTAGTAATGTGATATTCCGTTATAGTAACTCGAGGCATCATTCAGTGGTAATAAGGAAATATGCCTCGTGTAATTATGACAACGGAATATTTCATTATTAATTAGGGGTAGTTTTAGAGCCATACAGAAGTATTGACTCAGCTGTAGCCCTAAATATTTGTACCGCAAGCACAGCTGTCAGCCCAGAGAGCCAAATCTTATGCAAACCATCTGAGATGGTCTAATTCAAGCCTTTCCTGACATTAAATACTTTTAGGAAGATAAGATATAAAGTCCCGCTTATTTTCAGTCATCAATTTGATTGAGAACTGAATTACTTAACGGTTTAATTTCAGTATTGGTGTTATCATATGGATAGCGGTTCTTGTAGTCTGTTTTTGTTTCGTAGACAACAGAAAATATGACACCGAAATCCGAAGACGCAATGGCACATTAAATGATGCCTTCCTAAAAGATAAGCAAAGTATTAACAAACAGGAAAATGAGTTTCTACAGAATGGTAATGATAACCATTTCCTTATAAGAAAACATTCGACATTCAATGACCGAGCGGTCGGAGTTTCTCTCAGTTAAAATTTATATATTTTTTCTCTTAAAACTATTTTTCAAGTTTCTTAAGTCCAGTTAGTGTTATCGCTTTTCCAGTATTGATGCTGGCTTCTTTCCTAACCTTTTGTCGGAAATAGTGTGGAATGTCAACATTTGGATTATGTCATTATTTTTTTTTAGCTGAATGTAATATCCATTTTAATTGTTGCAGCTGTTGAAAGTCTGCAAGTGATGTAGTTTCTGTTATTTTTCACATTTCTTTGTTTGTGGATCTGTAGTGCCAGTCTACACGGTTCAAAGGAGGATGGTCTTCACCAAGATATTTTAAACCATTGATCTTAGAAAGCGGTTGTATACAGCTGACAGTTTAGATGTTTCTGAACGTGTATGGCGCCATATGAAAGTCTCGATTTGATGAGGTTATTTAAGAACATGACTCGAAGTTTTTAGGTTAATGTTTCGCCGTTAGACGAAACTACCTCAAGCGCAGCCTATTCTATGATCAGTTTCTTTATCT
>OZ038485.1:108029325-108061825 GCA_964036315.1 Acanthosepion esculentum | reverse complement strand
AACCAATAAATAATAAAAAAAACCTTCAAACCCCCAAGAGATATAAAGACCAATCAAAAAATAGTAAATTTCTTAGTAAAGAATGATTAGTAAATAATAATAGCTAATTCTCAACTCGCAATCTGCCAATAGTGTATTCGACAATCACTGGGTGCTCTAGGAAGGTAAAATTGTACTAAAAGTAATAGAAAGAGATATCTATGGCGCTAACGTTGTCGGCAGGCGAGACTTTTTAAAGGTCGGGATATAGAATGACAATTTTCAAAGCAGGTGCCAATTACGAGATCGTTGGGCACTCAGTCTAGGAGAAAAGGCAACTCTGAATTCTAAACAAGCCTAAAAATGATCCCCGTTAGACTATCTTCCCCTTGACACGCCCACTGTAGCCACGGCTACAATACTTTACTTGTTTAGAATTCAGAGTTGCCTTTCTCCTAGACTGATTGCACTAAGGAGACTACAAATAATTCGATAAATACACAACAATAGAATTCAGTAAATATGCATAAAAAGAAGGGAATGCTGGACAAGAATGTGCTTTCTCACTTATTCAACTTTTACAGTGAGGTGGTCCTGAGAAAATAACATAACAGAATTTGTTATTGGCGGACCATCTTAACAACATAGGCCGATGACACAGTGTTGATAGCAGACACAGAAAGGAAACAGTAAGAACTCGTACAGAAGGTAGTGAAATGAAAGAACTAAACATCAATTGCCAGAAGACATAATGTATTATTGTCAACAGAAAAGGAAGAGCCTAAGATGCGATCCAGGAATTGAAAACATAGTACGAAAATTTAAATATCAAAAGACGGAAATTGTGACTACGAAATCCGAAAGAGCAGTAGTTTAGCGAAAGACGTCTTCCATAATCTAAGCAAAGAATTGAGAAACAGGAAAATTTCCTGCGGAACAAAGAAAAGAGTACTGGAAAGTGTTGTGAAGTCAGTTTTCTCACAGATGAAAAGACTTGATGCCTACAAAAATGTGGTTCTACAGAAGAATACCATAAACCGAGTAGATGAGTAACGAGGAAGTTTTAAGGAAAATGGGAACAAAAATGACACCGATTCTTAGAATCAGAAAGAGGCAATTCAAATTTATCGGAGGATTAATGAGGAAAGAGGGTCTGAAGAATCTTAAACTCACAGGATATATTAAAGACAAGAGTGGCAGAGGAAATAGCAAGTGACCTACCTTACAATATTGTGTAAATGGATGACAGAAGAGGGAGTGGGAGGGACTTAGAAAAAAAAACAGACCTTACTAAAACCTCCAAGGATAGGCAGTTGTGGAGAGCCATGATCGTCCCTGTTCCGAAGGAACATAGCATAAAAAAGAATATGTGATTCATTTGTTAATTTCAAAGAGTTGACAATCCATTTTTACAGGTTTAGAATGTATTTCTATTGTGAAAATATTTGCAATAAATTTATTTGATAGAATATTATTAAGACCTTACACATATATTAATCTTCGCACAGTCAAGATAGACTGATGAATGACTGATTGGGGTGATTTAAACACTGCGGGAGTCACAGAACTCATAATCTTGTGCATGCACTGATTGCAAGATAGAGAGAGAGGGAACCGAATAATGACACGTTCATGGTGTGATTGTCTGTCTCTAGTTTCAGAATTCTTCATTTAACGAGACTGGAACAACGACGGTCGACGCTGAAGGCAAACATGCTACAAATTGGACCCAGTAAGTACTTTATTGATAGCAAGTTGGAAAGTCAGAGATAGAAGGAGATCGATAAATACTTACGAACTAAAGAATGTATCAGACTTGAAATGAACGCGATAGAGAGACTTTGTAAGTTATATTGATAATAAACATACTAAGATGGATAGCTAGCTAGCTTGATAGATAGATAAAGGTATAGACTAATAGGCAAATAGATAGATAGATAGATAGATAGATAGATAGATAAAGCGAAACATATAGATAGATATGAACAAACTAAGATAGATAGATAGATAGATAGATAGATAGATAGATAGATAGATAGATAGATAAAGAGAAACATAGATATTAACAGACTAAGATAGATAGATATGAACAGACTAAAAGATAAATAGATAGATATATGGACAGAATAAGATAGATAGATAGATAGATATTGTGTGTTAGGCTAGCTAGCTAGCTAGCTAAAGATATGAACTGATAGATAGATAGATAGATAGATAGATAGATAGATAGATAGATAGATATTGGGTGTGTTTGGATAGCAATTTCTCAAAAAGAAAAGTTCGAATAACAAATGAACAGACCTGAGACAGATGTCTAACAATTAGGACACCACTCTAGCAGAACAATACCTAATTTTAAAAAAAGTCCTCTTGCTGACAATACGTTGTCTTAATGACAAATCCTTTCTTTTCAGTACCTCCTGTAGTTCTCCCAGTTTCCCTTCCTGTGTCTGTTATCAGCACTGGGTCATGGGCATATGTTATGTTGTTAAGATCGTGCCCACCTGTAAAAATATCTTTTTAGGAAGACCAGTTTTCCCAGGATCGCCTCGTTGTAAATGTTGAATAAGTCTTGTGAGAATACACATCATTATCTTAAACCACTTTCCTGTTCTTGCGTATTTACTGTATTTTCTGTAGTCTCGGTTTCCTGCAACCGGAATATGAGAAAGCCAACATTGTATTCAAAACCAGCCTTAAGGGAGATGAACACCGTCCGATTATCTTGGCGTTAACACACCAGCTGCAGCTAAGATTGATTGTAACATATAAGGTGCCCAACGGCACTCGTAATCGAGACCTGACTTGAAAATCGGCATTCTATATCTTGACCTTTAAAAAGACTCGCCTGCAGACTACACCAGCTCCATAGATGATATTTGCTAGATTGCATTAGTATCATTTTACCTTCATTTTAATAGCCAGTGCTAATTAAATACACTATCGACAGATTGCGTGTTGAGAATTAGACATTAGTATTTACTAATCACTCTCAAACAATTTTTATTTCATTATCGGAAACTTATGCAAACAACGCCGCTGACTACACGGAGTACAAGTATAGATTTGTCTATCCGATCTAATTCTTAATGAAATAAAGTGACCACACTAAATTGAATAATGTATTATAGTGTAGACATTCTTTAATGACATCGTAACAAGTTGGAACACATTAATATTTTCTCTTCTGAACTCAGAAGATCTTTCAACATTATCCAAACCACATTCATTATATATATATATATATATATATATATATATATATATATATATATATATATATATATATATATATATAAATAGATAGATAGATAGATAGATATGGAGAGACTGTGATAGATAGATAGATAGATAGATAGATAGATAGATAGATAGATAGATAGATATGGAGAGACTGAGATAGATAGATAGATAGATGGATAGATAGATATGGAGAGACTGAGATAGATAGATAGATAGATAGATAGATAGATAGATAGATAGATAGATAGATAGATAGATAGATATGGAGAGACTGAGATAGATAGATAGATAGATAGATATGGAGAGACTGAGATAGATAGATAGATAGATAGATAGATAGATAGATAGATAAATAGATAGAACTAACAATCCCTTCCTGAGCCAGTATTTAGAAAGCTGATTTTCAAATCAAGCAGATAATTAGACAATTCCATTTACGTAGATAATTCACGTAAACCAATCTTCATTCTCCAATTCACCTCTGCTTGGCTTTGCATCGTCCAAATCTTAGTAAATATTCAGAGACTGAAACAGAAGTGAACCAAGGCCAATGGAGCGATAGTCATGAACAGATGGCGACGGTTGGTCTTGGGTTGTAAAATGCTTTTTGTCATGAGATTGAATCATCGACAAAACATGTCAAATCAAAACAAAAATAAAAGAACTTATAATTTCACACACACACACACACATACACACACACACACACACACACACACACACACACACATATATATATATATATATATATATATATATATATTATAAATTAATAGATTTAAAATATGGTTTTACCGCTACACAGTGATAACCATGTTTCAGAAATGGAAGCTAAAGCCCCTGAATTTAATTTTGTTATTAAACCAAAGACATTAGTTCCATTTCCTCATCAAGCGAATATATATATATATATGGTGTATCAAAAATATTTTTACAAACTTTAGCAGCGGGTTACTCAAGTCAGAGAAAAGGACAAAAGTCCGTATAAACATCTCCGCAAATCATTTGTTTTTGAGTTATTAATTTTTTAAGTTTACAGTCGACGTTATTAAATGCACAATCCAAGATACAATCCGAAAATACTTGTACAAAATTTGGAGGTTGGTTCAGTAAAATGTACATATAAACTGAAACCAAAAGGCCTTCGTTGTACCTCAACACAGCAACTCATAACAAATGTTCAAAATGTCCTCCCTTTGTTTCTACACGCGCATGCCTCTGTCGGATCATTGACTGGCGGACTCTTTCAAATACTACCACACCGTGTCAAATGATCAATGTCTGCTGAATAAAGCAATTTTTTAGGTGACTCCGCAGATAAAAATCCAAAGGATTGAGGTCGGTGGAACGTGCAGGCCATGGAACCAGTCCTCCCCTACCTATCCATCTTTCAAGGTTGATATCAGCCAGTGCATTGCTAACAATGTAACTAATGTGTACTGGAGCCCCATCATTTGAGACCCCAATTTGATACAGCCGTGCAGCCTCGAGTCCAGTACCATTCGAGCGGCAGTATGCAAAAATCATATCTGACTGCTCACAATATGAATATCCTGCTATTGTCAAACGAAACACGTCTCAGTTAACTCACTACTACACACGTTAAACGTTGAAGACATAACCATAAATGTACACGAATGACAAATGTAATCTAGTCTAAATGGAAATACAGTGCCATCTACCGTAAACTTTTTAAGATTGTGTTTTGGTTATAAATCACTCTTAGCGGTTATAATATTGTCTTGCTTAGGCTACTTCCTGTGACGTCATTAGAATTCTCTCTGACCGACTCCAACGGATTGGTATTTACCCAGTTTCCCCGGTGAGACGAAATGTGACACAAGGGAGAGTTTAGTGTGGGGAACTCAAGCACGTATACTCGGGCCAATGGTCAAAATTTACCCAGCCCCCGAAACCGCGGGATTAGGCACTTTACTTATTCTTAGCCGAGTCTGAGTCAAAAACTGTCCGAGAACTTGGCAATCGCGAGACAGGAAGCGGACTGTCTGGCTCCGACGGAATGGTATTTACCGGTTGTCCCACTGCGGACTAGATGCGACACAGGGTCATACGTTTACTGTGAGGAAACCGGGCGTTTCCACCCGGGCCACTGGTCAAAATTTACCCAGTCCTCGCAAAAGCGGACTCGAGTACACTACTGGTCTTCTTTTCTCAGCCAAGTCTCTATCAGATCCCCGCCTGAGTCACCTTCTGCCTGAAGATAGAGGTCTTGTCAGTAGCAAGCTAGAGAGCGGACCGCATGACTCAAACTTGTCTGTTTTTTCTCAGCCGTCTCTCTGTCAGACTAAGTCATCCTCCGCCCAACGACAGAGCTCTTGCCTTGTCGCAAGCCTAGGACTGACTCCGGCGGAATTCTACGCACTCACTTTCAGTTCTTTAATTAAGGCGTCTTGCCTGGTTTATTTGTGTTACCTGGAGTGTCTTATTTACTCAACAACAGTTTTGCCAAATTAAAAAAACGATGGTTGACCAAAGTATTGCTTGGAGATAACTTTTTAAGGGCAGTCTTTATAATTATAGTGTTCCACATCAAGAGATATATTAATATTAATAAATAAAATTAAGTATTCATTTATCTTGATACTACTAAGTGTTTCTTTCTCTCCCTCTCTCTTTTTCACTCACTCTTTCTCGCTGTGTCTTTCTCTGTTTCTCATTTTCTTTCTCTCTTTCTCTCCATTTCTCTCTGTCCTTTTCTCTCCCTTTCTTTCTCACTCTCTATCTCTTTCTTATTCTCCGTTTTTCTGTCTTTTACTCGTTCTCACTTTCCCTTTCTTTCTCTCCTGTTTATTCTCTCGTTCCCTCTCTTTCTTTCACAATCTTTATCTCTTTCTTATCTTATCTTCTCTCTCTCTCTCTCTCTCTCTCTCTCTCTCTTTATTTTTCTCTATACGTAGGTGATCGTTGTAATATCGGTTCGTTTGTCAAATACGTTAGATTATTATTTTTTCTTTTCCTTTATACTGCTTAACAATGATTTTGTCTTGTAGGATTTCATAAATGCACGAGACAATTTTTATTTATTTGTAGTACGCAATATAGAAAATAAATAATTAAGATCGACGGGAAAACATTGAACAAGGAGCAAAGTTTCTCCTTTGGTCATTTCTTACGAATGGAAAGACTATCTGGCGACACCGAATCCGCTACCGTCACCTCACCCGGAGTTTAGATTGCACAGCTTTACCAAAATGGTTTGCCTGTGTCAGCCTCTCACTGCTACCCCCCAACTAAGAGATAGAGACTAACCGGCGTATATTATCTTCATTCGTTCGGGCATCTTCATATCACATGATATCACTTATACTTAGTCTCGCAGCCGACCCGGCATTACTGCGTCTTACTGCCCTGCCTGGCTAAGGCCACTGAATGTAGCAAAGGACACCACGCACACACACACGCACACACACACGCACACACACACGCACACACACACTTGATAACTGCCACTTCTTTACAGAAAAAAGTTCATCTCTTCAACGTTAATCTGAGCGGCCATGTGCTTACAGATGACTGTGCAAACTAGCCTCGCCCCTACATACTTTTTGACATATGTGACACACGACTGGCGTTTGGAGTGTCTTGAAAGTGACTTTCTCCTCGTGCACTCTCGTCTCTTCCGACCAACGTCAGACCTGCAAATCTTATCAGGAATCTGACATAAGTTTCACTGCAGATCTGCCAGGAAGGACATCCATATAATTGGCATCAGACTGAGGATTTTCATGCGATCTTAGATGACTAGCAAATCCGACACAAGATAGAACAACCTTCTCGCAGATGTTACATTCAAACTCAAATTGAATACATACATACATACATATATATATATATATATATATATATATATATATATATATATATATATATGTATGTATACATATATATATATATATATATATATGTATACATATATATATATATATATATATATATATATATATATATATATATATATATATATGTATGTATAGTGGCTGTCGACTCACAAAGTGAGTATAACCATCATTGACATATCTAGTCCATCAGTTAAACTCTCCCCGCACAACATTGTATTCATTGGTTGTGTGAATGACAGTGGCTCCTCAAGCCAGCCATCGATCTGCATTTCTTGTTATATATATATATGTGGCATATAAAATCGTCACTGGAAGTGACTTTGATCTCTATCACTTTCATTGTGTCTTTATATGCTGACCTGGAATTGCACACCCTAATGCAGTTCCGGCATTCAAAACATGCCATTACGAAATCGTCATATGTTAGTGTTGGCGTGATTTCTGGTGACTGAGCAGACTTGCCCTGGACAGACAAATCCGATTGAATTGGACTCATTGCTAGGTTGGCACCTCGTGACAATTCAGGGACCCCTGCCGAACCCCTCTCTTCAGTTCAGCATATTTTTGTGATGCCTCATGGAAGATCTTGACGCATCAGCAATACAAGCTCTCCAAGAAACCCGGTCTTCAGCTAGTCTTCGAGTTATCTAGACCAATATTGCACTTGTATAGTGACCCTTTAAGGCTTGTGCTGCGGTCTTTTCCCCATTTCCAATTCTCCATGCATTGTTTTGGCGTCCTGTCATCTGCCATATGAATAACATGGCTTGTCTATCGCAATCTGTATTTGTGCATAATTGCTTTCACAAAGAGGGAATTGACCCTTTGTAGAACAACAGTATCAGGCTTATGCGACATCCAGTGGATTTCAAGCACAGACCGAAGGCATCATTGATGAAAACGTTCCAGTATCTTCGGATGTCTGCGATAGACTACCCATGTCCATGAATATAGCACAGATGACATAACGCAGGCATTATATATTTTAATTTTTGTCTGCTTTTTTATGCCCTTCTGACTCCAGACACGGAACATGAGTGCTGCAAATGCATCGGAGGCCTTCTTAATCCGTAACGCTATCTCATCATCAAGGGAGCAGTGGCGGTTGAGGGTGCTACCAAGGTATACAAATTTATCTGTTACCCCAAGTCGACTACCATCATCCATAAATTGATGGCTCTATATACTGAATTACCCGGGCAGGTTGATACATCACCACTGTCTTGTAAAGGCTGATGGACAGTCCAAAAGCTTTACATGACTCTGATAGGTGAACTCATGTTCGTGCTGAATTGTGTGTGCGAACAGATCAGTCAACGGCATAGAGAAGGCTGCACACTAAAGTTTATATATGTGTGTGTATGTGTGTGTGTGAGTGTGTGTCTGTGTACGTGTGTGTGTGTGTGTGTGTGTGTGTGTGTCTTGACCTCGCAGCAGTATATGACCACATCAATAGAGACTTCCTCTACTCAGACATTAGAAACTACTCACCAAACTCCGAATCCAATGAACGATCTAATAGATTAACTTATTTTTTTGTTTTTGATTTTTGAACGGCAAATCAACTTATGGGTCATTTAATGCCGGAATTTAATTTTCTTTGGAGCATTTGTAATTTCTTTTACAAAATATATTGCTAGCAAAAATGCATTGATGGTAATTTTTTCCTTGCAAAAACGTATCGCTGGTAATATTTTTTTCCAAAAATCTATCGCTGGTAATATTTTTTTAATTTATTTTGCAAAAATGTATTGTTGGTAATTTTTACTATGAAAATGTATTGCTGGCACCTTGACTATAAAAATGTATCTATACACTTTCATAGTGTTTTGATCCAGTTTGCTGGTTCACTATTTACCCATATCTGGGACCCTAACAGGTGCTACCACCCCGGGTCAGGGTGGACCTGGGAACAACAGCAAATAAGAGGTGGTTCCACGCGCCTCAAAACCTCTCGATCAGAGGCGTTGCTGCAGGATGTAGTTTATCATCATACCCAGGTTGAATGAACTTAATAGATTTTTAAAAAATTGGCATGATTCCCTGACAGGAAAACATTTCAAACCTCATCGCGAGTACGGCACGGAAGAAAGGTTAGCACCAATATATTTAATCTTTTTCTCCACTATACACTTGCGCATTTACAATCATAGACGTGAACCGCTGAGCACTGACCATTTAAGCATTTCTATATCACCTCCGAAAAGAATCTATTATCAGAAAACAGAGACCCTGCTTTCTCACCCGGGGCCAATATATTGATGTTATAGAGGTTATGCCGATGATATAGGTAATCATAGTTAGGATAACAATGATCGTGAACAGAAAATCAATATCCTCTGTGAAGTGTTCCAAGAACGAGGACCAAAGATAAAACTTTCAAGAACAAAACCTATGATCTGGAATTAGAATGAAATCAGTGATAGTACCTAAATTGGATATATCATAAAAAGTCATGACGTGGAATTAGTAAATGATAAACGCTTGAAATACCTATGTGTATGGATCAGTTATAACAAATTTAGTATACGAGTTGAGGAAACTGAACATGCAAAGTGACGTAATTTAATGTCTAACAATTGAAAATGAGCAAATGATGTTGAATTTTCAAATTATTAATTATAATATTTAAATTATTTTAGTACTAGCTTAAAAGTGACATTTAAACTACCTTCTGCAGAGAACTCTTGATTGGGCTTGCATCACAACAGGTAGGGAGGAGTAGATGCAATCGGCAACAATGAACTACAGAAGAACTCAAAATTGATCGCTGCATTTAAGAATTGCTTTAATATTCAAACTTACCTTTGAAAAGTTCAACGATAATTCTTCTGCCGCCACTTAATTTAAATACAATTTTATGTACGTAAATACTTTCTGTATAAACAATTATTTTGATGGCTGACTTATGCTGGATTTCGCAATTAATTTCGATTTTTCCCAAAATTTATTTCCAAGTTATAAAAATTCTTATCGTACAAAAAAATTCATCGCGAAAATCACGTAAAAAATTGCAGTAATGAAAACTTGAGAATCCAAAATTTCAGGGTTGAGGGTCTGGATTCGGCCCGGAATGTTTTTAATTTGCTCACGAAGTCGGCCTGATTCCAAAATGGTATATGTTGGGGTATGGCATACAGGACTAAAGTGGAAAAATTGTGGCACAGTGACTAATTGATATTGGCATTTATTATATGGAAGATGGAGATGAGCTATTGAGAGTAGTGTCCCTTTAATTGAAAAAGTGTGACACACTGACATTGACATTTATTATATAGATGAGATAAATTTATATATTTAAAAGAGAAAGTAACTTACTTAGACGGAAAATTCTCGAGAACATCAATTTTGTATTTATCAATATATAAATCTGCGTCCAAGATTTTTTACTCCTATCCCAAGCCAACATATATGACTAGAAAAATATTAGAAATTCTTTTTAAAAAGATTAAATTCATAACGTCCTTCTTGTTATTTAAAAATTATTTAACACATAAATTCATTCCATACTAAAATAATTTATATATTAATTGCATAAAAATTCAACAGTTGTGTGTGTGTGCTTGCGCGTGTATTTTTGCGTGTGTGTTAGAATGTGTGTATGGGTATAGATACATCAAAAGTGTGGTCAACACACACATACACATATAATTAAATATGTTTGAACACTGATATTAAAGACTGTTTTGTGCTTGTACGCATGCTTCAGACTTCGGACAACACTGTCGCTATTCGGTGTTGACGTTAGTGTACACACTTCTTTTAAAATAACTTAAAACTATATATTTATTACACATACACACACATATATATATGTTTCATTTTTATTAAAGCTTCCTCAGCGAATGAAATATGGAGAAAAAGAAGAAAGAGATTTTGGTATTTTTACCTTTGTGTTGTTTGATTTTCATTGCTTAGTCATGTTTCACGTTCATTCGAGTTTCTAAACAAACGTTAATATAATTTATGGCATTCCGAATTCAAGGAGAGACGACGTATTCATTCGAAGTTCCAAGAAACTAGTGTATTTCAAACCTAACTGAAAAACTGTAAATATTTTTTTATGCATGTGAATATATAATAATTCTAGTTTATCGGATTCAAATGATAATCTATATTTGTAAGTGTGGGTGTGTATGTGTGTGTCTAGTACACATTATGTTTGGTGGTTTTTCGCATGTTGATTTGGTAACGTTTTTACGTACGTTTTTTAACGTTTGTTTTAGATAAACACTGGTTAGATTCTATAAGAATGAATTAAATGCTGGTGATGTAATATAATGTTTTTGGCGTGTGTTTTTAGTTGGTCATATAGTTATTAGTAAACCCTCGACGTAAAGGATTATAATCTTTTTTTTTAATTAGGGTGTCATTTGTAAAATCAAAGTTATGGTCAGTTTTGTTTCTGAGTATTACGATCGAGTTTGAATCGTTGTCTAAACATAAGTCTCTTTTATGTTCGTAGATACGGGCCTTTAGATTTCATGATGTTTTTCCAATATAAATGGTTTTACACTAAAAGAGATAAGTACCGTTATCCGAAATGGTGTTGGAGTTATTTTTCGTCCTAATTATATCTCCGATTGTCTTGGACGTAGTGGCAAAGATTCTAGTATTAAGGATAATTTATTTTCGAGTTTTGCAGAAACAGTGTTAGAGGGTAGGATTATAAATTGTGTTTTGTTGTTAGACTTGCTATCGGTGTGGTGTCCAATTTCTTGGATTTGTGGATTTTGTTTTTTATCTTACGATTCTGTTGGATTCCGATTCATATTCGATATGGATTTGATTCCAACTCATATATATATATATATATATATATATATATATATACATACATATATATATATATATATATATATATATATATGTGTGTGTGTGTGTGTGTGTGTGTGTGTGTGCGTGTGTGTGTGTATTTATGTTTATATATATGTATGTATGATTATATATATATATATATATATATATATATATATATATATATATATATATACATATATATATACATATATATATATATATATCAAATATGTAGTGCACTTCAATTTAAATTACAATGAATCATTCAAATATGTTGAGTGGACCTTAGTTACATTTTCTGGGAGAGAGTATGGTCAATAGTCTGAACAAGGCCAGCATGCTGAAAGCCTCAGCACTTTGTGCTAGTACAACTAAAAAGTTCCAATTTAACTCACAAGGCTTGTGTCAACATGTGCTATAGGTTTTAAGGCACTTTCCAAAGGTGCCGCACGCTGGGATCGCTCTCCCCAGACTGATATCATCAAGAAATAACCTTCCTGACAAACCGATAGTGAGATTTGAACCCGGATTTCATAGTCAGAAAGCGATCGTTCTAAGCACTCGTCATGTATTTCAGCAATGAATAAAACAGGGCTGGTAACATTTCGTTGAACAATCGAAATATTGATTTTTTAAAAACCCATTTCCGGTTGACGTCTTCTTTTTTTTTTTTGGCTTTATTCCTGGTTGTGCGTAAAAACCTGATGGATAGCCTTAGAATGAAACGGATATTAAGACGCAGATCAAGATAGCAGCCGTAAATATCGCAGATATCTTTCTTCGATTTCTCTTCGTCAATAGTCTCGCCGTTATGTAATTCTGGTGTGGCTGAGTTGGCAGTTATGCATGTTGAAGACCCAGAAAAATATTTAAAAAATGTTTGTAAAAGTTCTATAAAAAATGAAAACGAAGGCTACAAGAAATTGAAGTTTATTAAATTTGATTATCAAATTTATTAAGAAATTCGAATTATTTAATCTGTTTCAGAATTATTTGCAATATTAAATAATAATAATAATAATAATAATAATAATAATAATAAATAATAATAATATGCAAAATGATTGACATAACTCTTTCAATATTGTGCAGAACTCAGAAAGGCGAGATTTAAGAAAAGACAAGACAGTGTTTAACAATATTTCAACAGTGTTATGGTCCAAGTTCCTTGTACCACGGTGATGGTCCAAGGTCGAACCAATGAAGAATAACTCGAACACCGGTATGGAATAACACAGATATATTACAAACAGAAATATGTACAAAGAAGTAGAAGTATTAGTAATGGCTATCAGATTTGGTTAGAGTGAACTATGTTGTCTCGACAAGTATCACTATTCCAATGTCTTACAGTAATCGTCTGACTCTTGACTCTGACTGACTCTGACGATGTTCAACAACACGCCCACGTGTGTCGAATGTGGCACAAGGCCGGTTTAATGTGGGCTCACCGAGCCCGTAGGCTCGGTCAAAAAATGCCCGTAGAACCCGCATAAACGGGATCGGTTTGGTCAACCTCCCCGAACGAGGCTCTGCCCTTCGGCGGAGCCTCGTCTGGGTTCCTCTCTGCCCAGTGGTAAAGAGTTCGACCGTCTAGCCGGGTCGTCCAAAAAGGTCTGACTCTGACAGTATTTACTGTCCCACCCCCACGAGGGATAGATGTGGCACAAGGCCGGTTTAAAGTGGGGTATACCCGAGCCCATAGGCCCGGCCAAAAATGCCCGTAGATCCCGTATAAACGGGATCGGGTTGGTCAACCTCCCCGAACGAGGATCTGCCCTTCGGCGGAGCCTCGTCCGGGTTTCTCTCTGTCCAGAGGCAGAGAGTTCGACCGTCTAGCCGAGTCGTCCAAAAAGGACTGACTCTGACGATGTTCAACAACACGCCCACGTGTGTCGAATGTGGCACAAGGCCGGTTTAATGTGGTAAACCGAGCACGTAGGCTCGGCCAAAAAATGCCCGTAGAACCCGTATAAACGGGATCGGGTTGGTCAACCTCCCCGAACGAGGCTCTGCCCTTCGGCGGAGCCTCGTAAGAGTTCCTCTCTGCCCAGAGGCAGAGAGTTCCCCTCTGCCTCAGAGGCAGAGAGTTCGACCGGCTAGCCGAGTCGCCCAAAAGGACTGAACTCTGACTGCTGCTCCCACTTGATGCGCAGTATTTATGATGTCCGGAATAGTCCATTATTATTATGGGTAAATTCCCATAACAGACACTATGTCTGTCTTCTTTAAGTTATGTTAAAAAAAATTTCATATAGATAGAAAATATAAATTTTACAAGTATTTGTACAAAAGTCGCTCGTCTTGAGAAAACGGTTGACTGGCGGAATACTTCAAGATGTGCACCATCCCCATCATGTACTCAAGATTCAGTTGCATTCTATTTACGGTGGCTGCGTTTCATTCGCTTTGCCGCGCTGAATACCTGTACAACCGTTACATACCTGAATGCAATTGTTAAACATAAGTTGAAGAAGACAGACATATCGAAATACTGTTAGACAATGTCTTTTCTTAAATAGCGTTCTTCTCTGTTATTGTAATAATAATAATAATAATAATAATAATAATAATAATACCACTCCATCAAGAAGTTGCAACCTTCAAGAAACAGCTTAATATACCTGAAACCCTACCAACAAAAAACGAAACGAATACCGCTACGCCATACGAGTAAAACAGAAAGCAAAACGACTTGGCCAAATGAAATTACAAAGAAAAAAAAACTGGGTGGACAAAGCGTCGCATGGCAAATACCTAAAAAGAACGAAAGAAGCAGATATGAACCAACAGAAAACACATCAGTGGCCGAGGAACATCGGGTGGAAAGCTGAGGCAGAAGTCCTAACTATTGCATCTCGGGACTAAAGTCTCGCAATCAGATCCTATATCACTTAATAAAGGCTGACACTAACCCGAAATGCAGGATCTGCGGAAAATATGATGAAACTGTCGACTATATTATTTCAGGATGTCCGGAACTAGCAATAAATGAATGTACCCACAGACATAACAAGGTAGCGATATATGTGCACTAGAAGATATGCAAGAAGCACAAAATCGAAACCACTGAAAGATGGTATGAGCACCAACCAGACGCAGTTACCCAAAATACCAATGTAACCATCCCCTGGGACATGCCACTTCAAACTGACACTGAAATAAAAGCCAACAGATCTGATATTATCATAAAATACAATAATTCAGGAAGTGTATACTTATTGACATAGCCATCTGAGAGAAACACCTCCATGAGAATTATCGAGAAATTGGCCAAATACAAGGAGCTGGAGATCGAGATTAACAGAATGTGGAGAAGGAAGACTGAGACTGTACCAAAAGTAATCGGAGCTCTGGGCCTCATGAGAAAAGGAATGGATAATTTTACTGACAGTGTCTCAACATACAAGTTACCCAGAAGATCGCCCTACTAGGAATATCCTATATACTAAGAAAAGTGCTATCAATTAAATGACAGTTCTCCTATAGGGCCTAATGACCATAGTTTGGACCCGACTCTATAGGATAAAAATCAGAAAACATAACATACACAAATAATAATAATAATAATAATAATATACCAACGAAGAAAATATTATTTAATAAAACAAATGATGAGTAATTCCATTTATTTGCCTTCCAACCATGGCACAATGTCAAGTTTAATATATTCAAATGAGCTCCATTCTTTAGATCCAGCAGTGCAGAACTTGATAGCTTAGACACGCTTCACCAATCGCACAGAGTCGGATCACATTCCTTTCTCCCATATTCCAAATGTATGGAAGAAATTTCCACTCAGATAGCTTTTTCCCCAAATCTAATACTTTCTAATACAGACTCCGGCGTGCATGCTTCCCTTAATACTACAATGTTAACCTCTTCAAGTTAAAGGTCAATCGTTATCTATCTTCCTTGCATTCGTAATCTTCACTTGTTACCATTCATTTCTTTCACAAATATCATACCTTATTCAATATATCCATTTAATAGTTCCTCTACCTTGAGTGGCTCTTGAGTAATGTATTAGATTCATTTTGGCAGACACACATCTACATGGGAGTAAAGACAAAAATTCCGATCTTCCTTCTTTAGGATATTGGCGATCATGGCTCTCCACAATTTCCTGTCCTTTGTAACTTTTAAATTCTTTTCATTTCGTTATGGTGGAGTAATGGATAGCGGCTCGGATTGAGGAATCGGAGAGCCGAGTTCGATTTCTAGTCGAATCCATTACATTCACTTACGTGCTAATACCCTTGGGGAAGGTGTGAATCCTCTTCTTCTCCCACCAGCTATGGGTAAATAGCAGGACAGAGTGGGTTCTATAGCCTTGGATGGCAACTGGTCTACCGTAGAAAGAAATGGCAGCCTACTGCGGGAAATATCTGCCTAGTCAGTCATGTATCGAATGATATATGATCGCCTCAGCGTGTATCACGCATGACACATAACTGACTATCTCTCCTAAACCTTGTTCCGCCATTCATTTAGGTTATGCGTTGTTTTCCTCTGTCCCTCTTGCCTTCGATCTGTCCTGTGAGTATAAGATTTTCCACACCCTCTTTCTTCATTATGTAGGTTATGCATTGTTTTCCTTTGTCCCTCTTGCCTTCGATCTGTCCTGTGAGTATCAGATTTTCCAAGCTGTCTTTCTTCATTATGTGTCCTTGAAATTTTAACTATTTTTCTCTTCAACTTCATCGATGCTCACATGTTCAGTTCATTGTATCCTCAGCATCCTTCTGCAGAACCACATTTCTGTTGCTTCAAGTGTCTTCTTCATCCATAAGGAGATTGTCCAGAATTCAATGCCATATAGGAAGACTGATATTACATAAAAGTTAGGCGACATGAAGCCGACAATCAACCTCCCTTAGTGCTAACGGGGAGAAGCTATTAGGAGGTTGAAATCTTTTGAAGCCAGTCATACTTGATTTGTATTGGGTTTTGCCTAAAGACGAATATCTATTGTCCCTCTTGAAATCATTTGTCCTTCCATAAAGGCAAAGTGTGACACAATGTCCGTTTTGCTCACTTTCTACGATCAGCACCACAAAGTACTAAGGGGTGGAGGCAGGGTTTCCTGGGAGTAAAGAATTCTCAGAATCAAATTCGCTTTCTTTTGCTGCGTCGAAACATGGAAGAACCTAATCAAAGAGAAGGTAGGCGATTGCCTATTTATCTGGAAGATTACAGAAAGAAAAACTCAGATTGAGGGGAAACAAATGTGATATGAGAAAGAAAGAAAGAAAGAAAGAAAAAAGAAAGAAAGAAAGAATAAAATAAGAGTAAATAAATATGTTGAAAAAAGAAAGATTAGATAAATATAAGAAAGGGGGAAGGATAAATAAGAAAGAAAGAAACAAACAAACAAACAAACAATATTCATCACTTAATCTGCATTTTGAGTTAACACAATTTATTATCATTATTAGTTTTATTTCCTTTGATTTCTGGCGTGTACACATTTCTTGCCGGGTCCCTCCCAGAGACCTAAGCTTAGAAATGGCACCATGACACTTTCCACTGTAAGAAAAAGAAAAAATATTTTACATATTCATAAATTGTGGGCTTTACTTGTGAGAACAAATTTTTGTATTTCTTTGAGACATTGGATTCCAGATGATCTCTTCAATTAGTCTACTGGAATCTTTTCCAACCAACCCTAGGGCTCCAACTACAATAGGGATTGTTGATGTTCCTATGTGCCACATTTTTGAGATTTCGATTTTAAGGTCCTTGTATTTTGACAGTTTTTTGAATATCTTCAAAGATACATTGCAGTCTGCAGGGACTTCCATATCAATAAGGAGGCACATTTTTTGTTTGTGGTCTTTAATAACAATATCTGGGCGGTTGGCTTTGATTGTTCTCTCAGTGTGTATTGTGTAGTCCCATAGAATTTTAATAGGTCTTAACTCCGTAAGCGGGTCTGTGTGGTGTTCATACCAGTTTCTTTCAGTTTCCTCCCCATATAGTTGCAAATTTTCCAGTGCAGATATTGGCCAAATCTGTCATGCCGGATTTTATATTCAGTGGGCGCCATATCGTGCAACCTGATACAAGATGATTAATTGTTTCTGGATATTTATTACAGAATCTGCATTTTAGGCTAACACAATATTTTAGTATATTTGCTTGATAATTTCTAGTTAACAAGCACTGGTCCTGTGCAGCAAGGATAAAACCTTCGGTTTCATCTTTCAACCCTGCACTACGTAGCCACTGATGAGTACTGTTTTTTTCTACGTCAGCTTGTTTGGTACGTGCAGAGTATTGGACATGAAGCGGTTTATCTTGCCATTGTTTCTGTATCTGGTCGATTGCATCTGTCTTTGCTTTCTTTTTTATGTATTTTGCAGCTTCAGCCATTGTATTGTGCTTATTATTATTATTATTATTATTATTATTATTATTATTATTATTATTATTATTTTCAGTACGTCTGAATGTTAACACTTAATGTCTGGCGGTTATTGCTAAAGACTACATGACAGTGACTCTTCTACAGTGCAGATATTGGCCAAATCTTCTACAGCACCTTCCTCGGTATTCTCATAATCTGCAGCAACACCATGGTCTGAAAAAAATCTTTTTCCTCGAATTTATTACGTATTTAATCGCAATTCTATTGCTTTTGACACGGTTACAAGAGAACCTGCTATTAATTAGTTTTTACCTCGTTGGCTTTAAATATCTATAGTATTCAGTGGCTTTCAGTTAAGAGATCAGCTTACACCAAGCACGTGTCAGTATTCTAACAGAAGTCATTTGCAAAGTTTATTCACTTTTTCCTATTCCCAATTCTTCTGTTTTTGGCAAGGCCCTTGAAGACAATTCCAAGCGAGAACGGTGCACAGAAATGTCACCATTATATTCCCTTTATATTATTACACTCTTCCGCTAAATTCCAGAAATTATTTTTTTCTCAGATAAGATCTTATTAATTAATGCATGGATAGCAGGCCACAGTCAGCAGCCTTAGGTATCATGGAATTTTCCAATGACATTTCCGGAATATTCTTGACGTTCCTAAGAGGCTTCCTTTCTGTAACAGTTCAACGTTGCAATCAATGCTAATTTTCTTTGTTCAAGGTCTCCATTATCTCAGTGCACCAATAAGAACTGGTATAATGGTGACCTATTTCAACTTCCAAGGCATCGTGTGTTCAAACTTCAATGGAGCCTAGTTGATTATCAAAAGGACACAATGGATCACTGATTAACAGCAATATACCGGTTTGTTTGCATTCAAAATCGCGGCAATATCTTACTTGTTTCGGTGACTCGAAGACATTATTATTATTATTATTATTATTATTATTATTATTATTATTATTATTATTATTATTCCTTTGATTGCTGGTGTGTACACATTTCTTTCCGGGTTCCGCCCAGAGACCTAAGGTTAGAAATGGCATCATGTCATTTTCCGCTGACAAAAAAAACATATTTCACATATACAAAACCCTTCGTAAGGTGTGGGTTGTACTCGTGAGAACAATTTTTTGTATTTTTTAAGAGAAATCCCTTCAATGAGTCTACTGGAATCTTTTTCAACCAATCCGAGGACTCCAACTACAACAGGGATTGTTGATGTGTTCATCAGGCACATTTTTGAGATTTCGATTTCAAGGTCCTTGTATTTTGATAGCTTTTTTGAATATCTTCAAAGATATATTGCAGTCTGCAGGGACTGCCATATCAATAAGGAGGCACATTTTTTGTTTGCGGACTCTAATAACAATGCCTGGGTGGTTAGCTTTGATTCTTGTTCTTGTTCTTCTTGTTATTGTTCTTCTACTACTACTACTACTACTACTACTACTACTACTACTACTACTACTACTACTACTACTACTACAACTACAACAACAACATTTCTTTCAGTGACCTAAGGTTAGAAATGACATCATGACACTTTCCACTGAAAAAAAAATAATTACATAGATAAAGCCCTTCGTAAAGTGTGGGCTGTACTTGTCAGAACAATTTTTTTTGTATCTCTTTGAGGCAGGGACTTCCAGGGATCCCTTCAATTAGTCTACTGGAATCTTTTTCAACCAGTCCAAGGGCTCCAACTACAACAGGAATTGTTGATGTTCCCATGTGCCACATTTTTGAGATTTCTATTTCAAGGTCCTTGTATTTTGAAAGCTTTTCGAATATCTTCAAAGATACATTGCAGTCTGCATGGACTGCCATATCAATAAGCAAGCACTTATTTTGTTTGTGGTCCTTAATTATTATTATTATTTTCTTTGGCTGTCTGTTTAGTCGTCCTGGTATGACGGTAAACTACATCCGGCAGCAAGGCTTCTGATTGGGAGTTAGGATGTTTTTAAGACTACGAAACCCCCTCTTAATTGCTGTTGCTTCCGTGTTCATCCTGACCCGGAGTGGTAGTACCTGTTAGGGGTTCCAGCTATGGGCAAATTGGGAACCACCTAACAAAAATCAACGATACAGTTTTATAGTAAAATTACGAGCAATACATTTTTTATAAGAATTTACCAACAATAGATCTTTGTAGTGAAATTACCAGCAATACATGTTATGCTTTACAAATTATATATCTAAAGAAACATACGAATTATCCTGAAAGTATAAAATTATGCCAAAAAATATTTAGATTTCGGCATTAAGTAACCCATAGAAGTTGATATACTGCTCAACAAATCAACCAACCAACAAACAAGTATATGCACAAAAGCTGAGTATCATCTACCATGTATTGAGTTGTGAAAGCAGAATAACATATAACATTTTTTATAATCTTAAAACTCTCAGGAAAATTAAATTTCAGCATTAAGTGACCCATGAGAAGATGATATGCCGTTAGACAAACAAATCAATCTGTTTAGTAAAATCCCTTACCTGGGTAAGGCAACGTAATAAATTTTAGCATTTTGTTTGTCCAAATTTTGATGTTAAGAAATACGTAAAGGCTGTATATTTTTCATGACTGTGATAATGGTCTCCTGAGTAGATGACAGTTCCACGCAGGGCAATAAAAAATCTCTTGTAAATAAGGGCTGTTAATTTTCGAGGACAGTCACCGTTATGCCGTTAATGATCAAGCTAAAGTAAGATTGGACGACGCCCAGTGGATTTCAATCCCGATTATACACGCACAAGCAAACGCACACACACACACACACACACACACACACACACACACACACACACACACACACACATACACACACACATGTATATCTATATACATAAGTGTTGAGTCTTGACTCATTGTTGAATCTCGCCTATTGCATGGAATAATAATGCAACACAAAATGTACTTAGAACAAGAATGTATTATAACAAGAAAGTGTACACAATAAGTACATATAGTATTTCTGTATATTTCTGGGAAGACGTTCCTGGAGAATGTGTTGACTAGTCGCAGTCGATCAGAGTCTCTAGTTGGATCTCGTGATTCCTCCTCCTGTCTTCCGGTACCAACCACTATTTATATAGTTGGTAGTCACCTATGCAGATTAGGTGGATCCTACCACAACAATAAGAAAGTAAGTAATGGATTTTTTTATTTATTTGTCCGTTATTTTTTCTTCTTCCTTTATTCATAAAATAATAAGAGCTGCCAAGGATCTTGTTAATTTTCTTGTCTCTATTTTTCTTGAACGTACACGTAGTTCGAATTATTATAACCATAACTATTTTTAAGGTGCCACATTTGTGCAATTTCAAGATCCTTATATTTATTTATGTTGCCATATTCTTTAACAGATATATTGTTTTTCTGACGGCACTGCCATTTCTATGAGAAGACATTGTTTTGTTTTATAGACTTTAACCACGATGTCTTGTCTATTAGCTTTTATATGTCTTTATTATTATCATCATCATTATTATTATTATTATTATTATTATTATTATTATTATTATTATTATTATTATTATTATTATTTCAGACATCTGTGTGCTCGCATCAGCGGTTTGCGGCTATCACTGTAGAAAGACGAACGTCAAGTCTTCTTAAACAGACACTTCTACGATATTCATGATCCATATTTATGGATCGTATTTGTTTTACGTGAGTAATGATTGCGTATTGATCGCACTAAACCCAGTTTAAAAGATAGAGGTTAGTCGTTTAATATGATTCCAATGATTCTAATGTTCACAGTCTTCTCAGCTAGTTCCTGACATTTTTAGTTATTTTTCGTTTTCACCCACGTCTCCGGTCTGACAGATAATCCTGTTCGCAGTTATCAGATTCAGTTTTCCTTCCGGGATGAGATGGTCGGCCGGTATCTCAAAGTGCCGGAATCTTTTACCCAGTTCATTTTCGAGGACAGTCACCGATTTGTGCTTCTACCGTTATTTATATGTTCAAGCTGAAATAAAACTGGACTACGTCCAGTGAATTTCAATTCCGATTATATACACCCGCGCAGGCGCGCGCGCGCACACACACACACACACACACACACACACACACACACACACACATATATATATATATATATATATATATATATATATATAAGAAAGTAAGTAATGTTTTTTATTTATTTGTCTGTTAGTTTTTTTATTGGACACTCATATTTGAATAGACGCTCTGATTATTTATTAAACAGTATATTTATTTTCGACTAACGGCATGAATATCCGAGAAATCGTATTAAATCGTACCATCGTTAGATACGACGTGCTTTAATCGATTCTGTCACGACGGATCCCATTGACCAGGTGGATGCAGGTTCGAATACTGCTGGACGCGCATATTTTTTCTTTCTGTATTTTTTCTTCCTTTATTCATTTTCTCATTTTTCTCTTCTTTCTTTTTCTCCTTTCTTTCTTTCTTTTTTAATTATTAATTAACCTTTCTCGCCTAAATACGAATCTGATCTGCGATCCCTAAAGGGCATTAGAACACCACCTTATCACATGTGTGCACATGAGTGTCCATAACCCGTGACGCTAAAGCATTTTGACGGCCATTTTGGATTCGGGCAGCAGAGAATTTTTGCTACGGTTTGTCAGCGGGAACAAAGAAGGCCAATCGATTCGTTTAGCTTTGGAGATGAGGTCGCTTCCGACATGGGACGCAATGATTAAATGAGAAGATATGCAATTACAGTCATCTGCTTGACCGAAATAATCTCGAAGCCCTAAGTGCAAATTGCTCACACTTTCATATACACACTCACACACTCTCTCTTTCTCTGTGTGTACATACACATGCATAACTAGAGACATATATATCGATACTAACACCTAAAAAGAAACAGAAACACAGACGCACACACGAATATATAAATGTGTCTATACTCATGAAATATACAAATATACACATGTATATATTCACACAACTCTACACTAGATTAGCAAAAATAGGTCAACATTTTTCCCCTACATAAAAATGCTCAGTTCTCTATTAATGGTTTACTGGATGCTTTTTAAATGCCATCTCCAATGGAAACTCAGGCGATTGTGGCTCTCCACAATTTCCTCTGCTTTAATACCGTTATGTACTCAACGGTTGCTCCTGGATAGGATAATCGAGTTGTTTCTCGTTACCATCTCCACGGTTTTTAATTCAGAATTCGGCCAAACTCGATGCTTTCTCAAGGCTAGAGAGCAAAGTCTACTCTAATAATTTAACCCTTATCTTGAGGCGGGAAGATCCATGCTTTTCTCAAGGATATGAGTACGACTTTGTAAATGCTGGAAATTGAACTTGGCTTTTGCTGATTCCATTTTTCACGTCACTAACCCAGTAGCTATCTCTACGTCATTTTAAATGTTATCTTTCTTTGAAAATTTATGTTTAGGAAATGAAATGCCGTCACAGAACAGCAAAGAAAGAACTGTACTGAATAACAGAACCCGCATTACTTGAGGAATTTCAACAACAGCAAAACTAAAATGGATAGCACATGGAAGTCAGAGAGAAAATAATAACATAATCAATATGTCGACGTTTCACACTACTTTTTAAAAAATCATTCCAACCCAAGCAAGGCAATAAAGTCACTAAGATGCAAGAAATTACTGACTGTGAGAGAATAGGAGAAAAAGAAAATATTATTAAGGAAAGAATAATAAAAGAATAGTAATTAAAAAGACAGAAGATAACATTATATTCAAATTTTTGATCAAAGTTGACTGGAAAGCAAAAAGACGAAAGAGAGAGTCTCACAACCGAGAAGTGCGAGAGAAGAAACTGTTAGCATAGAACTTACGGTTAAATCTAGCCATTTTCAATTTAAAAGGCTAGTGCTGCACTTGAATTCATAAAGTCTAGACAGCAAAGAGGAAATCTTATCAGAACAATTACCATGAAAATATAAAAAAGGCACAAGATGTTACGTTACGGTGGTGGAAAAGTAACTGAAATCGAGATGCCCAGTCAAGACCACTAACATTGCAGATTCTTCTTTGTATTTTATTTAGAATCTCTAAATACATAGCAGAAGCACCAAACCAGATATGACAGTAATATTCAACGCATGAACAAATAACATTTTAACCAATGGCTTTTCTTGATGTCTCAAATGACGTTGTACAATTCTTGGTATTTTTAGCCATGTAACATGAATTTTGAAAAAAAATATTGTTAGTTTCCCTAAATTAATTATTAAAAATATATAAAATTTTAATTCCTAGAGTAAAGAATAACTTATTTAAGGTAAGTTTTTATACTTATTATAAGAGCTTCAAGAATGCATAATTACATATTTTTATTACTTCAAACGTCATTTTTAGTGAATACTTGTATTTAACGAGAGGCTTCGTTTATTTTAAACAATACTTATTTCGTCTACCGGCTTGCGTACTCAAGAAAACTTAATAAAAATGTGACACCCAACTGAATTAGTGTCAGTCGGGGATTCTACCACTAAGCCGTTGACGCATGGCAGGGATGAAGGAGAATTTAAGCGTATTTATTTTTATATAAACACACACACACACACACACACACACACACACACACACATATATATATATATATATATATATATATATATATATATATATATATATATATATATGGGGTGTATCAAAAATCACTCAGTCAGTTATGTGCCATGCGTAATACACGCTTAGGCAATCTTTCGATACATGACTGACGAGATAGATTTTTTCCCGCAGTAGGTTGCAATTTCTTTCTGCGGTAGACCAGTTGCCATCCAAGGCTATAGAACCCGGTCTGTCCTGCTATTTACCCATAGCTGGTGGGAGAAGCGTATTAGCACGTAAGTGAATCTAATGGTTTCGACTGAAATTCGAACTCGGATCTCCGATTCCTCAATCCGAGCGTCTATCCATTACATCACAGTGTCTCCTCTTCGTATCATAAATTCTTTGACAAAATATGGGTGCGGATTCCTCATACCAAATCAAAGGTAAAAGTTCATATAAAAATATATCCGTAAATCCATCGTTTTTGAGTTATTAAATTTAAACAAGTTTACGGTAGATGGCGCTGTGTTTTGCATGGAGACTAGGTTACATTTGTCATTCGTGTACATTTGTGGTTAGTCTGACTTCATCATTTATCGTCTGTAGTATTGAATTAAATGAAAAGCGTTCCGTTTAACAATGGCAGGCTATTCATATCGTATGCAGGCAGATATGATTTTTACAAACGGCTGCGCGAATGGCAATGCAAGGCTGCACGTCTGTATCAGATTTCGTTTCCTACCGAAAGCAGACGACTCATCCAACCTTTGCTGCTGTTTATCGTCGCGTTGCTGAAACAGGATCCGTGACATCAAACTATGAGCTGAGGAAATTGAAATCCGCTCGTACGTCTGGCCACGAAGAACACATTCTACAGGCTGTCGGAGACGATCCAAATATCAGCACACATCAAGTGGCCTGAGCATGTCGTACATCTCATAGTACTGCATGGAAGGTACTTCAAGTGTATCTGCTGTATCCGTATAATTTGCGACGTATTCAGGGTCTTTCGCCCTCTGATCACTCACCACGGGAGAACTTTTGCCGATGATAAACCATCGGCAAAAGTTCTCCCGTGGTGAGTGATCAGAAACTGGCGAAACGTTGTTTGTCTCTTCAGTCTTGTTTATGGACGAGGCAACATTTGCAAGAGATGGAATAATAAATGTACACAACCAACATTTGTGGGAGGATCGGTCCCCATGGTGCAATGCAAGCTAGACACCAGCATCAGTTTATAATTAATGTGTGGGCTGGAACTGTAGGTCTTTGTTTGGTAGGTCTATATGTTCTCCCAGCACGTCTTACAGGAGCCGTCTACAGGGACTTTATTTCGTACATACTACTAATCCTACTAAAGGATATACCCCTGCTAATACGAAAACGCATGTGGTTCATACATGATGGGACTCCAGTCATTTTAGCCTGTACGTTCCCCGACCTAAATCCTTTGGATTTTTATCCGTGGAGCCACTTAATCAATTGGTTTATGCAGCAGACATTAATAATGCAGACTCTTCATCACCGTGCCATGTGGACCGGCGAAATCATTCGAGACCGTGTGGGGGTATTTGACAGCGTCCGCCAGTCAATGATCCAAAAGCAAGTGGGGGAAATTTTGAACATGTGTTATACGTTGGAGGGTTGAGGTACAACGATGCCTTTTGGACATATATTTATGCGGACTTTTGTCCTTGTTCAGGTGTGAGGAACCCGTGCCGAAAGTTTGTAAAAGTATTTTTGATACACCCTATATATATATATATATATATATATATATATATATATATATATATATATATATATATATATGCATGTTTCATTAAAAACGACAGACAAGGTACTACGGTTAAGCTTTTTATTTAATTATCTATTATAAAAAAATAAATTTTATCCTCAAAAATAACAACACACCAGCTAAGTCAAAATTACAAAGAATGAACATTATCTATGAGTTCAAATGCCCCTTAAGGAACTGTGTTCCTGATCAAACCAGACTCATGAATAATTACATCAGTTTCACAACCACATGCTTATCCAAACGCCTTACGTTACACCTATCTGATCACAGCTCCATTAGAACCCATTTAAACACACACATAAACTTACCATTAGAAACATACTAGTAGAAAACTCAAATATAATAACTGCATCCACCTGCAAAAAAAGATTTAAAATGATGGAAGCTTTAATAATAACAAAGAAAAGGCCAACTCTTAACAATATTAACTACGAACAAGGCCACAATGTGCTAACCGTATTCGGAAATTAAAACATCTTTACAAAACACTAAAACATACACATAATGCACACACTCAGTTAAGCTGAAAAATCGAATCATCCTTGATTATGGCTAAAGGTATAGCCGAAAGCACTCGGAGCTAAAAAATCCTTTGGACAGTTTTTACACACTCTTTGTCCAGAAGAGAAAACTCTCGTTCAAACACAAGAAAATTTAAATAAAAAGCTTAACCGTAGTACTTTGTCTGTCGTTTTTAATGAAACATGCATAAACGAAGGATGTATGCCTAAATATACAACTATATATATATATATATATATATATATATATATAAAAGCCAGAAAACATAAAAATCTATATAGGTTGCACAAGCCATGAGTTCAAAAAACGGTTCAACCAACATCAAAGTTCATTTAGAATAAATAAATATAGAAATCAAACATATCTCTCAAAGTACTTCTGGCACCTAAAAAAATCCAATAAAACACCTACAGTAAAATGGAAGTTAATAAGAAAAGCTAGAATATGTAGGTCATTAAATGACCCACGTCCTTTGTGCATACATGAGAAACTATATATTACTAAGTTTATAAAAAATAAAAATTTACTGAATCTGAGAAATGAATTAGCTATTTTTTGACGTCATTGTCAAAGATTTTTCTTAAATAATATTTAAAAATAAACTTAAAAAGTGCGACCTGATAATATACATACTTATATTTGATATGAAAAAATAATTATATATATTAGTAATTCTATTACATTTACTTGTTTAAAAAAGAAATAAGAGTGGAAATATTTTAAAATTGTAGTTAAATAAAACGAATTCTAACGTAAACATCTTTTAAAATTGTAGTTAATTAAAACGTATTCTAACCTAAATATCTCTCTCAAAGTACTTCTAGCACTTAAAAGAATCCAATAAAACACCTAAAGTAAAATGAAATTAATAGGAAAAGCTATATGTAGGCCATTAAATGACCGATGTTCTTTGTACATACATGAGAAACTATATATTACTAAGTTTATAAAAAATAAAAGTTTACTGAATCAGAGAAATGAATTAGCTATTTTTTCCGTCATTGTAAAACATTTTTACTTAAATAATATTTAAAAATAAAATTTTAAAAAAATGTGACCTGGTAATATACATACTTAAACTTAATATGAAAAATAATTTTATATACTGTTTAAAAAAAAAGAAATAAAGTCTATTAAAAATTAAAAGTGAAAATATTTTAAAATTGTAGTTAAATAAAACGTATTCTAACCTAAACATCCCCTAAAAATCTTTAAGTATGAAAATAGAAAAAATGCCGTCAGAATTTTTTGCTGTTTTTATTGTTAATAATAGTTTTTAAAAAACCCAGACGACATGTATTTAATGGATGTCAAAATTCGTTGAAAAATACATCCCTACCTTACCTAAACATAACCCCTTTTTCGAACGTAACTAATAACTGATACACTAAAAGTTAATAAAAATGGACACGCTACCACCCCTTGACTGAATGATTGGATTTCTCTGTATCCTTGGAAACAGTGAATTATGATTTTTTTCTGTGCCTTTAAAACTCAGTAAATTTAAAAAATAAGTTACTCCAAAATTCGCTTGAGGATGAAATGGAACTAATGTTTTAATTTAATTACAAAATTAAATTCGAAGCTTTTAGCTTCCATTTTTGAAACATGGTTATTACTGTGTAGCGAAAAAACATATTTTAAATCATTTAATTTATAATATTAATGCTCTGTAAATTTACATTGATCACTATTTTGTAAAAATAAAAATATCAATAAGAACACCGGATTATATATCTTACTGTTCATATATATATATATATATATATATATATATATATATATATATATATATATATATATATATATATATATATATATGTATATGGTTATATATTTTTATATATATATATCGTATTTGACGCCTTATTGGACGCATCCACGGATTGGACGCACCCAGTTTTTGGCGTGGAATATTTAGAAAAAAATGGACACATCACAAAAAAATATTATAACCTTACCTTTATGTGACAATCTCACTAATCACGAACAAACATCTACAGTATTAGCAGAATTATGCTACTGATACCTTTTTTTCAATAGAAGTGAAGTAAGATTTAATTACCCGGATTTTGTTTTGGCGGTGGGGGGAATGTTGCATTATTGAAAATTATTTTTAAAGTTCTTTTTCAGAGAGTAAAATCCGCACATACAGTAAGTTGATAATAACTCCAAAGAAATTTAATGGTATCAGTGAACACGGTACATATGGTAACAGGCAAAAAGAAATCTGAAATATGGTACTTATTAGTAGATGAATTTCCATACCATACATGCAGAAAAGCACATTTCAATACTTCTATGTCAACAAAAACACACACAAAACAAGCAGCAATATACCAGTTAAAATCTCGTATTTCTATTTAGCAAGCAGCAAAATATTGTGTATTTCCATTAATTTCTTCATTGAATTTTTCAGGAATATTTTTATTGATATCATGTTTGTTCACTTCCAGGAGTCCTAGTTTCAGACCTAAGCTCTATGCGTACACTGATTCCCGGTGAACCACCTTTTTTCGAGGTATTCCTGTCCCTCTTATATATGATATTGCTGTAATGGACTCAGGGTAATTTTTTGATGAATATTTTCTGAATTAATCCGTTTTCAATAGGCTGGAAAATACGGTATGTTTGCGTGTCTCTTGTGTGTGCGTGTGGTATGACGTTTACTCTGATTATCTTGATGCCAGTGTTTTTTTTTAAGACAACAACGACCGGTTGATAGCATTCTGCATTGAACCGAGAAATTGTAACAATTTGTAAATTCAAAGAATTAATTTGCGTGATAAAGCGCCCGGAACTTTGATTATACAAACGATTATTTTTTGCTTATATCTTACCTAAAGTTTGCAGGATCGACGAATTTTGATAACAATAACAATCTGATCACATTTATGATGATCAAAAAAAGGTTTTTTTCTTTTTTGGTTCTTCAGAAAAGTGTGGCTTGTTCTACGTAAGCCTTCACCGCTTTAATCAAATCATATGGTCGATTAGTATGGCTACTTGGTTCTAAGACCTGCTAAGCCATCATACATTTAAAACAAACGGAGTACACACACACACACACACATGCATATATATATAGTAAAAGTCATAAATCCGTTGGTATATAATCCAAGTGGATCATATTAATATATAATATTAAAACTGATCCACAAAAAGAGCTCAATGTATTTATTAATACAGAGCAGTATAATTAATACACAATAAAATTCAAGATTACCTCATATGGGCAGTGGAACATATCTGTCGTCTGTATTATCAAATCTGGTGTGGATTGAGTTCGTGTCTATACAGTTAGGGGAGGCGGGAAATAGAATTTAACTGCGAAAGCTAAACAAATCAAATAGTCGAAAAACGAATAGAGAATTTATCCATTTCAATGTTTCAGTCTGATGAAAGGCACGAGACAGGAGTCAGGAGAGAGTAGAAGGTATTTGTCTTAAAGGGAAGAAGTTTCATGAAATTGAACTCGAGTATTAACCTTACGACATTAATTTGGGGTTATATGAAAAATCAAATATTAATTTAAAATAGGAATAAAAAGGGGTCTAATAAATAAATTTAAAATATATAGATAAAGGGATTAATGGAAAGAGAGTTGGGGGTATATTAAAGTAGGGGAAATTTTATAAATATAGGGAAAAGATATTATAGAGGGGGAAATAAAATATAGAAATTAGAATTAGTTATAATGTCGATATTTGAAGAGTTAAAGGGGAGTTAATATTATGGAAATATGGTAGCTAATTAAGTTAAACCTATATTATGAAAATTTGAATTTGTTTTTATGTCGATATTTTAACACTAATTCATATATATATATATATATATATATATATATATATATATATATATATATATATATATATATATATATATATCCGTATAACAGCAAAATTGTTCAAATCGTGTAACTGCATGGGATAATAGTTCATCCCACAAAATGTTTAATATCTAAAAAATCACGAAACTAATTGAATTTTTTCCCAGACCTTCAGATAAGACGTTTGGCCATCTTGACACCATTTGTCGTAAGAATCACTGAAAAACCTTTGAGTTATTGAGCGAGAAAGAGAATAGGTTAAAATCGTTTTATGTCAGCCCCACTACATCTTCCAATCTGAGCACTGGCGAGAGGAAAATATCATTCAGCCCTTCAGTAATGGTACCAAAATTCCTAGTCTGACTTTGATCTTCAGAGTCCATTCAAGAATCGTCAAGAGAATAAGTTTAAAAAAGTGGGAACCCTAGAGAGGAAAACTGTATCAGGAGGTTACAACAGCAAGATGTATCATCATTTCAAATTAGAGATAAATGCATTCTTATTGTTCAAAGTAGAGTCCAATAGTGTTATAAAAACCTCGGAGAATTGCAGTAAGATATTTTTAATAATTTCTAAGATACAGCGGTTCAGAGTTTAATCTAAAAATTGGACAATTCTGCTATTACCTCCGGTATATACTAACTATATGTATTGGCTATGTTTCTCCAGTTCTCACTTGCCTGCTCTAGTCTTCTCTGACCCGAAGGCCGTTGAGTACGATAACATTTTCCTCCTAGTGAGATCGAGTAGGTTAGATTGTTCTTTGGCCTCTCATCTTCGAACTTGCCGCCTTGGGTGTCCCTACCAGAAACTAAGCTTCCGACAGTATCGCTTCAGACTCATTGTGACACGCAAGATTCTTCTCCACAAGAAATATATATATATATATATATATATATATATATATATATATATATATATATATATATTCATCCACAGACAGACTGTTGCTGTATAACAGCCCATCAGCGTGGCTAGATATCCGATCGCTTCAGGCCTGGACAGAAACTCAACCGGTTTGGTATCAGTTGGAGATTCTAACCCCTAGGCTATCGACGCTCGGCAGAGAGAAGGTCGAATTTTTGCATATTTATTTTTATATAAACATACCAGTCACTCCGAGAACTCAATCAGCTAGGAGAGTCTTGCATTATCTGCAGTAATAGTGACTGTTAACAGATTCGTTCCTTACTCCTCATGTGCTCGATCGATTAAGTTATTTTATCGAGAGCTAATATCGTCATCCACAGAGCAACTGTTTCGCTGCATCACAGATCATCATTGAGGCTAGACGTCCTGATCGCTTCAGGCGGGGACCGATATATATATATATATATATATATATATATATATAGGAAGAGAGAGAGAGAAAAGAGAAAATCCGTTTAGAATAGAAACACACACACACACACACACACACACACACACACACACACACACACACACACACACATATATATATATATATATATATATATATTACAACATTTCAACATTCCTGGCAGCTCTATTATAACAGTGTAGTAATAACAA
>OZ038485.1:107999325-108024325 GCA_964036315.1 Acanthosepion esculentum | reverse complement strand
AATTGTAATAAAAGACATAATGAATAATGTCATAAATAATGGACGTCATAATGAATAAGGAATAACTTCATGAATAATGAATGCTATAACAATGAATGTATTAAACAAAGAATATCAGAAATAATTAATACCATAATAAATAATGAAAGACATAGTGAAGTCCAATTAACGCATCTCTTACGGTTAGTGGCGAGCAAGATAATATCACACAATATTACTATTGGTTATAGTGGTCTCATATCAGGCTCATCTGAACTTAGCAATTACTTATTCATAAAATATCATTATTTCCTAAGTAAAACTTTCATTTACACTTAATAGTTTGTCAATCTTTGCAGTATACATAGTGAATGCCGAAATTGTTGAAAGAAATTTTACATAAAAAATATATTGTTTTAATCTTCAGTTGCTTTCCTATCGCAAGAAATATTGGCTTGTTTCTGTATTTTCTTCATCTGTGTCGTGTCGCTTCAGAACATGGGCGATCATGGCCCTCTACAATTTCTGTCCTGTGTAGCGCTGAATAATGTTTGTCTTTAAGCTATCATCTTAATCCCTGTTCTGCCAAAATTTTACACAAACTCATTAGATAGGTTTTCTCTGTCCCTCTTGTCTGAAATATGCCCTTCGAGTGTCAAATTCTCCAAAGAAATATCAACAGTATTTTTCTGACTCTAAGTATAAATGTCATTTTTGTTTCGCTTTACCTTAGAACTTCCTCGTCACTCACATGTTCAGTCCATGCTATTCCCAGTATTCTTCGGTAGAAGCGCAATTCTCTTGTCGCATCTTTCGTCTTAATCTGTGAGTAGATTGTCCATCATTTACTGGCATATAAGAAAACTGCTATTACATAGGTCAGCACTCTTTCATTTGCTTATGGACGAATTTTTCCTGTTTCTTCATATTTAGCTTTTGGAAATACATATTTCGCCATTTCAATGCATGCAGTCTTATATCAACTTCATTCGATACTAAACGACATTATCCTGATTATTGTTTCAGCCCCCACCGCCACTACCACCTGATTTTACTGTGTTGCTATATTCTTGTAATTATAAAAGAGAATTATTATTTGGACGCGTTTGTTTTTACTCGAGATATCATGAATTATAGAAAAAGCTAGTTTATTGACTTTTTAAATCAATTTACCCTTCAAGCAAGACGATAATAGTACTAAGGCACAAGTGGCTACTTGGAGTGAAAGAGAATGAAAACAGTTTATAAGGAACCGAAAACCCAATGCTAAACAGGACACAAGTTATAAACCTCAACTCCTGTTCAAATCACCCGGGTGGCATGTGAATCGGACAATAGGCGAACCTAACTGACTCGAAACATTTACACCTAAATATGTATGCCAAGTTTATCGTTTTGTAATTTTTTTTTTCTGAAGATTTTGAGAATTTAAAGCGCCATTTTATTTTATTTATTTTTAGTAATGTTCATCCTGTACAAGACCCAAGAGCCACTAAAGGTAGAGACTTACTGAAGGAGGTTGTTGTATGAGCGATATGAGTAAGATATAAGATATGCTGTTTATAAGGATTTGTGGAAAGGTAACACTTAAATGGCGACTTGAAGAGTTAAAATATTCCATCGAGAGTCTCTTCCACGAAGTAACGGTTCGTGGTAAGAGGCTTTCCCATTGGGATTTTCTTTTTATTAATGGAATACAAAGGGAATGGGAATGAATCGAGTGTACGTGGTATAGTGGGTATTAACTGTAATGGTTAGAATAGGTGGAATCTACAAAGGATGCGCAGTTGTGAAGAGCCACTTCCGCCTACGTCCTGAAGAGACACGGCACGAAGAAGAAGAAGAAGAAAAAGAAGAAGAAGAAGAAGGGAATGCATTGAATAATTATTATTAAATTTCAAGTGATAGCCACAACTGGTATATGTTAGGTAGGGATAAAAAAAGGCGATTATTTTGTGGAGATGGAGTCACGTGGATCATGTGACGGCCGCTTAGTGTCATCACTGTATAGTGTCGAAAGTGGCAGGCATTCGAGCCTACCGTCGGTCAGCTTTTGCAAGACAAACCGAGCTGTTGCATTTTTTCGCCCGGGCTGAGGCTACATTTGTCTCCTCCAACACGTGGTGCAGTTTACAAGTCTATGGCGGCGTTTTCCTATGGAAATACATCTTCACAAAATAAAGAAAATATCTCCGGTTTGCATTTCTCATGTTAGGAAAAAGCAAAGACTCGTTTGCAGAATATGTCCTCATTATGGACACAGGGGATTATTCCGCCCCACCCCCCCGGATATGGAATCCTAAATATGGCTAAACGAAGAAGAATCTCCATATTATATAGAATACCCTATCTTTTTCATCCTCCTTTCACTCTGTTCGTTGTTGCTTACATGTTATATTTTCCCTGTATCGGACTAATGTAAATATCTCTCTATATAATACGCCACATACACACACACACACACACACACACACATATATATATATATATATATATATATATATATATATATTTGCGGTCCCCATGACGTGTACTGATATCGCTATCTAAGAGTGTTCGTATATATAAGTCACATATCTTCAAGAACACTTTGTTCATTTTTAGAAATTTATTTTAAACTTTAAAAAAGATCGGGGGAGCAAAAAAAAAATGAAAATATCTGATGATACGTTGCTCTTAGTAGGAGGAGAAATAAGCAGACTTAAATCTACGAACTGTCAAGGATTATTCAGACCTTCCGGGCTTTGGGAACTTTTGTAGTAAACATAATTTTCGTTTTAAATATGTAACATTGATGAGGATAATATACAGATATCTCTCCTTTGGTGTTTATAAACTGTACACTGTTCAATTATTAACGTTAACAACTATTTTAAATTACAAAATTGTACTTGAATTAAACGAAAATTACTAACAATATTGTTGTGGTGGGATCCACCTAATCTGCATAGGTGACTACCAACTATATAAATAATGGTTGATACCGGAAGAAGAGAATCACGAGATCCAACTAGAGACTCTGATCGACTGCGACTAGTCAACACATTCTCCAGGAACGTCTTCCCAGAAATATACAGAAATACTATATGTACTTATTGTGTACACTTTCTTGTTATAATACATTCTTGTTCTAAGTACATTTTGTGTTGCATTATTATTCCATGCAATAGGCGAGATTCAACATTGAGTCAAGACTCAACAAATATAATACATCTTACTTATAATACATTCCTTCTTGCCATCAATTTTGACGGCAAGTTTTTACATAATTTTGTGCATGACTTAGTGATAAAAAAACTCTCTCTGAGATCCAAGCATGTTTGGCAGTCCTTTTCTTTCAGCTATTTCGTTCTGTCTATGAAATAAGGTGTTATGTCATGGATATAATAATGCTCATAATAGGGGAAATGGTATTGGAGAATAAACCATTATATCATAGCTAATATATTATCTGGTGATATTCCCGACGTATTACTCCATTACATGTATACATCTTAAGACTATCTCCGTCTCCACATTATTATTATTATTATTATTATTATTGAATGAGAGAGGAGCGTGTCAACTAAGTGACGTGGCGGTGCAAATATACGAAGCTTAATATATCCGGTCGGATACCAGGTATATGCACAACAGCCAAATGTGCTGAATATAGTGAAACATAGATAAAAGCAGCACATAATCTTGCAGATGGGGCCGTTAGAAACACCCTCAGTTCGCTAAGACTATCTAAGATTGAGGACGTGCCTCGGTATCTAGACAAGTTGCTTCGTCTGTCTCATCCTTCAAACTTAATAAAACAGCACCCTCGATGCCCGACCATGATACTACCCTACCACTCTCGCTCATAAACAGAGATAAACTGTGCGTCAGCCCCAAGAAGACATACCTAAATGATTACGACCAGACAAATGACAATCAATTGTACTGAGCGGGATATTTACTTTAGCCCATCTTACTTGACCAAGGCAACACACGTACATGTTAATCTCCCCAATCAATTACGACCAGGATCCATCTTGGTGTACCATCCAACCTTCTTCAAGTGTCTGTCGATGAAGGTAAGCTACAGGGCATTTCGTACTGAACCCTTTATTTAATCTACGAAGGTAGATTGTTCTCGTCCTACAGTCCATATCCAGTGCTATATAGTCTAATTCTTATTTTTAGTACTACCCAGTTATTTTAGTACACTGCTTGGCCCAGTGATTTTACTCTCAATTCTTTTTTCTAGGTGTCGTGTCTATTCATGAAGTGGGCGATCATAGATCTTCACAACTTTCTAACTTTGGTATCTTTAAGTAATGTTTGTCCTTTTACTATTCCTCCCATTTCTTGTTCTGGTATCGTTAGACAGAGTACTCACTGCTCTCCTCTACAACTCATGTTTTATATCATGTATACTCCATGCCTTCTTTTCTTATTATGTATCCCGGAAATTTCAAATGTCTGTTATTATTCTAAGTATTTTCAGTGTTTTATTGTTTCCATTTTCCTTAAAACTTCCTCATTGTTTACATTATCCATGGTATTCTCAGCATCCTTCTGTAGAACCACATATTTGTTGCCTCAAGTCTTGTAATTTTCTATTCGGAAATTAACCTAGTTTCTCCTGTCATGTATTACATAACAGTTCAACAATATGTTCTGTTTCTGTTGAAATCTTCCCGTTTCTTAATATTTCTTAATATTTTGCTTAGATTTAGAAAGGCTTATTCTGACACATCTTCAGATTTCGGTGCTATTTTCCGTCCGTCGTTAAAACACTTACCAAATATATGCTTGGTTTTTATATATTTGTATCTCCGATACTCGGACTGTTCCTTTTGCTCACAATCATACATTCTGCCTTTTTACAATTGACAGTCCTTTCTTCTCGCTTTCCTTTCATGCCTTGTCTAGACGTTGCTGCAGTTTTCTTTCTGTGTCTGATCTGGGTTATTTTATATTATTATGATTGTGCCCACAAATAATAAATCATGGTAGAACATCTTTCGATGAAAACCTTGAATAAATCCGTTGAGAAGACACGTCTTCGTCTTAATCCCTGTTCTATTTTATGTACTTACTCAATTGATTTTCTATCCGCATACAGGCCGTTTGTTCCCAGTATACGTGCTGGATTACTGTATTATCTTTCCGAAATAAATAAAGCTTTCCTAACAGTTCAAATAAATCTTTGCGTTGTACCTTATCAAATGCTTTTGCATAGTCTATGAAACACCTCATCAAATTGACGAATCAACCTTATAGTCTAATGGATTAATAAAAAGTGTGCATGCATTTTTGTAGAGGGAACCTATATTAGTAAAAGGCTTTGTAGCAGCCTAAATCCGGTTTGGCTGGACGGGTGTGCATTGAAAACACTCTTAGCACCAACTACTCATTTCAGCTGTTGGGCATGCGTAAATATCTTGGAGAATGCGTGGCGCGAATTTCATGAGACGAACCCTTTTTCATACCACATCGCAGACGAGGCAAAACGTGAATGCCTGTGCCCGCAGAACACACGTATGATATAGACGTTACACTCTCTGACTCTTTAACTCACCAACAGTGTAAGTTCAACCACAATCATTCTTTTTTTACTGGGACTATCGTGAGAACACAGGACCGGTGCAAAAGTCTTACCCGCCACCCCGAATGTATGATACGCTTCACCGAATCTATGATATAGCTCCCCGACGAATTTATGATACTTCTTTTCATAAGGTAGTATACATATAAAATACAAAATTTATTGTAAACCAATTATGCGCAATAATGGATCAGATGCAATATAGGTGAACATTTGAAGTAGAAAAATTGAAAATAAATACAATGTATCTAAATGCAAATTAGAAACATTCCATAATAGATCATTTTTTAACATCAACTTGAGATTTTTCATGTTAAAAAATTGAATCATTTTAGCCCATTCAGCATGATGGACAAAAAATAGTGAATTTTATATAGTGTTTCACTAGCATGAGAAAAACAAATTCATGGATTTGGACGAAAAAAGACTCCAGAATTACGTCAGAACCCACGAAAAGTTTCATCCTTTAATAGTCAGTTAATGCCTGTCAACGCACGACGCATTCTCAACCTCAAAGCGTAATCAAAAAACAACAAACTTACCCATCAGTTTTATTGCTGAAAATGAAAACATCTACGCTTGAGTCAAACTGTATACAAATGATAGATTTTATCTTTTTTTAAAGTAGCTTAGGCTGACACAAAATCGTAAATACATCCAAATATATACTCGAAGCGAGTCGACTCACTACACATTACAAATTGGCCTGCCAAATGATCTGATTTAGAATTAGTCTCACGACATGGTGCCTAATTTAGTATTTTATATCGGCATTTTCTTATTTGTTCCTGTCTCTTTTGTGGCTAATAAACACATACACAATGATTGCGTATATGATGGTTCTTGTAGCATAGAAATCGATTTTTTGTTTGTTTTCGCCTCCAGCAAGTTCATATTTGAACCTATCTAATTTTGTGGTCAGCACGCCATTTACAGGATCTATATCATCTCCTAAAACGCATCCACATCTCCAAAGCATTGTGGCAAATCCCATCGAGACTGAAGAAATTGGCTGTTTACATAATTTATTATATTAATAGCACTGCTAAATTTCTTAAACTAATATGTAAAAACTCACATTCTTTTTTCTTTTAATTCCCACGCGTGGCTGGCTAGTCTGGTAGAATTCCTAAGGCTTTCTAGCATGAATGATGACTTGTGAGTTAACCATCTTTTCTTGTAGCTGCCTTCATTAAACCAGACGTATATTTTTGCTATTTATCTTAACAAAGCCGAAGTATTAGGTTGGTGCAAAAATAATGTCGTTTTCTCACATGAAGTTGAACGTCAAAAAACGACATTATTTTTGCACCAACCTAATAAAAGATACAAATGGCCAGGGCAAAGTATACGTACGGTGTATTGAAGGCAGTTTCAAGAAAAGTTTGTCTAATCACAAGTCATCATTCAAGGGAGAAAGCGTTACAATTCTATCAGACTAGGAAGTCCTGTGTGGGAATTAAAAGAAAAAAAATAACAAAGATCCGATTGTAAACTGTAAAATATTAAAATAACAAACCTTACAACAATCGTAATGAAACCTGCAAACTGTGCCAGAAGAAAAGGTGAACAATAATAACATTTCCAGACCAAATAATCTACTGAATGAAATAAAGGCACGATGCATACACACTAAAAGTTTTTTTTGAGTTTGTACGAACCAAGACGAAATTATGTACATTTAATGTAATCCTCCGCCAATACAATTTCAATACTCTTGCTTTTCTCCTCCCCTTCTATTACACTTCATGTTGAGCGTTTATTTATAAATAATAAAAGCGTTAGAAAATCATTTGGCCCAAATCGCCTGAAGGTACCGAGAGGTTGAAATAAAGGTGGCGTGAATGGCTGATCTCCTAAAACATTCAACATGAAGAACTATTAAGTTTAAAAACAATTTAATAGTTCTTCATGTTGAATTTTTTATTTTCTTTATACGTGTATTGAGCACATTTTAATACTACTGTCTCCTGGTCTAATTCAACTCTGACCAATAACGGTTATATATATATATATATATATATATATATATATATATATATATATATATATATATATTGAATTGAACAAAGTCCGACTTATTTATTTAAAGACATTTATGATATGTTTAACGTTCTTTGCTTAAATACTTGTATCTATAAAAAGAACGTTAAATATATCATAAATGTCTTTATATATATATATATATATATATATATATATATATATATATATATATATATATATATATATATATATATATATATATAATAGGGGTTGGACAAAATAATTGGAAACGTTGCAGGTTATATCTATATACGTTTATTTATCTAATTTACTGTATTTGCCTTATTTATTTTTAGAATTTAGTAAAATTTAAGCTAAATGCGTGACCTCTCCGTGTTCGAAAAAGGGCAAATTGTTGGAGCTCGAATGGCAGGAACCTCGATCCCTAAGGTTGCTGAACTGTTTGTTTTTTCAAGACCTACCATATCAAGAACTATGACGCAATTCAAGAAACGGGGTAAGACCTCTTGCAACTGTAGCAATTCGGACCAGACTTGCAAACTTACTGACAGGGACCGACGTGCATTGAAACGGAATGTGGCAAAAAATCATCGGACTACTGCTGCCAAAGTGACTGCTGAGTTGAATAATCATCAGAATAGTCCAGTTTCTACTAAAACTGTTCGTCATGAGGCTGGATATCATGGAAGAGCTGCCGTAGGGAAACCTCTTCTCTCCCCTAGCAACATTCAGAAGAGGTTGAAGTGGTGCAGAGATCACAATGCCTGGTCTGCAGACCAATAGAAGCAAGTCATATTCTCAGATGAGTCCAGTTTTTCTCTTTTCCCAACTTCAGGGCGAGTTTATGTGTGGAGGCAACACAAATAACAACCCTGACTGTTTTCTTCCAACAGTGAAGCATGGAGGTGGATCAGTGATAGTTTGAGCCGCCATATCATGGAAATGTCTCGGCCCAATTGTTGCCCTGCATGGTAGAATCAACAGCAAAGATTACCTGAACATTTTGGGAGTTCATGTTCATCCAAGGGCCAAGACTTTATTCCCTGATGGTGACTGCATCTTCCAAGACGATAATGCTCCAATACATACCGCTCGAGTGGTTAAGAATTGGTATGAAGAGTATGAAAGTGAGCTAGAACACATGGAGTGGCCTCCCCAATCTCCAGATATCAATATTATCGAACATTTGTGGTGCATTTTGGAGCAACAAGTTAGGAGCTGCTATCCTCTACCATCGTGTCTTAAAGAACTGGAACAGGTGTTAATGGAAGGGTGGCTGAAAATCCCCCTGGATGAAGTCAGGAAGCTGTATGATTCCATTCCTAGACGTATTAAAGCTGTATGTGAAGCTAAAGGAGAACCAACTCCATATTAAATAAATTTTCTTTGAATTTAACAAGTGTTTCAATTATTTTGTCCAACCCCTGTATATATATATATATATATATATATATATATATATATATATATATATATATATTGTTTTTTAGCGGTGGAACAAAACACAGAAAACTAAAGGTCAAGTGGGCAAAAGATTTTACAAGGCTATTTTATATGATAAAATATTTTTTAAAGTTATGCTATATTTATGGATAAAAGTGTTTCATATCAGCGCATCTAAATATAAACGTGGACAGTGAATTCAACACAAAGTGGCGACAATCTGTTTCATACTTCAAGCCAACTTGAAAATTGCGTTGAAGAATGAAACAGACTGTCAACAGTTGGAGTTAACATAAGTGTATATATATATATATATATATATATATATATATATATATATATATATATATATATATATATATATGTATATATATATATATAAGTGTGGTGTGTGTAATTATTAGAATGAAAGGAAGATTTACTGTTGTGCTCCAAAGTATATTCACTTCTCGTTTATTAATACAATAATTTAATGATTACATTTCTAGTGCACATAATGCTAAAAGGAGCTGAGAGAAATAAACACTCACAGGACAATAAAGTAGAAGCAGGGAAAAACCTGCCTAGTAGGTCTGTGTCAGTGGACGGTAGAAAAAGAAAGAAAGAACGCCGATAAGCGGTCAAAAGATACTTAAAGTGCAAAAAGACAGGAAAGGACCCAATAAATAAAGGAAGATGATACATTAAAATACATTTAGTAATTGGAATTAAAGAATGAAAAATGCAGAATCGTGTACATTTATTGCATGCGCTCAAAACGATGTCCGTTCTGGTTCAGACCATGCCGAAAAACATTATTTGATGTTTGAATTCATTCTCTTTCAATGGCTGCCTTTATTTTTATCGATTTTTGTCAATTTTATCCTATAAACATTATCTTTGAACTGTTACCCTCAAAGATACCAAGTAGCGTTAGGTTTACTGCACGCGGTAGGGATTTGGTAGTCCTTCTTCGCCCATCTATTCGGTAGATTTTTTTCCAGATAGGCCCTCATGTCATGAGTGGACTAATACGTAAATATTTTTTCTTGTCTATAAGCCTTCATTGTCATGGAGAATATCTGTACTATGCAAAGCATGTTAGTGTTCTCCAAATGCTTGACAATTTTTCTCGCTAGAATTTCTTACATATTTATAAGTCTACCATTCGTCTTTGCTTTGAATAATTGCTGCCACATCTAATATGGTGCTTCTGTTATATATTTAGAGATTCTTGATAAAATCCAAAGAAGAATCTGTAATGTCATCAGTACTGACCTGGCATCGGCTTCAGTAACTTCCAACCGCCGTAATGTAGTTTCAATGTGCCTTTTCTTAAATAATTTCACGGTAATTGTTGTGATGAAATTCCCGCTATGGTAGCTAGACTTTATGAATTTAAGCACAGAACTAGCTTAGTGGAAAAATTTCATCATCTTACTGTTGAAATGGCTCGATGTAACTGTACGTTGTACGTGCTAAAAGTTTCTTCTACCGTCTTTTCTTGCTTCCTAATCAACTTTAATCTTCAAAAATTTAAATACCGTGTCAATCGTAATCTATTGTCTTCTTAATTCTAGTCATTTATTGTTCTCTTTCCTTAATAGTGTTTATTTGTCATATTCTTTCACACTCAGTAAGCCCTTCGGTCTTAGTGACTTTATTGCCTTGCTTGTGGCGAAATGATTAAACGACAATATTCGTCATTACAATTGCTTCCTCAAAACAGAAATCGGCCAGTCCTCCGAGGCCCTGATGACCAACGTAAGCGTCCCCCAAGAGTCACTTTTAGGACCAACCATCGTCCTGATTTACATAAAGGATCTGCCTAAGAATATACTAAGATCACTTGTAAACATGTATGCCGATGATACGACGATATACGGGCGCACCTCTAAAACTCTTGACGATCAGAGATTGGCAGCTTCTGATCTTCCGATCTAACACTAAATGTGGGTAAAAACTGGCTGGTTGCAGTAAAAACCAAACTATTTACATTCCATCACCGTCGATAGGAACCCGTACTACCGCCAGTCACGATAATAACCGAAACCTAAAGCAGGAATTTACGCTATAAACGATAAAGAAAGTCTCAAGAAATACATAGGTGAAACATCTATGAATTTAAATAAAAGATTCTATGAACACAAAAGGTTTCTTCTACAAAACAACACTTTCAGTCGTTCATCGTAATATGTCTGATCATAATTTCATTTTGAGAATGCAATTTATCAGAAGAATAAGATAATGCCGAAGTTAGTGTATTCTATATACATTTTGGACTTAAATCAGTTCCTCTTTTAAAGGTTCATAAGGTATATCGCTTTTCCAAATAAATCTTATGTTGTCCAAATGTGGTATATTTAAAAACAGCAGTGATAGAAAAAAAAACAAAAAACAAAACAAAAACAAAAGTGGTAAGACGCTAAATGAGACCGACTCAATTGTGCATCTGCACACATCGTGCATCTGCACACATCGGACGACAAGAATTTAATTTTTGAACTGAAATTTAAGCGTTTCAAAATCTCTTGCTATTTTTTTCTCGATGTATAATGATAAGCAAGTTTTCTTAGTTCGTTCCCTCCGCCTCCATATATGATTCCATCAATGAAAACATTATTTCCTCTGAAGAAGTCTTTCAAAATGGCTACATGTGTAACATAGGATTTTTTTTTCCATTTTGATATTCAATTGCCCACCAAATATTTTTGTATAAAATAAAAGTTTTTTCTCTACACTAAACTGCGGACTTATTGATTCACTTACGTCAATAATACGCACAAGAATGCACATTTGGGTTATGACTTTTTGTAAAATAATTGATTTCTTTTTATCATAATTCGATGAACGTTTGATAAAAAAAATAATGAAGAAGGGTTAAATTGAATTTGTTTTTTTAAAACTTTCACCCCAAACCCGAAATATCTAAAAATCATATATAAGTATAGTAGTACTCGAACTTTATGGAGCCATCTAGAAATTGTTTTTGCTTAATTGTTAGTTTGTATATTATGCTATTGCTATAAAATGTTAATTGCGTTACAAATATATTAGTACTATGCAATTACATCATCAGCAAATTCAAAAATAAAGCTTCTGAAATATTTCGTTTTTTTTTCTGTTGTGGTGGGATCCACCTAATCTGCATAGGTGACTACCAACTATATAAATAATGGTTGGTACCGGAAGAGAAGAGATAGAATCACGAGATCCAACTAGAGACTCTGATCGACTGCGACTAGTCAACACATTCTGCAGGAACGTCTTCCCAGAAATATACAGAAATACTATATGTACTTATTGTGTACACTTTCTTGTTATAATACATTCTTGTTCTAAGTACATTTTGTGTTGCATTATTATTCCATGCAATAGGCGAGATTCAACATTGAGTCAAGACTCAACAATGGCGACGAAGTAGAACGAATCATACGTCAAGTTTCAACAATGGCGACGAAGTAGAACGAACCATACGTCAAGTTTCAACAATGGCCACAAAGTAGAACGAACCATACGCCAAGTTTCAACAATGGCAAAGAAGTAGAACGAACCATAAGGAAAGAAGAAAGAATTAATAGTGAGAGTTTTCAACAATTGGGACAAGTCATTGAAGAACCCAGGCTGAAAAAAAAAACTATTAATTCCAAGTCCAACGTTAACGTAACGACGAAGGATTCTAAACTTCTGGATATGTAAAACTCGTTAAAAGACGACTAAGCATAAAGGAACGTTCACTCAGAAAAATTGGAAAGGTGTCGTAAACGAATAACGGTAATTTTAAATTAAAAAATTATCTACACCGAGACACCCGCTAAAAAGAAAAATTGGCCGACTACAAAAACATGCATGGATTAAAAGGAGCACAAATACACCGTGTCGACTTTGAAAGGTAACAAACTTTAAAAAATTATTTTTTTTAATTAATTGTTCAACAATATAGTGACGAATTACCTCTGATAAGAAAATCAGACGTTGTCATTGAAATACGCGAACAGAAGTCGGAAAAAAAAAAAAAAAAAAAGTCCGACGCTCTCTGTTCACGAAAAAAAATACCAAAGTTGATTAGCACGGGCGTGAATGTAAAAGCAAGACATAAAATATAAAAAGTTGTACGTTGTTTCGATTTTTTTGGTCAGCTTATAGATATTCGTGGATACACAAATTAAAAGTATATTCCTTGTTGCATGAACACTATCAGCTAAAAATGGATGAACTATCCAAAGTCATATCCGAATTATTCAAATCCCAGCAGGAACAATTTGCCTTATTAATAAGGGAACAACAGATAGCACAGCATAAATATCAAGAGAAACTAGATGAAAGACAACAAAAACAACAAATAGCGCTGCAAAAATATCAGGATAAACAAGAGGAAAGACAACAGAAATATCAGGAAAAACAAGGGGTTTATTCAAGTACAACAGGCTTCCTTTTGGTATTAAAGTGGCACCAGCCATTTTTCAACAAGCCATGGACGTCATGTTGAATGACTTAGACTTTGCGTGTGCCTACTTAGATGATATTATAGTAAGGAGTGCAAATGTCGACGAACATCGAGAGCACCTCAATCAAGTATTTAAAAAGATTCAGGACTTTGGATTTAAAGTCAAAGAATCAAAGTGTGAATTTGGTTTGGAGGAAATTAAATATTTAGGTCACATAATCAACAAAAATGGCAGATTTCCAGATCCGGAAAGGTCCATTGCGATTAGAAACATGCCGACGCCCACTAACGTGGCGACACTACAGAGTTTTCTGGGGCTCGCGAACTATTATCAAGCATTCATTAAAGGAATGTATAATCTAAGAGCTCCGTTGAATGAACTACTGAAAAAAGACAAGGCATGGGAATGGACGGTAGAATGTCAAAAAGCCTTTGATGAAATTAAGAAAATGCTTACGTCCGACCTCTTTTTAACCCATTACAATCCTAAACTGGATATTGTAGTGGCAAGTGATGCTAGTTCATACGGGATAGGAGCATGTATTCAACACATAATGCCAGATGGTTCTAGAAAACCGATTGCGCATGCTTCGAGGGCATTACTCCCAGGAGAGCGAAGTTATTCACAGATAGAAAAGGAGGCGCTGAGTATCATTTTTGCCATAACAAAATTTCATAGGTACATCTACGGCAGACATTTCAGGTTAGAAACGGACCATAAACCTCTGATCACTATTTTTGGGCCAAAGAAAGGGTTACCCGTTTACACGGCAAATCGACTGTTAAGATGGGGAACCATTCTTCTCAATTATGATTTCCACATAAAACACCTATCATCCAAAAATATAATTCATGCGGATACCTTATCAAGACTCGTACCGAATAAAGATGAAGGATTCGAAGAAACAATTATCGCAAATATCAGAGCAGATTATGAGGTGAAAAGCATGGTAAACAACATTGTAAGAGAGCTACCGGTTACATCAAAGGAAATCAAAAAAGAATCTGAAAGCGATGATTTTATTTTAGGAATTAAAAGTAAAATGGTAGCAAATGACCAAAAAGTTCAGGAGATCTATTCAATTTGTGACGGAATTTTACTATATGGTGAGAGAGTAGTAGTACCAAAAAAGTTGCAGAAAAGAATCCTACGGGACTTTCATATGGGTCACCCGGGGATTAATAGAACAAAAAGCTTAATGCGAAGCTTTGTATATTGGAAAGGAATGGATGTGGATATCGAAAACATGGTTCATCGATGTAAAGGGTGTGCGTTAGCAGCTAAGGCACCACCTATAGTACACAAACCATGGCCAAAGACGGATCATCCGTGGGAAAGATTACACATTGATTTCGCTGGTCCAGTAGAAGATTATTACTACTTAATAGTGGTAGATAGCTTTACAAAATGGCCGGAAGTACTACGCTGCAAAAAGCCTACGTCCAATACCACAACAACTTTTTTGCATGAACTATTTGCACGGTTCGGTGTGCCAGAGTGTATTGTGAGTGACAATGGTACACAATTCACTTCTGACGAATTTAAGGAATTTTGTGAGTTATATCAAATTAACCACATAACGACGCCGCCGTATCATCCGAGATCCAATGGACTCGCAGAAAGATTTGTAGATACGTTAAAGCGCGCTCTGGAGAAAGCCTCAGGAGTTCCAACGGAAAAGGCGCTTCAGCAATTCCTACAAGTATACAGAATCACGCCTAACCAGAGAACACCATCAAACATGGCACCAGCTGAACTAATGTTCGCTAGGAAAGTTAAGTCAGTGTTTGACAAGCTTTTGCCAGGAAGAAATAGAATAAAGAACACTATGTATACAGCTAGAAAAAGATACACCCCGGGAGAGAAGGTCTTTTTCAAGTGCTATAGAAACAACATTGAGTTCTGGGAGCGAGGCATAGTGGATAAGAGAGTCGGTGACCTGATTTACATAATAAAAGGGCCGAAGAATACTCATAAAAGGCACCAGAACCAACTCAAAAAATGCTACGTGCTAGAGCATGAAGAGAGTATACCGGATGAGGAGGAAGATCCCATTGATGTAATGTATGATACTTTTCAAGTAGAACCTCCGCAGAGTGCTCATGAACCGAGAAGATCCGGTAGGAAACGAAAGTTCACGGACCCATTGGACGTGAATCCAAAACGAAAAAGATATTGAAAAAAAAAAAACAGATATATATATGAACTATGCAAAGGGGATCTACAAAGGAATAACCATAATCATCATCCCATATAGAAGCCAGTTTGAAATCCAAAAGGATTCCAAGGCTTGGGAGGGGGGTGTTGTGGTGGGATCCACCTAATCTGCATAGGTGACTACCAACTATATAAATAATGGTTGGTACCGGAAGAGAAGAGATAGAATCACGAGATCCAACTAGAGACTCTGATCGACTGCGACTAGTCAACACATTGTCCAGGAACGTCTTCCCAGAAATATACAGAAATACTATATGTACTTATTGTGTACACTTTCTTGTTATAATACATTCTTGTTCTAAGTACATTTTGTGTTGCATTATTATTCCATGCAATAGGCGAGATTCAACATTGAGTCAAGACTCAACATTTTCCTAATCAGGTATATGGAAAAATCTAATTTTCGGTATTGGGGTGACCTTTTTCAAGAACTTAAACAAATTAATACCTTTATCCTTAATTTTTACCAAAAGTTCATCGATTTATGATACAGTGTTACAAAAAATATCATAACCCTAATGAATATGTAATTTTTATTTGTTGTTATTTGTTGAACTAGAGTTTTCAAATCTGTAATAAATGCATAAAAACAGTCATATATCTCTTGTATGCCTTGCTGAACTTCTCTCTCTACAAGGTGGTTCGGAAAATAATTTCAGATTTTAGAAACAACATTCAACCCTAAAATAATGTATTCAAATTTTGTTTAAATCAGTCAAAATAAAAACCCTGAACATCTATACATTTCTTCCATCGAATTACAAGGTTATTTATGCCTTTAATATAAAACTCTAAAGGTTTGGACGCCCCCAAAATCTTTCAATGCAGTTTTTACATTTTCTTTTCAACGAAAAGTCTTTTGCCTTAAGAAATTGTCAAGACGCCTGAAAAGGTAGTCAATGGTTGAAAGGTGAAGTGAATATGGTGGATGTGGCAAAGTCTCTTATCCCAAGTCGATGAGCATGTGCAATGCCATCCTGTCAACGTGTGGCCAAGCATTATGATGAAGTAGAACTGGAATATGTTGATTAACAAGCGCCAGTCGCATTTAGCTTAACTGAATGTGCATTTCATCCAGTTGCTGGCAGTAAACTTCGGCAGTGATGCTCTGGTTTGATTCCAAAAATCTGAAATGGATAACGTCAATGGTCGACTAGCAGACAGTCACCGTAATATTCCACTGGTGCAATTTCTGTTTTGGAAATTGTTTCGGTGATTCGTCATGATCTAGCCATTGTACCTATCGTTTACGATTGCCATAAAGGATCCATTTCTCATCCTAAGTCACTATTAGATGAAGAAATGGGTCATTCGAATTTCGAAGATGTAGTATCGAACACATTTCAAAACGTCGAACTCTTTCATTGAATTTATGTGGAACCCATATATTGAGTTTCTTTATCTTGCCGATTTTCTTGAGATGGGTTTGATATTGTTGAAAGGCTGAGACCCCATTATGTGAGCCATTTTCCTGGTGCTTTTGTATTCGACTAGTATTTCCAGATGTTGATTGCCAATTGAAGATTGATGTCCTCTACTGCTTTGATCTTCAAGACTCATATCCCCGCTGCGGGACTTTAGAAATCCCAATGCTCTGTTAATGTTGGTAGCATTTTGACAAGCATTATGACCAAGCTTGAATTCACGCAAAAAAAAGAAACACACGCACATGCCTGAGTATGTTTCTTCAACAGGGATTAGATAGACACCTTATCAAAACGGCAGACGGGCATGTAGGAAAACAAGCAACGTACCATCTATTATATATATATATATATATATATATATATATATATATATATATATATATATATATATATATCATCCTCAGATTTATAATTATATTATTTCTGGAGAGTAATTAATGAGAAGACGCAATCGTAGTATTATGTTGTACTGGAATGTTCCATTCTCCTTATTACCTTCTGTGAACTGACTATATCAGTAGTATATGTGGTGTGCACAGGACATATCAGAGCCAGTCTGTCTATTAGCCTGTCTGGCTTCCGGAAGTGTTAATCGACTCCCTGTCTTCAATAGTGTATTCTCTTTTACAATAAACCTCTTTCTTCCATCTACGCCCGTGTTGCTGTTCCTTCCACTCGAGTACCACCTTTGTTTGTTTGTAACCTTTTTAAGGATACAACATATTATTTCTTAAGGAAGGTAGTTTTGAGATTGTTTTATTTTAATTCTCATCATCGGAAGTGACGTTAGACGAAATCCAAAACATTATTGCCTCGTACTGATGGGTAGGAACATGAAATGGAGTACAACCCTCTAAACACGTTCATTATACAGGGAAAGAAAACTGACCTTAACTCTGAATTTACAAATGCCACTCTAATTAAAAAAGAACATAATTATTTACGTCGAAAGTACTTCGAGGGATAAATATTTTACCAACGATAAACACACGACAAAAACACTATATCACATCACTAAACTTTATTGAGTCAAGTTTTAAAGAATCTAAAGTATGTTTATCTAAACCAAATGATGTTTACATAAAAAATATTCCCAAGTCAACATGCGAGCAACCACCAAACATAATGTCTAGTAGACACACACACAAACATTTATGAATATATATTATAATTTGAATTCCATACAGACAAGCTAGAATTATGATACACTCACATACATAAAGTAAGATTTAAGTTTTTTTTCAGTTTTTCAAGCCCGATTATCTAATGAAAATCAAACAACACAAAAACTTTAAAAAATACCCGAATTTCTTTTTCCTTTCTTTCTATTTCTCCATATCTCATTTTCTGATGGAGTTTTTATATGAGTAAAAATATTACATTGATAAACGTTTCCTATTTGTTCTTTATCATATCATTCTGTCGGATTCCGATCCATATTTGATCTGTATTTGATCTCAATTCACAATGAATATATAGAAAGAACAGGAACTTCTATATCTGTCTGCAGAGAGACGGCTATTCAAAGAGAACTTCATCATAAAATTGTAGAGGTCTTGCTGTAGAGTAATTTTAATTCTGTTAATGCTTTCGATTTTGACAGCGTTGCATAATTTGTGACCACGTGTCGTATTAAGCGAAAAAAAATTATATAAGATGTGATATATGGTCATTTATTTTTAGGGTGCTCAAAAATGTAAATATGTACCTAAGACAAGCCCACTCCACATTACATCGATACTCTGACTTTAGTGCATTGCGGTTTAGAATCCTCTGGACAGCGTTTTCCTTGAACTGTCCGAAAGCAGAAACACAATGGAGAGAATATGGGCAGATACTACACTTTCATTTTTACCCGAAGACCGATATTTGCCTCACCACTGCACTGCTATTTGATCCACATATAGACGGATTCATGCCTTTTCCGAGAGCATTAGTGCGAAATGAACGAAAGAGATTCAGTCAAAATTTGAACTCGGCACGTCTATTCTACTTGGCCCGCGGATAACCGTTACACGACCTGCATACCCATTTTAAGTATTTATAAAACTTTAAATCAGCCATTTCCAAAATGGGTAGAGTCGCCGCTCCTCAACTGGGAACGGCAGGACGATTGAAGGGAACGTTGAGAATGTAGAGTGGCATTAGAATGCAGGGAACTTCTCTTTTTTCGGAAATATACATCACGAATATATATCAGGCAGATGGGGCGCTGAAAAGTTCATGGCACGAACCACTACTCAAATCAAAGTCAACTAATTAACTAAACGTCGTAAATTATTTTAGTCGGTCTCAGAATTGTTCTACATATCCGTAAGCGAAGAATTAAAATTCCCATGAGCATAATAGCATAGTTTTATTTTATTCTGTGATCTGAAACAGAAGTTAAAAGTCCAAACGTCTATTTGGCGCTACACATCATCCAGATCAAAGAGCAGACGCCGTGGGGACGGGTGATCATTGCCATTTATGGATTTTGCGTCAGATTAGTTGTCTTAAATATGCAGTAGACTTATTATCAATAAAGATTTATGTTTATTGTATGCGTGTGTTGGAGGCTACAGATATTAATTTGGAGTCACGAAAGCGGCACCTCGGAAAAGTTTTGGAAATATTGTTAAGTGAACACGATAAAAAATTACCAAGATCAAAACACGAGATACTTCTATTCTTTCAAGAATTATTTCTTAGAAGTGTCCACATCTTCACTGTTTAGATCCTAACGTTTCGTTTTCTATATTTTTATTATGATGATGATAATTATTATTATTATTTGATATCATCTCCAATTGTTAGGTGTTTCGGCCGTGTGATGATGGTCATATCTCAGAATCTACCCACAGCTTATAGAAACGCCACTTTCATCAGCACATTACCCGTTCCAAGCAGTTTTGCCACCTGCTCACTCCCGTTGATGTCAGCTATCCCTAAGGCATCTTGTGTAGTAGAAAGATTCCTGGAAATAGTACCGAGGGCGTCAATCACAAAAGGAATGACTTCATCAGATGCTTAGTATATTTCTCAGTTTTGCCCTGTCAGGTTTTGGCAACACTGTACTTTCGCCTGCTCCGCCTTCACGATGTTCTTATCCCAAGTTTATCAGGATACATTTATGACTGTTCTTGAGTACAATTGTGATATCAGGGCGATTGCTCTCCAACCGCTTGTCAGTCAAGACAGTCATTATCTACATGAGCTTCACTTGCTAATTCACGACTTCTGACTGTGGTGAAAGCTAATAGCACTTTTTTGCACACTCGAGGCTGTATTTTGTGAATAGTTCCCAATGTATTATTTTTATCTTATTATAATTGTGCTTGTCCCCCCGCCCTTCGTTAGTTAGTACAGCCATTACGTCCTGCCAATACCTCAGAAAAACTAGACTATTCGTTTTGATCGCGTGGAAGGACAAGCCATATCAGAGACGCAACTTTGTTTCAATGAAATAAAAAGAAGAAAGAAAGAAGTTTAATGTCCCTTTCTAATACCTCATAAATAATGAACTAATCTCGTTTTGATCACATGAGAAGACAAAAGATGGTTTGGTTTCGTTTGTTTTGTTTTACGGCATATCAACCTCAGTGGGTTATTTAATGCCGACAAGATTTTTATTGCTGGTAATATTTTTTTCAAAAATGTATTGCTGCTAATATTTTTTTTCAAAAAATTTATTGCTGGTAATATTTTTTCTTCAAAAATGTACTGCTGGTAAAAATGTATTGCTGGTAATATTTTTTCTTCAAAAATGTACTGCTGGGTAAAAAAAAAAATATTGCTGGTAATATTTTTTCCTTCAAAAAATTATTGCTGGTAATAATTTTTTACAAAGTATTTCTTGCATTATGATCTATTTTTACACTTTCATAGTGTTTTTACCCCAGTTTGGGGGTTAACTATTTGCCCATAGCTGGATGGACCTGGGAACACCAGTAATTAAGAGGTGGTTCCACGCCCCTAAAAATCTCCTGATCAAAGGCCTTGCTTTAGGACGTAGGTGATCATTTTACCCAGAACGCGGATGTAGTTTATGGTCATATCCAGGACGACAAGACAAAAGACAAATCAAAGTTGTTAGTTTTTTTCACTTAGAAAATGACAGTAAGAAGAGAAGATAGAAGTATTTAAAGTCCGTTTCAGTGAAATGGAAAAAGTTACAATTTCAAGTCTTTTCATTTGTACCCTCTTACTTCTTAAAATAATAACCAACATTCATACTTATGATTGTGATTGCAATATTTGGTTAAAGTTGTTAAGCTAAAATATTTCAGAACGCAATAGGGAAATTTTTACGGAAAATTTATTGTAAGAGAAGTCGCCATGAGTCAGTCATTAACTTAAGAATTAACCTTTTGTGCCCTGTGTTCCTGAACAATTTTAAACTATCTGCCTGGGATCCTGAGTCAAAATTCGCAAATAACTGGTTTGTAATATTTCACGGTAGATATAAAAATAGTTACAAGTGTTTACCAACGTTCAACTGGTGGATGGGCATTACGTCATTTTTCTCTACCACCGGTAAAGTGGTGGTCAGGGCTCAAAGGGTTAAGATTCATCAGAAATTTAAAGCAGGAAAACCGTGAAATTTTAACGGGTTAAAACTAGTTATTATTATAATTTGTGCATGTTATATTTCCTGCTTTGTATCCTGTAGAGTCGGGTCCAAAATATGGTCCTTCGGCCCTATAAGAGAATTGTCATTTAATTGATAGCACTTTCCTTGTGGGATATGGGATGTTATAAAATGTTAAAAAATTAAACAATATTCATAAATTCAAGCAACTAACTAAAAAAACATCAATTTTCTACTACATATTCAATCTATGGTTTACTAAAAGATGGCGCTAGGGACTTTTTCAGATTCTAAGTATAAGTGCCCTTTCTGTTTGAATTTCCCCTAAACCTTCCTCGTTACTCACATGTTCAGTTCATGGGATTCTCAGCTTCCTTCTCTACAACGGCATTTCTGTTACTCTCTTCTTCATCTGTGCGTCAATTGTCCGGCTTTCGCTACTATATCAGAGGACTGATATTACATAAAAGTTGAGTGCTCTTTTCTTTTTCTTTTTTCTAATGAAATTTCCATGTTTCTTAATACTTTGCCAAGCTTTTGGAAGGCATCTTTTGCTATTCCAATGCGCCTTCGAATTCCAGTTTCACATTTTTAACCGCCTGTTAAAACATTTCCTAAGTATTAAATTTTTTTATTTGCTTGATTTAGGTGTTACCTGTTCTTTGTTCGCATCTTGGGCTGTTCTTTTTTGCTGACAAAAATACATTCTGTCTTCTTACAACTGATGTTTAGTCCCCAGTACATATTTATGTGCATATATGTATATGAATATAGAAAAAAAATTAATGAGTTGCTTACCGTTTAATAATGATTATTAAGTCACTGTGGATTGTTACGACTATAGTGAATTGATAGCTCTAAATCTGCAGCCTCCCGCTTAACTAAACTCAGTAAAAATGTTGGCAATCTATGTTCAATTTCCGTAACGTTTTTGCTGTATACAGGCATTGAATTATTAACAAAATCAAATAATTGTTTTCTTAATCAGTTTAACATCCACCTCCCCGATTAGAGTTGATCATTTGGACACCAATCCCCACTAAGCTTTAGTAAGTGACTTCCATGCCTAAGATTGATTGATCTGCTTTTTACGGCTTATCGACCCTTTGTGGGTTATCTAAAGCCGAAACATATTTCGGGTTGTATCTAAAATACAGGGTACATCGTGAAGATCTTATTCGTTACAGTTGTAATGAGTTGTGAGATTAGCTCCACGGTGGTGGTACAATAACAGAAATATTATTAAGCATAACAGTAACGTTTTATTAGAACGTAAACATAATTTTAACATAAACGAGTCGTGTTTCAGTGTTTTTTTTTTCCTTAAAAATGAAAGAAATTTACAATTCAGATGAAAGACTCTATTTCCATGTATAATGTATTTTTAAATTGTTCCTGGATTTGCACTTGAAAAAATAAAATAAAATAAAATAAATTGAAAATAAAAATGAGAAGAAAAGCATTGGGGGCTCATCTCGCTGTGAAATAATAGTTAGTTTATCTAGTTTGGTTGATTATTACTACTGAATAGCGGGTTCGATCCTCACTTGGTACACCATATAAAATTTTAAAAAAAATTAAACAATATTCATAAATTCAAGGAACAAACTAAAAAAACAATTTTCTACTACATATTCAGTCATTGGTTTTCTAAAAGATGGCGCTCGAGACTTTTACAGTCATCTCATAATTTAATATGAAATTTAAAAATAAAAACATCAAATCGATGCAATAACTCTGAATTTAACAAGACGCACATTTCAGTGGATATTGCCGTCTGCATAATTTCTTTTTCATATGTTTTTTTTTAACTCTGAGAATCTATTTATTAAGTTTTTATTGAGTACGTATAAAAATTAATCCGTAAAAAATGCGTTAAAACGAAGCACAAAGACAGAAGCGGATTTTTAAAAAGCCCCACGGGGATCGAAGAAATCAGGGTTTAAAAATAAAGCAACAGCATGAATAAATTATGTTCAAGCAAATCAATAAATATATCAAGTTGTGCCACCTGAAATTCGATTCAATCTCGCCCTGTAAGAGCAATCAAATACAACATTTTTGTTTTGTTAAATAAAATATATTTTATAAATAAACTACTTGGGTCCATGGAAAATTATAATACCATAGCAAACTTTGACGAAGACAGTAGCCAAATGATGTAATTATTTTACTAGTAATGCTAAATATTATTTTACTAGTAGTACTAGTAAATATTTACTAGTAGTACCTGTGAAAATTTCACTGTTTTGCTATTTGAATTTTTTGATTAATCATAATACTTAAGTTACTAATCAAATAAGCTTTTTGCTAGTTCTACAACAATAAAACTACTGCGGATATTCCCCGATTTCGTCGATAAATATTTTGTTTGTTTGTTTAGCGGCATATCAACTCCTTATGGGTCATTTAATGCCGAAATTTAATTTTCTTGGGAGCATTAGTAATACATTGCTGGTAATTTTTTATTTTTTTACAAAAATGTATTGATGGTAATATTTGCTGGTATTTTATTTTGGGTGGGATTTTTACTACAAAAATGGATTTTTATACTTTCATAGTGTTTTGATCCTAGTTTGAGGGTTAAATATTTGTCCATAGTTGGGACCCTAACAGGTGCTACCACTCTAGGCCAGAGTGAATCTGGAAACAGCAGTAATTAAAAGCTGGCTCCACTCTCATCAAAACCTCGTGATCAGGGGCCTTGCTGTCGGATGTAGTTTATCGTCAGACCCAAGACTAGTTAAATATTTTAGCTTATCGACTTTAACAAAATATTGCAGTAACAACCCTAAGTATGAATGCAAGTCATTATTTAAAGATGTAAGGGGACACAAATGAAAGGATTCAAAATTTTCCATTTTTCCATTTCACTGAAGAATTTGTTAAAAACATCAGAGCATTATGGGCTGTCCTTTTTTTCTTTGTTTTTAAACAGATACCTGATATGTCTTTCACGTCTTTCCTCACGATCAAAACGGAATAGTCCATTATTTATGAAGGTATTGACAGAGCGTAACGTACGTGCTGAATAAGTAAGGAACATGCAGAATTATAATATGATTTTACGGTCCACTCTACTGTCTCATTAATGTACTTAATTTACTGGTAATTATAAATCATGCGAATCGAGCATTATACATTATTCATTGTAAATTATGATAAATTGTACATCCAATTATAATTGTCCTTCCCTTTGTTAGTTAGCGCGTCTATTACGCCCTAGCAATACCTCATAAATAATACACTATTCCGTTTTGATCGTGTGAAAAGAGGGAAAAAGACACCGCTTTTTTCAGTGAGAAAACGAAAGAAAGAATAGAGAGAACATAGAAGTGTTTAACGTCTC
>OZ038485.1:107989325-107994325 GCA_964036315.1 Acanthosepion esculentum | reverse complement strand
TTTGGAAAGAGTTTGATGAGTCTAATGGTGATTATCAAGGTGATTGGTGTAATCACTAGTGATAGCGACGTTATACCACGATTCATCTTCCTACAGGGCCTCCGAATCAACCCGGGGGCCTACATCAAGTGCCTTGAGGAGGTAGTTCTACCCTGGATCAAGAGGGTGGCTTCTGGAAGACCCTATGATTGACAAAAGGATGCTGCACCATGCTACACAAGCAGGAGAACCTAGTCATGGCTGTTAGACAATTTCTACGACCACATCATCCCTTACATGAGGCCACCTAACTCCCCAGACTGCAACCCCTTTGATTATTATGTGTGGGGCGCAGTTGAGTGAGACTCCAACAAAACTACTTGTAACATCAAAGATGAACTGGATGCAAGGATTATGGTAGCATTCACCAATTTAAGCAAGGAGAACATCCAGAAGTGATGCAGGAGATTTCGAAGTCGTCTGGAGACCGTGTTTGAAGACAATGGCGATTATATTCAATAAATTTACTTTTTAGTATCTAAAGATATATTTTGTGTAATTTTGGTAAATGTATTTTTTAAAGTGAGATGTCAGTGTTATTTTCATTTTTACGTAATTTAGACGACAATTTATCCATCGTACCCTGTAGAAGATGATTTTCGAAGCCAAGCAGTCAATGTAATTATAGTGCCAGATATCAAATGATAGAGCAATAATCGTAATAAATAATATTAAATATTAATTTATTTTACTCTACTCGGTGTATAATATCTATTAAGCCTTATTTATTCCTTATCTATTCCTTATTTATTCATTTCTAATAGACGCATCTTTGAACTAAACCTGTTTGTATTCCCTTACGGAATATGATGGTATAATATAAGACCTCTCCTATTTACATAGAATTGTAAATAATGGTTACCTGCCCGTCTTCGAGGGCGTCTGTCTGCACGAGTAGCGAGCTTTATCCATGTTTCAGACATAACTCCTTTTTAAAGGATATTGATAAAATATTATATAAGTTTCGAATATTTAATTACTAGCCAACATCATGGTGGATAGCATCGCTTCTCTTAGTACGTTCTCATGGTACTTGCAAAACATGACGTATGTACGAATACAATATTTTGTCAAGCAGGTTGGGAAAATATTTGAATAGATATGGATTGAGTTGTTTTTTTTTCTTACAGCTTATCAAACTTTTGCAAGTTATTTAAAGCCAACAAATATATATATTTTTTTAATTTTAAGAATATTTTGGAGAGAGATAATGATTTGCAAATAACGTCTTACTAATTAACCCATAACCGGAATGCAAACATATGGACTGATACCTTTGGCATAAGCGCGTTAGTGAATATCACGAACCTGACTGAAATTGGAATTCGGTTCTCCCATTTCCAATTGTTAGCCGCCCGTACATCCAAACCAAAAGCGGTCACCCAACTAGATACCGATGTTGCTTAACTTCGATGATTGTATGAAAACCGGTGTTTCAAAGTGATATACCTGTAAGTAGTTTGAATATATAGTATATGTGCAAGAAATATGGAGTAGTTAGATTCCCCCCCCAGGTAACGGATGCGGGCGTTCGAAACCCAGGTGAAATGTCCGGATTTTAGAAGCTGATTTTCTAGGCAGACATGCCTATCGTACTTGGAACATGAATGTCGTCCCATTTCTTACCGAAAACTTATTTGGTCTTGGACTTGAGGACATATCGAGAAAGAATGGGCGTGACAGAGAGATGGGAAGAGAGAAAGTAAGAGAGAAGTGAGGGTGAGGGGAGAAAGAAAAGAGAACGAGAGAAAATTTGAAAGACAATTATTGTTGTAGTCGCTTACCTTTCGCATGCACAAACATTGTCGATACACAAGAAATAGGGTTCTTTTAGCAAATAATTTGAAAGTAAGTTTGTGAATTGAGTGTATGTAAAAGGAGAGAGGAAGGGGGAAATATAGGGAGTCGAGTACATATACAGCTTCTTACAGAGCTGCATAACAGTGTAATGGCGATCGATGTGGCAAAACGAGACAAATTTGCCAACTATCGCACTGCCACAGACTAGTTTTCTTTTTTAACAAGAAAGCATGTAGGTGCAATACAATGAACGCGTAGTTAATACTTTCTTGTACATGCAAAATTTAATATAACCTTGGATGCTGTCAGTATTACAAAGTCTTTAGTCAATAGATGTTCATATGCAAAGTTTGTCAGATAAATCATAAAACAAGTTATTTTCATTGACTTTATTGACTTGGTTTCTAAAAATATCGTTTTCTACTTCTTTCTTTTACTTCTTTCTTTCTTTTACTGCTTACTCTTTTCTTTCTTTCTTTTTTTCTTACGCCTGTCTTTCTTTAATTCGTTATTTATTTATTTTCTTTTTCTTTCTTTTTTATTTATTTATTTCTTTATTTTAATTCTTTTTCTTTTCTCTTTCTTTCTTTATTTTACTTCTCTTTTTTCTTTCTTTTACTTTCTTTACTTATTTTACTTCTTTTCCTGTCTTTTTTCATTATTTATTTATTTCTTTTGCTTTCTTCTTTCTTCCTTTCTTTCTTTCTTTCTTTCTTGCCTGACGATACCTGATTGAAGAAACCGCGGTAGCAGGAAGTTTTTTTTTCTGAATATTCTATATCTTAAATTGCTCTACTTTGTAGTTTTTTTTAAATTATACTGAGCAATTTGAAAAATACTGTTTTTTGTCAAATATTTGATTTTGTTAAATTGAATTATATATATATATATATATATATATATATATATATATATATATATCACATAATAATTCATGGTGTCTAGAAAAAGAAACCTCAGCAGAAAACACCGGACGGCTGTTTCGTCCTTTTTTGGCACTCATTAGCAGTGCGCATCCACTACCGAGAATGATGAGTCCCAGTAAAAGACGAAACGACCGTCCCGTGATTTCCGCTGAGGATTCTTGTTCTAGACTCGAAATTATTCAAATTTTCATAGTCATCCACAGACAGGCTGTTTCGCAGCTCATCAGTGTGGCTAGATATGCGATTAATCTTTATTTTATATATATCTATATTTTTACATTTTAGTTCATTAAATGTAATGGAGAAGGTACATTTTATAAGTTTTTTTTAAAATTCATTTTCTCTAGTGTTCTTACAGATTTTCATTCATGAGAACTAAGGGTGTAGATAGTGTCTATAAGGATTATTTTCCCAAGCGATATCAACTAATTCATTTGTAATTTTAAATGGTGTTAATATATCTTTCTGTGTTCATATTCGAATTATGGTTTATGGAATTAGTAGTAATTTTAAGGTGTGTATTACAGGAATAGCATTAATTTCATATTGGGGTGACTTTAGAACATCCATAACAGATCCCGGTTGGTTTCAAAGCAAGTAATGTAGAGGCTTTATATATATATATATATATATATATATATATATATATATATATATATATATATATAGAGAGAGAGAGAGAGAGTAAGAGAGAGAGATACATAGGTAGATATTATTATGTATTATTTTAATACCTATACTTGGGCGGTGTAAAAAAACCCGGATAATACAATTTACAGCACCGCAATGCCTAGTCAAAAGAAAAAATCACCATTAGAGTAAATTAAGTAGAGCAAGAACTAAAAAACCTCGTGAGCCAGTACCTACCTACCAAGTTTTCACCCAACGAATCTTTAAGGTAAAAAACTGGCCAGTTTTTATCCAAAGATCCTTAAGGTGAAACTTTGATAGGTAGGTGCTGGCTCATTAGTTTTTTTTTAGTTTTATATATTTATATATATATATATATATATATATATATATATATATATATATATATATATATATATATGGGGAAGGGATGGATTTCTTCTTTATTAAACCGGCAGATTTTTATAACTTAAATGTTATTTTTAGTGGATATTTGTATTTGAGTAGACTCTCCGTTTATTTATTAAACAGTATATTTATTTATTTTCGTTTACCGTCCTGAATATTTCGAGAATTTTCTTAGAGAAAAATATGTTTTCTTTTTCTCTAATAAGATTTCTCGACTACTCGAAAGTCTACTCAAATACGAATATCCATTAAAAATAATGTTTAGCCTAAAGTTGTTAGTTCAGCATCCCTGATCATTCCAACCATTTTTTCCTAGAAAGCTAAATCACGATCTCTGAATTATTTCCGTTTCTAAATGGCGTAAAAGTAAATTGGCGCCAAGTAGCGAGGCGCATCTACAACACTTACAATCGACAGCGACGCCTAAACACATTGTGCAAACAATGGTAATTAAACAAAAGTTACAATTAAACTAATAGAAAACCATGAAACAAAAATCAAATATTAGGCTCAACTAGGACGGTTTTAGATTTTAGATGACTTCGAACCGTTGGCATAAAAGCCATTGACTCGACGTCATCGGCAAAAGCACATTATAAGCGTCAAATCTCACAGCGCATGCGCAACTACTACAAACTGCACGAACGATGTCTTCTTCTTTATGTACCGTGTCCTCTCAGGACGTAAACGATCATAGCTCTCCACAACTTCCTGTACCTTGTAGCTCCTAATAAATTTTTTGTTTTTCCGTTATTTCACCTAAACCCTATTCCGCCATCCATTTATTCAATCTCACAAAATATGTCATGCGCTGTTTTCCTCTGTCTCTCTTGCCTTCAATCTGTCTTGTGAGTATCAGATTTTCCAAGCCCTCCCTCCTCATTATGTGCCCTGAAACCTCAACTGTCTCATCCTTGTGTTAATTATTAGTTTCCTTTTTGTTTCCATTTTTTTTTATAAAACCTCGTCGTTGCTCACATATTCGGTCTATGGTATTCTCAGCATCCTTCTGTAGAACCAAATTTCTGTTGCTCCAAGTCTCTCCTTCATTTTTGAGGAGATTATTCATCAATCACTGCCATACAGGAGGACAGATATCATGTAACAGTTTAGTACTCTTTGCCTTGTTTCTACGTTCTATTTCTCAGTTTTGGAATGCACCTTTGCCTATCGTAATGTCACATTTTTCCGTCCTCT
>OZ038485.1:107949325-107981825 GCA_964036315.1 Acanthosepion esculentum | reverse complement strand
ATATAAAATAAATAAATATATAAATAAATAATAATAAAAATAACAGAAAATTGCTTATTAATTTCATAGCGAAAAAATTAGATTATTTGATTAATTGATTCGTTTTTATGATTTATCAACCCATTACAGGTTATTTAAAGCCAGAAGTATATTTAGATTGTAAGTCTGTTTGTTTTTTTTAAATTATAATGATTTAGTGATTCAAGTTTTACTGTTTAACCCATAGCTGTGGGAAAAGAAGTGGATTCATGCCCTTCCCAAGGGTATTTGCGCGTAAGTGAAAATAACTAACCCAACAGCAATTGGAACTCGACTCTCCCTTTAACAATTCCGAGCCATCAACCATTACCACCCGCACATCCAAGTATACAGCATCTGATATTCCCAAGCAGTAACCCATCTAGGTACCAACCAGGCTCGACGTTGCTTAACTTTCGGAACCGATGTTTCAACGTGATGTAGGCGTAAGCCCGAAAAAAAGGAGAATTCTAAATAAATAGATTTTCATATATGTGCGTTGAGATGAGCTTTGATTCATTTTAAGACGATCTCTCACAAGTGCTTTGGCATTCTTGCTTTTTGTAATATTTGAAAAAAAAACATGTAAAGATAGAGATTCTGTTAAAAAGAAAACATTTAACAGAACTTGAACACCAAGCTGCTGCTTCACCCAAAAAAGAGTTTACTATAGTCTTAAAAAGTCATGGGATCCAATGGTTTCGTAACGGGTAGCGCGAACCGGTAACTAATATTACACAAGATCTCTGAAGGGGTTCTTAAGTTTTCTTTGACTTTTTGTACCCATCAACAATAAGAGAAAGAAAAGATAGCCGATTCCTAATTTTATAAACATTTAAGTGTAAAAAAAATTGAATCCAAGCATCAAGCTTAAATGATGGAAATTAATCGATAAAGTATTTGCATTATTAATTTTTGACTCTCATGAAGGGGGTGAATCTATTTGCTCGATCATCGTGGATGCAACGTTCCCACATTACACAAGCTCACTCAGACGTGTCAAACAACCGACCGAGAAACCCAACGGGAGAGTGTCTGTTCAAAGATACACAGTAAGTTTCTTTTTGATTGGTTCACTGGTTCTTGAGATATTCAGTGTCTGTAGAGGTTCCTTAAAACCTCTTATATCCTCATACATGAATACTGATGTGCAAATCATCGTTTAGGATTCACCAGCAAAAAATTTTTTTCACAAACGCAGCATTTGGCAATCTTCTTTTTCTATTATTTCTACTTAGTGAGATTTCATATCGGAAGTAAATGGTGGATGATTATGGAGATTAAGTGAATGAATCCTGTAGGTCTTAGCAAGGACCACCTTTCTTTGAATCTTGTGGACTGGCGCTACAGAAGCAGAAACAAAGTACTGTATAACATATGAACAACCACGTCCGTCAGGGATTTTCAATAACAGCAATTTCCAATAAGAGCAACAAATCAAGTAGATAACACATGTAACTGGAAATAATGACAGAATCAAGGTATTGACTTTTCACCCTACTTTGAACAAAAGGTTAGGAAGGAAGGCGCCATCAATGTTATCTGGAAAGATCGATAATAGTTACTGGACTTGCGAAACCTATTTTGCTGCAAAACTGTTTTAATAGAAAGATTTTATAAATTTCAACCGACCGTTTGCTGTACATCCCGAGATTCTTGACAAAATCCAAGGAAAAATCTGCAATGTAATCGATCCTGACCAGGCATCTCGATTTCAGCCACTTTCTCACGGACGTAATGTGGCTTCCCCTCTCTCTTTTCTACAAATATTTTGATGGCAACTGCTCTAACGAGCTTTTTCCCTTCATGCTCTGAATACACCCTTTTATGTTGAAATAGATAAATGCAACATCCTCGTCTATTCCAATAGTTTATTTTCTTACACTTTCCACCTGTGGAACTCCAGTTTACTTGCTTTCCTGGTAACTACAATCTTCAAAAATTTAAATGCAACGTTAAATGCCATCTTCTTTCTTGAACCCCGTCGTTCTTTTGTCCTTTTCTTCAAATCTCCCTATTCTCAGTTTTCTTTCATTTTCATTCCCTGTAACACCCTGCGTAATAGTGGCATTACCGCCTTGCTTGGGGTGAAATAATTATATATATATATATATATATATATATATATATATATATATATATATATATATATATATATATATATATATATATATTCAATTCAAAACTACTTAAGAATTCTGATTTTCAGAGGATGATTTGGTAGTATTACGGTTATCGGAAAGAATGACTACAAATATTGACCTAGTCTGCACTAATCCTCTCGGGAAAGGTATGAATCCATCTTTTCTCTCCTTCCTGGGAAAAAGAAACCTTCCTTCTTTTTAGGGATTGTGCTCTTCAAGACGGCTGTAGAATAGATGGGTCTGAATGTAGAAACAACAAAAGCAACCTAAAATATGAATTCAATAATCAAAACAACTCATACTTTTTTAAATCATTTTATCCCAAACAAGGCGATAAAGCCACTAAGACCCTTTAAGAGGATGAAAGACAAGAGACGGAAGGAAACTTAGAAAACGTTAATTAGGCAGGTGCCAGAACAAGGAGTCAGAAGAAGACAATTGACCTTGCATTTAAATTTTTAGTTCCACAGGCAAGAAATGCGAGTGAAGAAAACATTAGAATAGAACTTACGGTTCCATCTAGCAATTTCAACACTAAAATGCATAGCTGCCAATCTAGTACAACATTTGAAATCATGAAGTCGAGGTAACTGAGAAGAAATCTCTTTAAGAATTTTTACAATGGAAAATTTGTTGCGACTTTATCCATGGTTCACATTACAGATTGAGGAACGTACCAATGACGGGATAACAGAATTTGTCAAAGATGTTTTCTCATTTTTCCAAGAATAGTAAGACGATACAAGAGAGCAAACACGTATAATAGGAAGTCGTGTAACGGATTTATTTTATTGCTACAAGGTTTGCCACCTGGGGATACAGGGAAATAGACAAATCATCAGTTTTATTTAATAACGGTCTCAAGACATAAGACGAGTGACAATGGCAATTTGAATGTGATAAAAAGAAGCTATAAAGTATCTCCTATAAAGGCAAAGGGGAAAATAAATTAATAAAGAAAAAATTTGGATGGCGAGGTTGCTAAAATCAGTACTAAGTAAGAATCTTCTATCCGTCATAAAACATTTATTACAGTCTATTGTTATAATTATTCTATTTTATTATTAGTTATTATTGTTAAACGCTTATTGTGTCTAATAAGATCTACGGTAAGAACGAATTTTCTATTCATCACATAACCTTTGTTAAAGTATATTGCTAAAATGGTTATATTTTATTATTAGTTATTGTTCATTTTTTATTATCTAATAAGATCTCTAGTAAGAACGAATCTTCTATCCGTCACATGACATTACAGAATATTGTTTTAATTTCTACTTGGATTTAGTGTTGTTAATCTCTTATTGTGCCTAATAAGATCTACTGTGAGAACAAATCTTCTATACGTCAAATTTATCACAGTATACTATAATTCTTCTATTTTATTATTAATTAGTTTAAAAGCCGATAGCTTTTAAGCTATCTCCTGCCTTGAATTTTGCAAGTTGTTTTCCATCTTGGCTATGTAACATTTTTGGTGCCAAATGGGGTCATTGCAAAACAGTTATTGTAGCTTCTGATGTGTTGTATAAAGTGTTTTGTTTCAGCTCAGTTTCCATCCAGAAGTGATAGCAATGATTCTGGAGGAACTGGTAGCTCTTCCCTTCGTTACAGCACATGCCATCGGGTTCATCCTTGAATCTGAGAGCATTAGAATGCCTACATTGAATGATCATTGATCCAGTAGTTGTCTTTGGATGATTTCAATAGTCACTGTCATAGTCGTTTTGAAAAGCCAGCTTGGACAGGTTCAAAAAAAGAAGCTACAAATCCTTTTAGTATGACTGTGATTATCACTAACCTGTTGGGCATATCTTTCATCAGGGGTTTCTAAAGATATTGCTCTTCTATGGCGTGCGGTATCTGCTTCTCTACTTGATAAAGTCTGTCATCTTCTGAAGCTCTGAATCTTCTCTTCCTTGCAGTATCTGCTTCTCTCCTTGATGAAATTTCTCTCATCTGAGACTCTTGACCTTCTCTTCCTTGCAGAATTTGTTTCTCTCTATGCTTGCACCTCCTCCTGATCTTATGTCTTGCAACATTTGCTTCTCTCCTGGCTTGTACCTCTCCTGATGTTTCAAATGCTCTTAATCGTTTCACCATCTGCTTGTATCATATCTTGTGTCGCTTTTTGTGTTACTTCTGCTCTTCTCTTCTTTTGCCTTAGATATCTGGTCTTCGGATTTTTCCATGATATTAAGGAGAAATAACTTTGAATTCCTCACTTCACTCCATGGAACTTCAAAAGCTCACTTTAACTCTGATTCGGGCTATAAGTCCACTTCTGGCCAAAAGACCGATTTGAACCGAAACTCCGATTTAGGTTAAAGTCCCGATTCAGGCCGAAAATTACTTTCTTCAAATCACAATCCAGTGCAAGTTCAACTGAGTTGAGTTACTCAAATCACAAACTCTGCGGAACTTCAAACCTCGCATCACGAAATCTCCCGCTTTAACTTTGATTCCTTGGAATTTTGAAGAAATAAAATTGATTTCCTTAATTCACAATGTTTTTGAGATATTTTAAACTGAATTTTAAAAAGATATTAAATCCACTAATTCTTTGTGTTACTTTAAACTCAATATAGATTAAAAACTTTTCTAATTTTTCTCAGTTATTTAAAAATATATATATATATATATATATATATATATATATATATATATATATATGTATGTATATATATATATATATATATATATGTATGTATATATATATATATATATATATATATATATATATATATATATATAATGGACTCTCTCCCGTGAATTTCCACGTATGAGTATCCGACGGACCCACTCAGTTTTATTTTCATGTATTTTGTCGTATGTGACACCCCAGTCTCCCTAGTGACCTGCATACAAGTCTGTATATTCAAAGGCTATACAAAATATTATTAAAACAGAAAAATTTAGTTAGAAACAAGATAAAGAATACTGAACTGTTATGCAATATCGGTCCTTATATATGGCAATAAAAGCTGGACAATCTCCTCGCAAATGAGGAATAGACAGGAATAAACAGAAAGCGTGGTTCCACAGAAGGATGCTGAGAATCCTACGGATTGAAAATGTGAGAACGATGAAGTTTTAGGTAAAATTGAAACAGAGAAATGACACTTATACATAGCATCAGAAAGAGACAGTTGAAATTTCTAAGGCGCATAATGAGAAAAAAGAGCTTGGAAAATGTGATAATCAAGGAGACATTGAAGGCAAGAGGGACAAAGGAAAGCGCCTACTTAACAAGCTTGTGTAAATGGTTAGCCGAACTGGGATTGAGAGAGATAGCAAAATGAGAAACTTTACTAAGAGCTAAAAGAGACAGGAATTTGTGGCGAGACATGATCGCCCATATCCTGAAGGACATCAAGGTGCTGTTCGGATATTGAGAAGACGTCATGTCATGGACTGTGATTGTTAACAAAGCACTATGCAGGCTGGCGGGTTTTCCATAACTGTTTGAGGTGTGTTCACGTGGAATGGGTTGAGACCGCAGAAACGTTACATTGCTTCGTAGCTAGTGATTCTCTCTACCTTAACAACGATGGATTATTCCAACGGGATAATGCTTTGTTTCATCGGATCTACAATTGGCTTGAGGAGCATTCTAGAGATATGCGACGAATTTGCGGCTTTGACACATTTGCCTGAGATGAACCCAATCGAACATTCACGTAACGTTCCGAGGAGGTCTATTTGTTCACAAGATCCTGCATCTACAAATATTAGGGGGATATGGATATCTAGTTAATTTAACTGTGAGAAAATGGTGCCAATAGTACTGCGCTTGAAATTGTAGAGTCAAGATACAATATAGGAAAGAAATATTTATTTTATAAAGATACAAAAATGTGGCACAAAGCCAAAAGGTGGGAAGAGTAAGGCTGATCTTATGTCGTAAAATTAAACCTAGCCAGCCACAATTACTGACCCCAAAATACCACAGCATTCCTTACACCAAAATAACATATTCTTACTTACCATTCTTACTACATCCACCATAATAGCTCAGTCTCTATGAAGTCCTAAATAGTCCCCAAATTTTTATTTCTGGGAGCAGGAATAAAAAACGCAACTTTAAAAAATCTAACCACAAAGTGTAATAGAGAAAAGCTCATCAAAATGATTACCTTCAAATTATTTATAGACAAGGAACAGACAAGCTACATTGCAACGGCGGTGGGAAAGTAACTGAAGTTGGGATGTGCACATATATATATATATATATATGTATATATATATATGTATATATATGCATATACATATGCACATATATATGTATATATATATATGTATATATATGCATATATATATGTATATATGTATATATATGCATATATATATGCACATATATATGTATATATATGTATATATATGCATATATATATATGTATATATGTATATATATGCATATATATATGCATATATATGCATATATATATGCGCATATATATACATATATATATGCACATATATATATATGCATATATATATATATATATATATTTATATATATATATATTAATAACTGAATTAATTTCTGATTACTACAACAATTTCCAATTGAGAACATTATCAGAAAATACTGCGTCGGCATGGCATAAATTGGAGAAAGGCATCATAACGGGATGTACAATCTCAGCGACCCTCTTCTGTTTAGCCATGAACATGCTAATTAAAGCGGCAGAAACAGAATGTAAAGGGCTGGTCACTAGGTCGGGACTAAGGCAACCTCCTATAAGAGCCTATATGGATGATATGACGATAACTACTACATCCGTTATTGGCGCTAGATGGCTGCTAAAGGGGGTTGAAAAGCATATCACATGGGCCCGAATGAGTTTCAACCCTGTGAAATCGAGATCACTCGTTTTAAGGAAAGGGAACGTATTAGATAAGGAGCGATTCAGACTATCCGGAGGAGACATACCAACAATTAGGGAAAAGCCCGTGAAAAGCCTGGGAAAACGAATAGATCACTCTCTAAAAGACACAACAGCAATCCAAGAAACAAAAGATAAACTAGAGACTTGGTTAATCAGGGTTGATAAGTCCGGTTTACCAGGCCGATTTAAAGCTTGGATTTATCAGCATGCCATTCTTCCCAAAATCCTATGGCCATTGTCTATCTATGAGTTTACAACATCTCATATAGAACAGTTAGAAAAAAGGATTAACATGCGACTCCGAAGATGGTTAGGTTTACCGAAGAGTTTAACTAGTGCTGCTCTATACGGTAATACCAATGCTCTGCAACTTCCTTTTAGAAGTCTAGTAGAGGAGTTCAAAGTCACCAAAATCAGAACAATAATGCAGTACAAGTTATCCAAAGACCCAAAGGTGGCTGGAGCAGGCATTGAAATCCACTCAGGAAGGAAATGGAGAGTAGAGGACGAATTGCGTGTCGCGAAAGAAAGGCTCCGCGAAAAGGCCATATTAGGCGCTGTGGCTACGGGACGAGCAGGCTTAGGGATTTTTCCTACCATTCGGGTGGACAGAGCGAAAGGTAAAGAAAAGAACCTTTTAATACAAGAAGAAGTACGCAAAGGTGAGGAGGAGAAAAGGATAGCAAAGATGGTAGCACTAAGGCAACAAGGTGCGTGGACTAATTGGGAATCTATTATTTACGGGAAAATAAAATGGTCGGACATATGGAATAATGATATCAACATAAAATTCCTTATTAAGACTGTATATGACATCCTTCCCAGTCTTAACAACCTCCACCTATGGTATGAAACAGAATCGCCACTATGCCAATTGTGTTCGCGTCATGGAACTCTAAAGCATATTCTAAGTAGCTGTAAGACAGCCCTAACGGAAGGCCGGTATAGATGGAGGCATGATGAAATATTAAAGGATATAGCAAAGATAGTTAGTACGGCCATCAGCAATAATACCTTAAACCTAGATAAAAGAGCCATAGAGTTTCATAGAGCTGGTGAGAAACCCCCCAAAAAGAACAAGAACATAGCAAATATCCTGTCACCAGCAACGGACTGGGAATTAAGGGTCGACTTAGGGAAAAGATTAAAATTCCCCGACCACATCGTGCAAACATCTTTACGCCCAGATTTAGTATTTTTCTCTAACAATATTAAGAAAGTAATAATGTGGGAACTGACAGTGCCATGGGAAGAGCATGCAGAAGAAGCCCACGAACGGAAGATGTTAAAATACGACGAATTAAAAACGAGTTGTAAAAACAATGGATGGAAATCAAGCTGTTTACCAATCGAGGTGGGTGTAAGGGGTTTTGCTGCAAGGTCTCTATGCAAAGCCCTAACTGATATTGGCTTAGCAGGTGCTAACAAAAGAAAGGCCATTCGGACCATAACTAATACAGCAGAAAGGACAGCAAAATGGTTATGGATTAAGCGTGATAGCTCATGGACTACAAAGTAAAATTATTAAGCCAGTTAAATCTGTAAATAATTATTATATAATGGTAACATAATATTGACAGCGTTTTCATATATATATATATATATGTGTATGTGTGTATATATATATATATATATATATATATATATATATATATATATATATATATATATATATATATATATATATATATATATATGTGTATGTATATATATATGTATGTATTTAAATACATGACTTTATTTGTACAGGTACAGTCAACGAACATATGTCAATTGGTAAATTGTGTTATTTGTAAATATATTTTTATGTTAAACCCTTTTTATACGCGGTAGTTTAAATTACTATTTACCTTAAGCGTTTTTTTTTTTTTTAATCGGAATTATAACACGTACATAATGTATTTATAGAGTTTTTTCTCTCGATTTTTGTTTTAAATCGTTTGTATATTATTTCTATTCTATATTATTAGTTTATAGGGTTTACTTTTAAGCGATTCATATATGTATACATGTGTGTGTGTGTGTGTGTGTGTGTATTTATAATGTGTGTGTGTGTGTGTGTGTGTGTGTGTGTAGTTTTATAATGTGAAGTATAATAATTATTATATTCCAGGAGCATTTCGTAGTCTACTGTATTTAAACGACCTTAAATTTGTAAATAGTTTAATGGTAAGGAATATTATGTTGCTTACTTTACTTTATCGATTTTCTTTCTAATTTTATTATTGTGTGTAAAGAAATAGACTATGTTCATGGACAATTATTTAAATATAGCGAATAAAACCAATCCAGTTAAAGTTAACCTGTAACAAATTTTAGGAATCGGGCTAAACGATAAATGTAATAGTAGGGTTGAGTTTAATCCCCCCCCCCCAAAAAAAAACAAATAAAATACAACCGGCAATATTTAAACGATGCAACACTTAGGGAAGGGATTAAACTTAGGAATATTAAGATTACCTCCTCGGTTATCCATTGAAGCTGCTATCCACCAAAGAAAAAAAAAAAAAGCTAGTCCCCACTGCGGGCCATTTAAAAATAGTTCGCGCAGCTGATTGGTTGTACAAACAGCCAATCGGATGTGCGGAATACGTGGTCTTTCTTCGTAGAATTCTTTAAAAAGGCCAGAGTAACTGTTAGCGTTTTAAAAGTGAGGGGGAATCAGGGTTAGATCTCCCCTGATTGGGTCGATTTGGTGATGGGGAGTATGATGTTGAAAGACCCGAAACTCCCTGATGAACCAAGTCAAAACATCACTGACGACCCCCTCGGGCGCCCACTTAAAAGCGTATTTTTGAATTATATACATATACATATATAAATATGCATATATATATATGTAATGGATTCTCCCTTCGGTTTCGATGTATGAGGATCTGGCAACTTAACCAATTGATTCAGTTATGAAATTTTGTGCGATAATCTTAAGTGTCACTTAAGACCGCTAGTGATTTACAAAGGAGGCCGCATATGGAGCAAGAGTGAGGATTGTGGGATGAGATCACTGTTAGATTGGCTGACCTTTTAGATTTTGCTCTTGCTTCTTGAAGACGATTCAGACAAGCAGGTTGAAAACTGATGAATTCATTAAAATACTTTGATCTCCATTCTATTGTATATATATATACACAGAGACAATTAGTACATGTAAAAGCTTTGTCACCTAGCCGATTGATGTTTCCTTTAGCATCACGACTGCAGAGTTTCGTAGACGGACTCTCCGGGAATCACTCCGCCCCCTCGTCAGGGCATCAGTAATTGAGTGCTTATACTTCTCGATTTTTCTTTTTTATATGCACTTTTCATTGGTGCAAGATTTTTTTTATAGTGCATGTGTGCGTCCGCAAGGGTGCAACCATGCGCTCGTCTGCACGGATGTTTGTGTGTAGAATGTTGTGATTATTTGTTCTTTTCATCGTTTCACTTTACACTCACTTTTTAACCTTTACTCGCTTTTTTCTCTTTTTCCTTTTTTCTTTAAATTTCAGCCATTTTGAATTCCAGTTTTTTAGACATATGCTATTGTTGTTAATTCTGGCCTTCTATTGTTTTCTTGAGTTAGAAAATTGTATTTTTTACGTAAATATTTTTATGCTTAAATAATAAAGTAAATAATTATATGTTTTTCACTTGGTCATTATTTCGTTTTCTTATTTGATTTGGTGGTATGTTAAGTGCTATTAAGGTATTTATTGGAGGAAGTTAGGTTTATAATTAAATTTGTATTTATTATTGTTTGAATTTGTATGAATATGCTTATATTTAAACATTTACTCGCACGCACAAACACATATAAATATACATGTACAGACCATACATTATGAAATGGACTAAGACCAACAATTATTTTAATATATTTATTATCTATATGTTATTTTTATAGATACAAATATTTAAGTAACTACTCAGTATTAACATTTACCTGTCTGAATGTCCGATAAATTCCATAGAAAATGTGTGTCCTCCAACAGGAATCGAACCTGTATACTAACAGCTGTAATTCGACTTGGCTAACTAGACGCTTCCTCTATAGCTAAATGGTATCGGCTGGGTAACCGTGGAGAGGGGGTATGATGTTGAAAGACTCGAAACCCCTAATGAAACTCTGCTAGAAACATCATTGGTGATGTGCACCAACGCATCCAGTAGATGCATTTTACGAAAATCGTACTATGTTCTAATATTGAATTTAAATTTAGGCTCAAACTTCCATTTGAAGTTGCAAATAACAATTATAAATTTCGTTGAAGAGAACATAATATTTACGGACGATGTTGGAGATATAGGTTCGAAAATGAAATGGCCAACTCTTATTTTTGGCTTAAAAATAGTGATATATATATATATATATATATATATATATATATATATATATATATATTGTGTATATTTAGGCAGCCATTTTTCCTTGATGCATATTTCATTAAATAATATAGACAAGTTTTGTCTATTTATTTTAAGTAAATTCCTTTTATATTGTCTGATAAGCTTAATAACATTATCATTGAAAGACGAAAGAAATTCACCATATTGATACATGTTTAAATCCAATCTAAGCTTTCGGCTTACGTAAGTCATTATCAAAGATGACAATTACATTTCAATATATCAACCAATACACGGACGAAACAATAATGATAGTCTGTTTTTGTTGCATGAAAAATTTCAAAGCAACGACAAACATCGTGTATACGAGACGCGGAAGCAAAAATCGCGTCACTGCTCGTGACGTCACACATGACCACGCGAGAGTGAAAACGAGAAGTATTAAGTATAGAAAGCCGTTGGTATAAACCAATGGCTTCTGTTATCAATTATAGGCAATTAAGAATATTTGTGGAGATTTCGTAGTTTATTTTGTTCAGATTAGGTTTCAACTGTTTTATGTATTTAGCTTCAAGAATTTTAGTTTTTGTTTATTGTTTTAATATTTAAATATAGTTGTGTTTTCAACAAGGATTTTCCGGAATTTTGTACGCGACCAGGCATGTTGTTTTAAATGCCTAAAAATGTTAGAGTTATCATTCAAATGTAGAGTCAAGCGTCGTAAAAACAAGTTTGTCGTGTGACTAACATAAATATTATTTAATCCATTGGAGATACAATCTCCCAAAGGGCACTTGAATTTGTAAACTATGTTAGTTTTCTGAAAATCGCTAACAGGGAGGAGGGAAGAATTATTGCGAATAATTAAGTTGGATATACTAGATTTAGTGTAATATATGACTAAGCTATTTTTTTTTGCTAGGATTTGTTGTAGATATATTAGTATTTACTAATTTTTTTAGTATATTCTCATCTTGCTCGTAATTAGTATGCATTTGAGTACGATATAAGAGATTAATATGTTTGGGATTAGTCGAAACAGTATTATGTTCTATTTGCTTAGTATTAAGACTTCTAAGAAAGAATTTTATTTGTTCATCAACTATATAGTTTGGAAAGCTATTATTAATGTGTTTCTTTTATATTATTTAGTTCACTGTAAAAAATTTGTTTTGTAGATGAATTAGTTTCTGCACGATGTATTAGATTTTTTATAATTGCTTTTTTGTAGTAATATGGGCATTCGCTTTTGTAGTTAAGTGTACATGAATTTAGGCTGGTAGTTTTTTTGTATGGCGAAATAGTAAATTTGTTATTATTTGTGTTTATCAATATGTCAAGGAAGGGAATTTTATTATTAGTACGTCCATACGTGAATTTAAGGACAGAATTATATTGGAAACGTTTTTGAAGTTGAAGTATTTCATCTGTATTTTTAATTAACATAAGGATATCATCAACATATCTTAGATAGATGGAAGATTTTTTTAACATCTGTAAATATCTTATTTTCGAGGTTCGACATGTAGAAATTGCTAAATGTCGGACCCAGTACTGAACCCATGGAGACACCATCACGTTGTATATATATATATATATTATTACTATGATCTAAGAAAGGGACTTCAGTAGTACAAGCTAATAGTAGTTTCCGTAATATATTTGGATTAATTTTAAGTGGGGATAAAGATGAGTTACTGTATATATTCCTTATAATTATGTCAATAGTTTCACTAACAGGGACATTGGTAAATAAGTTTTCAACATCCAGTGAAGCTATGATTTCGTTGTTGGGTTTTTCACTTTTTAAGATTTGAATTACTTCTAATGTTGATTTAACATTATATTTACTAGGGAGGTAAGGAGTAATGAGTTGATTAATGTATTTTGTTAGCTGATATGCAGGAGTTGGAATTTGCAATATGATAAGACGGAGAGGATAGTTAGGTTTATGTGTTTTTATAGTGCCGTATATGTAACCGGATCTATAATCACCAACAATTTTAGGAAGTTTTAAAGAGTTCTATTCGACATTATTAGCCGTAATGAGTTTATTAAGCTTTGATTTTAGTTGGTTGGTCGGGTTCTTTTTGAGTTTTTTAAACTTTTGTGATCATGGAGTATGTAGTCAAGTTTTTTGTTGTAATCCCATTTGTTTAGGATGACGAAAATATTGGTCTTGTCAGCTTTTTTACAATTATGCCAGGGTGGTTGCGTAGTTCTTGTGCTGCAATTTTTAGTTGTTTAGAAAGTATTTTTGAGGAGTTTCTGCTTTTATCATGCCAATACTTGAATGCCTCGACTGTAAGTAAGTCTTTAAATTCTGGTGTTGTTTCTATTAGTTAGGTCCAAAGTTAAGCAATTCTTTTTGGTGCTTAGTTAGTTCATAGTTGGGAATGTTAATGAATTGTCGTTGTTTTGAAATTTTTCATGCAACAAAAACAGACTATCATTATTGATTCGTCCGTGTATTGGTTTATATACTGAAATGTAATTGTCATCTTTGATAATGGCTTATGTAAGCCGAAAGCTTAGATTGGATTCAAACATGTATCAATATGGTGATTTCCTTTCGTCTTTCAATGATAATGTTATTAAGCTTATCAGACAATCTGAAAGGAACTTACTTAAAATAGACAAAACATGTCTATATTATTTAATGAAACATGCATCAATATATATATATATATATATATATTTATTTATTATAATTTTATCATATAGACAAAACCATTTTACTCACTACAAAGATGCAACTTGGTTTCAGTGCATTTCAACTGCACTTCGACTGCTTTTGAATTAATGCTGTGAACGTTGGAATTTATATTCTTCTTTTGAATTAATGCTGTGAACGTTGGAATTTATATTCGACGCTCACCCGTCGAAGTGCAGTTGAAATACACTGGAACCAAGTTGCATCTTTGTAGTGAGTAAAATGGTTTTGTCTATATGATAAAATTATAATAAATAAATAATTATCGCTCTACTGTCAGTATCGAGCCCTCTTTTGAATTAATGCTGTGAACGTTGGAATTTATATCTTACTTTCGTTCTCATCGCATCGGACATATATATATATATATATATATATATATATATATGGATAAAATAACTGAATAAAAATTAGGTGTTTTTTTGCGAAAGTATTTATTTAAATGTTTTTATATATATTTAATATTTCAGACAACCTCGGTCCTTCCTCAGAAATTAATTGAATTACTGTATTACTGTATTTGGGAGTTTGTTTACACTTTACAGCGTTCGTCGTTAGACGCGGACGTCACGTGATGTGGAATGCAACTATGTTTGAATTTTTGAACGTAAATCTAACGATAGTATTTTAGATGTTGTTTAAAAAGGTTTTTTAACTATATCTAAAGAAATTTTTTAACTATTGAAATATTTATACAGATTTAAAATACCCAAGTCTTTGTTTAACCCTAGTTTATATGTGTCTAATTTTAAAATCCAGTATTTCTCCTTTTTTTTCTTCGTGTTTATGTTGTACTAAAACCTGAGTCTATCAATATACATTTACAGTTGTATAATGAGTGTCCTGATTGATTAAAGCGGCTTCTCATTATGCTATATATATATATATATATATATATATATATATATATATATATATATATATATATATATATATATATATGGTGGGTAAATGAAGGAAAGATTTGAATGCGTTTCGTCCTGCGAATGTATTTTTTTGTTAGAACTTTATCCATTTTATTATTCAATTATTCAGCATAAGTCTGATATATAGAGTTTATACATTATATTCACCTGATGCCCCACATATATAGGTGAACGAAGATATTTTTTTCACTTATTCTCTTTTTACCTGACAAGAAAACTGGGTTCATCAATGTTAGTTTGACTTCCATATATTCGATTTATCTTTGAACTTGCCAGATTTAAATCCTGATGAGTATGCTGAAGACCCCATTAAATGTCCTGCAGTCAAGCCCAATAAATACAACTCAGTTACAGACAGTTCTGAAAAGTGCTCGGATATTGCGCCATTCTGCTGACTCTTTGCGTAGCCGCCGTTATTCAGATGAAGCGATGATTTTACTCTTTATTAAGTAGCGGTTCATGTTTTTCTGACATTTTAATTTACATTCCCTTTTTTCCGCATACTCATATACTAAAATATACACACATTCTTTTCTTTCACGGACGTCCAGAACACATGTACATGCTGGGTAAATAACGCCATTCTTTTATATTTTGGTGATTAAAGAGAATTTCTGACCACCTTCGGATTGAAAAGCCTCCCCAGACAATCTTTTAGCCAACTTTTACCGAAAAACATTAGTTTCTGACATTTGGAAATTCCATGGCGGTTTTGGTTTCTGTGCCGTAGAAATTGTTTTCCGATGAATCTGCCGTCTATCAGTGTAATAGGGTTGCGTTATTTTTCATTTTTATTTCTTATTGTTAGCTAACCCAATACAAGGCCCAAGAACCACTCAAGGTAGATGATTACTGAGTAAGACTGCTGTAAGGCAGGGGAAGGATGAAGTAAGATCATATTATGAATTAGGATAGATATCGGTTGATCTTGGACTTGAAGAGATTAAAATTGTAGTGGCCAGGGATTCACCCTCTCGGGAGATTTTTTTGTGACATATTAAAAGTTCTGGAGAAGAAACTGTCTGAGTGGAATTTGTCCACTTGATTTTCAAACGTATATCCCCAACAGCGTCCGTTAATTTTATTTTATTTTCATCTGATAAATTATATTCGAAATAAACATTCGAAATAAACAATGGGGAAATAAGTGGTCTCTGTTCCAAATAAATTGTTTTTCGTTATTCATTTCACGCCCGAGTAAGGTAATAAAGCCACTAAAACGCAAAGAGGCTACTAAAAGTAAAGGGAACATAGAGGATAATAAAAGAACAGGATTTAAGGAGACAGAAGGTGATGATTAACATTGCATTTAAATTTTTGAAGATCGTAGTAGATAGGAAACCAGGAAACGAGAAAAGCGATGAGTGCGAGTGAATAAACTATTATCGTAGAACTTATAGTTACAAATAGCAATTTCAACGACGAAATTATGAGATCTAGCTGTCAATCTAGTACTGCGCTTAAATCTTTAAAATCGAGGTACGAACGGGTAAAGCTCATCAGAACATTTACCGTGAAAATATGTATAGAAGAGGCAAATGAAGCTACGTTACGGAGTTGAGAAAAGGTCTGAAGCCGAGATACCAGATCAAGACATATAACATTGCGTATTCTTCTTTGGATTATATCAAGAATATCTAGATATAAAACAGCAGAAATAGACCAAATATGACAGAAATACGTGATGCATGATCGAATGGTAGACAATGAAGAATTTCATATATCTTGCCATTATGGCGAAGACCACCAATGCGATTATAAAGAATATTGCCAACATGGAATGTGATTTTCTTATGAGACTTCTTGTTGAAATATAAATATGATACAGGCCTGCTCGTATTCATATCTACGAATCCCTTCAAAAGGTTTATAAGGTAGATGGTCCAGGTTCCTTGTACCACGGTGATGGTCCAAGGGAGAACCAATGAAGAATAACTCGAACACAGGTATGGAATAACACAGATATATTACAAACAGAATATATGTACAAAAGAAGTAGAAGTGTTAGTAATAAGAATCAGGTTAGGTTAGAGAGAACTATGTTGTATCACTAAATCATTATTATCTCACCCCTGCCAAAATTATTATAATATAAAAATACTTTCTGGTTTTAGACTAGAAAGTGTCGATAAGCCGTAAAAAGGAATAGATAAGTTTTTTCTAGACTGGTTGTCACTTCAAGACAAGAAAGTCGAACCAGCCCTGCTATTTAACCCATAGTTGGTGGGGAATATAGATTCATACTTTTCCTAGGACATTTGTGCAAAACGAACCTAACGAACACGGCAGGGTTCGAACTCGGCTCTCCAATTGCCCATTCCAAGTTGCAAGCCGAGGCACGATTCGCATCTTCATGCATATCCTTCTTTCATAATAATACTTGTAAAAGAGCCAGTATATAAAATATTGTAATGGAAGCTCCCTATATATAAAAGAATTTATTTCCTATTATTGAACGTAATCGTCGGAGTTCGTATTTCCAAGCGCTGTCAATACAGAAAAGAAGCCCATTTCAATGTCATTAATTCTAAGAATTAAAAAAAATCCTTTGCAGTGATGTGGAACAACAACAAACCCTTATCAAAGGCGAATTCCAGTTTTTCTGAAAAACAATGAATGCCAATTTTGTCTTTCTATGACTACATAAATAAATTATACACAGACGCGCACACACACACAAACACACACACACACACACACACACACACACACATATATATATATATATATATGTGTGTGTATGTATGTATGTATTGTATGCACGGTACTTATTGGAAAGCGCTCAATATCAGTGATAAAGCTAACATATTCACTTGTATGGATATGAGTTTGTGACCCTGGGTTTCACGCTTTAGCGATCATTAGACAAACTGGTTTATTTTGTTTTTAAATTGGATCAATTATATATATATATATATATATATATATGCCTGTGTGTGTGTGTGTGTACGTATATATGTTGTATATTTGTTTATCAAATGTATTATATATTTATAAAATTTTTGCATTTAAATCAGTTATAAGGATATATATATATATATATATATATATATATATATATATATATATATATATATATATAATATTTGTGTGTTTCAAACCAAAAAAGCTTATTTCTCTTCTAATATTGAACAACACAGCCATTTTTTTTTACCTCATACACCTATACGCTTATCAAATCTCTAATATATATATATATATATATATATATATATATATATATATATATATATATATTACTTTTTGTTTAGTAAGACTTCTCGATCTAGCCCGGTTGATATTAATTTCACTGTTTTAAAAAAACTGAAATACCATAATTTGGTCCAGTGTACATTACCGTTCGTAGCCGATCAAACGGTGGTTTCTCCTACAAAGGTGGACGCAGGTGCGATTCCTACCAGAGAGCACATTTTCTTTATTTAGATTTTTCAAACACGCTGGCCAATAGGTGCAATTCACATTGTTTAAAGCATAAATAAAAAGTCGTCGTCTACTATAATAACGTATGAAATAATAAAAATGATGGATTACAGATAAATCCATTGATTCCTTAGAAATTGCTCTGTTTACGTTTCTGGTACGAAATTGAGCAGCTATTGACTTTCGATAAAAAATATCTTAATGAGGAATTGTGCTGTTCTTAAAAGGGATGAATAGAGTTTTGCTTCACGCTCTTTCTAGCCGAACGGTAAAAGCAAACCGGGTCAAACGGGGGTTCCCCTTAAACGGGGATGCAGGTTCGATTCTTACCGGAGAGAACATTTTCTTTATTAAAACTTCTGAATCACACAGGCCAATAGTTGTAATTTACACACTTTAATGTATAAATAAAAATAGGTCGTTTATTTCAAATATGTTTAACCAGTGTAATAACATTCGAAGTAATATATATAGTGCTGTTCGATTCAGCACTAGACTTCATCATTTATTGTCGGCCAGCTTATTCGTGCTTGGCCCTGTGGCCGTCTCTGAACACTACATTTTCTTGTCGCTGTAGGGAGAACACCCTCTGGGTAGGTGCTTATATATCTGATTTTAATAAAGTTTTTCCCACGCGTGTATGTCCTAGAAACAGCTAGGACGATCACGTCTTCACCGATATATATATATATATATATATATATATATATATATATATATATATATATATATATATATATATATATATATGAGTATCGGTAGTTGAGACAATTTTTGAAAAAAAATAATTTTGAATGTATCACCCGGCGTCATCAGAAAAAGAATGTTTGTTATTATTTTTCTGATGACACCGGATAATAGGTGAAATAAGTAAACGCTTTATTAGCGCGCGCAATCGAAAAACTGTCTCGTCGTTTAGTTGAACATGACCTACAAGCAAGAGCACCTGCAGTAAAGCCACTGATCAGCTCCAAGAATAAAAAGTGTCGTCTTACCTTTGCAACCGAACATGTGTTGTGGTCTCAAGAAAATGGCAAACGGTGCATTTCAGTGATTAATCTAAGTTTATGTTATTTGGCTCAGATGGGAAAAGGTACGTTCGTCGAAAAGTAGGTGAAAAATTGTCGCATAAATGCCTTAAGACTAGTGTTAAATTCGGTGAAGGAAGTGTCATGGTTTCGGGGATGATATCTGGAGATGGTGTGGGCCCTTTGGTGCGATTACATGGAAAGGTAAATGCAGGAGTTTATAAACAACTTGTAAAAGATCATGTCTTGCCTGTGCTGAGAAATTCAACTAAGCGACCACCCATATTCATGCAGGACAATGCCCCATGTCACAAGGCTAAGGTGGTAATGAACTTCCTTAATGCTGAAAAGGTTATTGAAATTGAAAATTTAATTTTCTCATGCAGTTGAAGATGTCAAAGTGTGATTGAAGCTAAAGGGCTTCACACTAAATATTAAATAATTCCAGTATTCTCTGTCATTTTTTATTATTTTGTTATTTTTTCTACCGTTCTGATCATTTTGGCCGCCATGGGTTTTGCAGTAAATCACTAGATCATCCATAACTTTTGTATTATCCTCTCAAATTACACCAAAATCTCATACAATAACAAATAATATCGCCTTTATTGTCTGTGAAAATTATGGAATATAAAACAACTTTGATAAAAGATTATATCTACTTTTCTGACGAAAACAATGCCGTTCTGAACATTTTGGCCGCAACTGTATATATATATATATATATATATATATATATATATATATATATATATATATATATATATATCAAAAGTGTGGTTGGTTCTACACAAAACCATCACCCTATAATCAAATATGTGCAGGTTGTCTGCTGTCGATTCCTAGGAACTGAGGTGCCTGACCTTCATACGTCGTAAAAGGGTTCCCCAGTAGGCCAGGGTCAACAACACACGTCCATCAACGATGGGAGAGTCCACCATATATATATATATATATATATATATATATATATATATATATATATATATAAGGAGAGAGATAGGGGGTGATATGATATATAAATCAATATATCGGACTAAGAGCAAATAATACGATGGAAAAATGAAAAAATTCTTAAAAAGGGAGCTTTTCGATCGTTTTCTTTAATCTGAAATTCCGTCTGGGGTTGAAATTCGTTGCTCAACTTCGGTGATTTTACGGGAACCGGTTTTTCAACGTGATATAGCCGTGTAGAGTGGTAAATTGTGTGAAAGGCGGAAAAAATAATCTTTAACCACAGCTCTACAAATTCAACTAATTGTATTAATGAGTGAAAAATAATTTTTATTTTCTTTTAAGCTGAAAGAAATAAGTTATAAAGTTCCTCGCTAGTAAATTTCATACAGAAATGCTTTGTTTTTTTACTACACAAAAGAAAAAATGAATTGTTTAATATAAAGTGGAAAGTATGCATGTGATTGTTACACGAAAAGCCAAAATCTACGTTATGTCATGTGTGCGTAGTGTATTGTATCGGCAAGCAAGCCGTCAGGCAAACAGCTAAATAAACAACTACACCCGAAATATTTTGTGATTTAATTTATTTGTCGCTCGATGTTTTCGTAATATAAACCGTGCAAACTGGTTTCAGAAAAAAAACACGTAATCATTTTTAATGCAAGTAATAATTTACAAAAGGAACTTTAGCGCTCTATAAGTTTTTTGAGGAGACGAAAATTAAGAAATCAGTATTATTTACATCCGGTCGAGGTATACTGAAGACAAGTTTATTAATTTAGGTTAAGCTATTTATAGAAAAAAACTGGATCACAGGAAGTTAAAAGATAGATTTATCAAATTTAAAAGCTGCGTCTGAAACAACATCGCTGATTGGTCAATAAATGCTAATGTGGAAATTTGGATTTAACATTCGTGTGATCCTATTTTTGCACAGAATTGAAGTGATGTCTGTGTGATCCTATTTTTGAAGAGAAATGAGATTTTAGTTGTACTACTCAAATCTATTGATTTTTTTCTACAATTTTTAACTGGTTTCTACGACCGCACGCCATCAGACCAGAATTATTGGAATGTGGGAAACAATCCATAACGCGAAATAGAAATGTTTCTTAGTAGAGTTTTATGACTTTTCGCAGTTAATTAAACGTGAAATACAGTTAACTGAGAAAAGTGTGCTCTCTCCCCATATTTGGCACTCAAAGACAGGGTCATGCTTTTCACCGAATGTTTTAAGACAATATTTCAGAAGCAAGCGGGTGAAACATTGTTTGAAACAAATCAGTCTTTCTGCTGAACACTTTACGCAAGTAGTGACACTCTTCCATATTTTGAGGTATAAAAAGAGTTTCTGAAACTGCCACAGGATTGAAAAGCTTCTTCCACCATCCAATGATATAGAATAGTGTTCATGACATTTTTCGATTTCACTGCTAAATTTCTTCCTATTCTTTAATATTTGTTTTCTGATGCATCTGTCATCCTCTCAGTTTCATGAAGTTGTACCATTTAGAATCTTGCTCCTACAAATTTCTCTCTTTCAAATCTGTTAAATTCTCTTCAACGCAGACAGAAAAAAAATGAATTTTATATCTTCAAAATAACTCTAAAAAGGTTTCATACATCTTGCTTATATATATATATATATATATATATATATATATATATATATATATATATATATATATATATATCCAAGTATAGGATTGGTATATACGGAATAAATTCCAATAACCAACAAATACTATTCTTAAAAGAGTGCTCAATACAGAGTAGAGCAAATACAATTATTCATTCGAAAATTATAACATAAATATGTTATAAAACATTACAAAAATAGCAATTTTGTTTCAACACTTCTGGTGTCTTATCAAGTGATGGTGTTGAATGTAGTATCCATATATATATATATATATATATATATATATATATATATATATATATATATACTGTAGAATCCATATATATATATATATATATATATATATATATATATATATATATATATATAAGATAAGAACAAGAAATAGCAAAAAGATACACTATCATTGTTAGTCATTGTTTATACTTGTACAAGCTTACAGTATATACAAGGGGGACGCAGGCTAGATACCTGACGGCGAGTACATTTTCTTTATTAAAATATCTCGAATACGGAGGCTGAGAGATGTAATACATACGGTTTAAAATGAAGATAAAAATTGACGCATCCATTATAATAACATTTGAAATAATGAAAATGCCGGATTAAAAATAAATCCATCAATTTGATATATAATTTCTCTGCCGACGTGGTATTGAGTACTTGCATAGATATGTATGTATGTATTATGACAATGCTCCCATATATGCGTATACAAATGTATGTATATACGTATACACATAAATACATAAATTCAAACATATATATTTGAGGGTGTGTAAATATCTGTCTATCTCAGTCTGTTCATATCTATCTACCTGTCTCAAACTGTTAATATCTCTAGGTATTTTCATGTCTGTCCGTCTATACATCTCTCTCTCTCTCTCTCTCTCTCTCTCTCTCTCTATATATATATATATATATATATATATATATATATCACTACACACACTCACACACACACACACACACACACACACACACACATATATATATATATATATATATATATATATATATATATATATATATATATATATATATATGAAACAGTTAATACCTCACCGTGTTTTCATTTGTCTGTCTATATATCTCGTATATTCATATCTATCTATCTATCTATCTATCTATCTATCTATCTATCTATCTATCTGTCTGTCTGTCTAATGCTATTCACATTATTAGCCACTCAGTATTTATATGTCAATATATAAATATATTCATTTTACATGTTAAAATTTTACTTGCTTAATAATCGCAACGTCTATGTCAGCTGGTTTGTCCAGCCCGGATATAAACAAACAGTAGCCATTTGTATAAATATTCATGAATTTTGATGTCTCAAATGAATTCACCTGAATTTGAAGCTTAGAAACGAGGCGTATGGTTGATTTTGATAGATTGGGATAAGTGTTTAATAACTTCACTAGGTTACGAAATTTAAAAAAATATCGCTGAAAATAAAGCTCTACCGTTACCGCCAAATTGTGAAGAAATTCATTGACGGTCGTGTAAAATTCTGATTCAGGCCTGAAAAGGGGCAAGTTTTTTTTTTTTTTTTTTATCAAAATCTGACATATTTAGAAAGTGTTTAAAGACCTAACTCAAGTGACAAATATCCATGAGTAAAATTGAATAAAATGAAGAACATAATACATGAAAACTAACTTTTCAACCATTTTATTCATCGACAAATGTTTTGCGCTTCTTGATGATCTAAACGGATTCAGCAAAGACGAATGGGTAGCTACGTAGATACGTCCACAAGCTGCGTGCTGTGTGATGATTTGGGGGGGGCGGGGGAAGTGATGAGTTCCCGACGGTGCTGAGATGAAAGCCTAGACATACATCGATTTTTGAAGACACACATGAATCCCTGGTTCAAAAAGAAGCCAAATGATGTTAGAAAAAAAAAGATGGATTTTAGGCACGTCAATATTCCATCACTTTCCGCATAGAAAACTGTTGAATATCTGAATATGCGTATAAAAATGTATGTATATACGTATACGCATAAATACATAACTACATATATTTGAGGGTGTGTAAATATCTGCGTTTCAAAAAATATGTTTCATGAAGTGGCTAGTTTGTTCAGCCGACTATAGCCCGATTGAAACATGTGAAGCATTACCAAAAGGAAGGTATACACTGGTGGGCGATAGGTTAATGGAAAGAATGAACTTTGGGGTTGTATTCTTTTCTGTAGAGTCTGCTTCATATCAAGAAAAACGACAGGACACAAAATCAATAGATTAAAGATTTCTACAATTAGTTTCAGGGGATGAAGCATACGGTTCACATTAACGTTGTATTTATAATTTGTCATCATTACAATTTTTTAATCATTTCATTCAGATCAAGGCAATAAAGCCACTAAGACGGAACGGTTTACTGAGTGTTACAGAATATGAGAAAAATAACACTATTAAGGAGAAGAAGCAATAAAAGAACAGGAATCAAAGTTGACAGGGAAGCAAGAAACAAAGAGTACGATAAAAGAAACAATTAGCATAGAACTTACGGTTACATCTAGCCATTTAGACTGTAAAATGATGAGACTTTGCTGCCAGTTTCGCACTGCACTTAAATTCATAAAGTCTAAGTACCATAGAGGGAAGTTCATCAAAATGATTACCATGAAATTATCTATAGAAAACGAACAGGGAAGCTATATTCCGGCGGTGAGAAGTTGGCTGAAGCTGAGATGCTATGTCAGGACCAATAAAATTGCAGATTCTTCTTTGTATTTTAGCGAGAATTCCTAAATATATAGCAGGAGCACCAAACCAGCTGCGACGGTAATATTCAAAGCAAAGACGAATGGTAGACTTATATCTGGTGAGAAAAAAATTCTAGCATGAAACAAGGAACTAACTTTCCTCGGAGGAGATCTAGCAATGGATTTCTACTTCATGCCAGCGAAAACGTTAGACCGAAAAGACACTGAGTCACCCACCTGGAGGTTAGCACCAGCCAAAGTAGCAAAGTAGAAAGGGTTCACTATACTACTGTTTTCAATTCTTAATTCAAAACATTTGTATTTGTAAACTTGGCGCCCGTTCTGTAATTATAAACTTTATTTACAATCTTTCTTGGAGTTTCAGTAACAGGACGAATATTGAAAAGTTTAGAAAATTTCGTAAAATTCAAAAGATTTTTCCTACATGGCAGGAATGACATTTTGTCTGCTAAAATTTATCGATACTACCTGAATCATCCTACGCGTTAATAGTGCAAATATTTAGCCGAATCCTTTCATTATATTTGTTCGTTCCAGTCCATAGTAGGAATAAGTACAAAAATATACCCTTCCACAAATTTATAGACAAATCGTACAGATGATGCATGCTGGGATTTCTTTCTAGCCAATAAGATAGGTCTCATCCGCCATATTTTTGTTCTTATTTGTCTTGGAGTTAGAGCGCTACAATCATTTGTTTGTATCCATTAACACCATTCTTACTTTGTGAACTTTTTGCAATATTATTGTTGATCTCCCTATTTTTCTCTTTCTCATTTGCCCTGTTCTTTTCTTTCTTTTCTTATTGTCTATTGGAATCTTTGTCAATTCTGTTATCTGGACATTTCTGGCAATTACACTTAACAATAGTGTTGTGGTGGGATCCACCTAATCTGCATAGGTGACTATTAACTATATAAATAATGGTTGATACCGGAGGAGAAGATGGAATCACGAGATCCAACTAGAGACTCTGATCGACTGCGACTAGTCAACACATTCTCCAGGAACAGAGGGTCATTGAAGCCGTCAAGAAGCGGGCGAACAGAAATCCACGAAGAAGCATGAGGAAGATGGCAAAAAAGCTGGATATTTAGGATAGGTCGTTATGGAGAATTGTGAGAGAATTTAGGGCTAAAACCAGACAAGATTCAAAGACGACAGCTGCAAGCAAAAAAAAAAAAAAAACAACAAAAAAAAACCAAAAACAACGGCTTAGCAGAAGGTTCGGTTTGGTTTATTTTACGGCATATCAATCTGAATGGGCTATTTAATGCCGGCAAGATTTTTATTGCTGGTAATATATTTTTAAAAAAATGTATTGCTGTTAATATTTTGTTTTTTTTCCAAAAATGTATTGCAGACAAAATCTTCATTTGGTCGCTCGATACGTTTTTCACTGCGGTCAACTATCAAAACGATAGGGTTGACAACACTTTGCCAGGAATCATTTCCAAAGGTGTCAGAATACATTTCAAGCGATAGAAAACAACTGGTACTATGGTTTGGGCTTATGTTTCGAAATCGCCCCTGGTGTTCCTTGGAGAAGGAGTGAATGTGAATAGCAAAGTTTACCAGTAAACGTTGGCGATATATGTGTTATCCTGGTTGCCGCGGATTTTTGGACAAGTGAAATTGGCCTCAATCAAACCCTGACATTAATACTATGAACTTTGCGATATGACTCATATTGGAGATCGAAGTTTCATGCTCAAGTGTGTCAAACCTGAGAGATTCTCTTCTGACGTCGTGGTACAATTTGATCGAAGAGGAGGTCGAAAAAGTCATGCACTTCAGTTGAGAAAAGATTAAGAGCTATGGCGAAAGTAAATGGTGTCCATTTTGAATTGCAAATATATGTAAAATATTATCAGTGCATATAAAGATCAACCAGTAACATTACCTTAATTTTTAATGATATATTAAATAATGGGTAAATATATATGTTTATAATACGATTTCAGCTATCTGAGTTTTGTAGAAATTTCGTCTCCAGTCCATCGTTAAGGCAAATGAATTGCCGGGGTTTTCAGAATTCATGTCTCCAGTCCGCCTTTGAATTGACAAACATAAAATTTTATCAATGATTTTAGATAGTCATAAAAGTAGTGCTTTGAAGATTTGACCAGCCATATGGCTTTGGGGTGGTCTCAAAACTTCCAGAAAACAAGTGGGTGGATAGGGTGATGGCACCCAAACCATTATCTATATAAGCAGTGAGAAGTGGTTCAGCAAAACAGTGAGAAATCAGCAATGATCGAATCGACATGCAATGAATGTAAGGGTCCTTTTCCGTGGCCGGAAGTTAGTAACATAGTAGTTCAGTTCTCGAAGTTCAAGGAAGGATCCCCCGGTTAAGTGAGAAATCGTATTGTTGTTAACTCCCAAACAGTGTCTTTAAAAACAATTGTCGTAATTATTTTTTGTTGAATACTATCACGGCCAAGAAGACAAACCTGTGAGCATAGCGAGTTGGATGTATATGCAGCTACAATCAACCTTGGATCTCACCACATGCAGAGAACGACGAACGGAGAAATTCGTCACGAAAATCGTCACATATGCCACCCCCGGTATCTATCTATCTATCTATCTATCTATCTATCTATCTATCTATCTCAAACTGTTCATATCTATCTATCTATCTATTTCAATCTGTTCATATCTATCTATCTATCTATTTCAATCTGTTCATATCTATCTATCTATCTCAATGTGTTCATATCTATCTATCTATCTATTTCAATCTGTTCATATCTGTCTATCTATCTATCTCAATCTGTTCATATCTATCTATCTATCTATCTATCTCAATCTGTTCATATCTATCTATCTATCTATCTATCTATCTATCTCAATCTGTTCATATCTATCTATCTATCTATCTATCTATCTATCTAAATCTGTTCATATCTATCTATCTATCTATCTAAATCTGTTCATATCTATCTATCTATCTATCTCAATCTGTTCATATCTATCTATCTATCTATCTATCTATCTCAATCTGTTCATATCTATCTATCTATCTCAATCTGTTCATATCTATCTATCTATCTATCTATCTATCTATCTATCTATCTCAATCTGTTCATATCTATCTATCTATCTATCTATCTATCTATCTATCTATCTATCTATTTCAATGTGTTCATATCTATCTATCTATCTATCTCAATGTGTTCATATATATCTATCTATCTATTTCAATCTGTTCATATCTATCTATCTATCTCAATGTGTTCATATCTATCTATCTATTTCAATCTGTTCATATCTATCTATCTATCTCAATGTGTTCATATCTATCTATCTATCTATTTCAATCTGTTCATATCTATCTATCTATCTATCTCAATGTGTTCATATCTATCTATCTATCTATCTATCTATCTATCTATCTATCTATTTCAATCTGATCATATCTGTCTATCTATCTATCTCAATCTGTTCATATCTATCTATCTATCTATCTATCTATCTATCTCAATCTGTTCATATCTATCTATCTATCTCAATCTGTTCATATCTATCTATCTATCTATCTGTCTATCTCAATCTGTTCATATCTATCTATCTGTTTGTTCTTCAAACGTTTTCGAAATATTAAAAATATTCTGCTGCTTTATTACCTCACAAATTCTCACACTAGCCATTTTCAATGCGTCAATTTGACCACGTTGTATTTAATCAGCCAAATCTTCTTAAACTCTAAACAATAACCGAAAGAATGTCAGGAAATTTATATAAATTGGGACCTATTTTACGATTAGGCATTTTATTCAATTTATTTTTAAATAATGGGTAAATATTTCTGCCGCATCCGGTAGATATTCAATAATGAAAAATTCAATGAATCTGAATAATCGACTCCAAAGTTTCGCTTCAAAACGTTTGTTTGGGCTTCCTTCATTTCTTAGATGCCGTGCGTGATTTGTGCTTGAGCGTTCATGTCTATTTTCGATTCATGATTAACTTAGTAGAAGAATTCGCGCATTAAGCTACCGTTACATTCTGCGGTAGACTAGTTGCCAACCAAGGCTTTATGACCCAGTCTGTCCAGCTATTTAACCCATAACTGGGGATATGAGACGGATTCATGCATTTCCCAAGAATATTTGCGCGTATGCGATTCAAACGAACTCGATTGGAATTGGAACTAGACACTTCCAAGTCTTTATCCATCACACCACCTGCGCATCCAAGATCAGATCACACATTTGTAGTTCTCGGAACAAACTCTTATCATAATTTTCAAATTTTAAATTTTAAATTGTTTACACATTAGAATTTCGAATATATTTTTTTATAGATAGATCTATATAAAATGTTTTATATATATAGGATTAATACAAATAATTTGTCATTTAGCTGGTTGATTTTATATTCAGTTTCATCAGCACCTCGTCTCCAGAGTGTCATAGATGGACTGTTTTATAATTGTGCAATCACATTTTCAGGCGGTCTCTGAAGATTTAAATAATGTAATGCTTTGTTTCCCTCCACAATTCATAAAAATTATGGTGAGTGATGGGATCTAGGGGCCTTGAAACGGTTTACGCAAACCATTTACTAAAACTGCCCAAATTCACGGATGTTAATTGGCTTATATCTAAGCATAATACGCATTGTTTTAAAGTGGTCATTAACAGAGGCGGGAGTCAGTCTTTTTCTAAGAACTGGCTTTCTCATTTTTGCATCATTAAATTTTGTTTGGTAGTTATAAATCAATGAACACAATTTCTGAAATCTTTCTGGTAGATGGTTTAAACCATTCCAAGCTTCCTGAATCCCATGACTGATCACAAAATTTACTTCGCTAAAGATTAGGGGAGGAACACACACGCATACGCACATAATTATATATATATATATGTGTAAATTTATTTTCATTTTTTCATTTCAACATTTGGAAATAAATCTGATGATCCACTGTCCTTTAAAAGGGCTGTGGTGAAATAATTTATTATATGGAACCTTAAAGCAATCTGTTTTTATTTAAATTATTAGCTCTGATTTACATTGAGTTCTCTGGATTTTATCCTCATTGGGTCTTCCCATACGGATTACCTAGTTTTTCGTAAACTATATATATATATATATATATATATATATATATATATATATATATATGGGGGTGTGAACGCGTTGGAGAGAGTGTTAGCGACTAACATGAAATCAACGAGCCAAGTTCGATTTCCATTCGTTCGCTGCATTCACTTCCGTGCAACTGCACTTTGGAAAGGTATGAATCTATTTCTTTCCCCCAGTTAGGAATTAAATAGTAGCTACTAGTCTAGTCAGCCTTGGTTGGCAAGCGGTCTAGAAGAAGGAAAGCACTGAATTCAATTCTCAGACTCGGTTAGATGGATAACTTGTCATACTCGTCTAACGAGCCATCATATATGACAAAGTTGAAATAGTTTTCATGTAACGCATTTCGTACTTTAGGACTTCATCCGCCTCAATTCCTTACGTTGGTGTGGCTACACATGCGCACGGCGAACGAAGGATACTGGGAATTTTTGGATTTTAGAACCTTGAAACAAATTTGCAGTTCTCAATATTTACAAGGAGAGAAGAAATACAATGAAAACACTTTCAAGCTTCTTCAGTACCCTAATTATTTTATATTCAATGCGAAACAAAAGTCTCATAAAATATTCCCAAATAAATAAACGGCACGACTTGGCAATCCCAATGATTCAAAAAACTATATTATCCTACCAACTAACTCTATCACAACAATAAATGAAAAGAACTTATCTAAATTCAACACAAAATTTGTTGCAACTACATCTTAAAAATAGAAGACGAAGTCAATGTTAAACAAAACAATAAACTAAAACTTGAAGACGGAATTTGTTCTATCGCTTGTAATAAGTGCCTCAAAATACATAGAAGAAAACTCAAAGAATCTGAATGAAAGATTATATGAACACAAAAGGGATATTTTACAAAGCAATACATTAAATGCATTAGTTGCTTACGCAACAAGTCTGACCACAATTTTAACATAAAAAATGCTACTCAGGTCAAAGGAAAAAACAATTCACTGAGACAAAAATTTGCGCCCTGGCTCTTACAACATTTCACCATTCCTGACAGATCTTCTATTATCGCAATGTGAGATATCTAATAGGAAAAATGATGGAAACAAAAAGAAAAAACAAAAAGCATCTAAATGAAATCGACTACATTATATATATATATATATATATATAGATGATTAAATTTAAAATTCACATCATCCCTAGTTCATGCGCATGTGTAATCGCACCAACGTAACTAATTTTGTCAGATGAAGTCTTCACACGAAAACTTTTTTCAACTTTGTCATACATTTCCCCCCCCCATTGTTCTTATTGTTCTTGATATAAAAAAAAATGAATATGTCGTTATCCCGGTTCACACTCCTCCCCGGTATTTTGAACAGGGGTAGAAGTTTATCCGTTGTTTCCTGTCTATGATTGGGTTTAGGGTTTCTTCTAAAGTCTTTCAGTCTCAGTAGCCCTTTGCCTCTTATTGTTATTATCGCCTTGCTTCGGGTGAATTGATTATGTAATAATAATAATAATAATAATAATAATAAATTAATTCCTCTGTGTCTCCGTCCACTTTGTATTCTGACTTGTGGACTGAAATCTGATGTATCAGTGGCTATCCAGGGACCCCACTTTTTGGTATCGAACTTGGTTCAATAAACTTAATATTTGTTTAAATAAACAAATAAGTGTTTACACATTTTACAAGGGGAAAACAACCCTGACACTGACAGTTCCAGTCGGACATTCATTAAAATAATTATTTTCTGCTATTACTGTCATTGGAAGTATACAACTATTACGACTCCGAAGTCTAATCGCCGAGAAAGGCGTGTTGCGAATAATACTACTAATACTATTACTACTACTATCAGTCTTAATATTTTACTACTATATTATTATTACAACTAATACTTCAGTTACCGAGATGCAGAGAGTCATAACTATTTTAGCTTCTACTACAACGTTCATTCACATAACATCTGTTTAGCTTTATTGTTCTCGATTACTCTGCAGTAATAGTAATTGCAGTCGTGCCATCGCTAAAACCAATTATTTTTACAACTATTTCTTCTACCAATGCTGTTCATGTTAACCATCAACTGTGACTACAGCGGTGTTAGTCCGAGCTGCTTCGACCGCTACTGGGAGACGAGAGAAAAGATAGAAAGTGAGTGAGTGAAAAAAAAAATTAGGGAGATAGAGAGATCGACATTACTGTCATCCGCCCAATCTCTTTCCTTCCGTTGCAACCTGTATCGTTATGTCAACAGATGTGACAGGTACCCTACGTTGTCACCCTGACGAGAGTAATCTGTTTAACGGCACCCATCAGTCATGTCCTTTCATTTCAGTAGTCGCACGGTTGGATGGAGAAAAAAAATGCAATAAACAAATAAAATAAAATAATTCAAAAGAAAGAAAAAAAAGAAAATTTTTTTAAAGGAATTTACAGGTGTTTGAGTCTGTTGTTGACAAAGAATAGCGAACTGTGATTTCGAGAATTCATTTTAGCTGAGATAAGTAATTAAAAAAATTCTTAACCTTTATTTATATTAAGGAAGTCTACAACGTTTTTTTTTTTTTGTAGAAAAAGTAAAAAAAAAAAACGAAAGAAATATAAAAAGGAAAGAGAAAAAAGAAGAG
>OZ038485.1:107846825-107944325 GCA_964036315.1 Acanthosepion esculentum | reverse complement strand
GAGAAAAAATATGTACTCTCCTATATATGATCATTCATCCCAAGGAAGGCGATAATGCCACTAAGGTACAAGGAGCTACTTGGAACGAAAGAGAATTAGAAGACTTTAGAATGAACCGGAAATACTAAGCGAAGCATGAAACAATTGTTAAACCTTCACTACAGTTCAAAAGACGGTGATACATATATATATATATATATTTATATATATGTATGTATATATGTATATATACTCACATATACGTATACGTATATATATATATATATATATATATATATATATATATATAATGTAGGTTGAGATATCAGATTCCCTCTTTAAAAAAAAATGAATTACAAATAATGTACCCTATTTATATGCTAAGTCAAGTTTTCTAGTCGTCTATGTTTACTAAGAAACCGTATCTTGCCAGCACTTGTATTTTGCTTAGTTTTATACTACGGAAATATTACATGTAAACAAGTAGATATTGCATCTGCATCAAATACGAACACACACACACACATACGTATATATAAATATTCATTCACTTAAGCACACAGACACATATACGCATATATATGCTATACTTCATGGAGTATAAGGCACGCGCCTTAAAAAAAAATTATTACAAATATCTGTCAGTTCATATCGTAATGCTAGTATTAGCCTTTTCCCAACAAGGAAACACTTGGCATTCATTGACCGAGAATTCAGTACTGCTTTCGTTTGAAGTGTACAAAATCTTTTTCTTAAAACAAATTCCCAGGGAAATTGTTTTTTCAGGTCCAGTAGCTTTTATTGCTCTTTCCAGTATTGATGGAGATTTCCTTCCTGACCTTTTATTTGAAGTAGTGTAGAATGCTAACATTAAGGAGATCAATACATGACTTTTCCGCTGACATTTCACAATATCCCCGTCTTATTGCTTGACCAGAAAGTTTTACGTTGAAAACAAGTCCAATACCTTTTTCGTACACTTACTGAATCACCGCGATATACAAGATTTGATCAAAAAGTATCGGGATTGGTATTTAAAAAGAAAACTACACTATATATCAATTCGGCATTTAATCCGCTTCGAAGTAGTCCCCTTTTGACCTTTTATTTAAATTAGCATGGAATGTTAACTTTTTGATTATCTACTTGTTTGTTCTTCGATTTACATGTGCTATTATCCTACTGTTGCTTCTGTCATTAAAAGTCTTCAAACGATGTGGTTTCTGTACAGTCCTTTGTTTGTGATTCTGTATCGCCAGTCTAAAAGCTTCCAGGAACGATGACCTTTGCCAAAACCCTCAGACTTCATTTATTCAAAGCCCTTTTTGACCATTGATTTTAGAAAGCGGGTGTATACAGCTGTAGTTTAAGATTGGCGTGATTGTGATAAATCCTCTTGGGGGGGGGTCGATTCCACAAAACAAAGTTTCGTGGGAAGAAGCTGCTTGAGTGAAACTTACATCTCACCAATGAAATACGAAGGGAATGAGGGTGGTTCGCTATAATGGGCGTGGCATGGGTCTTAGCCGTAAAGGTTAGAACTAGTGGAATTAAGGAATGTAGTTCGTCTGTACATTTTCCATGGAAATAGCGATAGAGATATCGCTATTTCCATGGGAGAGGGGCTTACAACGTCCGAAGGAGAGAAGTTGTAGGATGAAAATAATCCATCCCTCACGTGGACGCAGGGACGCTTAGGGACTCTAACGATACTGGAAAATGAAGACTGGGCAGCTCCTGTCCATATATGGTAGCATTACTTCATTTTCAGCCTGATCTGGCTCTTGTAAACGTAGAGGATAGCATGCGGAGTCGGGTACTTACTGGAGCGGTACAGGGACCCGACCATTTTTCTGGCCTCTTTAGCGAGGTTTGAGTTGTGCTTAATTCCCAAGAGGCGCTCAAGGTACATAGCTTCCCCGAGAGAACACCCGTTCATTGAGATAGACGAAGATTCAGGGTTCGTCCAGTGATGATGGGACGTCACTAGTTTGATTTTCTTATTATATTTAGACGGCACAGTACCAAATAGAGAGAGTAATAGAATAGAACATGTTGCGCCAGACTTGTAAATCATCGTTCAATATCCTCGCTTTTTACCTTGCTTCCAATACAGACCAATGGCTCTCGTGGCATATAATCAGCTATGAATCCTCAACGATGTACACTCAATAGATATTATCTAAGCTTAATTAAATCTGACACCAGGCCAGTAGTGTAGGTCACCCAGTAAAGACTGAACTCATGACAGTAGTAATAGCCTACGAGATTAACTTGTCAGATTTAGAAATGACTGAAACAACAGGCATTAGCGAATTACACTCACATTCCTTCAAGTGCAGTAGTATTCTTTAAAGTGAAACACCTACGTAATCCGTTTTTATAATATTAGTTAAATTTAGATTCTCTGGGCCCTGATCGGCAATTTTCTTTTTCTTTGAATTTTCCTTAGTAAAAAATCACGCCAGTGTCATGAGGTAAGCCATATCGAACGCTGTAAGTTAGTTCACTTTTCCTGTGTTCCTTTCCTATTCCCACTCTATTCTCGAGGTATTGAATGTGACCAGCCAGTTTTTTTCCCCTCAAAGACTTGATCTGAAGATCGTATCGAAGCGTGAAACTGACAGTCATCATACAATGGTGATTCCCATGTTCGCACTGCCTATACATAAGCAGTAAGTATCAGGTCATTCCATAAGTTCTGTCCGAATTTTGAATAAAGAAAACAAGTGACCAAATGTTACATTTAATTACAGATTCAATCAACAATGTATTTTCACTGATTCTCTATGACTTCCTTCCATCTATTAACAAGCTTACTAATTCCATTACTGTAAAATTCTTTTGGCTTTGATTCGAAGAACTCACAAATGTCAGTTTTAACCTCTTCCTGTGTTACAAAAGCTGTTTCTTCCAAATGATTCTGTAAGCTACGAAACAAATGGTAGTCTGAAGGAGAAAGGTCGGGAGAATAAGGTCGTTGAGGAATTTTCTCCCAACCAAGTTCTTCGATCTTTTGTGGCGTGATTCTTGTTGTGTGTGGTCGCGAATTGTCCTGATGAAACATCACCCGTTTTCGATTCACTAGAGCAGGTCTTTTTATCGTCAAAGTTTGGTTCAAACGCTCTAATTGCTGACAGTATATTTGAGCATTAATTGTTGCATTAGGTGGTAAGAATTCAAAGTGGATTATTCCTTGGCAATCCCACCAGATTGAAAGAAGAACCTTTTGCCCATGAAGTTCCCTTCTCGGCTGTGGCTGGGGTCCTTCCCTTTTACCAAGCCACTGTCTACGACGCTTAACATTTCGATAAAAGATCCATTTTTCGTCGCCAGTCACAAGTCTATCGAAAAAAGATAAAACAAGTTGGCGAGAATGGAGAGAAGAGCAGATGTCAACTCGAGATTTGAGGTTGTTTTCAGACAATTCATGAGGCACCCATTTCTAAGTTTAGGAACTTTTCCAAGTTGTTGAAGATGATGATGAACAGTTGTATGGTTTGAACTGAGAACCACTACCAATTCCTCAACTGATAAAGCAGGATTTTCTTCAAGGGCTGCTTCAAGAAGCTTTTCATCAAACTCAACTGGACGTCCGGTTCGATCTTCATCTTCAAGGGTGAAATCTCCACCACTGAATTTTGCAAACAATCTTCTGCAAGTTCTTTCATTCACATATTCCTCTCCATAAACTGAGTGACTGTTTCTAGCCGCTTCGGCTGCTGAGTTTCCGTTCTTGAACTCATAAAGCATTATGTGCCTCAAATGATTCTTGAGTACTTCCATGTTAGCAGGGTTTTAATCAAACAAAATCTAATTTTATTGTTCTCTGAAATAAAATTTGATCAGTTTAAATGCATCTAAACATAAAAATAATGTTCAGCTCCATTAGACATTATAAAATACTCTTTAAATTTCGTTCATTTTAACAAAAAGTTAAAATTCGGAGAGAACTTATGGGATGACCTAATAGAACTATATCTTTGTTGGCTCAAGTCTCTTCTTCCTCTGGAGATACGAAGATTTATATTATATAGCAATTCAACACGATATTTTTTTGTCTATTGATACATTGTTCGGTTTTTGTAAAGCTTTTCTTGATATTTCATTGTCACATTTTCTGTCATCTGTTAAAATACTACCCAGATTGTTAAACGTTTTCATTGGTTTGATACTGAAGTCTCGTATTCGCCTTTCTGGCTGACTTAACGACTTTCATTCTGTTTCTGTACAATATATAGTTAGCCCGTTCTTCCCGACTTCTTATACAACCTTAACTATTCGTCCCTGTACTTTTATTTTTGTGTCTGCCATTAATAGTGTTATCTGCGTATCTTTTTTGTTGTTGTTAAGATTATGCCATCCAATAATTTGTGATAAGAACCTTTAATCAATTAACATTCTCACAAGGTACGAAAAATATTGATAAATAGATATTTAAATAAGGCGAAAGCTACATATCTTCCGAAAAACTACAGCGGCTTGAAATAAAGTAATTTTGAGATAGATAGATAGATAGATAGATAGATAGATAGATAGATAGATGAAGAGACTATGATAGATAGATAGATGAAGAGACTATGATAGATAGATAGATAGATAGATAGATAGATAGATAGATAGATAGATGAAGAGACTATGATGGATAGATAGATAGATGAAGAGACTATGATAGATAGATAGATAGATAGATGAAGAGACTATGATAGATAGATAGATAGATAGATAGATAGATAGATGAAGAGACTATGATAGATAGATAGATAGATAGATGAAGAGACTATGATAGATAGATAGATAGATAGATAGATGAAGAGACTATGATATATAGATAGATAGATAGATGAAGAGACTATGATAGATAGATAGATAGATAGATAGATAGATGAAGAGACTATGATAGATAGATAGATAGATGAAGAAACTATGATAGATAGATAGATAGATAGATGAAGAGACTATGATAGATAGATAGATGAAGAGACTATGATAGATAGATAGATAGATAGATAGATAGATAGATGAAGAGACTATGACAGATAGATAGATAGATGAAGAGACTATGATAGATAGATAGATAGATAGATGAAGAGACTATGATAGATAGATAGATAGATAGATGAAGAGACTATGACAGATAGATAGATAGATGAAGAGACTATGATAGATAGATAGATAGATGAAGAGACTATGATAGAGAGAAAGATAGATAGATAGATGATGAGACTATGATAGATAGATAGATAATAAAGATATTTTGATAGAGGGATAATGAAGAGACTGCGATAGATAGATAGATAGATAGATAGATATGATAGATAGATAGAGAGATAATGTAGAGACTATGATAGATAGATAGATAGATGAAGAGACTATGATAGATAGATAGATAGATAGATAGATAGATATATGAAGAAACTATGATAGATAAATAGATGAAGAGACTATGAGAGATAGATAGATATATAGATAAATAGATGAAGTGACTATGATAGATAGATAGATAATAAAGATATTTTGATAGATAGATAGATGAAGAGACTATGAAAGATAGATAGATAGATAGATAGATAGATAGATAGATAGATAGATAGATAGATAGATAGATAGATAGATAGATATGGTAATGGTTATAGAAATATTAATCGTTTGCTTATAAGGAAATATCTGGTATTCATTGACAGAGCAGCCAGTATTGGTTGAAATTTGTATAATCTTTCCATTAAAAAATTCAGGAACATAGTTTTCTGAGTTCCAGTAGCTGTTATTTTTTTCTCCAAGTTACATCTGTTATCCATTTTAGCTGTTGCTGCTGTTGAAAGTCTTCAAGTGATGTGTTATCTGGTACAGTTCTTTATTTGTATTTTATAGATCCAGGCAACAATTTTCGAAAAAAGATGGTCTTCGCCAAGTTTTACAGGTTTCACTCGCTTAAAGCTATTTTTAAAAATTTATTTTAGAAACCATTTTATACAGCTGGCAGTTTTGTGCCATGCATTATATACACATGAAAGCCTCGATCCGAGAAGGATATTTAAGAACATGACGAGATTTCTCGTTAAAAATTCTGGATTTGTGGCATTTTACAGTGTTGAGTGAAACTACTCCTAGTATAGCCTATTCTATGTTCAATTTCCTTATCCCCTATGCTAAATTTATTATAACTGATCTATACACGAAGGAATTTGAAGTGTTTAGTATTTATTAACTCTACTTACTGAATCTTTATGATGGATTTAGGGCAGGTGTCATCAGCGCTTTCATTCCAGTCCTAGCTCATTGTCTCTGTATTGGGAAGGTTTATCTTGGGTAATATTTATTAGAATACTTGGGAGTGGGTGATGTTTTCTTCAAATTATACCTATGCCAACTATGAATACCTATGTCGTCGGTATAGCACCCGGCTTCATCATCAGTACATTGGCCTCAGGGGAAAATGCAGGATGCTTGTATTCTGTTAGTAGATTAGTTAGGGATGTTGTATGTGAGACTTAAATGTTCAGTGTCTATCGCTTCACATCTTTGTTTGAAACTGCACAGGGCATAGTATAGATAGATAGATAGATAGATAGATGAAGTGACTATGATAGATAGATAGTGTTGTGGTGGGATCCACCTAATCTGCATAGGTGACTACCAACTATATAAATAGTGGTTAGTACCGGGAGACGAGGGGGGTGGAATCACGCGATCCAACTAGAGACTCTGATCGACTGCGACTAGTCAACACATTCTCAAGGAACGGTCTTCCCAGAAATATACAGAAATACTATATGTACTTATTGTGTACACTTTCTTGTTATAATACATTCCTGTTCTAAGTACATTTTGTGTTGCATTATTATTCCATGCAATAGGCGAGATTCAACATTGAGTCAAGACTCAACAGATAGATAGATAGATAGATAGATAGATGAAGTGACTATGATAGATAATAGATAGATAGATAGATAGATGAAGTGACTATGATAGATAGATAGATAGATAGATAGATAATGAAGAGACTGCAATAGATGGATAGATAGACTATGATAGATAGATAGATAGATAGATAGATAGATAGATAGATAGATGAAGTGACTATGATAGATAGATAATAAAGATATTTTGATAGATAGATAATGAAGAGACTGCGATAGCTAGCTAGCTAGATAGATAAATGAAGAGACTATGATAGATAGATAGATAGATAGATAATGTAGAGACTATGATAGATAGAGAGATAATGTAGAGACTATGATAGATAGATAGATAGATAATGTAGAGACTATGATAGATTGATAGATAGATAGATGAAGAGACTATGATATATAGATAGATATATAGATAGATTGCTAGATGAAGAGACTATGATCGATAGATAGATAGATAGATAGATAGATAGATAGATAGATGGACGAAGAGACTATGATAGATAGATAGATGAAGAGACTATGATTGATAGATAGATAGATAGATAGATGAAGAGACTTTGATAGATAGATAGATAGATGAAGAGACTATGATAGATAGATAGATAGATAGATAGATAGATAGATAGATGAAGAGACTATGATAGATAGATAGATAGATAGATAGATAGATAGATAGATAGATAGATAGATAGATAGATATTATACATTGGTCAGCTGATGGCACATAATATCCAAAATGTAGAAATCGTATAGGCATTAATTTGTTTTAGTTCTTGAAAAAGGTCACCTGCAAACGGAAAATTCGATTTTACCAAACACGCAATAAGGTTAAAGAATCGAACTATTTCAGTAGTTTTATATTTTCAATTTGCTAATAATATCATTGGATAGTATTTACGTATGTTAACGCATCTAACAGTTTATAGCTAAAGCATAACATACAACCTTACAAATAAGCAAAAATTGCAAACTTGCACATACAATTAAAGACGTACATCTACAAGTAAGACCAGCTATATAAAGAAAAAAAAGTGGAATATTTAGCCTAATTATAGCATAATTTACAATTATTGTCTTTTCTTAGACAAAATAAATATGAGCCGAACATTCTCCTTTTTACAAACGTCATAAAAATCTTGAAAGCACTTTATTGCCCGTTTTACACACTGATTTGTTATTGATGGTTCTTGATTCCAAATATTTTTTCCTGACTTTAATGCGTTTTTGTGAGCTTGCAAGCCGCTACATAGCTTCTGATAATCATCTAAAATGTAGATTTTGTCAGTAAAACAATGGTCCACTCATCTGTAATAGACGAATCTACAAATTTTGTGTCGCGAATCACTTTATTCTGGTAGAAGAATAAATGCCAAAAGACATATTAGAGTATTACTCTAGAATTTAATCTTGCATGATTTAAGTCAAGTATTCTTTTAAACTTCACTTTAGGAAATCTTCCAGGTTCTTCAAGAAAGCAGAAATCTCGAGTTAAAGGAAATAGAAATTTCATATCATCACGCCATCCTGTTTTTTCAATAATCTCCTCTATATCATTCTTGAAATTCTTCTTGAGCAAGTTCACGGATAAAAAAGATAGATATTGGCCGATGTGTTGTTTCATCCAAGTTCGCCATCCAGTACTACGTGAAGCACTTTGTCAAGAACATGATGTTGACAACGAAAGAATTAGAATCCTTTCAGTTTTTGATCAAATAGTCTTCGTAACTGAATGACAATCCCATTCCTGCTTCCAGTGTTCATATTTATGCTCTTTCATAAATTGTATTAATCCAGAACATCTGTTATTCCTTTGGCAACACTATCCACTTTTCCATTTGGTAGATGTAATGCTTCTAACTTCTTTTCTTTCATTCTTCAAAACAAGCACTTGATATTCTTGTTCATCAATTCGTTTGCCATCAAAATGCAATGACCAATTTTCTTAGTGTAGCGTTTTTTATGCATTTTTTCTTTAGGTTTCACAGATTCTTTAATAGTGGATCTATAAATACCAGATTGAGGAGGTGCCTCAACGTCAATCCCTCCTTGAGATAACTACGGTTAATAAGTTTGAAGGTGTTACTAATTTGGTTGCCATTTTGGTTTCGCTATACGTCTTCCTTTTTCTTGTGGATTGTTCTTCAGAATTTTCGGACTCTTCATCTTCACTGTTAGATTGGGTCTCTGATTCAGACTCTGATTCAGAAGAGTTGTTGTTGCTGTTGCTACTGTTGCTAAATAAAATACAACCGGCAATATTTAAACGATACACTTAGGGAAGGGATTAAACTTAGGAATATTAAGATTACCTCCTCGGTTATCCATTGAAGCTGCTATCCACCAAAGAAAAAAAAAAGCTGGTCCCCACAGCGGGCCATTTAAAAAATAGTTCGCGCAGCTGATTGGTTGTACAAACAGCCAATCGGATGTGCGGAATACGTGGTCTTTCTTCGTAGAATTCTTTAAAAAGGCCAGAGTAACTGTTAGCGTTTTAAAAGTGAGGGGGAATCAGGGTTAGATCTCTCCTGATTGGGTCGATTTAGTGATGTGGAGTATGATGTTGAAAGACCCGAAACTCCCTGATGAACCAAGTCAAAACATCACTGACGACCCCCTCGGGCGCCTACTTAAAAGCGTATTTTTGAATTGAAGTTCGCTCCAAGGTCACTTTTCTTTTATATGGATGGATTTTCAGTTGTATATCCAGCATTTGCTTTTGCTTTCGATATAAACGTCTGTCATCAATACACAGGCATTCAAAATTTCCTTTGTTGGCGTCAAAAATATTAAATGAATCATATTATCTTCGTTTCACACATTCATCGTAGGTGTTCCAGTTTTGTTTTACTCGATAAAATTTGGGAAATTTAATTTCTTTTGCCATAAACTTGTTACTGGCAATTCCCATTATACATTCTTTCCTTCCTTTGCCGAATGTTCCAAGGAACAGACAGTGACCTACAATTTGGATTTTGAGGGGTATCCTGCTTTTGTTTTCCAATGATTGTTCTTCTGGTGGAACAATTCCTCTTTTCTTATGTGATACTTGAAATCTTTAAATGAGATTCTTCATCCAGATCGTCTTGTTTCTTTCAGTGGTAGAAGCACGTTTTTATGAGACATTGTGGTTAAAAATGAATACTTGGAGATCTTTCAGCAAACCAATCAGCGTTGCTCAATCAGAAAGCTTATATACTCTGAAATAAAATAAAAAAATATTTGATCACAAAAACAACACACTTTACTCATTCGTCTTATGTAAATGACAACAAAGCCAGATCTCACACTTATATAGCCCCACAAAATGCACGTCATTGATTTCCAGAAAGTTCTAGAAGGCGACAAAAGTCATACTACTAGTATAATTAGTTACTCACTGCCCCACGCAGCAAGATATGGCACAAGGTCGAGTTTTAAAGTGGCGTATCCGAGCCCGTAGGCCCGGGCAAAAATTCCCTATTGACCACGTAAAAACGGAGTCAGTTTCCCGAGACGAGACTCTGCCCTTCGGCAGAGCCTCGTCTGGGCAATACCCTCTGATATTTGCCAGGTAAGTCATACTAGTAGTATACTTATATGCGATTTTAGAAATTTCGTGTTGGGGATGACGTAAACACTTAATTATTTTTGTACAAAATTCATCGAATTATGATACAGGAAATAAATTATTTTACAAAAATTTAAAAAGTCATAACCCTAAATGGGGATGAATTCTCTCGTCGATAACTACGGATGAGTGTTCAGTAATATATATATATATATATATATATATATATATATATATATATATATATATATATATATATACATACCGGGTGTAACAGCAAAATTATCCAAATCATGTATCAGCAAAATTGTTCAGTTGTTAGATTAAGCTTTGAACCGTTGAATCTTATGAATGATTAAAGATATCTTACTGGAATTTCATTTTCAAGTCTTTTTTTTGTACTGATCCTTGGACTGTCATAGGTTAAACTTCTCTCTCACGTGCCAAATGTCTTAATGATTGAGTTGGATCTTTTCTAATTGATCTGTTTGGCTCTGAGTTGAAATGATGAACCTTCTTCCTGTTGTGACTTCCTGATCAAGTTTTCCTCTCTAATGTTCCCTCTTTTTAAACAAAGTCATCGTTCTCTTGATTGTTCGTGAATGGACTTTGCAGATGGAAGTCAGAGTATGAATATTGGTACTATTACTAATGGGCATGAATTATTTTTCCTCTCGCCATTGCTCAGTTGAGAAGACAGTGGGGCTGGCACAAAACTTTTTTTTAACTAGTTCTCATTCTAGCTGAATAAATCAAAGGATTTTTCAGTGATTCCTATGACAAATGGTGTCAAGATGGCTAAACGCCTTATCTGAAAACCTGGAAAAAAGAAACTCAATTAGTTTAGTGGGTTTTTTTTTAGATATTAAATATTTTGTATGATGGACAATTTTGCTGTTACACGATTTGGACAATTTTGCTTTTACACCCGGTATATTATGAGTTATCATATGGCTCTTGAGGCCTTTCGAACTCTTGCAGATTTCATTCCATTTGGGACATGGGCGACCACCATGTGATGGAACGATGCATCTTTTTTCATGACTGACAAGTTGTTATAGAGGAAGACACCTAGTCTATAGGTAATAGACTCTCCCACCTATTATAAGTAGGAATCAGTAGGTAGTCGAGAGGAGAAGTGATTAGCGACCACAACTCGATTACTCTGCGTAACACTTTATTACAAGTTCCTAACGTTTCTGTACGCTTACCCCATTTAGGACGCATTTAGTCCGACTACAAGTTCTATTGTGGAAATAACTCCACAACAACTTTTGGCGACGAGGAATTCGAACTCATACGGGGGAGAAAAAAATCGTTGGCCAAAACAACTTTTTGGCGACGAAAATTCGAACTCATACAGTTTGAAAGAAAAAAATCGTTAGTCAAGACAACTTTTGGCGACAACGATTCGTACTCATACAGAGGAGAGAAAAAAATTCGTTCGCCAATACAACTTTTGGAAGCGAAGATTTGTACGCATAAGGAGGAATAAAAAATTCGTCCGCCACAGTGGTTTTGACGACGAAATTCGCACTCATAGGGAGGAAGAAAAATTTTGTTCGCCACAAATAACGTGGGCGACAAAGTCTCGGATTTACAGTTTGAAAAAAAAATGGAGGAATTCAAAAGTCTATTCCAAGATTTTTTAAAGTTCCAATTGGAACAACAAACTAAAATGTTAGAACAACAAAACACATTCCAGAAGCAGTTACAGGAGGAAACTTTCAATAGACAGATGCAATTCCAACAAAAAAAATGGACAAATTCTTGAAGGTATATGAAAACATTGACCGGATTTGTACTTGCATCTAAAGATAAAGATTGGTCGGGTTTATATTTGAATCTGCAAGTATTCACCCAGAAGGAGGTTTATTTAAGGGCACTCTTACCTGTCTTTAGGAGATGTAGTCTTAGGGTTCACCAAAATGGAATGATGCCTGGAGGGAATGGTAATAGTAATATCATCCGTTTCCTTATAAGGAAACATACTGAATTCATTGACTGAGCAGAAAGGAAGACTTTTGGTTGAAATTTATAAAATCTTTCTATCAACAGGTTTTTTTTCGTTCTTCCGGCTTCCTTGATCAGGTGTTCGTATACTTTTATTTCTGTGTCCGTCATCGATACAGTGTCATCTGCGTATCTTATATTTTGAAGATTGTGCCCACCAATAATATATGATAACAAAAGATTAATCAGTTAACATTTTCACAACTAGGTACTATGAAAACATTCTCACAACTAGGTACTATGAAAACATTAATAAACAGATAATTAGATAAGACGAGAGCTATATATCATCTAACAAACTATAGTGGTTCGAAATAGAGTAATTTTTAGATAGATAGATAGATAGATAGATAGATAGATAGATAGATAGATATGGTAATGGTAATATTAGGCGTTTTCTTATAAGAAAACATTTGCTATTCTGCTTTTGGTTGGAATTTATAAAATATTTCTCTTAAAACAGTTTTTCAGAAAAATAGGTTTTTCAAGTTCATCAGCTTTTATCACTATTTCCAGTATTGATGGGGAAACGTCACCTTCTTGATTATGCCATTGTTCTTTTTATTCTTCGAGTTACGCGCGATATTCATTTTTGTTGTTGCTGTTGTTGAAAATCCTCAAGTGATGTGCTTTCTGTTATCCGGTAAAGTTCTTTATTTGTTTTTTGTTTTTTTATAGCGCCAGTCGACAATCTTCGAATATTCCCTCGTTGAAAGCCATTTTCAACCATTGATTTTAGAAAGCATTTACTTACAGCTAACAGTTTAGATATTTCTGAACGTTTCTTGCGTTGTTCATGACATTCATATGAAAGTCTCGGGAATGCAAGTTAAGAAAATAATGACATGATGAAGTTGACGTTCCACACAACTTCAAATAAAAGGTCAGGAAGGAAACACCCACCAGTACTGGAAAGACCGATACCATTTACTGGGATTGAGAAACTTATTTTCCGGAAAATTGTTTTAAGAGTAAGCTCTTCATAATTGGGATAAGAATAAGTTTGAAAAAAAATCTTCTGTCAGTTATTCCAAGAAATAGGACTCAAGGTAAACCTTTCTAAAACAGAATCAATGACCTGGAATTGGAATGAAACTTTTCTTAAAGTTCTCAAAGGATTCGGTTTTTCCTGTTTGGTACAGTTGTTTGTGACTCTGTGACACCATTTCACGTGGTTCGAAGAAAGATGGCCCTTGCTAAGTCCTACCGGTTTTATTCGTTCAGAGTCATTTTTAAATATTGATCTTGGATAGCGGTTATAAACAGCTGACAGATTAGATATTTCTGAACGAATCTGACACCATTCATGACATTAATATGAACATCTCTATATGACGAGCCTATTTAACATTTCAGGTTAATGTTTTTGTTTTGTAGCAACTTGCAGTATTGTGCAAAACTACACCTCGCGCTGCCCATTTTGTATTCAGTTTTGTTATCACGTATACTAAATAAGTTATAACAGATCCATACGCCGAGCTATTTGAAGTGTTTAGTATTTGTTAATTCCTCATCATGAATTTTTATGATGGATTCAGAGTAGATGCCGTTACTGCTTTCATTTCAATTCCAGATAATAGTTTCTGTTTTAGGAAGGTTTATCTTGAGTCATATTTCCTGGAATACTTGGTTGAGGATGCTAATTTTTTGTTCAAGATCATTCTTATCCCAAACACGTATACCTATATCATCGTCATAGACACCCCTCATCATCAGTACATTGATCTAGAATGGGGAAACAGGATCACTGTTTTCTATCCGTGGATTCGTTTAGGATATGAATGATTAAATGGTCGGTGCCCATCTCTTCAAATCTGTGCTTGTATGTGCGCAGTCTGTTGTCTAAAAAAATTGAAATAAACTGGAGCTCTCATTTTCTACTTTCCGTGTCCTTGATGAGGCTTGAAATATTTCCCTGGTGAGGTCCGAACCAGACATGTACGATTGTTTGGAACGATATAGTTCCTCTATCACATTCAGTTGAGTCAGAAATTGGAAGTCGGTTTCTTGTATATGCGAAGAAATCCCTGGATTATGTCATATGTGAGGTCGACATAGTAGGCATACAATTTTCTATTGCAGAGTTATGCGATTTCCTTGAATAGTTGACACCTCTTACCAAAACGAATATCAAACTAGGTTGTGAAGAGTTGATTTTCATAAAAAGATGAGAATCTAGTTAATGCAATATTCATTGGTACTATCACCCTAATGGATTCAATTGAGATACTTCTGTATATAATAGATGAAATATATTAAACCCGACAAATATTTTAATATATTTTCTGTTCATACGTTATTTTTATGGATACAGCTTATTTACTCAAATAAGTTGTACCTTTAAAAATAACATCTGTTGTCATTGTTTACGTTAGGTTACATTTCGGATCAGAAATGATATATCAAGAAAGATCGTCGAAAATGTGTGTTTATAAGCAGTAATTTGAACTTTAACCGGAAAGTTCTCTGTGGCTGAATGATTAACAGTATGTAGTTTATTATATACTGTTAACATGGTTATATGATTAACAGACTATATGACGATTTCCATATGGGATATAAATTCGACTCATGTCGGAGAACGTACATTTTCTACGAAGTTTCTCGAACATTCAGGACGGTAAATGTAATTCATACTCTTTAATTAAAACAGAGAATTTACTTAAATATTTTGTATCCCTAAAACAAAGTATAAACAGAAAAAACTTTTGCCTATGTCGAGCCACGTTTTTCTTTCCATGTTGCGTTAATGCGTAATAAACCCTGATTTGTTTCTGATTCAAGATTTCTTTTATGGAATTGAGAAACTTGCTATTGAATTCGTAGAGAATCTATTTTCAAAAGTTCAGCCTGAATGTAATGCATCATTATTCCTTAGTTTTCTTCTTATAGCTTTCTTAACTTCCTCGTCAGTAGCTACGTTATTCTTTATGATTGTAAACAGACATTGCCATGATTGGGTGTATATTGGTATATGTCAAAATTTCAGATATAATATAACTGTAAAAGGACCATGAGAAAAAACAAAAGGAAAACTTATCTTAGCCAACACGTCTCGTCCTCTGAGGGACTTTATCAAGGACATTTGCCTTGATAAAGTCCCTCAGAGGACGAAACGTGTCGGTTAAGCTAAGTTTTCCTTTTGTCTTTTTCCAAATTGGTATGTGTTTTATTTCTGAATGGCATCTTTAGTTTAGTGTGGTCTGGGTTGAAATGTGACTCGAAGTTTTTTTTTTTTTTGTGTGTTTTTTTTTGTTTTTATTTGTGCATTTTTTTTTTTTTAGGCCAGGGCAATTCTTCTGTGTTGATTTCAGTTATATGATTTTATTGTGATTGTTCGCTTTTATCCACACTTCGAACACATTTTCCATGCTGCCTGGTTTCATTAATTTAATTTCCAATTTTTCGAAGATATTGGTTTCTCAAAACACTAAGTTTTTGTTCCCTTTATTCATTGTTTAGTTTCCTCCTTTCCATTTTTTCTTCCTCTTCTGTTTGTTTGTTTCTTATATCAATCTTTTTAATTCAAGATTGTCGTCACACGGGAGTATCTTTTCCAATCTGTGTATTTTTGAAATGGCCTCACGTGCTTCGGCTAATGAAAATGATACTATTATTTGATTCCTCTGTTTTTTTTATTTTTTTGTCAAGATTTAGGAACATAACTTCAGACTCTGTTGCAGAGTTCTAAACTTATCCTTTCATTTTTAGGGCTTGGATACTCTGCCTAGGTGTCTGTAGTGGTTTATGTGAAAAGAAGCCAGCTATTTCGTTAGTTGGTGTTATCTGTTTAGTTACAAGTGGTCGTTGATCAGATTCAAAGTAGTCGTAACATCTGTCGTAAATTGCCTACTCTAAGAGTCTAATATGCTGAAATCAATAATCATTTTGGTCTTGTTATCTGGGCTATGCCATGTGTTTCATAGGTTGGTCGAAGCATGTGTTTAGGACGGGATATCTTTTTGAATAAAATATAATAAATAAAAAACTCACGACGTCCTGTTTGAAAGTTCTGTTTCAAAGGGTGACGTCTTCTTTTACTATCAAAGGAGCAATGGCGTTCTAAATTGGTTGAGGTAGCATAAAATCCCCATTAATGAAATGTTATCTGTTTTTGTTTTTTTTTTATTACACACATTTTAGTTAATTCTGGAAGGGCATTGATCGAGAAATTTCCTAAAACAAATCCAGCGTTATTTCTTGATTGTCTCCTAGGTTATACACGGTGTCTTTAAAGTCTGGACACTCTAGGGAAAAATGCATATTTTCAAGAAATTAAATTTTCAGCAACATTTTATTGAATTGGAATATTAAGAAATAACATCTTCAATATGATTCCCATAATTTGTGATGCAAAGGTTGATTTGCGTGAACTCGATGCAATAAATCTACATTAGCGTCAATTTTAACACATTCACTCTTTATGCGTTCAGTCAAGTGTGTTGCATCTGTGGTTTTCATTGAGTACACCTTCTCCTTTATCATGCCCCAGAAAAAGAAGTCAGTTGTTTCTTCTTTCGATTAAACTATAGGAGGTAAAAAATAGAGTTAATGAGATTTTCTGTGTCCATACTTTAGGGACATCCTGTAGAATAATACTGATATCGTTTGCGGTTATAATTGAGGAAAGATTTATAATTGATTTTAGCATACGCATTTATTTTGTTGTGGCGTGGGGCTTCGAAGTTAGAATAAACAGTTCCTTTACCCACGCCAGGAAGATTAATAGAATTTGATAATGACGAGACAACACACGGGAAATTTTTAGCGAAACATGATAAGGAATTTATTTACGAATTTACACGGTTGAAGCTGTCTCACTAGCTTGTTTCAGGAAAATAAATCATAAGATTTTAAAGTGTTTAGTTTTAACGAATTGTCATGAAGAGGAAATATTCATATAATAGATTAAATTATATGACAAAAGAATATTCAAATATGTTTAAAACAAAGGTAAAAAAAGTTCGTTGCTCACAGAACGGATATACGGTTGCATGCATTCAAAAGAAGACGAGGAGAGATTGTTTGAAATAGCTTTCTTGCATTGTTGATGGAAGATTCTTTGAAATGCCCCGTGCTTGGTTAAAAGCCGATAATATAATTGGCGAGTAATTTGACACTTGAGAAAACTTCAACGCTTGGCGCGGTGAACAGAAACGAAACCTTTCACATGATTTCAAACACTCTTCGCTTCTTAATTTAATTTTTTACCGCATTTTATATCAAAAAGAATTCTGCATAGGCCCGATATTTTCTTTTCTTTCTTCTTGACTCAACGGTTAATTGCTGTGAAACAAGGTTTTCATTAATCCAAAGAAAATTTCACACAATCTTGGGAATTCATTCCGTCTTTTTTCTCAGTCCTCCGAATTTGAAGGGGAGTGGGTAAAGGGAGTTATTATTATTTCGCACTCAGTACAAGTTAAATAAGTGTGTGTGCGTGTGCTTGCCGTACTGCGTGTGTTTGTGGTTGTCTGTTTGTTTGTATATGTGCGTGTGTTTTTGTGTTATGCTTGTTAGTGTGTATGTGTTTCTGTGTGTGTTTGTATATGCGTATGTAGTTGTCTGTTTGTATATGTGCGTGTGTTTTTGTGCTATGCTTGTTAGTGTGTATGTGTTTCTGTGTGTGTTTGTATATGTGTATGTGCTTTTTATATGCGTGTATTTCTATAAGTGCATGCTGTTTCGCGTGTTTGTATCTGTAAATGCGGTTGCGCGTGTTTGTATGTGCGTATGCGTTTGCCAGTGTTTGTATCTGTGTTTGCATTTGCGCGTGTTTGCAACTGTGTATGTGTTTGAGTGTGTGTGTTTACATCTGTGTATATGTTTGAGTGTGTGTTTTAGGGTGTTTGCATCTGTGTATGTGTTTGAGTGTGTGTGTTTACATCTGTATTTGATTGTGTGTGTTTGCAACTGTGTATGTGTTTGAGTGTGTGTTCTAGCATCTGTGTATGTGTTTGAGTATGTTTGTTTGCATCTGTGTATTTTGCTTGTGTGTGTGTTTGAATTTGTGTACATGTTTGAGTTTTATGTTTGCGTCTGTGTATATGTTTGAGTGCGTGTCCTTCCGTCTGTTTATGTGTTTGAGTGTGTGTGTTTGCATCTGTGTGTTTGTATGTGTGTGTTTGCAACTGTGTATGTGTTTGAGTGTTTGTTCTAGCATCTGTGTATGTGTTTGAGTGAGCGTGTTTATGTACGTGTTTGTATGTTTGTATATATGCATAATTTCTGTGTGTGTTTGTATATGTTCGTGCGTGATTGTATGTACATATATACTTTTCTGAAGTAATAGATTTTTATTCATTAATCCGATAAACATTAAATCTTATTTTTAGTGGATACTCATAATTGAATAGACGCCTAAGTAGACGAATAAAAATTCCTTTTCTTAGCAAATTACTTTGTTTACTTTCGGATACGAAACTAGGTAGATATGAAAATGTCGAGGAATTTATGACGAGAAGGATTTCGCTTAAAATAATGTTTCAGATTTTACTCGATCGGTAAGGTTTTTCCGTGACTGTGTTAGTTAAGGCATGTTGGCTCTAACGGCTGCCCAGAAGGAAGCAGGTTCGAACCCTGCATATTTTCCTTTAATGAGATTTCTCGAATATTCAGGCCAATAGACGAAAATAAATAAACATACTGTTTAATAAATAAATGTACCGTCTACTCGCATATTTTGTCGTATGTGAGTATTTGTTTAATGTGTGTGTTTGTATATTTGTATGTGTTTGTGTGTCTTTGTATGAGTGTATGAACGTGTTTAATACGCGTATGTATTTGTGTAATAGTTTGTATGTTATGTGTGGTTGTATGCGTCTTTTGTGTGTCTCGGTGTAAAATACTTTTATGGAAATCGTGTTTTATGGGAAAATTTCAACCATTTTTATTTTTTAATCTATTCCGCGAACATTTTAATTCTTTGGAAACAGTTTCGGATTTTACAAGTTATTCATACTTTCGGGAAATAACTCTGAATGTAATTAAGAAAGGCCATATGCGTTTCAATGACGGCTGATAACGTTTCCTTTATTCAGAATGGCACTCCAAACTACTGTTGCATTTACTATGATCCGTATCGTTTCGAATACGTATGGTTTCCACAAGGGACCGTTCTTTGCGTTCTTGTAATTACAAACATAACTCACATTTATAGTAACATTTCCAAAGATCTAAAGAATTATTCTTGCTTTTATTCTCATAGTTCTCCTTATTCTGTAACTAAGCTTTGCTTAGTGTAACACAAGTATACATTTTTTTAAAAAAGGCGTGGAATGAGGTAAAAAGTTTGTGCTCTACCAACCACGATATGGATCAAACTTAATTAACGCCTACGTTTTCCTTTATCGTAACAAAACAGAAATAGATTTCAAAGAAAAAAATCTAAATAATCATTCTCCCGTAGTATGTCCGAAACCTACCAAGCTGGGGTAAGAACCGATTGCACGGACTTAGCAATGCGAGAAGAGACAAACCTTTGCCGGGGTGGTAGCACCTGTTAGGGCCCCAGCTATGGACAAATAGTTAACCCCTAAACTGGGGTTAAACGAAAGCGTAAAAAAAGGTTTTTATAGTAAAAATACCAGCATTACATTTTTGAAAAAATTATAACCAGCAAAACATTTAAAAAATTGCCATATTACCACTTATAGATTTTTGTAAAAGAAAATTATTACCAGCAATACATTTTTGAAAAAATATTACCAGCAATACATTTCTGAACAAAAAAATTATTACCAGCAATACATTAAAAAATTACCAGTATTACACTTTTGAAAAAAATTATTACCAGTAATACATTTTAAAAAAATATTACCAACATTACATTTTTGAAAAAAATTATTACCAGCAATAAATTTAAAAAATATTACCAGCAATACATTTAAAAAATATTACCAGCAATACATTTTTAGCAAAAAGAATATTACCAGCAATAAAAATCTTGTTGACGTTAAATAACCCATCGAGGTAGAGATGCCGTAAAACAAAACAAAACAAACTAACCAAAAAAACTTCTTGAAATTAATTTTCAGTGTGTATTATGTTATAGTTGCAATCACAATGACGTTGGGGATACATTCTTCACGTTCCTTGTAAGATGTATGGGTAAAACATTGTATCAACGAAATCCGTCGGTCACCGCCTCGTCTCCGGATTTGTCTCTGGATTTGCTTTTGAATTGCAGTGTATACGATTAAGGAAAACATGACGGGACAGTTGATACTTATCCCCAAGGAAGATTTTTTTACAAACTGCTTTGAAAAGAGATGAGTTTATATATTTTATGATTCCACTAGGAGTGTTCCTTCAGGACATAAGCAACCATGGCTCTACAGAACCTCATCTCCCTTGTAACATCCTGTAGACAACGTTTGCTCCTCTACCATCGCTCCCACCTCGTTCCGTCATCCAAGTTCGTTAGATAGACGGCCCGCTACCTTACCTTTTTCCTTCAGTATGGCTTGTGAGTGTCAGATTCTCCAAACCCTTATACTACATGGAAGAAATTTCAACAACTACTTTCTGATTTTTCATTTTCCTTAAGAGTTCGTTTTTTACGCGTTCCAACCATGGTATTCTCAGCATCCTACTGTAGAACCACACTTCGATTGCCTCCAATTTTCTCCCTGTCTGTGAAAATATCGTACAGTATTCACTTCCATAAGGAGGATTTATTTTGCATATCAGTCCAGCATTTTTCTTTGTTTCTAAGGAAGTTTTCTTCTTCCTTAAAACATTATTTAGTTTGTGGAATGCATTTTTGATCTTCCAAGGCGAGTTCGGTGTCATACTTTCCATTCTCTGCTAAAAAAAAACAAGGAAACTTTCCAGATATTTAAACTTCTGTATTTCTTTGATGTTGACATCTTCAAGTCGTAGTTTTCATCGTGGGCCATTCCTGTCGCCGATAACTATATATTCTCTCTTCTTACTGAGAGTCGCATTTATTTATCCAAATATATCAAATGAGTATTGAAATCCTTGCTTCTGAGGAGATTTTCTTTTAATTTCTTGAAAAGGAAAGGAAGTCACCATTATAAAGTCATTTATCGGAACTCAAGCACTGTCATGGACGATATTTACTGTGTAGTTAAATACTGTTCAAAGACAAAAAAAATATGATAATTTTTCAAGATGGAAAATTTGCTTGCCTCACAAATCAGTACGCGTAATATGTTTACAATATTTCAAACAATGTGTATGAACGGAGAAGTGATGGCAGAAAATTTATATATATATTATTTTTTTTTTAAGCGTATCACCCCAAGCAAGGCTGGAGGCCACTATCACGCATGGGGTTACAGAAGGGATGGAGGAAGAGCAGACAGGAGTGGCAAAGGAGAGGATGTGGAGAAAGAGAAAGACGGAGGGTCGATCAAGGCAAGGGGGTTACAGAAGATTTGGAACGAGAGCAGATAGGAATGAAAGATGAAAGGATGTGGAGAAACATTAAAGATGTACAGACATCCAGCTTTAAATTGAAATTTTGACGACTGGTTTAATTTAGCTGATATGATTCAACTTATAGATTTTGTTTTTATTTTTATGGCTGTTATTTTTAATTATCACACATTATATCAGCGGTAGTTGTGTTAGGACAGAATAAATGTTTTCTAATCTGGAACGTATATTTGACGTTTCTATATATATCAACGACAAAACCGTTATTAGTCTGTAGAAGTTATATATCGGAATGAAACGCGTCATTTTTTTCCGTTTTATCCCAAATTTATGTGATATCGATTTTTTCATATCATAATATTCAGGCATACAAACACACACACACACACACACACACACACACACACATATATATATATATATATATATATATATATATATATAGGCACACACATAGACACGCACACATATATATAAACACAGATACGCACACACACACCTTTATATATAACTTATAATTTAAAACTATATATATATATATATATATATATATATATATATATATATATATATAGAGAGAGAGAGAGAGAGAGAGAGAGAGAGATGTGTGTGTGTGTATGTATGTATGTATGCGCGGGAACTCCCACCTCCAGTGAAAATTGATCTAAGGATACGGAAGAACCTCGCGTTACGATTTTTATAACCACCGGTGCGAAAATTCCAGGAAGGGTCGAACTAACTTGAGTGAGAATTTTTTAAAAACCAGTTCACCCCAAGCACGGCGATAATGCCGCTAAGACGAAAGAAAAGACTTTAGAAAGAACCGAAAAAAACAAACCCTAAACAGGGACCACGAGATTAATCTCTACTCCTGTCCAAACGACCGGAAAAGTGTGTTGTGAATCGGGTGATATGTGTGGTTGGTGTAATGGATAGCGGCTCAGATGTAATCTTCTCCAAATTTATTCTTGCCTGCCACGTATGATTACTAGTAATTTCTTGTCCCTGGCATGTCATAATGGGGGTGGAGCAGAGAAGAGAATGGATAAATATACACTTAGACAACTCATACACATATAATTGCCCCTCAAGGCAAAAACTATGAATATGTTGGTCTTATTGTCAACTTGATAGGATCCGAGAGATATAAAGTCTTATCGGGATGTGCAGTCGATTTCAAATTCCGGCTTCGTCCATTACGTTCCCTTTCGCACTAATGCCTCTGGCGAAAGAAAGAATTCTTTCTTTCTCTTCTTCCTCTTCTGAGTGGGAGCCAATCTAGGAGACGGATAACTCTAAATTTTAAAAAATATTTGGAGAAAGGAATAGGAAACAACTCCTTTATTTTTTCTCAAGAAGCCATGCCAGTTTACTGATAATAAAAAATGTGTGAAGAGTTACAATCAGAAAACTGAAGGTACTTATATATATATATATATATATATATATATATATATATATATATATATATATATATATATATATATATATGCGTGTGTGTGTGTGTGTGTGTGTGTGTGTGTTTTGTGGTTTCCTCCCTATAAAGAGTCCATGTTGGACTCTTCCGCCTACTATAAGATTAGTAGGAGAGAATCCTTGGAAGAACAGTCGCACAGATTGTTCATTGCTGTCAAACTCTCCGACTCGGCGGAGAGGAACCCGGACGAAGCTTTGCTACAGGGCAAAGTTTCGTCCGGGGAGGTAGACAGGCCCTGAACCCGTTTTTACGGGTTCAAAGGGTATATTTTTGGCCGAGCCTACGGGCTCGGAGTACTCACAATAAGCCGGCCTTGTGCCACATACACCCTCGTGGGAGGCTGTTAAATATTAACAGTCGCATAGATTGTTCATCTGTCGAACTCACTGCCTCGAGCAGAGAGGAACCCGGTCGAGGCTTTGCCGAAGGGCAAAGTTTCGTCCGGAGAGGTAGACAGATCCCGAACCCGCTAATGCGGATTCGAAGGGAATATTTTTGGCCGAGCCTACGTCTTGGAGAAACCCACGTTAAACTCGGCCTTGGGCTACATACATTCCTCGTGGGGGACTGTTAAATATAGATTGTCGAATAGATTGTTCAGCTATCGAACTCTCCGCCTTGAGCAGAGAGGAACCCGGACGAGGCTTTGCCGCAGGGCAAAGTTTCGTCTGGGTCGGTAGACAGGCACTGAACCCTTTTATGCTGGTTCTAAGGGAATATTTTTGGTTGAGCCTACGGGCTCGGAGAACCCACGGTAAACTCGGCCTTGTGCCACATACATCCGTCGTGGAGGGCTGATAAATATAACAGTCGACCAGATTGAACGCTGGGTCAACCGGTTCACACTCACACTCACACTCACTAGTTGTGTAATACTCTTCTGTTGTACTTACTGTTTAATATATGATATATCTGTAACACTTGTTTTGTTATTTCTTTAACCATTTACTTGGTCACAACATCTTGTTTCTTTTTTCACTGTCAGTATTGTAATTAACACTGGATACCCTTTTCTCGTAGAGTTTGATTAAAATTCCTTTCTCCACCACTGTTGTAGACACTGGCAAACATTTTTTTTATGATTTAACGTGAAGTCCATTTGTTCGATTCCTTCGTCGCCAAGATGTTGTTAACAAGTAAATAGTTAAAGAAATAACCCAACAAGTGTTGCAGATATATCATATTTTAACAGTAAGTATAACAGAAGAGTATTAAACGACTAGTGAGTGTGAGTCAGTTGACCAGCGTTAAATCTATTCCACTGTTCCCCAAGGCCTTCTCTCCTACTAATCTTATAGTAGGCGGAAGAGTCCAACGTAGACTCTTTAGAGAGAGGACACCACAACAATATATATATATATATATATATATATATATATATATATATATATATATATGATAGCCTGAAGATTGCGTTCTATTATAAAAAAGAAGGTTGCCACTCGTCTTCAGTTACAGTTTTTATTTACACACGCTCTATTCCTAATATTGAGCACATTCGCCATAAATATAGCATATCTTAAAACTATATATATTTTTGTGTTTGTTTGTGCGTGCGCTGTGCATTTCGACGTGGTTTAATGGTTAACAATCTTGTCTCGCTAGATAAACTACGACTAAGTAGTGAGTACGATCCTCACCAGGTGTCCATACTAGTAAATCACTATATATATATATATATATATATATATATATATATATATATATATATATATATATATATAAAATTGTGTATTTGGACAGCAATTCCTCTTTTATACAAGTTTTTTTTTAAAGAGGACTGACAAGGCACTGCGATTAAGCTTTTTATTTATTTTTCCTTGTGTTTGTAGAGATAATCTCTTTTCAGAATACGAAGTATGTAAAAACTGGCCAAAGTTTCTCTATATCTGAGTGCGTTCGGCTATCCTTTTAGCCATTATCAAGGGCGATTTTTATGTTTTATTTTTAACTAAATGTGAGGATTTTTTATGTGTATGTCTTAAGTTATAGGAATATTTTATCTTCCAAACACGGTCAGTACACTCTGTGACCGTGTTCATAGTTACTGTTATTGAGTGTTATTTTTTTGTTATTTTTATTATTGGTATTCCATTATTTTTAATCTTTTAATTATCCAAACTTGTATATATATATATATATATATATATATATATATATATATATATATATACACACACAAAAGTATATATAAATATATATATATATTTATATATATATGTGTGTGTATGTGTGTATTTTATTTATCTCATGTGTGTATATATATATATATATATATATATATATATATATATATATATATATATATATATATATGTATATATATACTGAATTATACGTTTCATTCATCTCAAAGCTTCTTCCCTCTTTATCTAGCAATGGATCCATCTAATGGGTCAAAAAGTTACAACACTAATGCCATTGGAAAAGGCATGAATATATCTCTTCACCCGCCCCCAACTTCTGATTAAATAGCAGTTTAGACTTGACTCTCCGGCCTGAGAAAAATTCTAAATTCAAAATGATAGTGCATTCAACGGGGAATCACTACATTATCCCTGCCGAGAACTATTCGCAGTTAACAGATATTAAAGACGAAAGGCGTGGAAATCAATGAAGTAACTACGTCCTGTAATTATATAACATTAGAAAAAGGCCTTCCCCAGTTAAAGGATTTGCGGCAAGCAATAAATTATTGTAATATCTATCTATCTATCTATCTATCTATCTATCTATCTATCTATCTATCTATCTATCTCTCCTACGTTCATATCTATCTATCTATCTATATATATATATATATATATATATATATATATATATATATATATATATATAAATATAGGTAACTATACTCGTGTCGAAAAACCTTCGAATTCCTGATTTAACAATAGCCAAATCAATCACGAAGGGAAAAAGGTTTTAAAAAAGAAAGAGCCAGGAACATGAAAGTTTGTCGAAAATAATCGCACAGATACAGGTTCAAGGCACAAAGAAAAAACCCCGATACGAGTAAACAACTAACTAAAGAGATCGATACAAACGTAGAGCAAACCTAGTCAAACCTAATGAGCCAGACAAACCCACCAAGGTTTCACATAGGCAGATCGTTATATATTCTCAGGCCTTAGAATATAAAATCTTTCGCAACATGAATCAACGCCACGAATATGAAACACCTTGAAGATGAAATTGTAGTGCACCTTTCTTACCTTATCGTGTCTGAATTCTTTAGACGACACATTGTCGTTCTGACTCGTTTTTATTTTATCTTTCTGCTTATTTACACTTAGTAGTAATCGTAATAGTCTTAAGATGTGTGAATTTCTGAGTTGCTGTAAAGTCGTTTCACCCGTTTTTTCTTTCTATCTTTACTGTTGCCTTTTCTCTCAACACAAATGTTCTTATTCTTGATTTCGTATTACCGATTAAACTAAGTCAACTAACAAAATCAGACGATCGATACTTATTTCTCGATGTATTGATTTGGTAAGAATAGTAGATTTAGAGGTATTTCACCCCTTGTTGGGTTATTTAAATATCGAATAAAAATCACATAGAACAAAAATAGAATGAATCATCAAAAAGGTAGACATAGTTCAGCATCAGACTCATCAATTTAGACAAAGATAAGGTTTTCGCTAGAGGCAAAAAGATAGACAAAGGCCCAATCTACACTAGTCTCACAAAATTAGATTTTTTCTGGTTTGCCCTAGACACGAAAAGTTTCGTTTTGTATGAAAGTAAAAAAAAAATAGACATAGAACGGGTTTCCACTAGATTCAAAAAGTTAAACAAAAGTCTGGTTTGCACTCGACTCAAAAGGTTAGATAAAGTTCTGGTTTGAACATAGAAAAGGTCTGCACCATATTCAACTAGTTAGACTTGCGTCCGGTCTTCACACGACACAGAAAATTAAACAAAGGTCCGGTTTGCAACAGACTCAAAAAGATAGCCAAAGGTACCATCTACACTAGATTAAAATGCTAGAAGGTGCGCTCAACACTTGATTGAAAAGGTTAGAGAATTTCCGATTTGTACTAGACTAAAAAAATTAGATATCTTTTTGATCATTTTGATCTGACCTAGACTCAAATTTTAGACAGGGGTCAGGTGTGTAATTGAATAAAAAAGATAGACATTTTACTGGTTCGTACTTGACTCAAAGGTTAGACAAAGGTCTGCTTTGCACGAGAGTTCAAATTAAACATAGAACCGGTCTGCACTAGACTCAAAAATTTAGACAAAGTCCGGGTCTGCACTAGCTTAAAAAAAAGTTAGACAAATGTCCGGTCTGCATTACTCTCAAAATGTAGGCAACTTTCTGGTCAGAACTAGCCTAAGAAAGTTATTTAAGTGTCTGGTCTGCACGAGACATAAAACAGTAGAGATACATCTGGTTTACGCTAGAATGAAAAAAAGAGGACATACTTTAGTTCACATCCGTCTTTGTAGGTTCTCTCTCTCTCCCCTCTGCGTGGGATGAAGTCAGCGTATTTTATCCTTTGCTGATACGACATTCTACGATATATTGTTTGTTTACACCTATAATTAATTTTAATTAATCTTTTATTGAGTTTTTCCTGCATTCTAACATTTGTTTTCGTCTTACAGGTTTAAGAATATAGTATTTGTCCATAGTTATAATTATTCCGAGTGATTTCGGCTAGTTCTCTACCCATTATTAAGGATGTTGTTTTTTGGATGGGGAATTTCTGTTTGCGGTTTCTACATTGTAGTTTTGCTGTATGGAGTATGTTCGGCGAGTGTTGTATGCTTTTTGTCGGTCACGTGCCATGCGTGACCAGTTGACCTGGGCATGACGTTTAAAACGCTATCTCCAATTCTAAATAGTGTAAGATTGATAGCGGGCGAATAATATTTAATAGACAATCGTTATTTGTCCTTACAGATTACCCACTATTTGATCCTTGTGCCATGCCAGGCTATATATATATATATATATATATATATATATTGAATTTAGTTTCAATAACACCATGTTTCGACAGATATGGGGTCGCCATGGGTTCTCCTTTGGGTCCAGCTCTAGCCAGCATATTTGTGGGCTTTCACAAAGAAAGAATACGGAAGGATGCACTTTTCCTCAACTATATTGTCGGTATGTTGATGATACTTTTTGTTTATTCAACAACGATGTTGAGGCCGATCAGTTTCTTTCTTTTCTAAATGGTATCCATCCAGCACTAAGGTTCATCGTTGAGAAGCAATCCAATTGTCAATAGTCCTTCTTAGATGTATTAGTACATCGAACACCAACAAGTTTTCTTACCTCTGTTTACAGAAGACCAACTTTTGCGGGATTGTATACGCGTTGGGACTCTTTTTGCCCCACAAAACGTAAGATAGACATTATCAGAACCCTCCTTCATAGGGCATTAAATATCTGTTCAGAGTCTTTCTTGGACGATGAGATCAATTTTGTCAAGGATACCCTATGCGGTTTAGGTTATCCACCTGTTCATTCGGTCATCCGTAACAAAATTAAGGAGTTCAGAAGTGCCAAACTCTGTGTTGTTAAAAAGTGCCCGGTTTATCTCAGGTTGCCTTGGATTGGAACCAAATGTGAAAGTATGGTTAGACAAATTTCATCAAGTGTTCGTCGCTGTTTTTTCTCTGCTGAGGTTCGGATAGTTTTTCAAACCCGGCCCATGATTCGTCTAGTGTGTAAAGACGTTCTCTCTCCTCATCAAATTAATTCTATAATTTATGAATACGGTTGTAGTTGCGGGGCTGACTACATAGGAAGGACGACACAACGCCTGGACATGAGAATTAAACGGCACGTTCCTACCAAAATCACCTTGCCGTTGAATGGACTCGTCCCAAACACCTACGGTTCCGCCATATGCGAGCACCTATTAAAGAACAAATTTTGTGCAGCTAATTTTAGTGTCGACCGCTTCACCGTATTGTTTTGGTCACAGTTTGCAGGGTTTGTATTAAGTTACAACCTGTTTTATTTTTGTCTGAGAGCTGAACCAGTTGCCCAGACGTTTTAGCATTGAAGAGTGAAAGTTAAGTTTTTACTTTTTCAGTTTCAAAACTCTTTTGAATTTTATTTTTTAATTTTTTGTTTTAGCGTATATTTTAAGTTTTGACAGTTTCCGTTTATTTCTTTTCTGTTTGCTACCCTCCCCCGCTTTTTATTTGCATTTTTCTCTTTTGTTGAATTATATATTATCCTTGTTTGCCCCGTTTTATTTTCCAGTTTTATTTATTTTTGAATATTTCCTTATCTTCGTTCGCCGTGGTAGGACTTTAAAATCCTACCATGGCGGATATTAACAACAAAACACCGGTTGACGACCCGGTGTCACCTAGTAAAACGGCCTGGTCACAAAATAGGCCGATGACAAAAGATGCCAATTTTTACAAAGAGCAAAGGAAGTTTTTTGAAGACTCCTTCAAGGGGACGGAATTTCTGACCATTGAGGAGGCGTTCAAGGACATCCGGACAAGGACAATATCTCTGCTGACTTCGGACGTTAAAACGCGGAAGTTGATTGGAGTCAGCAGGGACAGTATGGAAGAAGCCTTAAAGGCTTTAAAATTAAACCCCAAGCTTCTCGCAAGGAGAACTAACGCCTTGTGGGACATCTTGCTGGCTACGGAGCAACAAGCGAAGGAGCTGGCAGGAAGTGTTCTTTTGACGAAAAACCTGCGCCTGCAGACTGAGTATATGGGTACTCGCAGGACCAAGGTGACGGTTCACGGTGTTCCAGCGGACGTATCAGAGGATAGAATGGGGGCCTTCTTTGCCTTATATGGCGAAGTACATGAAGTGAAGGCCCTCACAAGCAAAATTGGTATTGCCACTGGAGACCTTGAGATACAGATCACCGTGAACCAGGAAAATTATAGAAACCTGCCGAATACTCTGATGTGCAGACAGAGGAAGATGCTGGTAGTAGTGGAAGGCAGACGACCCTTTTGTTGGTTTTGCGACACTTTGGGCCACATGGCCAAGGAGTGCCCTGCAAAAAGCAAAAAACCGAGTCCAATAGTACCAACATCTGCAGCAACAACAACAGCGGCAACAAAAGAAGTAGCAGCTAAAACAGTGGAGAAGACCCCAGACGAGGGATCATCAGCAAAGTCGGCGGAGGAACCCTGGAAGGTGGTAGCGAGGGGTAAGAAGTCCCCTAATGTCCAGGCCACTCAGGAGACTCCTCCATCCAAAAAGAGCCAAGAGAAGGAGGTGCAACCTCACAAGAAGGGAGCGGAGAAATCCCCAAAATCTCCAAAGAAGCAGCAGCAGCAGCAAAAACCCCAACAGCCAGAAAGGCAGCAGCAGCGAAAACAGCCCAAAAAGCAGCAGGAGATAGAGATGGAGGTGGAAGAAATTCCTCCCCCTCGGCAGACATCCCTCAAAAGAGCAAGGGAAGAAAGTGACGACGAACAGTCGCAGGGCCACTCTGACCGGGGTAGGGCAGAGAGGAATAGAACCAGGGCAATCTCCGTCCCCGCCTCTTTTGAAGATATAAAGCAACCCCAAAGATCCAGACGTCACTCTGCCTCTCCCATCCGCATTATTTCCCCCTCCCCCTTCACTTCTCCCATCAGCCCACTTTCCACCCCCCCTCAGACATCCACTTCTTCCCCCCCTCATCCATCAAGGGAGAAGAAGAAAAAGAAGAAAAAGGCGTTTTCAGGCCCGGAGCAGGTCTGCAAGGTGGATAGGGACGAATATAAGAAGGGCCTTGCTAAGCAGAGGAAGGCCCTGTTAGGGTCCCTATATAAGATGGAGCAAGTTGACGGCAAAAGCGTAGAAGATCCCCGAAACTTCCCCGAGGCCCCAGGAGTTATAACCTGTATAAGGGAAACTGGGGGCCAACTAGAAGTGTGGAACCATCTATACGAAGCTAAGGCAGCTTTCCCTAACATGAGAATTTTGGAACTAGAGAATGTAAATTTAAAAAAATTGCGACAATTTTGCTCTGGGAGGGTCCCGGTTTTGCTCCATCCCTCCTTATATAGGGCTGTAAAATTAATTTATCCCACGGACGTCGGCGGGATTGTCTCGGGCGGGAGGATGACGACGGAATTGGGTACAGGAAGCCTGGGACAATCCGTCGGGGTCCTGTCAGCTGCAGATTTCCGCCCTGTATGTACTTAGGTTATTTGCTGTAATTTTTCTTTTTTGCAGGCCTAGCAAATGTCTATTAAGATAGCCAGTTTGAATGTGAAGGGCTTGAGAGGTCGGAGCAAGGCTGCCCGCCTGCTTCGGGATCTCCTGTCCTTCAGCGTGGATGTTGCCGCGATTGAAGAGACCCACTTTGTTTGCTCGTCCGATGCTTGTGTGCTGGAGGATGACTTTGTCATCTATTCAGCATATGGGAACCGGCTTGCCAGAGGAGTTTCTTTGCTAGTTAGACGGACTCTCGATGCGAAGGTGGACCTTGTGCATACAGATGCCGAGGGCCGGTTAATCGTGGCCGATATTGCCGTGAAAAGTGGTTCGTTTCGGGTCGTTGCGGTTTATGCGCCCAACGACTGGGAGGAGCGGGATTCCTTTTTTCGGCGGTTGGGGCCGTTCCTAGTCGATTCTTCACGCCTAGTTCTAATGGGGGACTGGAATGCCGTCCTGGACCCCAAGTTAGACAGGGGGTGGGGCGCTAGCGGGAGTAGGGGCGATCGTGGCCTGGTCGATCTGATTGGCGATTATGGTCTCGTCGATAGATACCGGGTCGATCATCCCAGCGGGAAAATGTGGACGTGGGCTCTTAGCTGGCCGTCTGACAAGGTAGTTAGCTACATTGACAGAATGTTAGTTCGTAGAGCCGACATAGACTTTTTAGATTGTCCCACGTTCCACTGGGTAGGCTACACGGATCACAAACTCGTTTGTGCCCGTGTGGCGTTAGAACATAGGCCTAGAATGGCTGGTTACTGGAAGTTCAATCTGTCTTTACTGGACAGGCGGGACTTCCAGGAGCAGCTAATTAAATTCGTGCAGCGGGAGCTAGTGGGGGCGGTTATCGGGAATAGGTGGTGGGAGAAACTTAAGGATAGAATTAGGTCTTTCACCACTGATTTCAGCAAACGGCTCGCTCTAGATAAAGCTGACAAGGTGAAGACACTTAAGTCTAATTTTTCCCGGGCGGAGGCTGGGGGGGATCCCCTAGAGATAGCCCTAGCTAGGGAGGCCCTGCAGCGTTCGAATAGCGATCGCTACATGGGTCAGGTAATTAGGCATAAGTTAAGTAAGATGTCTAACGAAGCTGTGAACCTGGGCGCAGATCTGCGTCGGGAAGAAGTCCGTCGAGGTGGTGATCGTTGCATTCGTCAAGTCGAAACCCCGGAGGGGCGTACTCTGCGGTCGACTGACGACATGTGCGAGGCGTTTCGGCGGCATTTCGAGAGCCGCTTTACCAAGGAGCCTGGTCTCCGTGAGGAGGAGTTTCGCAGCTATTTGGCTGACTTTCCTCGGCTTGAGCCGACTGAAGCAGCTAGCTGCGAGGGAGAGATCACGGAGGGCGAAGTCTACGAGGCACTGAAGAAGGTCGGCAGAGGCAAGTCGCCCGGTCTGGATGGTTTGCCTTACGAATTGTACTTGAGGCTGTCGCACATCTTTGTTCCGATTTTGACAGCAGTGTTCAACAACTGGTTTCGGTCGGGGTCCATCCCCAATCGCATTTCCAGGGGTGTGATCACTCTGTTGAAAAAGGGCAAGGGTGTTGGGGGGAAACTAGATGATTATAGGCCCATAACTCTGCTAAACACAGAGTTAAAGATTATGGCCAAGATCCTGCAGGAGCGTTTGCAGTCAGTTGCCGAGTCTCTGTTGGGACCTGAGCAGACTTTTTCTGTGAGGGGCCGAACAATTCAGAGCAACCTGCATTTGATCCGCACGATCCTAGAGGGCGTAAAAGACGACGAAGAAGCCGCGCTGATCAATTTGGATCAGTCCAAGGCATTTGATAGGGTCGACCATCGCTACCTTGCTACTGTCCTGCAGGCCGCCGGATTCGCACCCGACTTCTGCCGCTGGATTAGCCTCCTGTATCGCTCCCCCAGTGCTGTGGTACAGGTGAACGGAAAGTTGTCGGGCGCTTTTGTTCTGTCGAGGTCGGTTCGTCAGGGTTGTCCGCTGTCGCCTCTCCTTTATGCTTTGGCGTTGGAGCCTCTCCTGCGCCGGCTGAAGGACGAGGCGTGCAGTCCGGCCCTACGCGGGATCGCCGTTCCTGGAGGGTCTCGAGCCAGGGTTTCCGCGTACGCCGATGACGTATCCGCTTTCGTGTCGTCCCTTAGCGATATTGAGGCGGTGCAGAAGGCGCTTGATCGGTACGAGAAGGTGACAGGGGCCAAGATAAACCGCGACAAGTCTTCCGGCTTGCGGTTAGGTGCCTGGAAGGGGCGTGATCTTCCAGGCCGCTTCGGTTGGACGGACGGTCCTGTCCGCATTCTTGGGGTGTGGTTTGGACCCGACCTCCAGCTGAAGAAAAATTGGTCTGAAGTACTAGCAAAGGTCGTTTCTGCCGGTAAGACTTGGAATCGACGGAGGTTGTCCGTAAAGGGCAGGGCGGAGGTGTGTGTTACATACATTTTCCCCCTGATTCTTTATCGCTTGTCAGTACTTCCTCTCTGTAAGGCCCAGAGAAAGGCGCTCGAGCAAGCGCTATCCTCCATTTTATGGGGGGGACGCGCGAACAGGGTCGACAGACGAGTCTGCACCAAACGTCCGTGTCATGGGGGGCTGGGAATGCCACACTTGCAGAGTCACATCCGTGCCTCTCGGTTGTCTTTCCTACGCCGCGCATTGACTGGAGGAGATCCGATTCTGGAGGGGATTGTTAGGGACGCCTTCCCTCGCCTTACAATCAATCCCCCCATCTCGAAGTCCGAGCGCCATTGTAGGTCTCGAGATGAATCGCTTTTCCTCAGCGAGTGTCGGTCAGCCTTGAGGGCTATTCCGCGGTCCAGTGACCTTTCACGGCCTAGGAAGGTCTTCTATCGGGGATTAGTGGAGGGTCGCGCGAAGGATCTTCTACGTGATACGCTCGACTGTTCGGAGGAGGAGTATCGCTCCTACTGGTCTTGGGCGCCAGCGGCGGATTATCTCAGTAACACTGAGTTTTCGCTTACCTGGCGATTGGCTCGGAATCGGCTGCCTCTCAACGACAAGGCTTTCATATGGGGCTTGGCGGACTTGCCAGACTGTGAACGGTGTGGCCTTGGATTAGAAGAAACGGCTTCGCACGCCTTCTACCATTGCCCCCGGGTCCGCCCCTTATGGGACCATGTCGGCGAGCTGACGGCTCGTCTCGCTCCCGAAGAACTCGTGTCCATTGATCGTGCATACGCGTGTGACAATGTGTCGCCCCCGTATTCCGGGGTGAAACGGATGGTGTTTCTGATGCTGCTAGCCACGGCCCGAATGGTGATTTGGACGACGCGCAAGGAGGAAGTCTTGCGAGGCAATCAGCTTTCTTATCAGGATCTGATCCGATTCTTTGAGCACCAGCTCAAGATGAAGATTAGAACTGATAGAAAACGATTGCATTCGACAGTCTTTAGCGAAAGGTGGGTAAAAGCGGCGAGCTTGGTTCGTTTGAACGGGGCTAGCCTTGATTTTCTTTTCTAGGTCAACCAAAGTTACATCGGGGTGGTTTCCTGTGGAACCCTCCCCTTGGTTAGGTTAGACAAGCTTAAGTGTACCTAGTTAATGTGAGTAAGTGTTGTTCCCGGCCTGTTTCCCGGCTATCTTTTCAGTTATGATCCAAGTCGAGATTCCCAACCTCCCCAGTTTGTTTTTAACCCCCCAATTTTATCTCGACTGGCTCAGCCTTTTATTTCCCCACGCCCGTGTTATTTTTCTCCTTCCCACTCCCTTAGCGAGAGTGCTTCTTGATTTTGCCTTATCGGCAGAATACAGCGGCCTCTCTATTTTGAGGGTTGGACGGTCCCTACTAACACGAATTATGTTTAGTTTAAATATTTGTTGAATTTTTAGTTTGTTATTGGGTTCATCTCCCTCCCCACTTTCATCTTTTCATTATTAGAATTTTAATGTATTTTATTATCATCCAAATTTTTATGGTGTGGGGCGCGTTTTTTGTAGGTTCCCCTGGTGTGGATGTGGTATTATGGTGGATGAAGGTTTGAATGGCGACGGATGAGTTCTTGTGGTGAATGAGATAATTGTAATGTATGAATGGGTCGCGAATCTGATTAGCTAGGTATAGGATAGTAAGTAATGACCAGCCTTTACCCCTCCCCTTTTTCGGCCTTGTGCCACAATTTGTACTTTTTGTGCAAATAAATCTTGTGTCGACCGCTTCACCGTATTGTTTTGGTCACAGTTTGCAGGGTTTGTATTAAGTTACAACCTGTTTTATTTTTGTCTGAGAGCTGAACCAGTTGCCCAGACGTTTTAGCATTGAAGAGTGAAAGTTAAGTTTTTACTTTTTCAGTTTCAAAACTCTTTTGAATTTTATTTTTTAATTTTTTGTTTTAGCGTATATTTTAAGTTTTGACAGTTTCCGTTTATTTCTTTTCTGTTTGCTACCCTCCCCCGCTTTTTATTTGCATTTTTCTCTTTTGTTGAATTATATATTATCCTTGTTTGCCCCGTTTTATTTTCCAGTTTTATTTATTTTTGAATATTTCCTTATCTTCGTTCGCCGTGGTAGGACTTTAAAATCCTACCATGGCGGATATTAACAACAAAACACCGGTTGACGACCCGGTGTCACCTAGTAAAACGGCCTGGTCACAAAATAGGCCGATGACAAAAGATGCCAATTTTTACAAAGAGCAAAGGAAGTTTTTTGAAGACTCCTTCAAGGGGACGGAATTTCTGACCATTGAGGAGGCGTTCAAGGACATCCGGACAAGGACAATATCTCTGCTGACTTCGGACGTTAAAACGCGGAAGTTGATTGGAGTCAGCAGGGACAGTATGGAAGAAGCCTTAAAGGCTTTAAAATTAAACCCCAAGCTTCTCGCAAGGAGAACTAACGCCTTGTGGGACATCTTGCTGGCTACGGAGCAACAAGCGAAGGAGCTGGCAGGAAGTGTTCTTTTGACGAAAAACCTGCGCCTGCAGACTGAGTATATGGGTACTCGCAGGACCAAGGTGACGGTTCACGGTGTTCCAGCGGACGTATCAGAGGATAGAATGGGGGCCTTCTTTGCCTTATATGGCGAAGTACATGAAGTGAAGGCCCTCACAAGCAAAATTGGTATTGCCACTGGAGACCTTGAGATACAGATCACCGTGAACCAGGAAAATTATAGAAACCTGCCGAATACTCTGATGTGCAGACAGAGGAAGATGCTGGTAGTAGTGGAAGGCAGACGACCCTTTTGTTGGTTTTGCGACACTTTGGGCCACATGGCCAAGGAGTGCCCTGCAAAAAGCAAAAAACCGAGTCCAATAGTACCAACATCTGCAGCAACAACAACAGCGGCAACAAAAGAAGTAGCAGCTAAAACAGTGGAGAAGACCCCAGACGAGGGATCATCAGCAAAGTCGGCGGAGGAACCCTGGAAGGTGGTAGCGAGGGGTAAGAAGTCCCCTAATGTCCAGGCCACTCAGGAGACTCCTCCATCCAAAAAGAGCCAAGAGAAGGAGGTGCAACCTCACAAGAAGGGAGCGGAGAAATCCCCAAAATCTCCAAAGAAGCAGCAGCAGCAGCAAAAACCCCAACAGCCAGAAAGGCAGCAGCAGCGAAAACAGCCCAAAAAGCAGCAGGAGATAGAGATGGAGGTGGAAGAAATTCCTCCCCCTCGGCAGACATCCCTCAAAAGAGCAAGGGAAGAAAGTGACGACGAACAGTCGCAGGGCCACTCTGACCGGGGTAGGGCAGAGAGGAATAGAACCAGGGCAATCTCCGTCCCCGCCTCTTTTGAAGATATAAAGCAACCCCAAAGATCCAGACGTCACTCTGCCTCTCCCATCCGCATTATTTCCCCCTCCCCCTTCACTTCTCCCATCAGCCCACTTTCCACCCCCCCTCAGACATCCACTTCTTCCCCCCCTCATCCATCAAGGGAGAAGAAGAAAAAGAAGAAAAAGGCGTTTTCAGGCCCGGAGCAGGTCTGCAAGGTGGATAGGGACGAATATAAGAAGGGCCTTGCTAAGCAGAGGAAGGCCCTGTTAGGGTCCCTATATAAGATGGAGCAAGTTGACGGCAAAAGCGTAGAAGATCCCCGAAACTTCCCCGAGGCCCCAGGAGTTATAACCTGTATAAGGGAAACTGGGGGCCAACTAGAAGTGTGGAACCATCTATACGAAGCTAAGGCAGCTTTCCCTAACATGAGGATTTTGGAACTGGAAAATGTAAATTTAAAAAAATTGCGACAATTTTGCTCTGGGAGGGTCCCGGTATTGCTCCATCCCTCCTTATATAGGGCTGTAAAATTAATTTATCCCACGGACGTCGGCGGGATTGTCTCGGGCGGGAGGATGACGACGGAATTGGGTACAGGAAGCCTGGGACAATCCGTCGGGGTCCTGTCAGCTGCAGATTTCCGCCCTGTATGTACTTAGGTTATTTGCTGTAATTTTTCTTTTTTGCAGGCCTAGCAAATGTCTATTAAGATAGCCAGTTTGAATGTGAAGGGCTTGAGAGGTCGGAGCAAGGCTGCCCGCCTGCTTCGGGATCTCCTGTCCTTCAGCGTGGATGTTGCCGCGATTGAAGAGACCCACTTTGTTTGCTCGTCCGATGCTTGTGTGCTGGAGGATGACTTTGTCATCTATTCAGCATATGGGGACCGGCTTGCCAGAGGAGTTTCTTTGCTAGTTAGACGGACTCTCGATGCGAAGGTGGACCTTGTGCATACAGATGCCGAGGGCCGGTTAATCGTGGCCGATATTGCCGTGAAAAGTGGTTCGTTTCGGGTCGTTGCGGTTTATGCGCCCAACGACTGGGAGGAGCGGGATTCCTTTTTTCGGCGGTTGGGGCCGTTCCTAGTCGATTCTTCACGCCTAGTTCTAATGGGGGACTGGAATGCCGTCCTGGACCCCAAGATAGACAGGGGGTGGGGCGCTAGCGGGAGTAGGGGCGATCGTTGCCTGGTCGATCTGATTGGCGATTATGGTCTCGTCGATAGATACCGGGTCGATCATCCCAGCGGGAAAATGTGGACGTGGGCTCTTAGCTGGCCGTCTGACAAAGTAGTTAGCTACATTGACAGAATGTTAGTTCGTAGAGCCGACATAGACTTGTTAGATTGTCCCACGTTCCACTGGGTAGGCTACACGGATCACAAACTCGTTTGTGCCCGTGTGGCGTTAGAACATAGGCCTAGAATGGCTGGTTACTGGAAGTTCAATCTGTCTTTACTGGACAGGCGGGACTTCCAGGAGCAGCTAATTAAATTCGTGCAGCGGGAGCTAGTGGGGGCGGTTATCGGGAATAGGTGGTGGGAGAAACTTAAGGATAGAATTAGGTCTTTCACCACTGAGTTCAGCAAACGGCTCGCTCTAGATAAAGCTGACAAGGTGAAGACACTTAAGTCTAATTTTTCCCGGGCGGAGGCTGGGGGGGATCCCCTAGAGATAGCCGTAGCTAGGGAGGCCCTGCAGCGTTCGAATAGCGATCGCTACATGGGTCAGGTAATTAGGCATAAGTTAAGTAAGATGTCTAACGAAGCTGTGAACCTGGGCGCAGATTTGCGTCGGGAAGAAGTCCGTCGAGGTGGTGATCGTTGCATTCGTCAAGTCGAAACCCCGGAGGGGCGTACTCTGCGGTCGACTGACGACATGTGCGAGGCGTTTCGGCGGCATTTCGAGAGCCGCTTTACCAAGGAGCCTGGTCTCCGTGAGGAGGAGTTTCGCAGCTATTTGGCTGACTTTCCTCGGCTTGAGCCGACTGAAGCAGCTAGCTGCGAGGGAGAGATCACGGAGGGCGAAGTCTACGAGGCACTGAAGAAGGTCGGCAGAGGCAAGTCGCCCGGTCTGGATGGTTTGCCTTACGAATTGTACTTGAGGCTGTCGCACATCTTTGTTCCGATTTTGACAGCAGTGTTCAACAACTGGTTTCGGTCGGGGTCCATCCCCAATCGCATTTCCAGGGGTGTGATCACTCTGTTGAAAAAGGGCAAGGGTGTTGGGGGGAAACTAGATGATTATAGGCCCATAACTCTGCTAAACACAGAGTTAAAGATTATGGCCAAGATCCTGCAGGAGCGTTTGCAGTCAGTTGCCGAGTCTCTGTTGGGACCTGAGCAGACTTTTTCTGTGAGGGGCCGAACAATTCAGAGCAACCTGCATTTGATCCGCACGATCCTAGAGGGCGTAAAAGACGACGAAGAAGCCGCGCTGATCAATTTGGATCAGTCCAAGGCATTTGATAGGGTCGACCATCGCTACCTTGCTACTGTCCTGCAGGCCGCCGGATTCGCACCCGACTTCTGCCGCTGGATTAGCCTCCTGTATCGCTCCCCCAGTGCTGTGGTACAGGTGAACGGAAAGTTGTCGGGCGCTTTTGTTCTGTCGAGGTCGGTTCGTCAGGGTTGTCCGCTGTCGCCTCTCCTTTATGCTTTGGCGTTGGAGCCTCTCCTGCGCCGGCTGAAGGACGAGGCGTGCAGTCCGGCCCTACGCGGGATCGCCGTTCCTGGAGGGTCTCGAGCCAGGGTTTCCGCGTACGCCGATGACGTATCCGCTTTCGTGTCGTCCCTTAGCGATATTGAGGCGGTGCAGAAGGCGCTTGATCGGTACGAGAAGGTGACAGGGGCCAAGATAAACCGCGACAAGTCTTCCGGCTTGCGGTTAGGTGCCTGGAAGGGGCGTGATCTTCCAGGCCGCTTCGGTTGGACGGACGGTCCTGTCCGCATTCTTGGGGTGTGGTTTGGACCCGACCTCCAGCTGAAGAAAAATTGGTCTGAAGTACTAGCAAAGGTCGTTTCTGCCGGTAAGACTTGGAATCGACGGAGGTTGTCCGTAAAGGGCAGGGCGGAGGTGTGTGTTACATACATTTTCCCCCTGATTCTTTATCGCTTGTCAGTACTTCCTCTCTGTAAGGCCCAGAGAAAGGCGCTCGAGCAAGCGCTATCCTCCATTTTATGGGGGGGACGCGCGAACAGGGTCGACAGACGAGTCTGCACAAAACGTCCGTGTCATGGGGGGCTGGGAATGCCACACTTGCAGAGTCACATCCGTGCCTCTCGGTTGTCTTTCCTACGCCGCGCATTGACTGGAGGAGATCCGATTCTGGAGGGGATTGTTAGGGACGCCTTCCCTCGCCTTACAATCAATCCTCCCATCTCGAAGTCCGAGCGCCATTGTAGGTCTCGAGATGAATCGCTTTTCCTCAGCGAGTGTCGGTCAGCCTTGAGGGCTATTCCGCGGTCCAGTGACCTTTCACGGCCTAGGAAGGTCTTCTATCGGGGATTAGTGGAGGGTCGCGCGAAGGATCTTCTACGTGATACGCTCGACTGTTCGGAGGAGGAGTATCGCTCCTACTGGTCTTGGGCGCCAGCGGCGGATTATCTCAGTAACACTGAGTTTTCGCTTACCTGGCGATTGGCTCGGAATCGGCTGCCTCTCAACGACAAGGCTTTCATATGGGGCTTGGCGGACTTGCCAGACTGTGAACGGTGTGGCCTTGGATTAGAAGAAACGGCTTCGCACGCCTTCTACCATTGCCCCCGGGTCCGCCCCTTATGGGACCATGTCGGCGAGCTGACGGCTCGTCTCGCTCCCGAAGAACTCGTGTCCATTGATCGTGCATACGCGTGTGACAATGTGTCGCCCCCGTATTCCGGGGTGAAACGGATGGTGTTTCTGATGCTGCTAGCCACGGCCCGAATGGTGATTTGGACGACGCGCAAGGAGGAAGTCTTGCGAGGCAATCAGCTTTCTTATCAGGATCTGATCCGATTCTTTGAGCACCAGCTCAAGATGAAGATTAGAACTGATAGAAAACGATTGCATTCGACAGTCTTTAGCGAAAGGTGGGTAAAAGCGGCGAGCTTGGTTCGTTTGAACGGGGCTAGCCTTGATTTTCTTTTCTAGGTCAACCAAAGTTACATCGGGGTGGTTTCCTGTGGAACCCTCCCCTTGGTTAGGTTAGACAAGCTTAAGTGTACCTAGTTAATGTGAGTAAGTGTTGTTCCCGGCCTGTTTCCCGGCTATCTTTTCAGTTATGATCCAAGTCGAGATTCCCAACCTCCCCAGTTTGTTTTTAACCCCCCAATTTTATCTCGACTGGCTCAGCCTTTTATTTCCCCACGCCCGTGTTATTTTTTCTCCTTCCCACTCCCTTAGCGAGAGTGCTTCTTGATTTTGCCTTATCGGCAGAATACAGCGGCCTCTCTATTTTGAGGGTTGGACGGTCCCTACTAACACGAATTATGTTTAGTTTAAATATTTGTTGAATTTTTAGTTTGTTATTGGGTTCATCTCCCTCCCCACTCTCATCTTTTCATTATTAGAATTTTAATGTATTTATTATCATCAAAATTTTTACGGTGTGGGGCGCGTTTTTTGTAGGTCCCCCTGGTGTGGATGTGGTATTATGGTGGATGAAGGTTTGAATGGCGACGGACGAGTTCTTGTGGTGAATGAGATAATTGTAATGTATGAATGGGTCGCGAATCTGATTAGCTAGGTATAGGATAGTAAGTAATGACCAGCCTTTACCCCTCCCCTTTTTCGGCCTTGTGCCACAATTTGTACTTTTTGTGCAAATAAATCTTGTGTCGACCGCTTCACCGTATTGTTTTGGTCACAGTTTGCAGGGTTTGTATTAAGTTACAACCTGTTTTATTTTTGTCTGAGAGCTGAACCAGTTGCCCAGACGTTTTAGCATTGAAGAGTGAAAGTTAAGTTTTTACTTTTTCAGTTTCAAAACTCTTTTGAATTTTATTTTTTAATTTTTTGTTTTAGCGTATATTTTAAGTTTTGACAGTTTCCGTTTATTTCTTTTCTGTTTGCTACCCTCCCCCGCTTTTTATTTGCATTTTTCTCTTTTGTTGAATTATATATTATCCTTGTTTGCCCCGTTTTATTTTCCAGTTTTATTTATTTTTGAATATTTCCTTATCTTCGTTCGCCGTGGTAGGACTTTAAAATCCTACCATGGCGGATATTAACAACAAAACACCGGTTGACGACCCGGTGTCACCTAGTAAAACGGCCTGGTCACAAAATAGGCCGATGACAAAAGATGCCAATTTTTACAAAGAGCAAAGGAAGTTTTTTGAAGACTCCTTCAAGGGGACGGAATTTCTGACCATTGAGGAGGCGTTCAAGGACATCCGGACAAGGACAATATCTCTGCTGACTTCGGACGTTAAAACGCGGAAGTTGATTGGAGTCAGCAGGGACAGTATGGAAGAAGCCTTAAAGGCTTTAAAATTAAACCCCAAGCTTCTCGCAAGGAGAACTAACGCCTTGTGGGACATCTTGCTGGCTACGGAGCAACAAGCGAAGGAGCTGGCAGGAAGTGTTCTTTTGACGAAAAACCTGCGCCTGCAGACTGAGTATATGGGTACTCGCAGGACCAAGGTGACGGTTCACGGTGTTCCAGCGGACGTATCAGAGGATAGAATGGGGGCCTTCTTTGCCTTATATGGCGAAGTACATGAAGTGAAGGCCCTCACAAGCAAAATTGGTATTGCCACTGGAGACCTTGAGATACAGATCACCGTGAACCAGGAAAATTATAGAAACCTGCCGAATACTCTGATGTGCAGACAGAGGAAGATGCTGGTAGTAGTGGAAGGCAGACGACCCTTTTGTTGGTTTTGCGACACTTTGGGCCACATGGCCAAGGAGTGCCCTGCAAAAAGCAAAAAACCGAGTCCAATAGTACCAACATCTGCAGCAACAACAACAGCGGCAACAAAAGAAGTAGCAGCTAAAACAGTGGAGAAGACCCCAGACGAGGGATCATCAGCAAAGTCGGCGGAGGAACCCTGGAAGGTGGTAGCGAGGGGTAAGAAGTCCCCTAATGTCCAGGCCACTCAGGAGACTCCTCCATCCAAAAAGAGCCAAGAGAAGGAGGTGCAACCTCACAAGAAGGGAGCGGAGAAATCCCCAAAATCTCCAAAGAAGCAGCAGCAGCAGCAAAAACCCCAACAGCCAGAAAGGCAGCAGCAGCGAAAACAGCCCAAAAAGCAGCAGGAGATAGAGATGGAGGTGGAAGAAATTCCTCCCCCTCGGCAGACATCCCTCAAAAGAGCAAGGGAAGAAAGTGACGACGAACAGTCGCAGGGCCACTCTGACCGGGGTAGGGCAGAGAGGAATAGAACCAGGGCAATCTCCGTCCCCGCCTCTTTTGAAGATATAAAGCAACCCCAAAGATCCAGACGTCACTCTTCCTCTCCCACCCGCATTATTTCCCCCTCCCCCTTCACTTCTCCCATCAGCCCACTTTCCACCCCCCCTCAGACATCCACTTCTTCCCCCCCTCATCCATCAAGGGAGAAGAAGAAAAAGAAGAAAAAGGCGTTTTCAGGCCCGGAGCAGGTCTGCAAGGTGGATAGGGACGAATATAAGAAGGGCCTTGCTAAGCAGAGGAAGGCCCTGTTAGGGTCCCTATATAAGATGGAGCAAGTTGACGGCAAAAGCGTAGAAGATCCCCGAAACTTCCCCGAGGCCCCAGGAGTTATAACCTGTATAAGGGAAACTGGGGGCCAACTAGAAGTGTGGAACCATCTATACGAAGCTAAGGCAGCTTTCCCTAACATGAGGATTTTGGAACTGGAAAATATAAATTTAAAAAAATTGCGACAATTTTGCTCTGGGAGGGTCCCGGTATTGCTCCATCCCTCCTTATATAGGGCTGTAAAATTAATTTATCCCACGGACGTCGGCGGGATTGTCTCGGGCGGGAGGATGACGACGGAATTGGGTACAGGAAGCCTGGGACAATCCGTCGGGGTCCTGTCAGCTGCAGATTTCCGCCCTGTATGTACTTAGGTTATTTGCTGTAATTTTTCTTTTTTGCAGGCCTAGCAAATGTCTATTAAGATAGCCAGTTTGAATGTGAAGGGCTTGAGAGGTCGGAGCAAGGCTGCCCGCCTGCTTCGGGATCTCCTGTCCTTCAGCGTGGATGTTGCCGCGATTGAAGAGACCCACTTTGTTTGCTCGTCCGATGCTTGTGTGCTGGAGGATGACTTTGTCATCTATTCAGCATATGGGGACCGGCTTGCCAGAGGAGTTTCTTTGCTAGTTAGACGGACTCTCGATGCGAAGGTGGACCTTGTGCATACAGATGCCGAGGGCCGGTTAATCGTGGCCGATATTGCCGTGAAAAGTGGTTCGTTTCGGGTCGTTGCGGTTTATGCGCCCAACGACTGGGAGGAGCGGGATTCCTTTTTTCGGCGGTTGGGGCCGTTCCTAGTCGATTCTTCACGCCTAGTTCTAATGGGGGACTGGAATGCCGTCCTGGACCCCAAGATAGACAGGGGGTGGGGCGCTAGCGGGAGTAGGGGCGATCGTTGCCTGGTCGATCTGATTGGCGATTATGGTCTCGTCGATAGATACCGGGTCGATCATCCCAGCGGGAAAATGTGGACGTGGGCTCTTAGCTGGCCGTCTGACAAAGTAGTTAGCTACATTGACAGAATGTTAGTTCGTAGAGCCGACATAGACTTGTTAGATTGTCCCACGTTCCACTGGGTAGGCTACACGGATCACAAACTCGTTTGTGCCCGTGTGGCGTTAGAACATAGGCCTAGAATGGCTGGTTACTGGAAGTTCAATCTGTCTTTACTGGACAGGCGGGACTTCCAGGAGCAGCTAATTAAATTCGTGCAGCGGGAGCTAGTGGGGGCGGTTATCGGGAATAGGTGGTGGGAGAAACTTAAGGATAGAATTAGGTCTTTCACCACTGAGTTCAGCAAACGGCTCGCTCTAGATAAAGCTGACAAGGTGAAGACACTTAAGTCTAATTTTTCCCGGGCGGAGGCTGGGGGGGATCCCCTAGAGATAGCCGTAGCTAGGGAGGCCCTGCAGCGTTCGAATAGCGATCGCTACATGGGTCAGGTAATTAGGCATAAGTTAAGTAAGATGTCTAACGAAGCTGTGAACCTGGGCGCAGATCTGCGTCGGGAAGAAGTCCGTCGAGGTGGTGATCGTTGCATTCGTCAAGTCGAAACCCCGGAGGGGCGTACTCTGCGGTCGACTGACGACATGTGCGAGGCGTTTCGGCGGCATTTCGAGAGCCGCTTTACCAAGGAGCCTGGTCTCCGTGAGGAGGAGTTTCGCAGCTATTTGGCTGACTTTCCTCGGCTTGAGCCGACTGAAGCAGCTAGCTGCGAGGGAGAGATCACGGAGGGCGAAGTCTACGAGGCACTGAAGAAGGTCGGCAGAGGCAAGTCGCCCGGTCTGGATGGTTTGCCTTACGAATTGTACTTGAGGCTGTCGCACATCTTTGTTCCGATTTTGACAGCAGTGTTCAACAACTGGTTTCGGTCGGGGTCCATCCCCAATCGCATTTCCAGGGGTGTGATCACTCTGTTGAAAAAGGGCAAGGGTGTTGGGGGGAAACTAGATGATTATAGGCCCATAACTCTGCTAAACACAGAGTTAAAGATTATGGCCAAGATCCTGCAGGAGCGTTTGCAGTCAGTTGCCGAGTCTCTGTTGGGACCTGAGCAGACTTTTTCTGTGAGGGGCCGAACAATTCAGAGCAACCTGCATTTGATCCGCACGATCCTAGAGGGCGTAAAAGACGACGAAGAAGCCGCGCTGATCAATTTGGATCAGTCCAAGGCATTTGATAGGGTCGACCATCGATACCTTGCTACTGTCCTGCAGGCCGCCGGATTCGCACCCGACTTCTGCCGCTGGATTAGCCTCCTGTATCGCTCCCCCAGTGCTGTGGTACAGGTGAACGGAAAGTTGTCGGGCGCTTTTGTTCTGTCGAGGTCGGTTCGTCAGGGTTGTCCGCTGTCGCCTCTCCTTTATGCTTTGGCGTTGGAGCCTCTCCTGCGCCGGCTGAAGGACGAGGCGTGCAGTCCGGCCCTACGCGGGATCGCCGTTCCTGGAGGGTCTCGAGCCAGGGTTTCCGCGTACGCCGATGACGTATCCGCTTTCGTGTCGTCCCTTAGCGATATTGAGGCGGTGCAGAAGGCGCTTGATCGGTACGAGAAGGTGACAGGGGCCAAGATAAACCGCGACAAGTCTTCCGGCTTGCGGTTAGGTGCCTGGAAGGGGCGTGATCTTCCAGGCCGCTTCGGTTGGACGGACGGTCCTGTCCGCATTCTTGGGGTGTGGTTTGGACCCGACCTCCAGCTGAAGAAAAATTGGTCTGAAGTACTAGCAAAGGTCGTTTCTGCCGGTAAGACTTGGAATCGACGGAGGTTGTCCGTAAAGGGCAGGGCGGAGGTGTGTGTTACATACATTTTCCCCCTGATTCTTTATCGCTTGTCAGTACTTCCTCTCTGTAAGGCCCAGAGAAAGGCGCTCGAGCAAGCGCTATCCTCCATTTTATGGGGGGGACGCGCGAACAGGGTCGACAGACGAGTCTGCACCAAACGTCCGTGTCATGGGGGGCTGGGAATGCCACACTTGCAGAGTCACATCCGTGCCTCTCGGTTGTCTTTCCTACGCCGCGCATTGACTGGAGGAGATCCGATTCTGGAGGGGATTGTTAGGGACGCCTTCCCTCGCCTTACAATCAATCCCCCCATCCCGAAGTCCGAGCGCCATTGTAGGTCTCGAGATGAATCGCTTTTCCTCAGCGAGTGTCGGTCAGCCTTGAGGGCTATTCCGCGGTCCAGTGACCTTTCACGGCCTAGGAAGGTCTTCTATCGGGGATTAGTGGAGGGTCGCGCGAAGGATCTTCTACGTGATACGCTCGACTGTTCGGAGGAGGAGTATCGCTCCTACTGGTCTTGGGCGCCAGCGGCGGATTATCTCAGTAACACTGAGTTTTCGCTTACCTGGCGATTGGCTCGGAATCGGCTGCCTCTCAACGACAAGGCTTTCATATGGGGCTTGGCGGACTTGCCAGACTGTGAACGGTGTGGCCTTGGATTAGAAGAAACGGCTTCGCACGCCTTCTACCATTGCCCCCGGGTCCGCCCCTTATGGGACCATGTCGGCGAGCTGACGGCTCGTCTCGCTCCCGAAGAACTCGTGTCCATTGATCGTGCATACGCGTGTGACAATGTGTCGCCCCCGTATTCCGGGGTGAAACGAATGGTGTTTCTGATGCTGCTAGCCACGGCCCGAATGGTGATATGGACGACGCGCAAGGAGGAAGTCTTGCGAGGCAATCAGCTTTCTTATCAGGATCTGATCCGATTCTTTGAGCACCAGCTCAAGATGAAGATTAGAACTGATAGAAAACGATTGCATTCGACAGTCTTTAGCGAAAGGTGGGTAAAAGCGGCGAGCTTGGTTCGTTTGAACGGGGCTAGCCTTGATTTTCTTTTCTAGGTCAACCAAAGTTACATCGGGGTGGTTTCCTGTGGAACCCTCCCCTTGGTTAGGTTAGACAAGCTTAAGTGTACCTAGTTAATGTGAGTAAGTGTTGTTCCCGGCCTGTTTCCCGGCTATCTTTTCAGTTATGATCCAAGTCGAGATTCCCAACCTCCCCAGTTTGTTTTTAACCCCCCAATTTTATCTCGACTGGCTCAGCCTTTTATTCCCCATGCCCGTGTTATTTTTCTCCTTCCCACTCCCTTAGCGAGAGTGCTTCTTGATTTTGCCTTATCGGCAGAATACAGCGGCCTCTCTATTTTGAGGGTTGGACGGTCCCTACTAACACGAATTATGTTTAGTTTAAATATTTGTTGAATTTTTAGTTTGTTATTGGGTTCATCTCCCTCCCCACTTTCATCTTTTCATTATTAGAATTTTAATGTATTTTATTATCATCCAAATTTTTATGGTGTGGGGCGCGTTTTTTGTAGGTTCCCCTGGTGTGGATGTGGTATTATGGTGGATGAAGGTTTGAATGGCGACGGAAGAGTTCTTGTGGTGAATGAGATAATTGTAATGTATGAATGGGTCGCGAATCTGATTAGCTAGGTATAGGATAGTAAGTAATGACCAGCCTTTACCCCTCCCCTTTTTCGGCCTTGTGCCACAATTTGTACTTTTTGTGCAAATAAATCTTGTGTCGACCGCTTCACCGTATTGTTTTGGTCACAGTTTGCAGGGTTTGTATTAAGTTACAACCTGTTTTATTTTTGTCTGTCAGCTGGTTGAAAGCTGAACCAGTTGCCCAGACGTTTTAGCATTGAAGAGTGAAAGTTAAGTTTTTACTTTTTCAGTTTCAAAACTCTTTTGAATTTTATTTTTTTAATTTTTGTTTTAGCGTATATTTTAAGTTTTTACAGTTTCCGTTTATTTCTTTTCTGTTTGCTACCCTCCCCCGCTTTTTATTTGCATTTTTCTCTTTTGTTGAATTATATATTGTCCTTGTTTGCCCCGTTTTATTTTCCACTTTTATTTATTTTTGAACATATATATTTCCTTATCTTCGTTCGCCGTGGTAGGACTTTAAAATCCTACCATGGCGGATATTAACAACAAAACACCGGTTGACGACCCGGTGTCACCTAGTAAAACGGCCTGGTCACAAAATAGGCCGATGACGAAAGATGCCAATTTTTACAAAGAGCAAAGGAAGTTTTTTGAAGACTCCTTCAAGGGGAATGAATTTCTGACCATTGAGGAGGCGTTCAAGGATATCCGGACAAGGACTATATCTCTGCTGACTTCGGACGTTAAAACGCGGAAGTTGATTGGAGTCAGCAGGGACAGTATGGAAGAAGCCTTAAAGGCTTTAAAATTAAACCCCAAGCTTCTCGCAAGGAGAACTAACGCCTTGTGGGACATCTTGCTGGCTACGGAGCAACAAGCGAAGGAGCTGGCAGGAAGTGTTCTTTTGACGAAAAACCTGCGCCTGCAGACTGAGTATATGGGTACTCGCAGGACCAAGGTGACGGTTCACGGTGTTCCAGCGGACGTATCAGAGGATAGAATGGGGGCCTTCTTTGCCTTATATGGCGAAGTACATGAAGTGAAGGCCCTCACAAGCAAAATTGGTATTGCCACTGGAGACCTTGAGATACAGATCACCGTGAACCAGGAAAATTATAGAAACCTGCCGAATACTCTGATGTGCAGACAGAGGAAGATGCTGGTAGTAGTGGAAGGCAGACGACCCTTTTGTTGGTTTTGCGACACTTTGGGCCACATGGCCAAGGAGTGCCCTGCAAAAAGCAAAAAACCGAATCCAATAGTACCAACATCTGCAGCAACAACAACAGCGGCAACAAAAGAAGTAGCAGCTACAACAGTGGAGAAGACCCCAGACGAGGGATCATCAGCAAAGTCGGCGGAGGAACCCTGGAAGGTGGTAGCGAGGGGTAAGAAGTCCCCTAATGTCCAGGCCACTCAGGAGACTCCTCCATCCAAGAAGAGCCAAGAGAAGGAGGTGCAACCTCCCAAGAAGGGAGCGGAGAAATCCCCAAAATCTCCAAAGAAGCAGCAGCAGCAAAAACCCCAACAGCCAGAAAGGCAGCAGCAGCAGCAGCGAAAACAGCCCAAAAAGCAGCAGGAGATAGAGATGGAGGTGGAAGAAATTCCTCCCCCTCGGCAGACATCTCTCAAAAGAGCAAGGGAAGAAAGTGACGACGAACAGTCACAGGGCCACTCTGACCGGGGTAGGGCAGAGAGGAATAGAACCAGGGCAATCTCCGTCCCCGCCTCTTTTGAAGATATAAAGCAACCCCAAAGATCCAGACGTCACTCTTCCTCTCCCATCCGCATTATTTCCCCCTCCCCCTTCACTTCTCCCATCAGCCCACTTTCCACCCCCCCTCAGACATCCACTTCTTCCCCCCCTCATCCATCAAGGGAGAAGAAGAAAAAGAAGAAAAAGGCGTTTTCAGGCCCGGAGCAGGTCTGCAAGGTGGATAGGGACGAATATAAGAAGGGCCTTGCTAAGCAGAGGAAGGCCCTGTTAGGGTCCCTATATAAGATGGAGCAAGTTGACGGCAAAAGCGTAGAAGATCCCCGAAACTTCCCCGAGGCCCCAGGAGTTATAACCTGTATAAGGGAAACTGGGGGCCAACTAGAAGTGTGGAACCATCTATACGAAGCTAAGGCAGCTTTCCCTAACATGAGGATTTTGGAACTGGAAAATGTAAATTTAAAAAAATTGCGACAATTTTGCTCTGGGAGGGTCCCGGTATTGCTCCATCCCTCCTTATATAGGGCTGTAAAATTAATTTATCCCACGGACGTCGGCGGGATTGTCTCGGGCGGGAGGATGACGACGGAATTGGGTACAGGAAGCCTGGGACAATCCGTCGGGGTCCTGTCAGCTGCAGATTTCCGCCCTGTATGTACTTAGGTTATTTGCTGTAATTTTTCTTTTTTGCAGGCCTAGCAAATGTCTATTAAGATAGCCAGTTTGAATGTGAAGGGCTTGAGAGGTCGGAGCAAGGCTGCCCGCCTGCTTCGGGATCTCCTGTCCTTCAGCGTGGATGTTGCCGCGATTGAAGAGACCCACTTTGTTTGCTCGTCCGATGCTTGTGTGCTGGAGGATGACTTTGTCATCTATTCAGCATATGGGGACCGGCTTGCCAGAGGAGTTTCTTTGCTAGTTAGACGGACTCTCGATGCGAAGGTGGACCTTGTGCATACAGATGCCGAGGGCCGGTTAATCGTGGCCGATATTGCCGTGAAAAGTGGTTCGTTTCGGGTCGTTGCGGTTTATGCGCCCAACGACTGGGAGGAGCGGGATTCCTTTTTTCGGCGGTTGGGGCCGTTCCTGGTCGATTCTTCACGCCTAGTTCTAATGGGGGACTGGAATGCCGTCCTGGACCCCAAGTTAGACAGGGGGTGGGGCGCTAGCGGGAGTAGGGGCGATCGTTGCCTGGTCGATCTGATTGGCGATTATGGTCTCGTCGATAGATACCGGGTCGATCATCCCAGCGGGAAAATGTGGACGTGGGCTCTTAGCTGGCCGTCTGACAAAGTAGTTAGCTACATTGACAGAATGTTAGTTCGTAGAGCCGACATAGACTTGTTAGATTGTCCCACGTTCCACTGGGTAGGCTACACGGATCACAAACTCGTTTGTGCCCGTGTGGCGTTAGAACATAGGCCTAGAATGGCTGGTTACTGGAAGTTCAATCTGTCTTTACTGGACAGGCGGGACTTCCAGGAGCAGCTAATTAAATTCGTGCAGCGGGAGCTAGTGGGGGCGGTTATCGGGAATAGGTGGTGGGAGAAACTTAAGGATAGAATTAGGTCTTTCACCACTGAGTTCAGCAAACGGCTCGCTCTAGATAAAGCTGACAAGGTGAAGACACTTAAGTCTAATTTTTCCCGGGCGGAGGCTGGGGGGGATCCCCTAGAGATAGCCCTAGCTAGGGAGGCCCTGCAGCGTTCGAATAGCGATCGCTACATGGGTCAGGTAATTAGGCATAAGTTAAGTAAGATGTCTAACGAAGCTGTGAACCTGGGCGCAGATCTGCGTCGGGAAGAAGTCCGTCGAGGTGGTGATCGTTGCATTCGTCAAGTCGAAACCCCGGAGGGGCGTACTCTGCGGTCGACTGACGACATGTGCGAGGCGTTTCGGCGGCATTTCGAGAGCCGCTTTACCAAGGAGCCTGGTCTCCGTGAGGAGGAGTTTCGCAGCTATTTGGCTGACTTTCCTCGGCTTGAGCCGACTGAAGCAGCTAGCTGCGAGGGAGAGATCACGGAGGGCGAAGTCTACGAGGCACTGAAGAAGGTCGGCAGAGGCAAGTCGCCCGGTCTGGATGGTTTGCCTTACGAATTGTACTTGAGGCTGTCGCACATCTTTGTTCCGATTTTGACAGCAGTGTTCAACAACTGGTTTCGGTCGGGGTCCATCCCCAATCGCATTTCCAGGGGTGTGATCACTCTGTTGAAAAAGGGCAAGGGTGTTGGGGGGAAACTAGATGATTATAGGCCCATAACTCTGCTAAACACAGAGTTAAAGATTATGGCCAAGATCCTGCAGGAGCGTTTGCAGTCAGTTGCCGAGTCTCTGTTGGGACCTGAGCAGACTTTTTCTGTGAGGGGCCGAACAATTCAGAGCAACCTGCATTTGATCCGCACGATCCTAGAGGGCGTAAAAGACGACGAAGAAGCCGCGCTGATCAATTTGGATCAGTCCAAGGCATTTGATAGGGTCGACCATCGCTACCTTGCTACTGTCCTGCAGGCCGCCGGATTCGCACCCGACTTCTGCCGCTGGATTAGCCTCCTGTATCGCTCCCCCAGTGCTGTGGTACAGGTGAACGGAAAGTTGTCGGGCGCTTTTGTTCTGTCGAGGTCGGTTCGTCAGGGTTGTCCGCTGTCGCCTCTCCTTTATGCTTTGGCGTTGGAGCCTCTCCTGCGCCGGCTGAAGGACGAGGCGTGCAGTCCGGCCCTACGCGGGATCGCCGTTCCTGGAGGGTCTCGAGCCAGGGTTTCCGCGTACGCCGATGACGTATCCGCTTTCGTGTCGTCCCTTAGCGATATTGAGGCGGTGCAGAAGGCGCTTGATCGGTACGAGAAGGTGACAGGGGCCAAGATAAACCGCGACAAGTCTTCCGGCTTGCGGTTAGGTGCCTGGAAGGGGCGTGATCTTCCAGGCCGCTTCGGTTGGACGGACGGTCCTGTCCGCATTCTTGGGGTGTGGTTTGGACCCGACCTCCAGCTGAAGAAAAATTGGTCTGAAGTACTAGCAAAGGTCGTTTCTGCCGGTAAGACTTGGAATCGACGGAGGTTGTCCGTAAAGGGCAGGGCGGAGGTGTGTGTTACATACATTTTCCCCCTGATTCTTTATCGCTTGTCAGTACTTCCTCTCTGTAAGGCCCAGAGAAAGGCGCTCGAGCAAGCGCTATCCTCCATTTTATGGGGGGGACGCGCGAACAGGGTCGACAGACGAGTCTGCACCAAACGTCCGTGTCATGGGGGGCTGGGAATGCCACACTTGCAGAGTCACATCCGTGCCTCTCGGTTGTCTTTCCTACGCCGCGCATTGACTGGAGGAGATCCGATTCTGGAGGGGATTGTTAGGGACGCCTTCCCTCGCCTTACAATCAATCCCCCCATCTCGAAGTCCGAGCGCCATTGTAGGTCTCGAGATGAATCGCTTTTCCTCAGCGAGTGTCGGTCAGCCTTGAGGGCTATTCCGCGGTCCAGTGACCTTTCACGGCCTAGGAAGGTCTTCTATCGGGGATTAGTGGAGGGTCGCGCGAAGGATCTTCTACGTGATACGCTCGACTGTTCGGAGGAGGAGTATTGCTCCTACTGGTCTTGGGCGCCAGCGGCGGATTATCTCAGTAACACTGAGTTTTCGCTTACCTGGCGATTGGCTCGGAATCGGCTGCCTCTCAACGACAAGGCTTTCATATGGGGCTTGGCGGACTTGCCAGACTGTGAACGGTGTGGCCTTGGATTAGAAGAAACGGCTTCGCACGCCTTCTACCATTGCCCCCGGGTCCGCCCCTTATGGGACCATGTCGGCGAGCTGACGGCTCGTCTCGCTCCCGAAGAACTCGTGTCCATTGATCGTGCATACGCGTGTGACAATGTGTCGCCCCCGTATTCCGGGGTGAAACGGATGGTGTTTCTGATGCTGCTAGCCACGGCCCGAATGGTGATTTGGACGACGCGCAAGGAGGAAGTCTTGCGAGGCAATCAGCTTTCTTATCAGGATCTGATCCGATTCTTTGAGCACCAGCTCAAGATGAAGATTAGAACTGATAGAAAACGATTGCATTCGACAGTCTTTAGCGAAAGGTGGGTAAAAGCGGCGAGCTTGGTTCGTTTGAACGGGGCTAGCCTTGATTTTCTTTTCTAGGTCAACCAAAGTTACATCGGGGTGGTTTCCTGTGGAACCCTCCCCTTGGTTAGGTTAGACAAGCTTAAGTGTACCTAGTTAATGTGAGTAAGTGTTGTTCCCGGCCTGTTTCCCGGCTATCTTTTCAGTTATGATCCAAGTCGAGATTCCCAACCTCCCCAGTTTGTTTTTAACCCCCCAATTTTATCTCGACTGGCTCAGCCTTTTATTTCCCCACGCCCGTGTTATTTTTTCTCCTTCCCACTCCCTTAGCGAGAGTGCTTCTTGATTTTGCCTTATCGGCAGAATACAGCGGCCTCTCTATTTTGAGGGTTGGACGGTCCCTACTAACACGAATTATGTTTAGTTTAAATATTTGTTGAATTTTTAGTTTGTTATTGGGTTCATCTCCCTCCCCACTTTCATCTTTTCATTATTAGAATTTTATTGTATTTTATTATCATCCAAATTTTTATGGTGTGGGGCGCGTTTTTTGTAGGTTCCCCTGGTGTGGATGTGGTATTATGGTGGATGAAGGTTTGAATGGCGACGGATGAGTTCTTGTGGTGAATGAGATAATTGTAATGTATGAATGGGTCGCGAATCTGATTAGCTAGGTATAGGATAGTAAGTAATGACCAGCCTTTACCCCTCCCCTTTTTCGGCCTTGTGCCACAATTTGTACTTTTTGTGCAAATAAATCTTGTGTCGACCGCTTCACCGTATTGTTTTGGTCACAGTTTGCAGGGTTTGTATTAAGTTACAACCTGTTTTATTTTTGTCTGTCAGCTGAACCAGTTGCCCAGACGTTTTAGCATTGAAGAGTGAAAGTTAAGTTTTTACTTTTTCAGTTTCAAAACACTTTTGAATTTTATTTTTTAATTTTTTGTTTTAGCGTATATTTTAAGTTTTTACAGTTTCCGTTTATTTCTTTTCTGTTTGCTACCCTCCCCCGCTTTTTATTTGCATTTTTTTCTCTTTTTTTGAATTATATATTGTCCTTGTTTGCCCCGTTTTATTTTCCAGTTTTATTTATTTTTGAACATATATATTTCCTTATCTTCGTTCGCCGTGGTAGGACTTTAAAATCCTACCATGGCGGATATTAACAACAAAACACCGGTTGACGACCCGGTGTCACCTAGTAAAACGGCCTGGTCACAAAATAGGCCGATGACGAAAGATGCCAATTTTTACAAAGAGCAAAGGAAGTTTTTTGAAGACTCCTTCAAGGGGACTGAATTTCTGACCATTGAGGAGGCGTTCAAGGACATCCGGACAAGGACAATATCTCTGCTGACTTCGGACGTTAAAACGCGGAAGTTGATTGGAGTCAGCAGGGACAGTATGGAAGAAGCCTTAAAGGCTTTAAAATTAAACCCCAAGCTTCTCGCAAGGAGAACTAACGCCTTGTGGGACATCTTGCTGGCTACGGAGCAACAAGCGAAGGAGCTGGCAGGAAGTGTTCTTTTGACGAAAAACCTGCGCCTGCAGACTGAGTATATGGGTACTCGCAGGACCAAGGTGACGGTTCACGGCGTTCCAGCGGACGTATCAGAGGATAGAATGGGGGCCTTCTTTGCCTTATATGGCGAAGTACATGAAGTGAAGGCCCTCACAAGCAAAATTGGTATTGCCACTGGAGACCTTGAGATACAGATCACCGTGAACCAGGAAAATTATAGAAACCTGCCGAATACTCTGATGTGCAGGCAGAGGAAGATGCTGGTAGTAGTGGAAGGCAGACGACCCTTTTGTTGGTTTTGCGACACTTTGGGCCACATGGCCAAGGAGTGCCCTGCAAAAAGCAAAAAACCGAGTCCAATAGTACCAACATCTGCAGCAACAAAAGAAGTAACAGCTACAACAGTGGAGAAGACCCCAGACGAGGGATCATCAGCAAAGTCGGCGGAGGAACCCTGGAAGGTGGTAGCGAGGGGTAAGAAGTCCCCTAATGTCCAGGCCACTCAGGAGACTCCTCCATCAAAGAAGAGCCAAGAGAAGGAGGTGCAACCTCACAAGAAGGGAGCGGAGAAATCCCCAAAATCTCCAAAGAAGCAGCAGCAGCAAAAACCCCAACAGCCAGAAAGGCAGCAGCAGCAGCAGCAGCGAAAACAGCCCAAAAAGCAGCAGGAGATAGAGATGGAGGTGGAAGAAATTCCTCCCCCTCGGCAGACATCCCTCAAAAGAGCAAGGGAAGAAAGTGACGACGAACAGTCGCAGGGCCACTCTGACCGGGGTAGGGCAGAGAGGAATAGAACCAGGGCAATCTCCGTCCCCGCCTCTTTTGAAGATATAAAGCAACCCCAAAGATCCAGACGTCACTCTTCCTCTCCCATCCGCATTATTTCCCCCTCCCCCTTCACTTCTCCCATCAGCCCACTTTCCACCCCCCCTCAGACATCCACTTCTTCCCCCCCTCATCCATCAAGGGAGAAGAAGAAAAAGAAGAAAAAGGCGTTTTCAGGCCCGGAGCAGGTCTGCAAGGTGGATAGGGACGAATATAAGAAGGGCCTTGCTAAGCAGAGGAAGGCCCTGTTAGGGTCCCTATATAAGATGGAGCAAGTTGACGGCAAAAGCGTAGAAGATCCCCGAAACTTCCCCGAGGCCCCAGGAGTTATAACCTGTATAAGGGAAACTGGGGGCCAACTAGAAGTGTGGAACCATCTATACGAAGCTAAGGCAGCTTTCCCGAACATGAGAATTTTAGAACTAGAAAATGTAAATTTAAAAAAACTGCGACAATTTTGCTCTGGGAGGGTCCCGGTATTGCTCCATCCCTCCTTATATAGGGCTGTAAAATTAATTTATCCCACGGACGTCGGCGGGATTGTCTCGGGCGGGAGGATGACGACGGAATTGGGTACAGGAAGCCTGGGACAATCCGTCGGGGTCCTGTCAGCTGCAGATTTCCGCCCTGTATGTACTTAGGTTATTTGCTGTAATTTTTCTTTTTGCAGGCCTAGCAAATGTCTATTAAGATAGCCAGTTTGAATGTGAAGGGCTTGAGAGGTCGGAGCAAGGCTGCCCGCCTGCTTCGGGATCTCCTGTCCTTCAGCGTGGATGTTGCCGCGATTGAAGAGACCCACTTTGTTTGCTCGACCGATGCCTGTGTGCTGTCTAACGACTTTGTCGTCTATTCAGCATATGGGGACCGGCTTGCCAGAGGAGTTTCTTTGCTAGTTAGACGGACTCTCGATGCGAAGGTGGACCTTGTGCATACAGATGCCGAGGGCCGGTTAATCGTGGCCGATATTGCCGTGAAAAGTGGTTCGTTTCGGGTCGTTGCGGTTTATGCGCCCAACGACTGGGAGGAGCGGGATTCCTTTTTTCGGCGGTTGGGGCCGTTCCTAGTCGATTCTTCACGCCTAGTTCTAATGGGGGACTGGAATGCCGTCCTGGACCCCAAGTTAGACAGGGGGTGGGGCGCTAGCGGGAGTAGGGGCGATCGTTGCCTGGTCGATCTGATTGGCGATTATGGTCTCGTCGATAGATACCGGGTCGATCATCCCAGCGGGAAAATGTGGACGTGGGCTCTTAGCTGGCCGTCTGACAAAGTAGTTAGCTACATTGACAGAATGTTAGTTCGTAGAGCCGACATAGACTTTTTAGATTGTCCCACGTTCCACTGGGTAGGCTACACGGATCACAAACTCGTTTGTGCCCGTGTGGCGTTAGAACATAGGCCTAGAATGGCTGGTTACTGGAAGTTCAATCTGTCTTTACTGGACAGGCGGGACTTCCAGGAGCAGCTAATTAAATTCGTGCAGCGGGAGCTAGTGGGGGCGGTTATCGGGAATAGGTGGTGGGAGAAACTTAAGGATAGAATTAGGTCTTTCACCACTGATTTCAGCAAACGGCTCGCTCTAGATAAAGCTGACAAGGTGAAGACACTTAAGTCTAATTTTTCCCGGGCGGAGGCTGGGGGGGATCCCCTAGAGATAGCCGTAGCTAGGGAGGCCCTGCAGCGTTCGAATAGCGATCGCTACATGGGTCAGGTAATTAGGCATAAGTTAAGTAAGATGTCTAACGAAGCTGTGAACCTGGGCGCAGATCTGCGTCGGGAAGAAGTCCGTCGAGGTGGTGATCGTTGCATTCGTCAAGTCGAAACCCCGGAGGGGCGTACTCTGCGGTCGACTGACGTCATGTGCGAGGCGTTTCGGCGGCATTTCGAGAGCCGCTTTACCAAGGAGCCTGGTCTCCGTGAGGAGGAGTTTCGCAGCTATTTGGCTGACTTTCCTCGGCTTGAGCCGACTGAAGCAGCTAGCTGCGAGGGAGAGATCACGGAGGGCGAAGTCTACGAGGCACTGAAGAAGGTCGGCAGAGGCAAGTCGCCCGGTCTGGATGGTTTGCCTTACGAATTGTACTTGAGGCTGTCGCACATCTTTGTTCCGATTTTGACAGCAGTGTTCAACAACTGGTTTCGGTCGGGGTCCATCCCCAATCGCATTTCCAGGGGTGTGATCACTCTGTTGAAAAAGGGCAAGGGTGTTGGGGGGAAACTAGATGATTATAGGCCCATAACTCTGCTAAACACAGAGTTAAAGATTATGGCCAAGATCCTGCAGGAGCGTTTGCAGTCAGTTGCCGAGTCTCTGTTGGGACCTGAGCAGACTTTTTCTGTGAGGGGCCGAACAATTCAGAGCAACCTGCATTTGATCCGCACGATCCTAGAGGGCGTAAAAGACGACGAAGAAGCCGCGCTGATCAATTTGGATCAGTCCAAGGCATTTGATAGGGTCGACCATCGCTACCTTGCTACTGTCCTGCAGGCCGCCGGATTCGCACCCGACTTCTGCCGCTGGATTAGCCTCCTGTATCGCTCCCCCAGTGCTGTGGTACAGGTGAACGGAAAGTTGTCGGGCGCTTTTGTTCTGTCAAGGTCGGTTCGTCAGGGTTGTCCGCTGTCGCCTCTCCTTTATGCTTTGGCGTTGGAGCCTCTCCTGCGTCGGCTGAAGGACGAGGCGTGCAGTCCGGCCCTACGCGGGATCGCCGTTCCTGGAGGGTCTCGAGCCAGGGTTTCCGCGTACGCCGATGACGTATCCGCTTTCGTGTCGTCCCTTAGCGATATTGAGGCGGTGCAGAAGGCGCTTGATCGGTACGAGAAGGTGACAGGGGCCAAGATAAACCGCGACAAGTCTTCCGGCTTGCGGTTAGGTGCCTGGAAGGGGCGTGATCTTCCAGGCCGCTTCGGTTGGACGGACGGTCCTGTCCGCATTCTTGGGGTGTGGTTTGGACCCGACCTCCAGCTGAAGAAAAATTGGTCTGAAGTACTAGCAAAGGTCGTTTCTGCCGGTAAGACTTGGAATCGACGGAGGTTGTCCGTAAAGGGCAGGGCGGAGGTGTGTGTTACATACATTTTCCCCCTGATTCTTTATCGCTTGTCAGTACTTCCTCTCTGTAAGGCCCAGAGAAAGGCGCTCGAGCAAGCGCTATCCTCCATTTTATGGGGGGGACGCGCGAACAGGGTCGACAGACGAGTCTGCACCAAACGTCCGTGTCATGGGGGGCTGGGAATGCCACACTTGCAGAGTCACATCCGTGCCTCTCGGTTGTCTTTCCTACGCCGCGCATTGACTGGAGGAGATCCGATTCTGGAGGGGATTGTTAGGGACGCCTTCCCTCGCCTTACAATCAATCCCCCCATCTCGAAGTCCGAGCGCCATTGTAGGTCTCGAGATGAATCGCTTTTCCTCAGCGAGTGTCGGTCAGCCTTGAGGGCTATTCCGCGGTCCAGTGACCTTTCACGGCCTAGGAAGGTCTTCTATCGGGGATTAGTGGAGGGTCGCGCGAAGGATCTTCTACGTGATACGCTCGACTGTTCGGAGGAGGAGTATCGCTCCTACTGGTCTTGGGCGCCAGCGGCGGATTATCTCAGTAACACTGAGTTTTCGCTTACCTGGCGATTGGCTCGGAATCGGCTGCCTCTCAACGACAAGGCTTTCATATGGGGCTTGGCGGACTTGCCAGACTGTGAACGGTGTGGCCTTGGATTAGAAGAAACGGCTTCGCACGCCTTCTACCATTGCCCCCGGGTCCGCCCCTTATGGGACCATGTCGGCGAGCTGACGGCTCGTCTCGCTCCCGAAGAACTCGTGTCCATTGATCGTGCATACGCGTGTGACAATGTGTCGCCCCCGTATTCCGGGGTGAAACGGATGGTGTTTCTGATGCTGCTAGCCACGGCCCGAATGGTGATTTGGACGACGCGCAAGGAGGAAGTCTTGCGAGGCAATCAGCTTTCTTATCAGGATCTGATCCGATTCTTTGAGCACCAGCTCAAGATGAAGATTAGAACTGATAGAAAACGATTGCATTCGACAGTCTTTAGCGAAAGGTGGGTAAAAGCGGCGAGCTTGGTTCGTTTGAACGGGGCTAGCCTTGATTTTCTTTTCTAGGTCAACCAAAGTTACATCGGGGTGGTTTCCTGTGGAACCCTCCCCTTGGTTAGGTTAGACAAGCTTAAGTGTACCTAGTTAATGTGAGTAAGTGTTGTTCCCGGCCTGTTTCCCGGCTATCTTTTCAGTTATGATCCAAGTCGAGATTCCCAACCTCCCCAGTTTGTTTTTAACCCCCCAATTTTATCTCGACTGGCTCAGCCTTTTATTTCCCCACGCCCGTGTTATTTTTCTCCTTCCCACTCCCTTAGCGAGAGTGCTTCTTGATTTTGCCTTATCGGCAGAATACAGCGGCCTCTCTATTTTGAGGGTTGGACGGTCCCTACTAACACGAATTATGTTTAGTTTAAATATTTGTTGAATTTTTTAGTTTGTTATTGGGTTCATCTCCCTCCCCACTTTCATCTTTTCATTATTAGAATTTTAATGTATTTTATTATCATCAAAATTTTTACGGTGTGGGGCGCGTTTTTGTAGGTTCCCCTGGTGTGGATGTGGTATTATGGTGGATGAAGGTTTGAATGGCGACGGACGAGTTCTTGTGGTGAATGAGATAATTGTAATGTATGAATGGGTCGCGAATCTGATTAGCTAGGTATAGGATAGTAAGTAATGACCAGCCTTTACCCCTCCCCTTTTTCGGCCTTGTGCCACAATTTGTACTTTTTGTGCAAATAAATCTTGTGTCGACCGCTTCACCGTATTGTTTTGGTCACAGTTTGCAGGGTTTGTATTAAGTTACAACCTGTTTTATTTTTGTCTGTCAGCTGAACCAGTTGCCCAGACGTTTTAGCATTGAAGAGTGAAAGTTAAGTTTTTACTTTTTCAGTTTCAAAACACTTTTGAATTTTATTTTTTAATTTTTTGTTTTAGCGTATATTTTAAGTTTTTACAGTTTCCGTTTATTTCTTTTCTGTTTGCTACCCTCCCCCGCTTTTTATTTGCATTTTTTTCTCTTTTTTTGAATTATATATTGTCCTTGTTTGCCCCGTTTTATTTTCCAGTTTTATTTATTTTTGAATATTTCCTTATCTTCGTTCGCCGTGGTAGGACTTTAAAATCCTACCATGGCGGATATTAACAACAAAACACCGGTTGACGACCCGGTGTCACCTAGTAAAACGGCCTGGTCACAAAATAGGCCGATGACAAAAGATGCCAATTTTTACAAAGAGCAAAGGAAGTTTTTTGAAGACTCCTTCAAGGGGACGGAATTTCTGACCATTGAGGAGGCGTTCAAGGACATCCGGACAAGGACAATATCTCTGCTGACTTCGGACGTTAAAACGCGGAAGTTGATTGGAGTCAGCAGGGACAGTATGGAAGAAGCCTTAAAGGCTTTAAAATTAAACCCCAAGCTTCTCGCAAGGAGAACTAACGCCTTGTGGGACATCTTGCTGGCTACGGAGCAACAAGCGAAGGAGCTGGCAGGAAGTGTTCTTTTGACGAAAAACCTGCGCCTGCAGACTGAGTATATGGGTACTCGCAGGACCAAGGTGACGGTTCACGGTGTTCCAGCGGACGTATCAGAGGATAGAATGGGGGCCTTCTTTGCCTTATATGGCGAAGTACATGAAGTGAAGGCCCTCACAAGCAAAATTGGTATTGCCACTGGAGACCTTGAGATACAGATCACCGTGAACCAGGAAAATTATAGAAACCTGCCGAATACTCTGATGTGCAGACAGAGGAAGATGCTGGTAGTAGTGGAAGGCAGACGACCCTTTTGTTGGTTTTGCGACACTTTGGGCCACATGGCCAAGGAGTGCCCTGCAAAAAGCAAAAAACCGAGTCCAATAGTACCAACATCTGCAGCAACAACAACAGCGGCAACAAAAGAAGTAGCAGCTACAACAGTGGAGAAGACCCCAGACGAGGGATCATCAGCAAAGTCGGCGGAGGAACCCTGGAAGGTGGTAGCGAGGGGTAAGAAGTCCCCTAATGTCCAGGCCACTCAGGAGACTCCTCCATCCAAAAAGAGCCAAGAGAAGGAGGTGGTACCTCACAAGAAGGGACCGGAGAAATCCCCAAAATCTCCAAAGAAGCAGCAGCAGCAAAAACCCCAACAGCCAGAAAGGCAGCAGCAGCAGCAGCGAAAACAGCCCAAAAAGCAGCAGGAGATAGAGATGGAGGTGGAAGAAATTCCTCCCCCTCGGCAGACATCCCTCAAAAGAGCAAGGGAAGAAAGTGACGACGAACAGTCGCAGGGCCACTCTGACCGGGGTAGGGCAGAGAGGAATAGAACCAGGGCAATCTCCGTCCCCGCCTCTTTTGAAGATCTAAAGCAACCCCAAAGATCCAGACGTCACTCTTCCTCTCCCATCCGCATTATTTCCCCCTCCCCCTTCACTTCTCCCATCAGCCCACTTTCCACCCCCCCTCAGACATCCACTTCTTCCCCCCCTCATCCATCAAGGGAGAAGAAGAAAAAGAAGAAAAAGGCGTTTTCAGGCCCGGAGCAGGTCTGCAAGGTGGATAGGGACGAATATAAGAAGGGCCTTGCTAAGCAGAGGAAGGCCCTGTTAGGGTCCCTATATAAGATGGAGCAAGTTGACGGCAAAAGCGTAGAAGATCCCCGAAACTTCCCCGAGGCCCCAGGAGTTATAACCTGTATAAGGGAAACTGGGGGCCAACTAGAAGTGTGGAACCATCTATACGAAGCTAAGGCAGCTTTCCCTAACATGAGGATTTTGGAACTGGAAAATGTAAATTTAAAAAAATTGCGACAATTTTGCTCTGGGAGGGTCCCGGTATTGCTCCATCCCTCCTTATATAGGGCTGTAAAATTAATTTATCCCACGGACGTCGGCGGGATTGTCTCGGGCGGGAGGATGACGACGGAATTGGGTACAGGAAGCCTGGGACAATCCGTCGGGGTCCTGTCAGCTGCAGATTTCCGCCCTGTATGTACTTAGGTTATTTGCTGTAATTTTTCTTTTTTGCAGGCCTAGCAAATGTCTATTAAGATAGCCAGTTTGAATGTGAAGGGCTTGAGAGGTCGGAGCAAGGCTGCCCGCCTGCTTCGGGATCTCCTGTCCTTCAGCGTGGATGTTGCCGCGATTGAAGAGACCCACTTTGTTTGCTCGTCCGATGCTTGTGTGCTGGAGGATGACTTTGTCATCTATTCAGCATATGGGGACCGGCTTGCCAGAGGAGTTTCTTTGCTAGTTAGACGGACTCTCGATGCGAAGGTGGACCTTGTGCATACAGATGCCGAGGGCCGGTTAATCGTGGCCGATATTGCCGTGAAAAGTGGTTCGTTTCGGGTCGTTGCGGTTTATGCGCCCAACGACTGGGAGGAGCGGGGTTCCTTTTTTCGGCGGTTGGGGCCGTTCCTAGTCGATTCTTCACGCCTAGTTCTAATGGGGGACTGGAATGCCGTCCTGGACCCCAAGATAGACAGGGGGTGGGGCGCTAGCGGGAGTAGGGGCGATCGTTGCCTGGTCGATCTGATTGGCGATTATGGTCTCGTCGATAGATACCGGGTCGATCATCCCAGCGGGAAAATGTGGACGTGGGCTCTTAGCTGGCCGTCTGACAAAGTAGTTAGCTACATTGACAGAATGTTAGTTCGTAGAGCCGACATAGACTTGTTAGATTGTCCCACGTTCCACTGGGTAGGCTACACGGATCACAAACTCGTTTGTGCCCGTGTGGCGTTAGAACATAGGCCTAGAATGGCTGGTTACTGGAAGTTCAATCTGTCTTTACTGGACAGGCGGGACTTCCAGGAGCAGCTAATTAAATTCGTGCAGCGGGAGCTAGTGGGGGCGGTTATCGGGAATAGGTGGTGGGAGAAACTTAAGGATAGAATTAGGTCTTTCACCACTGATTTCAGCAAACGGCTCGCTCTAGATAAAGCTGACAAGGTGAAGACACTTAAGTCTAATTTTTCCCGGGCGGAGGCTGGGGGGGATCCCCTAGAGATAGCCGTAGCTAGGGAGGCCCTGCAGCGTTCGAATAGCGATCGCTACATGGGTCAGGTAATTAGGCATAAGTTAAGTAAGATGTCTAACGAAGCTGTGAACCTGGGCGCAGATCTGCGTCGGGAAGAAGTCCGTCGAGGTGGTGATCGTTGCATTCGTCAAGTCGAAACCCCGGAGGGGCGTACTCTGCGGTCGACTGACGTCATGTGCGAGGCGTTTCGGCGGCATTTCGAGAGCCGCTTTACCAAGGAGCCTGGTCTCCGTGAGGAGGAGTTTCGCAGCTATTTGGCTGACTTTCCTCGGCTTGAGCCGACTGAAGCAGCTAGCTGCGAGGGAGAGATCACGGAGGGCGAAGTCTACGAGGCACTGAAGAAGGTCGGCAGAGGCAAGTCGCCCGGTCTGGATGGTTTGCCTTACGAATTGTACTTGAGGCTGTCGCACATCTTTGTTCCGATTTTGACAGCAGTGTTCAACAACTGGTTTCGGTCGGGGTCCATCCCCAATCGCATTTCCAGGGGTGTGATCACTCTGTTGAAAAAGGGCAAGGGTGTTGGGGGGAAACTAGATGATTATAGGCCCATAACTCTGCTAAACACAGAGTTAAAGATTATGGCCAAGATCCTGCAGGAGCGTTTGCAGTCAGTTGCCGAGTCTCTGTTGGGACCTGAGCAGACTTTTTCTGTGAGGGGCCGAACAATTCAGAGCAACCTGCATTTGATCCGCACGATCCTAGAGGGCGTAAAAGACGACGAAGAAGCCGCGCTGATCAATTTGGATCAGTCCAAGGCATTTGATAGGGTCGACCATCGCTACCTTGCTACTGTCCTGCAGGCCGCCGGATTCGCACCCGACTTCTGCCGCTGGATTAGCCTCCTGTATCGCTCCCCCAGTGCTGTGGTACAGGTGAACGGAAAGTTGTCGGGCGCTTTTGTTCTGTCAAGGTCGGTTCGTCAGGGTTGTCCGCTGTCGCCTCTCCTTTATGCTTTGGCGTTGGAGCCTCTCCTGCGTCGGCTGAAGGACGAGGCGTGCAGTCCGGCCCTACGCGGGATCGCCGTTCCTGGAGGGTCTCGAGCCAGGGTTTCCGCGTACGCCGATGACGTATCCGCTTTCGTGTCGTCCCTTAGCGATATTGAGGCGGTGCAGAAGGCGCTTGATCGGTACGAGAAGGTGACAGGGGCCAAGATAAACCGCGACAAGTCTTCCGGCTTGCGGTTAGGTGCCTGGAAGGGGCGTGATCTTCCAGGCCGCTTCGGTTGGACGGACGGTCCTGTCCGCATTCTTGGGGTGTGGTTTGGACCCGACCTCCAGCTGAAGAAAAATTGGTCTGAAGTACTAGCAAAGGTCGTTTCTGCCGGTAAGACTTGGAATCGACGGAGGTTGTCCGTAAAGGGCAGGGCGGAGGTGTGTGTTACATACATTTTCCCCCTGATTCTTTATCGCTTGTCAGTACTTCCTCTCTGTAAGGCCCAGAGAAAGGCGCTCGAGCAAGCGCTATCCTCCATTTTATGGGGGGGACGCGCGAACAGGGTCGACAGACGAGTCTGCACCAAACGTCCGTGTCATGGGGGGCTGGGAATGCCACACTTGCAGAGTCACATCCGTGCCTCTCGGTTGTCTTTCCTACGCCGCGCATTGACTGGAGGAGATCCGATTCTGGAGGGGATTGTTAGGGACGCCTTCCCTCGCCTTACAATCAATCCCCCCATCTCGAAGTCCGAGCGCCATTGTAGGTCTCGAGATGAATCGCTTTTCCTCAGCGAGTGTCGGTCAGCCTTGAGGGCTATTCCGCGGTCCAGTGACCTTTCACGGCCTAGGAAGGTCTTCTATCGGGGATTAGTGGAGGGTCGCGCGAAGGATCTTCTACGTGATACGCTCGACTGTTCGGAGGAGGAGTATCGCTCCTACTGGTCTTGGGCGCCAGCGGCGGATTATCTCAGTAACACTGAGTTTTCGCTTACCTGGCGATTGGCTCGGAATCGGCTGCCTCTCAACGACAAGGCTTTCATATGGGGCTTGGCGGACTTGCCAGACTGTGAACGGTGTGGCCTTGGATTAGAAGAAACGGCTTCGCACGCCTTCTACCATTGCCCCCGGGTCCGCCCCTTATGGGACCATGTCGGCGAGCTGACGGCTCGTCTCGCTCCCGAAGAACTCGTGTCCATTGATCGTGCATACGCGTGTGACAATGTGTCGCCCCCGTATTCCGGGGTGAAACGGATGGTGTTTCTGATGCTGCTAGCCACGGCCCGAATGGTGATTTGGACGACGCGCAAGGAGGAAGTCTTGCGAGGCAATCAGCTTTCTTATCAGGATCTGATCCGATTCTTTGAGCACCAGCTCAAGATGAAGATTAGAACTGATAGAAAACGATTGCATTCGACAGTCTTTAGCGAAAGGTGGGTAAAAGCGGCGAGCTTGGTTCGTTTGAACGGGGCTAGCCTTGATTTTCTTTTCTAGGTCAACCAAAGTTACATCGGGGTGGTTTCCTGTGGAACCCTCCCCTTGGTTAGGTTAGACAAGCTTAAGTGTACCTAGTTAATGTGAGTAAGTGTTGTTCCCGGCCTGTTTCCCGGCTATCTTTTCAGTTATGATCCAAGTCGAGATTCCCAACCTCCCCAGTTTGTTTTTAACCCCCCAATTTTATCTCGACTGGCTCAGCCTTTTATTTCCCCACGCCCGTGTTATTTTTCTCCTTCCCACTCCCTTAGCGAGAGTGCTTCTTGATTTTGCCTTATCGGCAGAATACAGCGGCCTCTCTATTTTGAGGGTTGGACGGTCCCTACTAACACGAATTATGTTTAGTTTAAATATTTGTTGAATTTTTTAGTTTGTTATTGGGTTCATCTCCCTCCCCACTTTCATCTTTTCATTATTAGAATTTTAATGTATTTTATTATCATCAAAATTTTTACGGTGTGGGGCGCGTTTTTGTAGGTTCCCCTGGTGTGGATGTGGTATTATGGTGGATGAAGGTTTGAATGGCGACGGACGAGTTCTTGTGGTGAATGAGATAATTGTAATGTATGAATGGGTCGCGAATCTGATTAGCTAGGTATAGGATAGTAAGTAATGACCAGCCTTTACCCCTCCCCTTTTTCGGCCTTGTGCCACAATTTGTACTTTTTGTGCAAATAAATCTTGTGTCGACCGCTTCACCGTATTGTTTTGGTCACAGTTTGCAGGGTTTGTATTAAGTTACAACCTGTTTTATTTTTGTCTGTCAGCTGAACCAGTTGCCCAGACGTTTTAGCATTGAAGAGTGAAAGTTAAGTTTTTACTTTTTCAGTTTCAAAACACTTTTGAATTTTATTTTTTAATTTTTTGTTTTAGCGTATATTTTAAGTTTTTACAGTTTCCGTTTATTTCTTTTCTGTTTGCTACCCTCCCCCGCTTTTTATTTGCATTTTTTTCTCTTTTTTTGAATTATATATTGTCCTTGTTTGCCCCGTTTTATTTTCCAGTTTTATTTATTTTTGAACATATATATTTCCTTATCTTCGTTCGCCGTGGTAGGACTTTAAAATCCTACCATGGCGGATATTAACAACAAAACACCGGTTGACGACCCGGTGTCACCTAGTAAAACGGCCTGGTCACAAAATAGGCCGATGACGAAAGATGCCAATTTTTACAAAGAGCAAAGGAAGTTTTTTGAAGACTCCTTCAAGGGGACTGAATTTCTGACCATTGAGGAGGCGTTCAAGGACATCCGGACAAGGACAATATCTCTGCTGACTTCGGACGTTAAAACGCGGAAGTTGATTGGAGTCAGCAGGGACAGTATGGAAGAAGCCTTAAAGGCTTTAAAATTAAACCCCAAGCTTCTCGCAAGGAGAACTAACGCCTTGTGGGACATCTTGCTGGCTACGGAGCAACAAGCGAAGGAGCTGGCAGGAAGTGTTCTTTTGACGAAAAACCTGCGCCTGCAGACTGAGTATATGGGTACTCGCAGGACCAAGGTGACGGTTCACGGCGTTCCAGCGGACGTATCAGAGGATAGAATGGGGGCCTTCTTTGCCTTATATGGCGAAGTACATGAAGTGAAGGCCCTCACAAGCAAAATTGGTATTGCCACTGGAGACCTTGAGATACAGATCACCGTGAACCAGGAAAATTATAGAAACCTGCCGAATACTCTGATGTGCAGGCAGAGGAAGATGCTGGTAGTAGTGGAAGGCAGACGACCCTTTTGTTGGTTTTGCGACACTTTGGGCCACATGGCCAAGGAGTGCCCTGCAAAAAGCAAAAAACCGAGTCCAATAGTACCAACATCTGCAGCAACAAAAGAAGTAACAGCTACAACAGTGGAGAAGACCCCAGACGAGGGATCATCAGCAAAGTCGGCGGAGGAACCCTGGAAGGTGGTAGCGAGGGGTAAGAAGTCCCCTAATGTCCAGGCCACTCAGGAGACTCCTCCATCAAAGAAGAGCCAAGAGAAGGAGGTGCAACCTCACAAGAAGGGAGCGGAGAAATCCCCAAAATCTCCAAAGAAGCAGCAGCAGCAAAAACCCCAACAGCCAGAAAGGCAGCAGCAGCAGCAGCAGCGAAAACAGCCCAAAAAGCAGCAGGAGATAGAGATGGAGGTGGAAGAAATTCCTCCCCCTCGGCAGACATCCCTCAAAAGAGCAAGGGAAGAAAGTGACGACGAACAGTCGCAGGGCCACTCTGACCGGGGTAGGGCAGAGAGGAATAGAACCAGGGCAATCTCCGTCCCCGCCTCTTTTGAAGATATAAAGCAACCCCAAAGATCCAGACGTCACTCTTCCTCTCCCATCCGCATTATTTCCCCCTCCCCCTTCACTTCTCCCATCAGCCCACTTTCCACCCCCCCTCAGACATCCACTTCTTCCCCCCCTCATCCATCAAGGGAGAAGAAGAAAAAGAAGAAAAAGGCGTTTTCAGGCCCGGAGCAGGTCTGCAAGGTGGATAGGGACGAATATAAGAAGGGCCTTGCTAAGCAGAGGAAGGCCCTGTTAGGGTCCCTATATAAGATGGAGCAAGTTGACGGCAAAAGCGTAGAAGATCCCCGAAACTTCCCCGAGGCCCCAGGAGTTATAACCTGTATAAGGGAAACTGGGGGCCAACTAGAAGTGTGGAACCATCTATACGAAGCTAAGGCAGCTTTCCCGAACATGAGAATTTTAGAACTAGAAAATGTAAATTTAAAAAAACTGCGACAATTTTGCTCTGGGAGGGTCCCGGTATTGCTCCATCCCTCCTTATATAGGGCTGTAAAATTAATTTATCCCACGGACGTCGGCGGGATTGTCTCGGGCGGGAGGATGACGACGGAATTGGGTACAGGAAGCCTGGGACAATCCGTCGGGGTCCTGTCAGCTGCAGATTTCCGCCCTGTATGTACTTAGGTTATTTGCTGTAATTTTTCTTTTTGCAGGCCTAGCAAATGTCTATTAAGATAGCCAGTTTGAATGTGAAGGGCTTGAGAGGTCGGAGCAAGGCTGCCCGCCTGCTTCGGGATCTCCTGTCCTTCAGCGTGGATGTTGCCGCGATTGAAGAGACCCACTTTGTTTGCTCGACCGATGCCTGTGTGCTGTCTAACGACTTTGTCGTCTATTCAGCATATGGGGACCGGCTTGCCAGAGGAGTTTCTTTGCTAGTTAGACGGACTCTCGATGCGAAGGTGGACCTTGTGCATACAGATGCCGAGGGCCGGTTAATCGTGGCCGATATTGCCGTGAAAAGTGGTTCGTTTCGGGTCGTTGCGGTTTATGCGCCCAACGACTGGGAGGAGCGGGATTCCTTTTTTCGGCGGTTGGGGCCGTTCCTAGTCGATTCTTCACGCCTAGTTCTAATGGGGGACTGGAATGCCGTCCTGGACCCCAAGTTAGACAGGGGGTGGGGCGCTAGCGGGAGTAGGGGCGATCGTTGCCTGGTCGATCTGATTGGCGATTATGGTCTCGTCGATAGATACCGGGTCGATCATCCCAGCGGGAAAATGTGGACGTGGGCTCTTAGCTGGCCGTCTGACAAAGTAGTTAGCTACATTGACAGAATGTTAGTTCGTAGAGCCGACATAGACTTTTTAGATTGTCCCACGTTCCACTGGGTAGGCTACACGGATCACAAACTCGTTTGTGCCCGTGTGGCGTTAGAACATAGGCCTAGAATGGCTGGTTACTGGAAGTTCAATCTGTCTTTACTGGACAGGCGGGACTTCCAGGAGCAGCTAATTAAATTCGTGCAGCGGGAGCTAGTGGGGGCGGTTATCGGGAATAGGTGGTGGGAGAAACTTAAGGATAGAATTAGGTCTTTCACCACTGAGTTCAGCAAACGGCTCGCTCTAGATAAAGCTGACAAGGTGAAGACACTTAAGTCTAATTTTTCCCGGGCGGAGGCTGGGGGGGATCCCCTAGAGATAGCCCTAGCTAGGGAGGCCCTGCAGCGTTCGAATAGCGATCGCTACATGGGTCAGGTAATTAGGCATAAGTTAAGTAAGATGTCTAACGAAGCTGTGAACCTGGGCGCAGATCTGCGTCGGGAAGAAGTCCGTCGAGGTGGTGATCGTTGCATTCGTCAAGTCGAAACCCCGGAGGGGCGTACTCTGCGGTCGACTGACGACATGTGCGAGGCGTTTCGGCGGCATTTCGAGAGCCGCTTTACCAAGGAGCCTGGTCTCCGTGAGGAGGAGTTTCGCAGCTATTTGGCTGACTTTCCTCGGCTTGAGCCGACTGAAGCAGCTAGCTGCGAGGGAGAGATCACGGAGGGCGAAGTCTACGAGGCACTGAAGAAGGTCGGCAGAGGCAAGTCGCCCGGTCTGGATGGTTTGCCTTACGAATTGTACTTGAGGCTGTCGCACATCTTTGTTCCGATTTTGACAGCAGTGTTCAACAACTGGTTTCGGTCGGGGTCCATCCCCAATCGCATTTCCAGGGGTGTGATCACTCTGTTGAAAAAGGGCAAGGGTGTTGGGGGGAAACTAGATGATTATAGGCCCATAACTCTGCTAAACACAGAGTTAAAGATTATGGCCAAGATCCTGCAGGAGCGTTTGCAGTCAGTTGCCGAGTCTCTGTTGGGACCTGAGCAGACTTTTTCTGTGAGGGGCCGAACAATTCAGAGCAACCTGCATTTGATCCGCACGATCCTAGAGGGCGTAAAAGACGACGAAGAAGCCGCGCTGATCAATTTGGATCAGTCCAAGGCATTTGATAGGGTCGACCATCGCTACCTTGCTACTGTCCTGCAGGCCGCCGGATTCGCACCCGACTTCTGCCGCTGGATTAGCCTCCTGTATCGCTCCCCCAGTGCTGTGGTACAGGTGAACGGAAAGTTGTCGGGCGCTTTTGTTCTGTCGAGGTCGGTTCGTCAGGGTTGTCCGCTGTCGCCTCTCCTTTATGCTTTGGCGTTGGAGCCTCTCCTGCGCCGGCTGAAGGACGAGGCGTGCAGTCCGGCCCTACGCGGGATCGCCGTTCCTGGAGGGTCTCGAGCCAGGGTTTCCGCGTACGCCGATGACGTATCCGCTTTCGTGTCGTCCCTTAGCGATATTGAGGCGGTGCAGAAGGCGCTTGATCGGTACGAGAAGGTGACAGGGGCCAAGATAAACCGCGACAAGTCTTCCGGCTTGCGGTTAGGTGCCTGGAAGGGGCGTGATCTTCCAGGCCGCTTCGGTTGGACGGACGGCCCTGTCCGCATTCTTGGAGTGTGGTTTGGACCCGACCTCCAGCTGAAGAAAAATTGGTCTGAAGTACTAGCAAAGGTCGTTTCTGCCGGTAAGACTTGGAATCGACGGAGGTTGTCCGTAAAGGGCAGGGCGGAGGTGTGTGTTACATACATTTTCCCCCTGATTCTTTATCGCTTGTCAGTACTTCCTCTCTGTAAGGCCCAGAGAAAGGCGCTCGAGCAAGCGCTATCCTCCATTTTATGGGGGGGACGCGCGAACAGGGTCGACAGACGAGTCTGCACCAAACGTCCGTGTCATGGGGGGCTGGGAATGCCACACTTGCAGAGTCACATCCGTGCCTCTCGGTTGTCTTTCCTACGCCGCGCATTGACTGGAGGAGATCCGATTCTGGAGGGGATTGTTAGGGACGCCTTCCCTCGCCTTACAATCAATCCCCCCATCTCGAAGTCCGAGCGCCATTGTAGGTCTCGAGATGAATCGCTTTTCCTCAGCGAGTGTCGGTCAGCCTTGAGGGCTATTCCGCGGTCCAGTGACCTTTCACGGCCTAGGAAGGTCTTCTATCGGGGATTAGTGGAGGGTCGCGCGAAGGATCTTCTACGTGATACGCTCGACTGTTCGGAGGAGGAGTATCGCTCCTACTGGTCTTGGGCGCCAGCGGCGGATTATCTCAGTAACCCTGAGTTTTCGCTTACCTGGCGATTGGCTCGGAATCGGCTGCCTCTCAACGACAAGGCTTTCATATGGGGCTTGGCGGACTTGCCAGACTGTGAACGGTGTGGCCTTGGATTAGAAGAAACGGCTTCGCACGCCTTCTACCATTGCCCCCGGGTCCGCCCCTTATGGGACCATGTCGGCGAGATGACGGCTCGTCTCGCTCCCGAAGAACTCGTGTCCATTGATCGTGCATACGCGTGTGACAATGTGTCGCCCCCGTATTCCGGGGTGAAACGAATGGTGTTTCTGATGCTGCTAGCCACGGCCCGAATGGTGATTTGGACGACGCGCATGGAGGAAGTCTTGCGAGGGAATCAGCTTTCTTATCAGGATCTGATCCGATTCTTTGAGCACCAGCTCAAGATGAAGATTAGAACTGATAGAAAACGATTGCATTCGACAGTCTTTAGCGAAAGGTGGGTAAAAGCGGCGAGCTTGGTTCGTTTGAACGGGGCTAGCCTTGATTTTCTTTTCTAGGTCAACCAAAGTTACATCGGGGTGGTTTCCTGTGGAACCCTCCCCTTGGTTAGGTTAGACAAGCTTAAGTGTACCTAGTTAATGTGAGTAAGTGTTGTTCCCGGCCTGTTTCCCGGCTATCTTTTCAGTTATGATCCAAGTCGAGATTCCCAACCTCCCCAGTTTGTTTTTAACTCCCCAATTTTATCTCGACTGGCTCAGCCTTTTATTTCCCCACGCCCGTGTTATTTTTCTCCTTCCCACTCCCTTAGCGAGAGTGCTTCTTGATTTTGCCTTATCGGCAGAATACAGCGGCCTCTCTATTTTGAGGGTTGGACGGTCCCTACTAACACGAATTATGTTTAGTTTAAATATTTGTTGAATTTTTAGTTTGTTATTGGGTTCATCTCCCTCCCCACTTTCATCCTTTCATTATTAGAATTTTAATGTATTTTATTATCATCCAAATTTTTATGGTGTGGGGCGCGTTTTTTGTAGGTTCCCCTGGTGTGGATGTGGTATTATGGTGGATGAAGGTTTGAATGGCGACGGATGAGTTCTTGTGGTGAATGAGATAATTGTAATGTATGAATGGGTCGCGAATCTGATTAGCTAGGTATAGGATAGTAAGTAATGACCAGCCTTTACCCCTCCCCTTTTTCGGCCTTGTGCCACAATTTGTACTTTTTGTGCAAATAAATCTTGTGTCGACCGGTTCACCGTGTTGTCCCGGTCACACTTGTTATTTCCTCTTAAGGTGCTGGAGGCACTTTACATCGGGTCCCGCAAGCCTTCCTTGTGCAAATAACGTGAGTGTTTGTTGGGGCTCGCTGTCATTTGCCTCTAGCTCCTTTTGCTCATATATTTTTTTCTCCTCCTCCACATTTCCTTTTCATTGTACATTTTCTGTGTTTTTTAATTTAAATTAAATCTCCCTTTGGAAGACTGAAGAGCGGGACCGAAACCAGTTGCTTCGCCCGTTTTTAATGTCTAGTAATATCAAGCTTCATACTTTTATTGCTGTGATATATATATATATGTATATATATATATATATATATATATATATATATATGTGTGTGTGTGTATTGCCATCCACAGACACTGTTTCACTTTTTAACAGCTCATCAGTGGGGCTAGACATCCGATTGCAAAACCCGACTGATTTGGTATCAGTCGGAGTTGTTATCCCTAAGCCATTGGCGCGCGACAGGGATGAAGGTGAATTTGGACGTATTTATTTTTTAGAAAAAGACGCCAGTGACCGGAGAACTCGATTCTTCTTAATGAAGAGTCTTGCATCAGCAGCAGAAATATATATATATATATATATATATATATATATATATATATATATATATATATATATAGCAAGAGGAAAATCCTTTATGCCAACCTGTTTGCTTCCTTAAGGAATTTTAGCAAAGCAAGTGTAGAACTTATTCAGGAAACTGTATTGATGCACATAAAAAAATATCGCGTTGAGAAATAATGTTATGCGTCCAAATATCAATTAGAGAAATTAATGCTGTTGTTGTTATTGTCGTTATTATTGTAATTATTGATTTTTATTTATTTCTTTTATTATATTTCTTTTTTTATTTATGGCCAGTAGTTCATCGCATTTTTTACTTTTCAAAATTTCTTATGGTCGTACAGAAATATATTATCTTCAGAAATAACCATTTGTTTTAAGTAAATGGACTTGGTTGCTGCTACATGCTCATATCCATGCGTATTTGGCACCTCGACGTGGTGTAATGGTTAGAAAGCTTGTTTTGCTAGACCAATTACGAATGAGTTCGATCCTCATTGGGTGCCCCATACTTTCGGCCTTGTTCCACATGTAAGCCGGGCTTAGAAAATCACCATAACTGTGCGAATTATTTAAACTATACAAGAACACGACTCTTAAATATTTCTCAAAATTCTATTCCGACCAGAAAGAAAAAGGCGAGATAAACAATTTCGTGATTCCTGCCTTATTGAACAATCTTATTTCCCATTCCATCGATAGGAAAGTGGATTTGTCCTTACAGATGACCCACTATTTGATCCTTGTGCCAATCTAAACTGAACTTAGTAAATAGTAACCTACTTCCTAGCGGCGATTACGTTCTATCCACCGGCACCAGTTAAAAAGCCAGCATTTCGGATGTTATTTTTAAAGCAAGCCAGAACAACACAGTCTTCCCTTCCGACTTCTATTTTCTCCACATTTAGCATTGCGCTTCATTAAATAAAAAAATATTTTCATACACCAAAAGGCGAATTAAGATGTCTTTTATTCGTTTGGTGAATAAGTACGGAATTTGTCGGAAAAAAATCAGTAATACTTTTTATTATTAATTTTAAGTAAGATTTTTTTATGTGATATGCGGTGTGGCATAATGGATATCGTCTCGGAATGAGAAATCGGAGAGCCGAGTTCGAATCCCAGTCGAGTTCGTTACATTCACTTACACATGGGAAACGTAAAAAACAAACCTCCCCACACCACTATCAGTTGAAAAACGGTCTGCCACAGAAAAAAATGGCGACCTAGCGGGAAAATTTTCAGTCATGAATCGAAAGAGACATGATTGTCCAAGCGTGTATCACACAAATGGCACTTTACTGACTATATATATATACACTTTAGAAATTCAAAAAGTAATATTTGCCAAAAAGAACAAATAAATAAAGAGATCCTCAATACAATTTTCAAAAACACGAAAATGTAGGGCAATTTATGATATAAAATATTTGAAATACCGACCTTTTTTCTACAACGGTTTCTGGTAAAAACCATCGTATCATAAAGGTCCGTATTTCAAATATTTTATATCCCCCCTCTCTCTCTCTCTCTCTCTCTCTCTCTCTCTCTCTCTCTCACTATATATATATATATATATATATATATATATATATATATATATATATATATATATATATATATATATATATACTGTACGTTGCGAAACCAATTTAAATTCTTCGATCAGTACAATTGAATTTTCTCCTCTAGGCTACGTTCCTCTTTGTCGAAAATATTTTTGGGTACATATGCATTGCATTGGTGTTTATATTAGGGAAAATTTCCCAATTGCAGAGGAACTTCTCTTGAGTCCCCAGCTGATTCTATCATGTGCTTTCGACTTTTGTTATTGCAGTCTGTTAGCTATCTCTTTTGCTTTTATCGCTCTCCTTCTTCTCAGGACTGTAATAAATTAAACAAAATTTTGGATAATACAGAATGAATCTTTCTCTACATTCATTTGCTAACTTTTTTATGTTTGGTGATTTTAATACTCATCAAGTCAATTCTAATGTTGACGATGTTGACGGTATTCAGAGTTTCAATTTTTCTGTTGCTCAGTCAAATAATGGATTTCCGTACTCATTTTCCTAATAAATCTGTTCAACATTCTTCTTTATTTGATTTGTTCCTTACCACCTCTACTAGCTTTTGTAGAGCATCACAACGTTATCCTCCGGAGAATTCGAATCACACTGTAGTATCTATTGATATTTGTTTTGAGTCGTCTAATAGAAAGGAACCTCCTATTCATAAGACTTTCTGTTACCAGTGTATTTATTGGGATTTATTTCGCAACTTTATTCAAGACTCCCTTGGATTGATATTCTTAACACTCCTATTGAGAATTGTGACACAGAGTTTTCTTCTTAGGTTAAAATCGACATTGATGCTTTTGTAGCTTCTCGTAAATACAGGGTGAAACCACAATCTTCCTGTTTCACACAGAGCTGCTCAGCCGCTATAGCCAAACAGGAATCGCTTTCTCCGGGTGTGCCAACATAAGAGTTCTGATCCCAACAACGCCTCGCCTTAACTGCAAACGTGTCCTCAAAAAGTCTTTGTTTGCTGGAAGGATTAGACATCACTTAGATGATAACATGTTTGGCTGTCGTGAATACTGGAGGCTCTGTAATAGTGCGTTAGATAGTTGTAATTTACTTTGTACCCACAACCGAGGCTTACAAAATTTCCAAACTATCATACGTAAATAATCCTATGAGTTTTGGCGGGTACTATGCAAACCATACCCCCCGACGGTGTTGTCAGGTTGGGTTGGTTATTTATAGTGAAATCTGTCTTTAAAAATAGCTGAAATTGGCAAGATTTTTCATTACCAGCTAAATTTATAGCGAACAAAGTTGACAAGTAATTAATAACATAACATGGACTCCATAAATGTTTTGGTGTTGTATTCGTCTAACTTTGTACAGGAAAAATAAAACGTCAGTTCGTTATGGCCCAAGCTCCTGGAGGTTAGCATCAGCCAGTCTGATGGAAGACAAAAAATGGTTCTCCAAGACGATTAAAATAGAGCGGTTTCGTTTTGGCGGTGTTAAAATTAACAAGTCGTTCCTTACTCCAGTTACAACAGATTGTAGGTAATTTTAAAAATCAGCTTTTAATTTGATCTTATCTAACTGGCCAGACTTACCATTAATACAGGAGTAAATAGTTGTGTCATCAGCATACATACCGAGTTGTAAACTGATGACATCAGGAAGGTCGTTGGGGGGAAATTAAGGAAGAACATCGGTCCAAGGATAGAGTCCTGGGGAATCCCTGTATTAATGCAAAAAAAGGTCAAGAAGAGTGGCTATTCAAGACAACTTTCAGAAAACTTTCCGGTATTTACTCAATTTGATGTGTTATCATCTTCTGCTGATAAATCAATGTTTTGCTCGTAAATTCTCTTCAAATTCTATTCTTGATTCATATGGAATATCCTTGCATGACTTTCCATTTAAAACTGAGTCTATATTAAGTGACATGCATATGACTTCGTTCATCGTGTCTGCTATTATCTCTAAACAGGAACCCCACAAAGCAGTTTAACCTAATGGTGTCCCTGCAATAGTCCTTAACAAATGTGCTCCTGAACCGGCTCCTGTTTTCTCTAAACTCTACAATAAATGAATTGCTGCTTCTTGCTTTCCTGGTTCTTGGAAATCATCTTTTGTAGTTCCAGGCTTTAAGAACTCGGGTGAGCCGTCAGATCCTTCTAAGTATCGACCTATTAGCTTTCTGCATTTTTTTAGCAAAGTACTAGGCGCTCGAATTAACTCTGAACTGGTTAGACATCTAACCTCGCAGGGATTTCTTTCAGATAATTAATATGGTTTTCGCTTCTCTAGATCACTTGGTGGTGTATTAACGATTACTGCCGAAATAGTTTATCAAACATCAGATAAGAAGGGTCAACTTTGGATATTTGAAAGACATTTGACTGTGTTTGGCATACACAAATTGAAAGGTTATGGTATTTCTAGACAAATTTCTGAACTGATTCAGTTTTTCTGAAAGTCGTCTTGAATAGCCACTCTTCTAGACCTTTTTTTGCATTAATACAGGGGTTCCCCAGGACTCTATCCTTGGACCGACGTTCTTCCTTAATTTCCCCCAACGACCTTCCTGATGTCATCAGTTTACAACTCGGTATCTATGCTGATGACACAACTATTTACTCCTGTCTTAATGGTAAGTCTGGCCAGTTAGATAAGATCAAATTAACAGATGATTTTTTTAAATTACCTACAATCTGTTGTAACTGGAGTAAGGAACGACTTGTTAATTTTAACACCGCCAAAACGAAACCGCTCTATTTTAATCGTCTTGGAGAACCATTTTTTGTCTTCCATCAGACTGGCTGATGCTAACCTCCAGGAGATTGGGCCATAACGAACTGACGTTTTATTTATCCTGTACAATATTAGACGAATACAACACCAAAACATTTATGGAGTCCATGTTACGTTATTAATTACTTGTCAACCTTGTTCGCTATAAATTTAGCTGGAAATGAAAAATCTTGCCAATTTCAGCTATTTTTAAAGACAGATTTTACTATAAATAACCAACTCAACCTGACAACACCGTGGGGGGTATGGTTTGCATAGTACCCTCCCAAAACTGATAGGATTATTTACGTATGATAGTTTGGAAATTTTGTAAGCCTCGGTTGTGGGTACAAAGTAAATTCCAGTGCAGATTATATCTACAACACCACTTCCAAAAATCACCACAATATGAGCAAGGAAAAGTACGTACGTTTGTTTGATATTTTAAACAGTTTTACATAACATTACTCATTTGCGCGTTGTTTTGGATTTAACAAAATTATATACATTAAATACTGTGATCAACATAACATGCTTCTTGTTTACGAAATGAGGGATTTATCGAATTTAAGAAACACACTCTCCCTTCAATTAGTTCCTTAAAGAGGTTTTACTGCAGATGCACACTCTCCCTTCAATTAGTTCCTTAAAGAGGTTTTACTGCGGATGTACACTCTCTCTTCAATTAGTTCCTTAAAGAGGTTTTACTGCAGATGCACATTCATACATCTATTTATCACAGGATGTCAAATTTAAAAGAGAAAATTGCTCATGAAGATCTCTTTAGCGTGAAACTTGTAGTTGCGCTTTCATTCGCTATATATCTGTACAAGGTGCAGCAAAATTAACAAAGTAACGCTCTTTATTTCGAGCTGAGGTGGATAGGACGATGTGGAGCCATTAGGATTATCAGACCTAATACCACCAGTCTTTTGCTTGTGGGCTGTACTAAATTCCCTCAGTAAAATAAGCAATTTCTGATAGATATTTTTTTAATGAAATTAATGAAGAAATGTGTAAAATAATTTGTATAAGTATTCTTGAGAGGGTTCAGAGTTGTATTGAACATAAAGAGGATCATTTTGAACATGTTAAATAGTTTGTTTATATAGATTTAAGATATATAAATATATATATGTATTTATTTTTATATTTATGATATATATTTATATAGATATATAAACTATATTTATAAGTATAGTTTATATAACATGTAAAAGCGAATCATTTTGAACATGTTAAATAGTTTGTTCATCATAACAGATCACCCGAAGTAACGCAACGTGGTGTAATGATTAGCAAACTGATCTCGTTAGAAAAATTACAACTGATTAGTGAGTTCGATTCTCCCTGGGGCCCTATATTTTCGGCCTTGTGCCATATCTAATCTACAGTTAGAACCTTACAATAATAAATAACATAGCTTTGATGTGACAATATTTAAAATTTTTCTCAAGCTATTGTAATTTATTTTTCTTCAATACAAGTTAATAAACTATAAATGAGGTTATCTTTGCCGCACCATATATATATATATATATATATATATATATATATATATATATATATATATATATATATTAAAAAGAAGAGAGAAACAGCAAACGTTTTTGGTTGTAATGTGGATTTTTTAAAAATATATTTTCCATAATTTTACTACACAATGTTGCTGCGTGAAGGGTAATAAAGCAATTAAGACTGGTCCGAGAAAGGGTGAGGAAGATATCTATATTCTTATCTTTTAATGACCCCTGTGTGTTCTTAGATCTATTTCTATTTTTTTTGTTTTTGTCAGCATGCGTACTCATACGTATATTTCCTCTCCATACATACATACTGTCTTATTATAAGGAAATACTGTACACATATGTAGACATGTACATGCACACACATACACATACATACACACAAACACACACACACACAGACTCTTCCTATGTTATTTAGGGTTCGCGTGTGTGCCCGTGAGCAGTTTTGTTTTTGTCAATATGTGCATATATATACCAGTACGCGCATGTACATGCGCACTACCTCTCTATACATACATACTGTCTTATTATAAGGAATTAGTATACGCACATACATGCACACACACATATATATATATATATATATATATATATATATATATTGTCATCTACAGACAGACTGTTTCGCTGTTTCACAGCTCATCAGTGTGGCTAGACGTCCGGTTGCCTCTAGCTAGGATCGAAACCCAACTGAATTTGCTTCTCCCACTAAGCCGTCAGCGTACAGTACGGGATGAAGGTGAATTTTAGCGTGTTTATTTTTAGATTCAGATAAACACACAGTGACTGACAGTGACTCAATTCTGTCGAAGAGTCGTTCAGTATTAGCTTAAATAGTCACTGTTTACAAATTCACCCCTCAAACCAGAGGGCTCAACCGAAATTAATTTTTCAGGAGCTAATATTTTTGTCATCCACAGACAGACTGTTTTGCTGTTTCACAGCTCATCAGTGTGGCTAGACGTCCGGTTGCCTCAAGCTAGGATGGAAACCCGACTGAATTTGCGTCAGTCCGAACTTCTATATATATATTTTAATATCAAGTATGTGGTGGAGTTCAATTTACATTACATGAATCATTCACTATCTGCTTTTTGTATGATTATTCATGTAATATATATATATATATATATATATATATATATATATATATATATATATATATATATATATATATATATATATATATATATATGAAAGAAAGAAGTAGATATCCACTCCAAATATTTTAGGGTTAATATTTTATATTATTTATAGTTCTAAACTTATTGTTTATGCTATTCATTCATTTAATGAATGTTTTCTTGTGTTCTTAATTTTGGTATTTGAAGTTTATTGCGTTTAGGTTGCAGGATTTTATACAATCTTTTGAATTGTGAAGTGATTGTAAATCACGAAGTAGGAAATTTACTTTCATGTCTGCATTTGGAAATGAGATTTGTCCTTTTTCTTCAGGAGTTAATATTGTTTTACAGAATTTAGAATTTAAGAAAGTCACATATAAAAACAAGGAAAAAAAACAAGCTCGAGGTCATGATTATGAATAATTTAAAACATTAGCACTAAAAAAAGAACTAGGGTAGGTGGGTATCAATCTCATGGTCTATATAGAGAGCTTGCAGAAGGAGGAATTACACATGGTTTGATAGTGTTCACACATTGCGTTTTATATTATATTATATTTCTTATTACTATAAACGTTATGTATACTGCATACACGTGTTTGTACAGACATCTCCTTTTTAACATCGTAATTTCTGTCTACTGGTCTGAGATTTTTGAAAGGTTTTAATAAAGAGGACGTGTCCTTCGGTCTGATGTAAACTTACTTACTTCCCCTATTTAGAGAAAATCATCGTACAATCCGGCGTGCTTTGAGACTTTTTAGCTACGAAGGACTTCCACAGCAAAGAAAGATTCAATGAGTCTATGAAGAAAAACGCGTCTCCCGTTAAAATCTTTCGAAAACGATTTTCGTCTCCGATGCATTCTATTTATAATTCGACAGTATGTCATTTTACTATATAGGTTATATTAAATGGATGCAGGTATTTGAGTTGACATATCTCATCATAGAAATGAGACATATTTGAAGGATAATAGATTAATTTTTAATAAGAAATTTAATTAAAAACGGGATTTATGGAATTTTGAATTATTTAATATTTACATTATAGGAATAATTATTCATATAATTGAATATATATATATATATATATATATATATATATATATATATATATATGTAAGTGTGTGTGTGTGTGTGTGTGTGAGGAGAGAGTGTTTGTGTGTTTTGGACTTGGAGCTTGAACACTGGACGATTGTTTTCGCCTGGGTTTAATGTTCTTGGTTCTTTCTTTTTTTATTCCCCATTTTTCCTCGGGTACCGATTGGTTCTACTGCAAGTTGAGCTATCCGAGTTTTTTCCAAACGAGTACCACCATTATATATATATATATATATATATATATATATATATATATATACATATATATATATATATATATATATATATATATATATAAGGTAATCAAAAAACTTTGCCGATTTTGATTTATTAGAAAAAAGGTATACAGTAAATTTGAGATAAGTTTAGTCCTCAAAATAATCCTCATTGATATCCAGAACATTTTGTCCAAGTGCTTCCAGCTGCACAATTCTCTGGCAGTAAAAATAATTTGTTATGGATGCAAAGTTGTCTCGGAGTGCCTACCGCGATTCTGCATCGTTTGAAAAGGATTTCCCACAAAGGTGGTTGTCGAGGAAAAAGAAGAGGCGGTAGTCTGTTGGCGGAAGGAGCGAGGTGGATGGCACAGTGTCTCCCAGTCAAGTTCTGTATAGTATTCAGAATAAATTTTAAAGTTGGCTTTTGTTGCGTGAGATGAATTTAATGCATCAATATCTGGGAAAATCTTTAAAAGAAATACGAGTGATTCATTCAAATAATTAGAATAAAAATAAAAATAAATACAAATCAAATTATTTCCAGCCGTTTTGTTCCAGTTAGCTTCGAAAATATATGTCATTTGTTAGATATTCAGATCAGGAGAAAAATTCACTTGTTAATTTTATATATCTGTTGCTTTTTAGTGAGGCATAAATTTCAGACAGACGAACGACGGTCGGAAGAAAAAAAATACTCTGAATGTTATTCGGTAAAGCAACATTCGAACACTCTCGAATATGTACACACACACAAACATATATTCAGGACGTATCAAAATACTTTGGGGACGGGTTTCTCACACCAAAACAAGGAAAGTGTCCATATAAACATAAGTCTGCAAATCCTTCATTTTTGAGTTATGAAGTTTAAATAAAGCTTACGGTAGATGGCGATGCGTTGCCATTGAGACTAGGTTACATTTGTCATTTTTGTACATTAGTGGGTAGTCTGTCTTCGTTTAACAGGTGTAGTAGTGAGTTAATAGAGAAGTTTTATGTTTAACAATCACAGAATATTCATACAGCGAGTAGACAGATATGATTTTCACACACGGCCGTGCGAATGATAATGGACGCGAGGCTGCATGGCTGTATCAGATTGCGTTTCCAGACCGAATGCAGCCGAGTCATCCAATCGTTCCTGCTGTTTATCTTCGCGTTGCTGCGACAGGATCCGTAGCACCACAAACTGTGGATCGAGAAAGACCGAGATCCGGCGGTACGCCTCCCGACGAAGAACACATTCTAATGGTTGTAGGAGATGATCCAGGTATCAGCACACGTGAAGTGGTCCTAGCATGTCGTATATCTCATAGTACCACACGAAGGGTACTTCAAAAGCAGCTCCTGTATCTGCATTATTTGCAATGTGTGCAGGGTTTTTCGCTCTTTGATCAACACACCATGGGGAAACTTTTGATGATTGTTTATTGCACAAACTTCCGACTCCTTTTTTCTCTTCAGTGATTTTGGCCGATGAAGCAACATTTGGAAGAGATGGAATAACAAATTTACTACACAACCAACATTTGTGGGTCGATCGGTATCCTTGTGGTACAATACAAGTTAGACACGAGCATCGGTTTATGATTAATATGTGTGCTGGAAATGTAGGTTTGGTAGGTCCATATGTGTTCCTGGTACACCTTACAAGAGCTGTCTACAGGGAGTTTATTTCGAACGTACTCCCCCCTACTAATACGAATACGCATATGGTTTATGCATGATAGGCTCCAGCACATTTTAGTTTAATTGTAATTACGAAGGTCTTTCGTGTTATCACTAATGGTGTCGATGTTCCGCCTCCATTCATCTTCCCTCAGACATCGAGTGCCCTTAGGGGGTAGTGCTACTCTAGGTCAAGTGGGTGGCTTTTCGAAAACCCTATGTCCGGCAACAGGACTCTGCCCCATGACACACAAGCAGAAGAAACTAGTCAATAGCTGGCAGGCAATTTCTGCGACTACATCACCCCTTACATCTGGCCACCTAACTCCCCAGGACTTTATTTCAAACATACTTCCCCCTACTAATACGAAGACGAATATGGTTCATGCATGATGGGGCTCCAGCACATTTTAGTCACATTGTTCGCGGTGCACTGGTTGACATCTACCTTGAAAGACAGATAGGTAGGGAAGGAAAGGTTCCATGGACTGCACGTTGCCCCGACGTCAATACTTTGTATTTTTATCTGAGGGGGCCACTTAAAAAATGGTTTATGCAGCAGATATTAATAATTGAAGGACGTTTCACCAAAGTGTCATGGGAGTCTGGGAAGCCATTCGACACCGCGTGGGTGTACTTGAAAGAGCCCGCCAGTTAATGATCCGAAGAGTGCGTGCGCGTATAAAGGGAAGCCGAGGACATATTGAAGATTCCTTACTAGCCGTGTTGAGGTACAACGACGGATATATATTTAAATGGATATTTTACTTTCTTTAATGTCACGCCCCACTGTTTGTAAAAGTATTTTTATATACCCTATATACTCGACTCTCCCTATATATATATATATTCCTCAATCCAAGCCGTTATCCATTACTACACCGTGCCTTATATAGTTCGAATTCCAGTCGAATCCATTACATTCACTTACGTGAATATCACCCTTGGGAAAGGTGTGAATCCTCTTCTTCTCCCTCCAACTATGGGTAAATAGCAGGACAGACTGGGTTCTATAGCCTTGGATGGCAACTGGTCTACGAGAAGGACAACTCTGAATTCAAAACCTGCGGAGGGTCGTTTGGGGACCTTGTGGCATTCGCTGCACCAAGTCCCTGTATTCGTCCCTCCAAAAAGTGTGGATGGCCCTGCACAAAGCCGTCACCACTATAATCAAATCCTGTGCGGGTGTCGGGCTTTCAGTTTCTGGGAACTGATCTGTCTGACCCTCATACGTCGAGTTCGACGGGAGAGTCCATCATATATATATATGTGTGTGTACACATTTTCGCATTTAATAATTTATATATATATATATATACGCTTTATCCCTGCTATAGCGCAATATTCCTCATAAATATAGCATACATTAAAAGTACTTTTTCCAGTGTTTGTTTTTTTAATTTTAATTTTAAGTCAGCGAATCGGTAATGATTTATGCATCTGAAAATAATTCATATTTATCTTTTAAACCGTTATTTAACTCCTCTCTTTAAAACCTCTCTCTGTTAAATTTTAATCCCCACCTTCACCTTTGGGCCTTCCTGTTCTTATTTCTTCTGTTACACCTCTCTCTAGAGCTTTCATACATTTCCCTCTCACACTTGTTTCCCATTCACACACTCTCCCAAAAATTTTGTTTTTTATACCCGGAGTTATATTTTCCGATTTCTTTTTGAATTTGTAGATCTGATGAATTGGATCGTGATTACGATTCCAATGTAATAAATTATAACCATGAAATATTAGTGTTTGAGCCGTTTATATTATATATATATATATATATATATATATATATAGAGAGAGAGAGAGAGAGAGAGAGAGAGAGAGAAAGAGAGAGAGAGACAGACAGACAGACAGACAGACAGAGGAAGAGATAAATAATATAAGAGATAATATAATTTTAACATATATTTATAGATAAAAATGTTCAATATCCTGGACAGAGCTTGCGTAAATGTAAAAATAGACACTGAGACATGCTTGAACGCAATCTTCAGGCCATATGAATACACACACACACACAGACACACACACACACACACACACACACACACGCGCACGCGCGTGCGCGCATATATATATATATATATATATATATATATATGTATGTATGTATGTATGTAGTTGTGTGTGCGTGTTCGCGGACTAGTTTATATCTGCAAACGCTATATCACCAATATTGTGTTCTGTCCCGCGATAGACGTGGCAAATTTCAGACAATATAATGTATGTTAACTGTAAGGTTCACGTCCCAGACGATGTTTAGAATGTTTAAAGATCGCTTAAGGTGTGTTGATTCCTATCTTCACACATATGTATAGATGAGTCTCTCTCTCTCTCTCTCTCTCGCTATATATATATATATATATATATATATATATATATATATATATATATATATATATATATGTGCGTGTGCGTGTGTGTGTCTATATGTGTGCACGCGTGTAGAGAATTGTATGGCCTTCTCTCCAAGGCCTTTAGTAAAGGAATAATTCCCTCTCCATTTACGCTCTTTTCCAAAATAAATCATCCGCAAGATAGTTTTGGAAATCGCCCACAAAAATGGTATAAAAGAAAAGGTGTGTGTGTAAAGGCGAGTGTGTGGGTAATCCCGTCGTCACTGGAACCGCGTCCGTGGTGTAATGATTTGCAAGATTGTGTTGAGAGTTTGATCCACATCAGTCGCTCTATACCCGCGGCGCTGCAACGAACTAAATTAAGCTTAGTGAACATCATATTTCTTCTTCCATAAAAATCCTACCTGGCTAGACAATGGAAACAAAATGGCGGCTATTTTATTGCCTGTGTTCAAAGTTGAAGAATACTAGTCCTTATATTTTATGTTAAGAGGAAGACTTTATTTTACATTAGTTTCACTAGCAGAATGTATATCTATTCAATGATTCTTTAGGTTAGCATTTATATTTTTGTTGTTTATTAACGTTTCACACAGGGATATGTAGATAGATTCAAAGAAATAATAAAATATGAAAATCTTAGTCCGAAAGAATCACGAAATGGTAACGATAACAAATGGTCAGAAATTAAGAGATTATTGGTAAATATCGCACCATTTTTCTGATTAAATAGGTGTCACTAACAAGACCCAACACATTCTTCCTGGTAGTTTGTAGTGTAATGTTCTAGATTAAAGATTTTCAAACTGGAAGGACTTAACTCCCAAGGAAGACATTTTTAGGACAGAAAAGCGGAATTTCAGCCAGAGAAGAAACAACAGAGTGGGAATTAATGAGAGTAATATATCATGGTGCCACAATTTCTGTATGTTAACGCAATCAATCTCGAGTAACATATGGCTGTTCGGTTCTTTCTAAATCTTTGGGATTCCAAACATCACTCTCTAATTTCTTCCATTTATTCATCCTCCCCAAATTTCTAAACATATTCTACAAACTATATGAGGAGCCCTATTCTTATCCTAATATCCTAACTTTTGAGCTTAGTTTTCCTAATTCAATTTCACTACAACTCTAGGTGATAGCAAGTTTGTTGCTAATACTAATAACCCTTATTTTTTTATCTATTAGTACCATATTTGTGGTAAAAGATTTTTCAATGCCGGAGATAGAGCGTTTATATTTCTGGACATTATGGACATAGGAATCAACACTCTATGGTAAATGTTAATTTCACACCTCACTGCTATCTTCCTGCCGTGTGTCACTATGCTTTTTTTTCTATATAATGATAATGATAATAACAGCCGTCTCCTTACGAAGAAACATTTGGCCGAGCAGCCAGTACTGCTTTCGGTTGAAATTCAATCTTGCTCTTAAAATAGTTTTTCAGGAAAATAGGTTTCTCAAGCTCAGTTGCTGTTATCGATCTTTCAAGTATTAATTGGGGGGAAGGGTCCTCCCAAACTTTTTATTTATTTGAAATGTCAATATCTTGATTATGCCATTATTTTCTCTGCAAGCAACAAGTGCTATCTATTTTAGTTGTTGCTGTTGTTGATTGTCCTCAAGTGATGTGTTTTTTTTTGTTATTTCGTACAGTTCTTTGTTTGTGATTCTGTATCACCAGTCTAAAATGTTCAAAGAAGAATATTTGCCAAAATATCCTCAGGCTTCATACGCTCAAAGCCTTTTCTAATCATTGATCTTAGAAAGCAGTTACATACAGTTGGCAGATTAGAGATTTCTGAACGGGTTTGTCGACATGACATCCATATGAAAGTTTTGATCTGTCGAGGCTATTTAGGAATATAACTTGAGTTTTCATGTTGATTTTCTTTTTAGTTATTTGCGTTGTTGGGCTAAACTGACTCTGGCGCAGCCTATTCTATGTTCAATTTCCTTTTCCCCTACAATAATTTTTTATAACTGATCTTTATGCCGAGTTATTTGAAGTGTTTAGCATTTACAAATTCTATATTCCGAATTTTTATGATGGATTCAGGGTAGTTGCCATCACTGCTTTCATATCCAATTCCAAATCATAGTTTCTGTTTTGTAAAGGTTTACCTTGAGTCCTATTGCTTGGAACACTTGATAGAACATATTGATTTTCTGGTCAATATTATTCTTATCCCAACTATGAAATACCTATCTCTTCAGCATAGCTTTTCTTATTATCAGTACATTGGCATCGGGAGGAAAAACAGAATCGTTGTCATCTATTGGTAGATTCGTTTAGGATGTGGTATGGAATACTTAAATGGTTATGCCCATCTGTGTTTGTAAATGCGCAGGGCATAGTTAAAGGAAGGATCAAATAGACTGGGCCTTCCATTTCCTCCTTGTCGTGCAGTTACTGAGATTTTAAATCTTTCCGTCTTCACCAGACATGTAAGATTGTGTAGATCGATACAGTTCCTCTATCCGATCGATGCATTCGGTGGCTTCGGTTCTTGGAAGGTTGGTTCTAATGGGTGGGACGTGTAAGTTTCTATTGATGGGGTCATATGTTGCTGCGAGGTTGGCGGAGAAAGTATACAATTTACAAAGAGGTAAGCAATTTCTTGTAGTTATTTGATGACAATATCTCACCATTGCATACTTTACCAGAAGGAAAACCAAACTGGATAGTGAGGAGTTGACTTTCATAAAACGACGAGAGAGAGAGAGAGAGAGAGAGATAGGGAAAGAGAGAAAGAGAAAGGGAGAAAGAAGAGAGAGGTCATGGTGTAATTAAGGGAAGTTGGGGAAGAAGGAAACCAAACGCTTCACTTCTTTTGTTTGTGGCAAATACTTTAGCTTAATTATAGTCATAACGCTTAATTTACCTATTTTATTTATTATTTTAAATGTGGCCCAAGTATTTACTTGTCTTTTTTAATTATTTTCTTTGGTTCTGAATTTTGCTGGATGTGCGGTTGATGTAATGGATAGCGATACGGAATGAAAAACTGTAGAACCGAGTTCAAATTCCAGTCAGGTTCATTACATCACACTTACGCGTAAATGACCCTGGGAAAGGTATAAACCTATCTCCACTCCCAGTTATGTGATATATAGAAGGACTTGTATCTAAGAAAATCACTGTTATTCTAAAGAAAATTTTTAATGAAATATTGATAAGTAAAAAAAGATTTTTTCTTACAATCCAAAATATCTTTCTTCTTTAAAATCACCAAGAAGGTATTGATAAAAAAAGATAAATCAATCAGTCTACATTTTGGTATATACCCTTTCTCTTCCCCGCGTTTTTTTAAACGTTAATAATTATTTGTGTTTAAAAAGTGGATGCCACATGTTTCAAGCAAATGTACACGCAAAGAACGGTGTTTCAAAAGGACAATTTTCCTGTTGGCTCCGTATTTAATTTATATTAACTCCCTCGTCAATTTGTATTTACAAAATATGTGAACCAAATAAAAAATAAATTTTACAAATATCTTTTTCCAAAAACTAGCAAAAATCTAAAAAAATTATCAATAAGTAAACCAACTATAGTGTAGTATTTTTTATTTCCCATTTTATAAATAAATATGAAATCCATTTTTTATTCATAATTTTATAAAAAAAATATCTGAGAACGATAGAAGAAAATTTAAATAAACACGATTTTTTCGGGGATTTGTAGGCTTCTTAAATAGTTTTATAACTCAGATTACATTTTGTTTTAATTTTCCATTTTTATTTTTCTAGGATAAGCGGTCAACAATAGAAATGCAAAGCCTGAAACTGTAGCAATTATGTTACCTCTTCCTACTCATTAAAAAAAATTGAAAAAAAAAATTAATCATTACTAAAAAATCTCTCGATAGATTATTTCTTGTCCACCAAGTACTGATAAATGAAGAAATTTTTAATGAAAAGTGGAAACTAAGCACCTTTACTTAAGCAATTGCTGAAGTTATCGAATTATGTTCTTTAGAATGGTTGGCAAAACATAAGTAAATTGTCAATCGATTTAAACTTTATAAAATGGTAATTAATAAAGATTTCACTATAGATGGTTCACATACTTTTATAATTTTGTATGTTTTATAAATTTATGAATAAAAATGGTTTTCATATATATTTCTTTATAGATTTATACATGGTATTGATTGTTTCAAAGTTTTAGAATGTTGTAAATATATATTTATTCTTGTAAATAAACAATCTAATAAATAAATACTGTTTCACATTTTTGTTGTAAAATCCCAAGAACAAAGAAAATGTACAAATTCACTTTCATATTTTTGGGTATGATTAAAATTTTAATCATCACTTTTTAAAACAATAAACACTGCAGAGGGAGGGAAGATAGTATACAGTAATAGAGGTGTCTACGGAAAACCACTCTTTTGAACAAATAAAATGTACAAATTCACTTTCATATATTTGAGTTTGATTAAAATTCTAATTGTCGCCTTTTAAAATAATAAACACTGCAGAGGGAGTGAATAGAGTTTACAGTAATAGAAGTGTTTAGGGAAAACCGTCCTTTTGACACATCATTTTTTATTTGGATACACAGGTTAAACTTTAACATTTAAATTATAATGCTTTAAAATTTGCTCTATAAAAATTCAAGATGGAAGACGAATTGAAAAAATTTGCAATCGTCAGAGTAGAAATGTGACCTAAGACTGAGAACTATTGTACTAGTTTTTTGTTTTTTTTCATCGGATATCTAACGAGGATTGAGTGATTTGCGAGACCAGCACTTTGTCGAAATTGTTCTCTCGTCTAAAGCTCGACCATTAAGTCTGAACACGGATGACGATAATGTGCTGCAGTGAAACGAATAAACAGGATAGGCGACCTTTTTCCAATACAAATGCCCAGTTCAAACGTACAGACAAGATGATTTGTCGAATAAAGAAAGCGATACGTCGTTTGAGGATGTCGGATGTACGTGAATAAGCAATATTAATGTGAGTTATCTATGACAAGACGTCAGAAGATTTAAGCAGACAATGCTTCTCAGATATATATGCTCAAAGGATAAAGGTAACTCCGTGAAATATGCTTACAACCACTCACTGTACGATTAACAAACAAGAGCAGTGACGAGTTTTATTAATACTTCGATGTTTATTCACAGTAAGAAAGCCAACCAAATGATTAAGAAGCAGAAAATGTTTATTAGAAGAGATGTCTCACAATTATGTAATAGCAATCTACAAATATGGCAGTGGATAAAATGGACGTGACAAACATATGGTTCTACAGATTGACTGATTTGTTTTTAACCGTTTATCAACCCGTTGCAGGTTATTTAAAGACAGAAAATATGTTTACATTGTAAAAATATTTTTGGAGGTTTATTGGTTTAGTGACACAACTCTTACTAATTAACCCATAGCTGGAGGGATAAGAGGTGGATTCATACGATTCTCGCGTAAATGAATATAACGAACCAAACGGGAATTGGAACTCGGCTCTCCGATTAACAATTCCGAGCCATTATTCATTACACCACCTGCACATCCTAGCTTACAGCACCTGGTATCCTCAAGCGGTCACCCATCTAGGTACTGACAAGGCTCAACTTTGCTTAAGTTACGCGATCGTAACTGGTGTTTCATCTTTGGTTCTGCACAAAGGCTGTTAAGAATATAATGGACGTAACATGTAAGTAACGAGGAAGTTTTAAAGAAAATGGAAATAAAATCGGCTTAGAATCAGAAAGTGACAGTTGAGATTTGTGTGGCACAATATGAGGAAAGAGGGCATGGTAAAAGTAACATTCACATGACATACTGAAGGCATGAAGGACAGAGGGATAATAGCGGATATAATAATAAAGACTACCGTCCCTAATTACTACAAGGGATAGGAAGTTGTGGAGAGCCAGTATCACGCATATACTAAAGGTACACAGTACATAGAAGGTCAACTACATAGTGCAAATCAGACGTCAGAAATTTAAAATCTTAATTTAGAAATAAGTGTCCCTGAATCTTCAGCTTTTCTCTTGATGTATAATTTTAAACTACACACATACACACACATATATATATATATATATATATATATATATATATATATATATATATATATATATATATATATATATATATATATATATATATATATATATATATATAGGGAGGGAGGGATAAATCGTCATCTAAAATAAACAAAAATGAAAATAACACTGACATCTCATTTTAACAAATATATTTACCAACATTAAGTAAAAAATAACTTGAAATGCTCAAGATTAAAACCGTCATTGGCCTCAACGACAATTGGCTTCGGAATTTCCTGCAACTATTCTGGACGGTCTCATGTTTAAGTTGGTGGATCCTTGCCTTCAGTTTCTCTTTGATGTTACAAGGAGTTTTGTTGGTCTCTCGCTCAACTGCGCCCTACACATAATAATCAAAGGAGTCGCAGTCAGGGGATTTAGGTAACCAAATGTAAGGGGTGATGTCGTCACAGAAATTGTCTAACAGACATGACTGGGTTCTCCTGATTGTGTGGTATGGTCCGGAGTCCTGTTGTCAGACATAGGGTCTTCAAGCAGCCACCCTCTTCACCCAGGTCAGCACTACGTCGTCAAGGTACTTGATGTAGGTCTCCGTGTTGAGTCTGAGGCTCTCACCAAGAAATTCGGGAGTTCTTTTATTATCAAAACGATCAGAGTGAGTTTTCCGAACTCTCGTACCTTCGTAACCACAATCTGACTCATCCAAATCTTGAATGTCCTGAAAAAGAAAGAAATTACTGATGTACTGAGCAATACGTCAGCCAAGGAAAACAACAGCAGTTAATGACAGATATATTGTGTAAGCTGTGAAGTTTGGTTTGGTTTGTTTTGTTTTGTTTTGTTTTGTTTTACGGCATATAAACCTCAATGGGTTATTTAATGCCGACAAGATTTTTATTGCTGGTAATATTTTGTTTTGTCAAAAAATCTATTTCTGGTAATAATTTTTTTTTCAAAAATGTGGTGCTGGTAATAATTATTTTCAAAAAATATATTGCTGGTAATAGTATTTTGTCTTCAAAAATTTATTGATGGAAATAATTTTTTACAAAGTATTTCTGGTATTAAAATCTATTTTTACACTTTCATAGTTTTTACCCCAGTTTCGAGTTTCATTATTTGCCCATAGCTGGGACCGTAACAGGTGCTACCACCTCCGGTCTGGGCTGACTTGGGAAGACCAGCAATTAGGAGGTAGTTTCACGCTACTCAAAATCTCCTGATCAGATGCCTTGCTGTTGGACGTAGTTTATCATCTTACCCAGGACGCGGATGTAGTTTATCGTCGTACCCAGAACGGGTAAGCTGTAAGGAAAAATTCTAAAAAAAACAAACAAACAAACAGTGACATCATTAACAACCCTCACAGTGAAGGGGTGAAGGCTTCACAATCCACCGTTCGACGAAGACTTCAAATAAAATAGAAATATAGAGGCCATCACATTATTTACATTATTCGGACTATTGTCCTCATCTTTGTCGCCATATTTATTACAACGTTTCGGCCGTTGTACGCTTCGGCCTTTTTCAGGTGGTTGGAATGTCGAACTGAACCCTTTATTTCGCTCACTGGGGTAGACTGTTCTAGTTCTATGTTTAATGGATGTCGGTTATCAGTTATCTCCTCTTAATTTTCCTCGGACCTTTACCGGGTATTGAACTCACTCTCTTTGGGCCCTGTCACTGGATCTAACCAACGCCTTTATCCACTGTGCCATGAGGATAATATTCCGAATAATGCAAATAATATACATAATAACTCATCTCAGAAATATAGACAGAGGCCATCACATAATCAATAAGAATCGAAAGGCTCATTCATATTTATTGATGATGTAACTCATGATGATAACAGCAGAATGAATTCAGAAGTCTACACGGCATTTTGTCTGCCAATTAATAATCGGGAGAAAGTTTATCATGCAGCAGGTCAATGACACAAAGCATAATGCCAGCACAACAAAGGACTTCCTCAAGGGGAAAAGTGGACAGTTTTAGACTGCCCAAAGCCGGCCCTTAACCCAATAGAGCATGTATTTCATCTCATGAAGAGAAGACTGAAGTAAGAAACCCTCCGGAACAAACAAGATCTGAAAGAGGCTGCGTCAAATGTCAGAAAAAGCATCACAAATGAAGAATGCAACAGTTTGGTAATGTCAATGGGTCGCAGGCGTGATGCAGGTATTGCAAGTAAGGGTTATGTAACCAAATATTAAATGTTTATTACTTTAAGTCTGTCTGTTCCTTTACTTTTGCTCACCTAAAATAGGGTGATCTGATACAAATGGTGGTATGTCCTAAGCTGTTTAACACATCTAAATCTAAATAACCAGAAAATAAAAGCTGAAATTCTGAACTCTTGTCTCATATTCATCATTCAATCTTAAACCCAAATGTCTTCAGTGAACAACAAAAACAACCGAATTGGCTTTGACGTTCCAGTACTTTTAGAAGGGACTGCATGCCAAATGCTTAAATCTTCTGACGAGTGGAACGAACGATTAGAAAAAGGTTCACCTACCAAACTCTGGATTCGGTGTGCTGATTATGAGATCAATCAGCTAAGTAGCAAATTTTATAATTGTATTAATCCTGTATATATATATATATATATATATATATATATATATATATATATATATATATATATATATATAGTATTATTATTATTATTAGTAGTAGTAGTAGTAGTAGTAGTAGTAGTAGTAGTCTTATAATTATAAGACACTATACTCGATCGGAAAACCTTCGGTGTCTTGATGTGCAAATAATCAAACCAATACCAAAGGGAAAAAACGGTATAAAAAAGAAAGAACCAAGAACATGTACGTTAGCCGAAAATAATCGTCCAGCATGAAAGTCCAAGGCCCAAAGAAAAAAAAACCCGATACGAGTACGCAAAAAAACTAAATAAAGTGCTCAATACAGTGAGTAGAGCAGACCTAGTTAGACCTAGAGAGCCGGATAAACCTACCACAGTTTCACCTAAACGGATCGTCAGGGAAGGCCGACTTTCCCTGACGATCCGTTTAGGTGAAACCGTGGTAGGTTTGTCTGGCTCTCTAGGTCTAAATATATATATATATATATATATATATATATATATATATATATATATATGTGTGTGTGTGTGTGTGTGTGTGTATACATATACATATATATATATACATATATATATATATACATATTGAAAAACTGGAAAGGTTTATGTGACGCGTCATATTTTTAATACTGTTTGTTGACATATAAAATTATACAGAATGATATATTGTTATATCATATATATTGTGTGTATTTAGGCAGCATTTTCTTCATTGATGCATGTTTCATTAAATACTATAGACAAGTTTTTACATAAAATAAATAGACAAAACTTTTCTATATTATTTAATAAAACATGCATCAATATCATATATATATATATATATATATATATATATATATATATATATATATATATATATATATATATATATATATATATATTGTGAATATGGGAAGCAATCCTTTTTTATACAAATTTCGTTAAAAACGACTGACAAGGTTTTGCGATTAAGCTTTTTATTTAATTTCTGTTAAGTTTTCTTTTCTGGACAAAGTGTGAAAAAAATCTCCAAAAATTCTGCATATCCGAGCGCTTTCGGCTTTTATTTTAGCCCTTATCAAGGATAATATTTATTTTTTTTATTTTTAGCTGAATATGTTTTTTTTGTGTTTGTGTGCCTTAATTTATAAGAATATTTTATTTTTCAAACGCGGTCAGCACATTGCAGCCGTGTTCATAATTAATGCTATTGAGTATTGACTTTTCCTTTTCTATTATTAGGGCTTCCATTGTTTTTAATCTTGTTTTTACATGTGGATGAGGCTATTATACTTGTACTTTCTACGAGTATGTTTCGGATGGAGTTTGGTAGGCTTTCATGAGTGTTTAAATGAAACCTGGTTGAGCTGTGATTGGGTTTGATCAGGAACACAGTTATTTGAGGGGCATTTGAACTCGTAAATAATATTGGTTCTTTGTATTTTTGATTTTGCGTGTGTGTTGTTATTTTTTATAATATGGTTAGCTGTTTTAAATTTCTTTGTAATAAATAATTAATTTAATTTTCTTGTTCTGGTCGACTGGGGTGATGCATTTTTTTATTATATTTCTAAGAGAAAATTCAACTTGCTTGTAATTAGATGTATTTGGCTTTTGTAGAATATGTTATTGTTTTTATCTGTATGTTCAATGTTGATATTAATTACTTTAGAAAGAAATATTCTAATCTGGTGGTCGACGAGGTAGTCAGGGAAACCTTTGTTAACTAGCGTTTGTTTTACATTATTGAGTTCTTTAAAGAAAAGGTTACGAGAGGATGAATTCTCCTGTTCCCTCTTTAGGAATTTCTTATAACTACTATTTTATAAATAAGTAGGCATTCACTCTTAAAATTAAGGTGGCAAGAGTTTTGGGTAGTGTTTTTTTTTTTTTTTGTATAATGAAATAGTGAATGTGTTATTAATGAATTCTACAAGAACGTCTAAGAAAGGGAGTTTTTTTTTATTAACTTCATAGTTAAAGTTAAGGACAAAGTTTTTTCGAATGTGGTTTTGAGATTATCAATTTCTTGTTT
>OZ038485.1:107711825-107841825 GCA_964036315.1 Acanthosepion esculentum | reverse complement strand
ACTTTCCTTTATTGTCTAGGAATTCTTCCAGCTTTCTCTTCGTGTCCGGCATTAATACTGTCTAGCCTGCGTATCTTATATTGTTAAGATTGAGCCCACCGATATTAAATCCCGGTAGGACTTCTAGTTCTCTTTCGAATCACCTCGCTGTATGGGTTAAATGAATCCGTTGAGAAAGTTTTCTTGGTTTATGGAATTGATTTTTACGGCTTATAATTTCTTTGTTGGTTATTTAAAACCGAAACAGATTTGGATTCTAAGAATAAGTATTTTATAAACAATATTCCATTAACGATTTTTGGGAGATAACAATGTTTTTCCCAGATACAAGTTCCATTATTTACCATATAACCAGACAGAAAAGATATACCTTTGCCAACGGTATGTGGATAAATAAATATTAGAAAAATGACTGGAACCCTGCTCTCCGACATCGCATTCCGAGCCACTATCCATCACACCACCTGCATATCCCCCTTGAGAAGGTATATTAATAAACATAATGTGATGAAAAGATGAGTTTATGTTAATATTTTTTAACATTATTTCATTTTACACCATATATTTATCGTCTTTTTTATGAAGTTAGTTTTCAACATATTCTTCATGTCTATGTGTTTTGAGCTTTTTTCTGATACAAATTTAAAAATACAGAAGATCCAATAAAATTTCTGAATTGATCAGATCAGCTAGTTTGATAAACATTGATCATCGTCCATTAAATACTGGAGATACTCGCGTATCATACTACAGTTGAAGACCTATTTTTGAAGCTAATTTGACTACAGTAAATGAATATATATTTTGATCAACAGCGTAGCCAGGGCCAGCAGTAAATACGCTAATTTTATATCTCGTGTATGATTCAAGCACACTTAAAATTAACTTCAGAATTAAGTCTTCAAAAGTCGCATGAAACGCGAGAATATACGGTTGATATTTACGAAGCTTAGATTTTACAAGACCAGATTAATGGTACTCTAAGAGAAGATCAAACACAGGACACAGAAGAATCGATCCCCGAAAGAAGCTTGCTGTTAGGATTTGTACAAGCATCAGTATGAAAGATACAGGAAAGATCGAACTCACTGGAGTGAGAATTTTTTTTAATCCTTTCATTCCAAGCAAAACGATAATGCCATTAGGACGCAAGGGGTTATTGGAAGTGAAAGTGAAAGAGAAGACTTCAGTGTGGAGAAGTGAAAAGAAAGAACAGATTTCAGGAAACATTGCATTTAAATGTTTGAAAATTGTAGTTGGCAGGGAAGCAATAAATCGGAAGGGAGTTCCACAGGTGATATGTGCGAGAAAGAAACTATTAGAATAGAGCATACCGTTTCGTCTAGTTCAACAATAAAAGGGTGAGGCTTGTTTGCCAATCTAGTAGCATTGCTTAAATTTATGCGGTCGATACGCCAAGAAGGAGTGCTGGTCAGAACAATTACCCTGAAAATATTTGTAGAAAAGACAAAGGGAAGCCACATCACGTCGACGAGAAAGTGAATGAAGTCGAGATGACAGGTCAGAATCGATTATATTACAGGCTGTTATTTGATTTTTTTTAAAGAATTTCGCCAGATATAGCAGGAGCAACAGACCAGATATGGCAGAAATATCCAATGCACGGACGAATGGTAGCAAAGAGTTGCTCTTCTGGAGGTAAGAATCAGCCACACGGAAGGCAGAAACGGTTCTCTGTAGTGATTAAATGATAGAAGTTTTGTGCGTGAGGCGTCAAAATTTCCAAGTCAATCCTTGCCCCAGTTAACAACTGATTGGCTGTCCTTTTTGAGTTTTGTGAAAAAAAGATTGGCAACTATTACTGCAAGGGTGCGTATAGAAATATTATCGATTTTCTGAAGCGGGTGGAAGGATTATTTTTCAGTATGACGAATGAAGACGTGGGGATGAACGTTCACGGCCCAACTTTATTCGCATCAAAGCAAAAAAAAAAGCGAATTATTGATCAGCCATTTACGAATCACTGCACATTATCTATTGACTTTTCGCAATTAATCAAAGTTTAATTTGATCAATTCTAGGAAGATGTCTGTAAATAATTCATTTACTCCCAACATAGAACAATAATTTCTTATTCCGCTCTCAAATAAATTTCAGGGATTTCTGGTTCGATGAAATTAATATTTATTTCTACTGAATTGCGACATTGCATAAGCCTTTAGAAATCGCCATACATACACAGAAAGACAAACCATCGTACGTAATGTAACAAGTAATGTCTGTAATGTTTGCCATTTAGATATTTCCCTTGCACTAATGTTTAATAGATATCATTCTATATTTAAAGTCGTATATGAGAAAACCTTTTAATAACAGTATAAACATAACAAAATATGACTTCATGCTGATGGCGTAGGTAAAATAATGTATGCAGTATATCTACAGTAACGGAAAGTATGGATCGATACAAATACTTGTGATAACAATATAAGAACGGAATATCTCATTAGGAAGTAAGCAAGATTAGGGACATTATACATTGCTTTTCAGTTCTTTCCTTTTGTGTTAGCTACCTTTTGGCTATATTTATTTTTAATGGTTTTTAAAAGCAACATCCATTCTCATATGAAGCACAGGAATTAATTGCATAGATAAAAATCGTAGCTTACGCTTGAAGAAACTATTACGTTGTCAGTCAGTTATGTACTATGCGTAATACAATACATGACAGACGAGGCAGATTTTTTTTCCCGCTGTGGGTTGCCATTTTTTCTGCGGTAGACCGGTTGTCATTCAAGCCTATAGAACTCGGTCCGTCCTGCTAATTACCTATAGCTGGGGCAAGAAGAGGATTCATACCTTTACCAAGGGTATCAGTACGTAAGTGAATGTAATGGATTCGACTGGAATTTGAACTCGGTTCTCCGATTCCTCAATTCGAACTGCTATCTATTACTCCACCGTACCTCCTCCACTAGGTTGAGTGATAAATAATTTCCGTTTTTGTCTATCAACTTTATTCTTTAAAAACAATGTATAATTATATGTTATTCTGTTATATATTCACCATTATTTGCAAAGATGGCTCTTCAATACCTTTTGAGGAAAATTCCGCAAGTGTTGTTGTTAAAAGGTTTTCGACGAACCTTTAGATCTGGCTTTCATCTGAAAAATTTATCCCTATACAAATTTTTAGCAGTGATCGAAAAAGTTAATAATTGTTCGGTGCAAGATCAGGTGAATCGTTCCATTATTTCTCTGTGTTATTCTTGCTATATGCATCTTTATGTTGCCCTGGAGGAGAATATGGCGACTGGTGTAGAACAGACTAACCGAGTTTCATTTTTTCCCTACATTATTCTTACTGTATGTATCTTTATGTTGATCTGGGGGAGAATATGGCGACTGGTGTAGAACAGACCAACCGAGTTCCATTTTCTTCTCTGTGTTATTCTTTCTGTGTGCATCTTTATGTTGTCCTGGAGGATAATATGGCGACTGGTGTAGAACATACTAACCAAGTTCCATTTTCTTCCCAGTGTTATTCTTTCTGTGTGCATCTTTATGTTGTCCGGGAGGATAATATGGCGACTGGTGTAGAACAGACTAACCAAGTTCCCTTTTTCCCTGTGTTATTCTTTCTGTTTGCATCTTTATGTTGTCCTGGAAGATAATATGGCGACCGGTGTAAAACAGACTAACCGAGTTCCATTTTTTCCCTGTGTTATTCTTTCTGTGTGCATCTTTATGTTGTCCTGGAGGATAATATGGCGACTGGTGTAGAACAGACTAACCGAGTTCCATTTTCTTCCCTGTGTTATTCTTTCTGTGTGCATCTTTATGTTGCCCTGGAGGAGAATATGGCGACCGGTGTAGAACAGACTAACCGAGTTTCATTTTTTCCCTACATTATTCTTACTGTATGCATCTTTATGTTGCTCTGGAGGAGAATATGGCATCTGGTGTAGAACAGACCAACCGAGTTCCATTTTCTTCCCTGTGTTATTCTTTCTGTGTGCATCTTTATGTTGCCCTGGAGGAGAATATGGCGACTGGTGTAGAACAGACTAACCGAGTTCCATTTTTTCCCTACATTATTCTTACTGTATGCATCTTTATGTTGCTCTGGAGGAGAATATGGCATCTGGTATAGAACAGACCAACCGAGTTCCATTTTCTTCCCTGTGTTATTCTTTCTGTATGCATCTTTATGTTGTCCTGGAGGATAATATGGCGACTGGTGTAGAACAGACTAACCAAGTTCCATTTTCCTCCCTGTGTTATTCTTTCTGTGTGCATCTTTATGTTGTCCTGGAGGATAATATGGCCACTGGTGTAGAACAGACTAATCGAGTTCCATTTTTTCCTTGTGTTATTCTATCTGTGTGCATCTTTATGTTGTCCTGGATGATAATATGGCGACTGGGGTAGAACAGACTAACCGAGTTCCATTGTTTTCTCTCTGTTATTCATTCTGCATGCATCTTTATGTTGCCCTGGAGGAGAATATGGTGACTGGTGTAGAACTGATCAACCATTTTCAAAATATTGTCCTGTTTTATTCTTGCTGTATGTAGCCTTACACTCACATGCAAAAAATATTTTTCTATTTACAAACGCATGGTGCCTTTCGAATGAACTTTTATGGACACGTTCACCTGCTAGATGTATAAATGTGGATTTAGTGTCTCTTCGTACTTTAAAATCTAAAACTGAATACACGATTCCACCACATGCACAACATTCCCTTTTTTCCACGCAGCTCAGCTTTTTTGGTCGGTTGTGGAGATTTATTCTTGTCAATTCATTGCCATTTGCGTTGACTTTGTCATATGTTCGTGTACTCCGAAATTATTCTTAACTGTCACACATGATTAGTAGTTCGGATAATAGGTTCGTCATTACAGTTGGTTCCTCAAAACGGAATTTACTAATGACTCAAACTAATATGAATAATGCAATTACAAAATGGCGCAAATACTGTCACCATTTTCATTTTTTTAGGGAGCGGACGCAGGGATGATGAAACAGGAATAATAGTTTATTTGATAAATCCTTCCTGTGATATAACAGTTTACATAAACAGATAGTAAGAAAATAATTAAACAAATGGAATTTCTTCGTCTATGTTCTGTGTCCCTTTAGAATCATAGCTCTCCACAACTTCCTATTCACCATCGCTCTTAGAAATATGTATCGTTTTTACTATTCTTCCCTTGTTGTTCTGCCTTTCATTCGTACAAATCTTTTTAGGTAGATTACTCACTGTTTTCTTATATGTCCATCTTGTCTTTAATATTTCCTGTGAGTGTCAAAATTTCCAAGTCTTTCATCCTCATTATGTCTCTCAGAACAATTGTCTCTTTCTGATTTTATTTCTAATTGTCCTGTTTGCCTCCATTTTCTTTAAAAGTTTTTTCTGCTTACAAGCACCGTCAACGGTATTCTCGGCGTCCTTTCGTAGAACCACATCTTTGTCTCTTCATGCCCTCTCTTCATCTGTCAGAATATTGTGCAGCATTCCCTACCATATAAGAGGACTGATGTTACATAGCAGTTCGCCATTCTTTTCTTTGTTTCTAACGGACATTTTCCAGTCTCTTGATACATTATTTAGTTTTTGGAAGGTTTCTTTGCTATATCAATGTGCCTTCGTATTTCAGTGTCACGTTTTCCGTCCGCTGTTAAGCGTTTCCCAGATATTCAAACGTCCGTGCTCTTTTGATTCTGGCATCTCCAATTCGTAACTAGTATCCTGAGCCTTCTTTTGCTGACAACCATTCCTGCTGTCCTATTACAAGTGAGATGTTTAGGCCTTTCTTTCCGCTTTCTTGTCTCAGACGTAAAACTACATTACAAAAAGCGGCAGTTCAATAGCAAGTATGTTTGGGGAATAAAAATAGAAAGGGGCGTGAGACAAGGATAAAGCTTCTCACCGGATTTATTCAACTACTACAGTAAAACTGTCTTCAGGGTGCGGGAGACTTTATCTGGTAGGTACAATCTTGACAATTCCTCGGTTCCACCAGTTTCTGAATTTTATATCCATGCCAAGTACACTGAGAAGAACCATTCTCATTCCTTTCCGGAGACTTTCTTCCCAAGAACAGCTACTTTGTGTAAAAAAAAAAACTCCCGATAAGATAATTTCCTGATCACTTAATCTTAAACTTTCAAGTTTAGGATTAACCGTTATCTTTCGCACATATCCTCATAAACCGCACTTTTTAACTTTTTTACGCTCATACAACAACCGCGTTCAGTAGTTCTCTACCTTGAATGGCTCTTGGAGCTTGTATTGGATGAACATTACTTAAAAAAAGAAAGAAAAATTAGATACACAGATGACTCTGAGTAGATATCAAAGACAGAAGAAAAACAACAGGATCTCCTAGAAAAGGCTTTAAAGGAAAAGCAAATGAATGGAGTATCAATTAGAGAACTGTATTTCTGTAGAGTTTTCTCTTCATCTTCAAACGGATCAGATTGAATAAAATAACGCAAAGTGAAAAGAAATTGAATAAAATTACACAGTATGGATAAAGAGTGAAGATACGACAAGTAAAATACAATATTTGTGTAATGCGGAAAAAAGGAAGAACTTTGGAACTACGTGTCATTCATTTGACATGCATCAAATGCAATTTAATAACACTTATAACAAATAAATAATATTCTCAGAATTAATCTTTCTTTTCCTTTTTTTTTTCCTTTGGATTTTCCGGTCAAATCTTAATGCTTCTAGTAGCTGCCTCATAGAACAGATGAAAGATAAACGTACAAAAGCAAAACAGCACATATTGTATTGCCGTTTGTCTCTGACGTCAAAGGTTGCTTAATAAATGTGTATTTATTGATTCAAAAATCCGTGACACCAGTCAAATATCATTTGAATATTTTACCGGCAAAATGTTGAAAAACTAATGATTTTCTCATAAACCAAGCCGGATTAAGCTGCAGGAATATATATTTATTCAATAGACTAAGAAAGGTTCAAGTGACTTATCTGGTTTGCCGGCTAATGTGTTTCATATCGAAACACTCATCGGGGCCATATCAGTTTATCAAATGTCTAGCCATTAAATTTTTTTAAAAAGAAGCATTTAAATGCAATGTCAATCGTCATCTTCTGTCTTTCTGAACCCTGTTCTTTATTGTCCTCCTTATTTCTCTCTCTCTCTCTCTCTCTCTCTCTCTCTCTCTCTCTCTCTCTCTCAGTAACTCCTTGCATCCTAGTGGATTTTATCGCCCTGCTTGGCGTGAAATGACGAAAAGAAATAATAGTTTAGATTTACCTGTCAACTCTTGTTGAGTTATTTAATGTCGAATGTAATCACCATGAATTAATAGATTTTTAATATCGACATACATCCAAAAACAAGGCTTCAGAATCACTCAAGGTAGAGATTTACTGTTAAAAGAGTAATAGTCATATATGTAATACGAAGGAAAGATGATGTCGTAGGAAAAGTGATGATTATGAGAATGGTGAGGGTAGATAACAATTGATTCTTGAAGAGAATACAGAAAAACACGCTCACGGGACTTCGTTTCACAAGGTGGTAATTCCTGTAAAAAAAATGCTGTTCGAGTGGAACTTTCTTCTTACATTTAGAATAGGGGAGAAATGCGCGTGATTCAACTCTGTAGGAGTAGCATCGCGTGACCTAGCAGTAAAGGTCTGATGTGGTAGAAGCAAAGAGTGATGTTCAATTGAACATTTGACCTGGAAATAGCAATAATCTTGTGACGTTGCATCTGCGGGAAAGAGGTTGCAGGGTGGAGACTGTCTTTCTCCATAAAACAGTGTAAATGATTTTAAAGTCTCTCAAGGATGAAAAGTAATAATTGACCACGTCCAGCCCAGATATGACAGCAACATTTCATTTTTCGCCTAAACACACACTTAAACATAAAGTATGACAGAAGGAGTTAGGTAATTTCTGTGGTGATTGTATAAGCCGACCATATTGTCAGCATTTTCAATATCTTTTTTACAAAAGAATTTCCCTAAGCAAGGCAATAAAGCCCATAAGACGTAAGGTGTTACTGGGTGTTAGAGAATATGAGAAAAATATATTATTAAAGAGAGAGGACGATAAAAGAACAAGAATTAAAATTAAGAAGACAAAAGATAATGATTGACATTGCATTTAAGTTTTTGAAGATCAAAGTTAACTGGGAAGTAAGATGCAGGAAGAGAGTTGAGCAAGTGAAAAGTGCGATAGAAGAAACTGTTAGCATAGAGGTTACGTTCACATTCCGCCATTTTAATTGTAAAATGATGAAATCCAGCCGCCAATCTAGTACTGCACTAAAATTCATAAAGACTAGGTACCAAAGAGGAAAGTTCATCAGAACAATTACCATAAGATATTTTTAGGAAAAGCACAGGCAATCTATATTGCAGTGATAAGAAAGTGACTGAAGCCAAGATGTCAGGTCAATGACACTGCAGATTCTTCTTTGGATTTTATCAAGAAACTCTAAATATACAGGAGGAACACCAGACCAGATGTGACAGCAATATTCAAAGCAGAACGAATGGTATACTTATAAATATGTAAGAGAGATTCTGACAAGGAAAATTGTCTGCTTGCGACATCTAACAACAGATTGTAGATAATGTTTGAAATCAGCTGTCAATCGAAGCGATCGGGCTTACTATTAAGACACTAGTAAATAGTTGTGTCAACTTTAGTAATAGACTGTATAAATGAGTTCCACTTGTGGTCTGGAGTGAACTTGTGACACAATTGATGATCAATGCAGAAGACCTCATTGAAAGCGAAATCGTTGAACGTGACTTGAATCGTGGAACGTGACTTGAATCGTTGAACGTGGCTTGGGAAAACTAAGTTTAGGTAGATATATGTTTGGTTTGCACATGTACATATTCTACAAGTATCCACCCGGAAGGTGACCCCTTTAGCGAGAAGACGGTTACTCGTTTGCAGGAGATGCAATGGTGGTATTTTTAACCCTGTCAACAGGATAACTGTCATAATGACATGGTTGCTTGATCATTTGAATGATTAGCAAATGAAACAACAACAAAAACGTTAACGCGTTTTTCGATCTTGGCGTTTATGAATCAGTATTTACAAAAAAAAGGTGGATAAGGGTTAGGGTTAAGGTTGCTTCATAAATCGAACTAACGCTTTAGTTTCTCTGGAAAACTGGAATTAAGGTTTGAATTTACTGAGACTGTGGACACTAGTAGACCCAAGCAAATGTTAAATATACCGAAGAAATCTATTAATTTTTATATTGAAACTTGTATGATAAGCACAGTGTATCCATCTTCCTGGTTGTAAAATTTATTGACGCCTTTTGCCATCTGTGTTGTTTTTATATTTTTTTTTAATCAAAATATTTATCTCATATCATTCTGGTGTCAATTTAGACTGACGCATTTTTTCAATATTATTAAACTCTTAAATTTAAACTATAATTTGGAACGTGAAAAGTTGACTGAAATATATTGTAAAATTTTAAAGTTTCATCTGAAATAAAACAAAATATAAAAATCTACCAAAAGAAACTAGTGATTTTCAATTAAGACATTTGTGCAATCGACCTCTCACCCGACTTCATTTCTAGAAACAAATTTTTTTAAAAATACAAACTATACAGGGTGTCCATAAATTATCTGTAAAATTTAAGAAATTCCAAAACAAATAAAACAATAAATATAACATTACACATTTTATTGGAAAAAAATATGTAAAATAAAAGAAGTTTTATTTTAAATACAACAGAACACTTCCATGAGGGCTCTATTGATTGTAAGAAACACATCTAGATGAAGCACAATTTCTGTTTTCTTTTCATACTTTGTATTGTAATGGTGCTGCACCCGAGCGTCCAATTTGGTCTCTCTGAACCGGGATACTCAGTGCGCTTTCTATTGCAGTGTTGGCGTTTTTCAAACTCAAGGATCTATGATATGCACTTTTAATATCTACCGAAAAAGACAAACGAAACTGAATAAAAAAAAGAACAAACTATATATATAAATTAAAACTTTAATAATATTTGTAAGCATATAAAGAAGTCTGTCTATATTTCTGAGATGAGGTATTATGTACAGTATTTACATTAGTCGGACTATTGTCCTCATCTTTGTCGCCATATTTGTCACAACGTTTCGGCCGTTGTACGCTCCGGCCTTCTTCAGGTGGTTCAGTTCAAAATTCCAACCACCTGAAGAAGGCCGGAGCGTACAACGGCCGAAACGTTGTGACAAATATGGCGACAAAGATGAGGACAGTAGTCCGACTAATGTAAATACTGTATATAAAGAAGTGTATTGATAGATCTTAACTCTTGGATACAACAAACTGTAGTAGTCCTATGTATAATTCATGGACACCCTGTATGTTTATAAAACATACGTTTACCCTGAAAGTATAAAATGATGTATAAAATATCTGTAGTTGAAGTCATAAAATTGCGTTCAAACCTCTAGAAAAGAAAAAGAAAAAGTATGTAATATTCTGCGACTCCTTATAAATTATAATAACAATAAAAGTTAATAAATCTTGCTAACCCACTGCTGGTGAAATTCCTATGCAGGCTGGATTCCCTATCCAAAAGTAAAGAAATAGTACGATTCTGGATCCCAAGCCACGTAGGAATTAGAGGAAATGACCGAGACGGTTCAAATGAAAAGTTTTCCCAAAATGAAATCCTTGATAATAGTTTCAGAATCTCTTATACGGCCCTGAAAAGTAAAATAAACAGTTTAATTCAACAGAAATGGCAAAAGCTCTGGATCGACAGCGCAAGTAATAAGCTTCGCACAATCAAACCGGCCCTGAGTGAATGGAGGCAGTTGTCTAGAATAGAAAGAAAGGACGCGGTAACGCGGGTTCGAGACAGGTCACACATACCAAACCCATTCATACATGCTGAAGAATGAATATCAACTAACATGTGCAACGTGGCAAGCCGCTCTCACGGTGAAACACAGTTTAAATGAATTTAGTTAGCACCTGTAAGATATGACTACTACAAGGAAACAAACACGATAGAACTATTTGAAAATAATGAAACCGTCAACATAATGATCTATCATAAAGAAATAGGTGTCTACCAAAATATAACACCTACAGTAGATTATCTAATATATATACATATATAATAGCTGGCAACTCGTATTCGAGTATACCCGTATACTAGGGCGGCTAGCCAATCGCTTATTCAGGCACATTCGTGTTTGCTCAACAACCACAGAGCCCACCTGTGGTTTATACTGCGCAACTATGCTGACCAGACCCTAGTTACAGTTTCTGGGAGAGAGCAAGACATCTAGTGTGATCAACAATCTGAACAAGGCTAGCACGCTCACACACTCGGTCACGATGACTAGTGACTTCGTGCTAACACAGCTATCGACAAACAAAACCCTCCCACCAAAGTGTTCCGTCTACCCAATTTCACTGACAAGGCTTGGGTCAATCCGTAGTATGGTTTTCAGGCACTTTTCAAAGGTGCCGCACCCGTGTCTCATGATCAGAAAGCGAAGACATATATATATATATATATATATATATATATATTAAAAAGAAGAGAGGTACCGCAAACTTTTTTGGTTGTAATGTGGGTTTTTGTTTTTTCTTTTTTATTAAAAAATATTATTCTTTATTTTTCATAGTTTTACATATGTAAAACTATGAAAAATAAAGAATAATATTTTTTAATAAAAAAGAAAAAACAAAAACCCACATTACAACCAAAAAAGTTTGCGGTACCTCTCTTCTTTTTAATATACACGCTTTTCTCTCGTTGGAACCATTATAACCTCTTCATTTCATTTTATATATATATATATATATATATATATATATATATATATATATATATATATATATATATATATATATATATATATATATAAAACAAATCATTAACCTGAAAGTATAAAATTATTTACAAAATATGTAGTTGAAGGTATGCAATTGCGTTCAAAATATATTTAATTGAAGCTATAAAATCGTGTACAAAATATGCATATTTCGGCATTAAATAACTCACAGAGGTTGATATGCCGCTAAACAAAAACAACCAATCAGCAGTCAATAAAATGCGAACTTTAAGGAAAATGGTCAATATATATGGAAGAAAGGTGCTAGTTTTAGCTGCGCCAGGAGGATATGTGTTAAATGGCTTATTTGTCATTGTGTTACAGAATTCTCGTTTCCCATTGGTTGTTTGTTCTCAATCTTTACTACAAACATACCGGGATTGATGAACAGATATTGATAGAGCATATCTGTGGGAAGGGGGGGAAAAAAAGCATAAGTATAAAATGTATGATTAAACAGAAGCTTCTCGCAGGACATCTTATTTCAGTCCTAGATCAATATACTGATAGAGCGATCAATATATTCATCGATGTGAGGGTAGATAAGATAACTAGGTAAGTATAGAAAAAAAAACTGCTGAAGAGGTCAGAACAGACATGAATAAATTTCACTGAAGAGGGGGTAAACAAGTCGAACAGCAATACACAGATATATTTATCTAGAAACATGTCGGTATACATGGACATCTAACTCAGGAATAAATTCAAATAAGCGTATGTCATAAACTAACGTCTTTTAAGAAAAACAAATTCAAATATTTTTACGACATAACTTTAAATAAAATATGGCATATGAAAATAAATGAAAAATACATTTGTTTCCAGATGTGCGGATTCAGAATTATTAGAAGTATTACCCTTCAATATTAGTAATAATAGTAGTATTATTAGTTAGCAGTACAGTTGCGGCCAAAATGTTCAGAACGGCATTATTTTCATCAGAAATTTTGGCCGCATTGGGTTTTGCAGTAAATCACTAAATCATCCATACCTTTTGTATTATCCTCTCAAATTACACCAAAATCTCAGACAATAACAATTGATATCGTACTTATTGTCTGTGATTACAGAATATAAAACAACTTTGATAAAAAACTTAAACCTACTTTTCTGACGAAAACAATGCCGTTCTGAACATTTTGGCCGCAACTGTATAATTAATGCTCTGTCGTTGTTATAACATAGGTAAGTTAACTGAATAGAATAATCAAACGAAAGTTGGTAATGAACGATAATACTTAGAACGAGAACAACACATATAAGAATTCCACAATGAATCTCCAACTGCAGAACATTTACCAACCGCCCCACGCCGTCAGATGCGGCACAAGGCCGAATTTAACCTGGAGTATCCGAGCCCGTAGACTCGGAAAAAAATTCCCTGTAGACCTCGTATAAAACGGGGTCGGGTAGCTGTTTCCCGAGACGAGAATCTGCTCTTCGAGTTTGACCGGCACGACTGGAGACGAATCTCTAACTGCAGGATATCTATCAACCGCCCCACGCAGTCAGATGTAGCACAAGGCCGAATTTAACGTAGGGTATCCGAGCCCGTAGGCTCGGCCCAAAATTCCCCGGAAGCTGTTTTCGAGACAAGACTCTGTCATTTGACATAGGCTCATCTTGGGATTCTCTCTGCCTTTGGGCAGAGAGTTTGCCCAGCACAGCTGGAGACGAATCTCCAACTGCTGGATATCTATCAAGCGCCTACGCGGTCTCACGTGGAAATGACATGCTGTACTGCTTTCCATTAGCACCGGAAGTTCAAACACGAACATTTCAGTGTTAAGGTGTCTATGTGAGTACGGAAAGAACTGGATGAGCCTAATGGTGAATACGAAGGTGTTTATAGTGATCACTAGTGATGTCGACGTTATGCTTCCATTCATCTTACCACAGAGCCTAAGACTAAACACGAATGCCTACATCAAGTGCCTTGAGGACATAGTGCTGACCCGGGTCAAGAGGGCGAATGCTGGAAGAACCTCCATCTGGCAACAGGACTTTGCGCCATGCCACACAAGCAGGAGAACCCGGTCATAGCCTGTTACACAATTTCTGGACCACATCCCCTTACATCTGGCCTCCCCAGACTGCAACCTCCTTGATTATCATGTGTGGGCGCGGTTGAAGGAGAGAGTAACTCATTGTAACACCGAAGATGAACCGAAAGCAGGATTATGGCAGCCTTCACGAACTTAAACAAGGAGACCGACCAGAAGAGTTGCAGAGATTCCGAAGTCATCTTGAGGCTGTGGTTGAAGACAATGAGGATTTTATTGAATGAATTTACATTTTCGCATTTAAAGATATTTTTGTCTAATTTTGGTAAATATACCTATTAAAATGAGATGTCAGTGTCATTTTTGCGTAATTTAGACGACAATTTATCCATCGTACCGTGCATGTGAATATATATATATATATATATATATATATATATACACACACACACACACACACACACACACACATATATATATATATATATATATATATATATATATATATATATATATATATATATATATATATGAAGAAATATAGTCTTAAAGTGTGCTATATTTATGGGATAAAGTGCTCAATATCAGAGATAGAGCGTGTGTAAATATAAAAGTGAACATAGAAGTCAACACTTAGAGGCGACAGTCTGTTTCATGCTAGTGCAATCGTCAGCCTGACGATTGCACTAGCATGAAACAAACTGTCGCCTGTAAGTGTTAACTTATATATATATATATATATATATATATATATATATATATATATATATATATATATGCGAATTACTTCCAACGTTATTGTAGTGGATAATGTTATTTGAAATAGACGGCCCAAACTGTTTATCGGCTTATGTATTCGAGAAACTTAATAACGAATATGTGCTCACTGGCGGGAATCGAACCTGAGTTCCCTTTGTACAAAAAAATTGCTGTTTGATTCAGCATGCTTTGCCACTCGGCTCCGAGGCGCGTCACAGTTCAGCAAAAGGGAAAACAGACCGCTGTTGAACTATATATATATATGGTCAATAATTTTGTATCCGTGATCTGTATCCCCACCTAAGGCAGTCCTTCATTCTAGGCCCCGAAACCTGGCAGTGGATCTTATATCTGATGCTAAAGATGTTGGTAACATGGTCGATTCATTGTACCGCATCAGTAAATATCTAACACACTTGTTGTAACCTAGGGAAATGTTACCGAATAAAATAATCAAACGAAGGTTGGTAATGAAGGGTAATGCTTATGGACAGGAAAAAACGCATGAAAGATTCGCCAGCGGCGCGTAGAAGTAGTCAACTATTAGAAGTGACTCAAGTGAATTCCACAATGAATCTCCAACTGCAGGATATCTACCAACCGCTTCACGCGGTCAGATGTGGCACAAGGCCAAATTGAATGTGGGGTATCCGAGCTCATAAGCTCGGCCAAAAATTCACCGTATAAAACGGAGTCGGGTAGCTGTTTCCCGAGACGAGACTCTGCCCTTCGACATACTCTAGTCTGGGGATTCTCTTTACCCGGTGGTAGAGAGTTTGCCCAGCACAGAAAGAGACGAATCACCAACTGCAGGATATCTACCAATCACATCACGCGCTCAGATGTGGCACAAGGCCGAATTTAATGTGGTATATCCGAGCCCGTAAGATCGGCCAAAAATTCCCCGTAGACACCATATAAAACTGTGTCGACTAGCTGTTTTACTGAGACGAGACTCTGCCCTTCGACTGGGGGTCCTCTCTGCCCGGAGGCAGAGAGTTCGACCAGCACAGCTGGAGACAAATCTCCAACTACAGACCAACATACAGTATTTACTACTGTATTTATGTGAATGGGGACATACCCATTATCGTCTGTAGGTATGCTATAACAACGTTATCTTCACAAGAGCCATATCAGACCAAAATGGAGTATTAATGCTATTTCTAGACTGGAGCTGCCCAATCCTCATTTGCCTGTCTTAATAGAGTTCAAAAGCGTCTCCTTGTGGGTGATGAATTATGTTCCACCCTACAATGCCTTTCCGACAGACGAAACGTTGCGAACCTTTCGCGTGTGTTCTGACTTTTACAATTGGGACCCACCCTGCTACGTATACTACGGTGAATCGTCCCCAATCCCTTCGTATTCATATGGTAGGATTAAGTTCAACTCGGACAGCTTCTTCCCAAGAACTGCTGCTTTATGGATATTTTACAGGATATTTTACTACCATCTTGACCTCTTGAAGTCTAGGATTAACCGCTATCTTTCCTGCACTTCCTGCATTTCTTACGCTCATACAACACCACACACTAACTCTCTACATTGAGTGGCTGTTGGGACTTGTATTGGGTGGACAAAAATTTCTCAATACCTTGAACTTTACCGGCTCAGAGAGTACCGCTTACCATGTTACTCAGTGCAAACTCCATGTTGGCAAAAGTGTTTCAATTCTCTGGAATTTGGTTCTAAACATTAACGAACATTTATCCGTTTTGATTACGTTTCTTCTCCCCCAGCTATGGGTAAATAGCAGGACAGAGTGGGTTCTATAACCTTGGATGGCAACTGGTCTACCGGAGAAAGAAATGGCAACCTACTGCGGGAAATATCTGCCTCGTCAGACATGTCTCTTTCGATACATCATCGCCTAAGCGTGTATCACGCATGGCACATGACTGACTGAAATTCACTTACGTGCTAATACTCTTGGGAAAGGTATGAATCCTCTTCTTCTCCCCCCTCCCAGTTATGTGTAAATTCACGACAGAGCGGGTTCTCTAGCTTTGGATTGCAACTGGTCTACCGCAGAAAGAAATGGCAACAAAATCTGCCTCGTCTGTCATGTATCGAAAGATACATGATCGCCTAAGCGTGTATCACGCATGGCACATAACTGGTTGAAATTCACTTACGTGCTAATATAAATGGGAAAGGTGTGAATCCTCTTCTTCTCCCCCCCACCAGCTATGTGTAAATTGCAGGACAGAGCGGGTTCTCTAGACTTGGATGGCAACTGGTCTACCGTAGAAAGAACCGGCAACCTACTGCAGGAAAAAATTTGCCTCGTCAGTCATGTATCGAAAGATACATGATCGCCTAAGCGTGTATAGCGCATGGCACATAACTGACTAAATGTTCCACTGGAAATAAAATACATGATTGGCTTGGAATAAAATTAACTTTTATTTTAAAAGTGGAACGTTTGTACTCATTTATAAGAGATTATCTAAATAAATTAAGTAGTAAATAATTTTTTTAAAATATCGAGATGTATAATTGAAAAGACGCATCCTAGTTTTTAAAACGGAAAAATCGATTAAGATTTGTAGCGTGTTTTACTGAACGTTTCAGTGTCTGCAATCAAGATACAGCTTATTCTTGGAAGCAGATGATATTTTTTGCTCTCTTGAAAATACGAATCTGTTGCACAAACATTATTAATTTTAGCTAGTATTTATTTTAAATTTAATTTGAAGTGAGTAGACAGCATAAAACTGAAAATAAAGGAGAAGCTATCGGTGAATTTCGAAATTTCGACCATTTTACATCAGAGAAGCTTGGTTAAAATGCCTGATTATCTTCATCGTCATTCATTCAGCGCATTTTGCACTGCTGTGGTCACCATTCCCCATCTTTTGTAATCGTGGTCCATGATAACGTTCAAGGCAAAATAGTGCAATGGCCTGCCGTTTCCTTTTGAACTGGAGTTGTTGAAATTTTTAAAGTACATAATGAGAAAAAGAGGGCTTGGAAAATATAACACTCACAGGGTATACTGAAGGCAAGAAGGACAGAGGGAAACATCGAGTGACACACCTATGTTTTGTAAATGAATGGCACAAGGACTTCCTCTCAGAAGTTCCTCCGACCACTGGTAAAGCCAGCTTCTATATCCAGGCTGGGAACTAGGTGATGGTCGCTTGACACAAGTGGTTTGAGGAATGTCGTTGCCCTTCAGAGGTCGGATCGGGAAACCCTTCCGACTATCCTCACACAGGTCGATGCCGTTGACTTGGAGCCATGTGTGAGATGTAGGTCGTGGACCAGTACAATTGTGCATACCAATTGACCTGGGTATAGCAGAATCGACCGCTTCGCTGTAAGAGTATTACCACTGACGATGCACCCACTGATTGTCTTACAGAAAACAAAATATTAACTCTGTCTCATTATTTCATTCTACATACATTATATTATTTCAATCTGAGGTGGCCATATTTATTTTTGTTTTTCCCTAGCACTATGAGTAACAAAATATTTTTATTATATTTTTTCTAATTTTAAAGTATTTTGGGATCAAAATAAAATAAAAAACAGTGTTTAACAATGTTTCATTTAATAAAAAATGATTCTATTTAGAATCTAGGATAATCAGTTGATTCTGCGGCTGGTGTATTTTCACATCATCAGATAGATGACTGCGCCTGCGTTAATAATCACATGTTGACCTTCTTTATGCGAGTCGATTCGTTAAAACAAACGTCATCATTTTCTACAATAGAACAATAATTATCATTTAAGCTTGAATAAGAAGATTATTTATCTTCGGATTACGGTGCCACCATCTATATTATCTTTAGCACATTCGGACTTCGTGGTCAATATGGCCATCCGTAAAGTTTGAACTATAAATACTCACATTGAAAATAATTCTGTTCTTGACTTCATATTTCAGGATTGCTTTACTGTAAAGTTTGAATAAGTCTGGTGAGAAGACCCATCCTTGTCTTACACCGCTTTCTATTTTTATTGTATTTACTGACGAAATGAAAAAGAAGCATAAACCAGCAATTTATCTCTTTTACGTTGACAATAAATTTACGTTAGACGAATATAATATATATAAAGGGTGCGATGAGTAAATTGTCACTATTTTATACTTTTAATTTCGTGCAGGCGCGTTGCTTGTTTTTTATTTCGTCGACTGCACAGTATAGTAGGGTGAGTTGGGCAACGTCTGTACCACACGCAGATCAAGTGCGGCGTATGACATATTTCACACCCAAATATATAAATATATATCAAATATACATACATGTATCTCTATATATATATATATATATATATATATATATATATAATTAAGTAATTCATCGAGTCTGGAACCTCAGCAGAATGCAGAAAGCACTGGACATATTTAGGACACATCAGCAGTGCGCATCCACTACCGAGAATTGAAACCCTGACAGTTAGGTTGTCAAGCGAACACAATACCAACTGTTCTACGAGCCTCGGTGACGAAGAGGTAGCAAATCAGACTCAATATAGCGCCGCTCGCTCACAAATTCCGTGGTGGAACACAACTGAGATTCTCTCTAACCATAAGACTACTAGCCACGAATACTAACACCAGTGCTTTCTGCATTCTGTTGAGGTTTCAGACTCGATGAATTACTTAATTATATTTATCAAATCCTCCTAATAATTTCAATCATTTATATATCATTGCTTGAACCGGCTTCTAATGCTCCAGTTGGCGCGGCTTGGTGATAGCAGTCGTGGATCCAGGGGGCACAGTCTTATGGAAAAAACCTACCTCTACAAAAGAATTCTCAGATGACTATATTAGTACAAAAACGCACAATTCAAAATTTCTTTTAATAAATCAACCTCAGCGTTGCGACCGCACGCTCCCAAAAATTGTTCACAGTTAACAATAACACATTTCCAAAAAAAACTATTTCGGAGTACATCTTAACTTTCGTTGTCCTGTTATTACCTGGATGTATAAAAGACATATCTATTTCTATACCTGAGGATGATTGTATGAACAATCGAAAGCTTGTAGTAAAAAAAGACCTTATACAACTGGAATTTATAAACATAGATCATAACATTCATCAACGGGTTCGAGGTTAATGTATTTTATTAAAAATTGTTTGCGAGAGTGATTCTTGCCATTTGTATCATTAACTTCTCTATCTGCTTTTTGTATGAATGATTCATGTTTTCTGGTGTTCTTGAAGCCTTACTTTGAGGGGGAGGCCTGTCTCTCCTTTATATTCCTTTCCGCAGCTGCACGGGATAGCGTACACACAGTCTTTAAGCTGTAACGCGAGGGGAAGTAGAAAAATCAGGCGTGGCTGACCACATATGGAGAGAGAAGGGAAATCACCGTCCCCGGTGGGATCATGTTGAGATCAGGGAACACCATTGGAAAATTCGTAAACTTAAGGAATCAGCACATATGCTAGGCCACAAAAATCTCCTGAGCCGACCAAGCATAGAAATAAATACAATATGGGAACCAGTAATAAGGAGTGCCAGAGAGAAGCAATGATAACAAAGTTGCAATATGAGCTCTGGTAAAAATATGAAATGATAACAGCAAAATTGCAATATGAGCACTGGTAAAAAATGTTGGCTGAAAACATTAAGTTTATAATACCCAAAAATTTATACTCAGATGTGGATAAAGGCGTTGGTTAGATCCAGTGACAGACACAAAGAGTGTGAGTTCAGTACCCAGTTAAGGCAGTGGAGAACTTTCAGAGGGAAAATTCGCAGGAGATAACTGATAACTGACATCCATCAAACATGGCACGTGGAACTAGAACAGTCTACCCCAGTAATCGAAATAAAGGGTTCAGTTCGAAATTCCAACCACCTGAAGAAGTCCGGAGCGTACAACGGCCGAAACGTTGTGACAAATATGGCGACAAAGATGAGGACAATAGTCCGACTAATGTAAATACTATATATATATATATATATATATATATATATATATATATATATATATATATATATATATATATATAAACCTAAAGAGCCAGGTAAACCAGGTTGTTGAGTGTTTACTGGTTTTACTTGTTTGTTTGTTTTGATTTGGGGCCCGTGGTCATGGTTGTTTTTGCTTTAAGCTATATATTCTGTTCCATTTTTTACCTCTTTGGCCAGTTCACCCTGACGATCCGTTTAGGTGAAACCTATGTAGGTTTACCTGGCTCTTAAGTTTTATATTAGGTTTGCTCTACTTCATGTATTGAGCACTTTACGTTGTTACTTTTACTCGTTTTGGAGGGGTTTTTTCTTTGGACTCGGAGCTTGAATTCTGGACGATTGTTTTCGCCTCAATTTCATGTTCTTAGTTCTTTATTTTTTTATTTCCTCATTTTTCCTTGGGCATTGGTTTGTTCAATTACAAGCCGAAATACCTAAGGTTTTTCCAAACTAGTATAACAATATATATATATATATATATATATATATATATATATATATATATATATATATATATATATATATCGATCCGATCACACTATGGTGATTAACTATCTGTGTTTATTTATACCTATATAGCTAGTTAGCTGTGTCAGTTTTTGTGTCAAATTTGAAAGTTGATCCCATTAATTATTTTTGAGCAATCACGACTCAATGAACACAGAAATCAAACTATAATAATCTCTTCATTCATTGCATTGGGCTTGCTGACACCGGCATTTTTGTAAACACTCTCTTCATTATACACAAGCGCATACCCATGCCTTTGCCTACACGCACACACCTCCTTGCCTACACCTATATCGGAGTGGTAATTGGTATTAGTGGGCTAAATTCAAATTCGAACATAACGCTTACTTTCACTTCTCAGTAATGTCTTCTGGAAAGACATGAGTCTTCCTATACCATCCCACCTGGCTAGTTTCTTCTATGTGCCGTGTCCCTTCAGGACTTGAGTGATCATGTGTTACAGAATGTGAAGGCCAAGTCCAGAATGGTCTGCGATTGACTGGAGTGCCTCGTGGGCGAGGTATTCTGACATTGATCGATTGCCTTTGTCTGGGTTCTGAAAACGGCGCGAATTCTCAATGGTCGCGAGAATTTTGAAGCGCCGATATGCTTCCCACACCCAGGTTCGAGAGATCGTCTCTATACCACCAGCGGAGGGACGCTGAGTCAACGTCCGACATGCGTTCTCGGGACGCCATTCCTTCCGCTGCCTCTTAGAATCCAAGCAACTCCCACTCTCTTCTAATAAAAACGAATAAGCACAAAGAAATCGTCCTTTTTCGTTAATACAATTTTACGTACTGGCGTCGGGGCCCAGAGACGACACAGAACGTAACATATGGTTCTTACAATTTCCTATCCTTTATAACTCTTAGCAACTTCTGTCCCTTTACTAAGCCTCTCACACCATCGTTTGGATATCAGTTCATGCAAACTCGTCAGGTCGATTACCTGTTGCCTTCCCCTGTTCATTTTGTCTTCGATATGTCCTGTGAGTGTTAAATTCTCCAAACACTCCTTCCTTATTATGCATCGAAGAAATTTCAGCTATCTCTTTCTGATTCTGAGTATGCGTGTACTTTTTGTTTCCATTTTCCTTGAAACTTCACCGTTGCTTATCCGTTCCGTACATGGCATTCTCAGTATCTTTCTGTAGGACGGTATTTTTGTTACTCCCAGTTTTCTCTTCACCTTTGAGAAAATTGTTCACATATAGGAATGTTATATTACATAACAGTACAGCACTCCTTGTTTCTATAAAAGATTCATTTTCCTATATACTTTGCTTGGCTTTTGGAAGGCATCTTTTGTTATTCAAATGCTCGCTCGACTTTCGGTATTATATTTTCATTCCTCGCTTGAAACATTTCCAAATACTTTAAACGTTAAATTGGTATTGATCTCTCCAATTCGTAGTTCGTATCTTGGCCTTTTACTCTTGCTGACAACGATACAATGATTTGTTATTTCGTTTTGTTTTTTTTACAGTTCATGGTTAACCTCACTTGCCTTTAGTCAAATAGGAGAGATGATTGAGCATTTCAATTCTTGTAGGAGTTAGTAACCGGACGAGGAAGGAAGATAAATTCCGAATTTTAGCCTCTGCCAAGATATCGTGGGTCAGAGTGACAGTGCAAGATCAAACAAACTTTGGGGAAAGCCCTAGTCCTGAACTGGACTAAAACGCGGATAAATATATTCATATTCAACGTAGGGTGGGTACAATGCTAATGTAATGGTTACCATACTAATTCCACAGAGGAATTACTATTGAGTAGTGAGTTCGATCCTCACTAGGTGTCCCGTTCTTGTTCTTCTATGTGCCTATCTCTGCAGGACGTTGGCGATCATGGATATCCACAATTTCATGTCTTTAATCGCTCTTAGTAAATTTCGTCTTTTTGCTATCTCTACTAATCCCTGTTGTGACAACCATTGACAAAAGTTCGTGAGATAAGTTATAGGCTCTTTGACTATGTCACTTTTTCCTTCAGTATGCCCTGTGAGTATCAAATTTTCCAATCCATCTTTTCTCATTGTATTCCCCAGAAATTTAAGCTGTCTCTTTCTGATGTGAAGTATCCTTTTTGTTTCCATCTTCTCTAAAACATTGCCGTTGCTCAGGTGTCCGGTCCATGATATTCCCAGCATACTTCTGTAGAACAATATTTCTGTTACCCCAGTCTTTTTTCCTCATCTGTGAGGAGATTGTCCAGCATGCAATGACATATAGAAGTACCGATATTACATAACAGTTCAGTATTCGTTTCATTGTTTCTAATGAAGTTTTCCTATTTCTTAATACTTTATTTAGCTTTTGGAAAGCATCTTTCGCTGTCCCAATGCGCCTTCAGATTTTGGTGTCGCACATTCCGCCCTCTGTTAAAACATTTGCTAGACATTTAAATCGTTGTATTTGTTTGATTTTGGTATCGCAAGTGTTTGGCTGGTTTTTTTTTGCTAGTTTTTTTGTTTTTTGCTGACAACCATACTTTCTGATTTTGGTGCTTAGTCCTTCCTTCACGCTTTCCTTCACTGCCTTCTGCAGGAGTTCGTTTGGTTTCCTTTCTGAGTCTGCTATCAACATTGTGTCATTGGGGCAAACATGCATCATACTTAGTAAATTATTAAAAGTTGCATACCGAGACTGATCCATGTGATTTGATACGTAAAAGCTCTGAAAAATCTGAGGATATCGATCAGTCTTTTCCTCAGTCAAGTTACCCGCGTTTCCTGTGTCTCGCCGGACTCGTATATTTTGCATGGTGAGTTATATTTGGATATTGATATCTTTATAGACGTCCTAAGGATTAGTCTGAGGAACAGAATTCTCCCCTTTAGAAATAATTTCGAGGTAAAGAATCGTCTATGTTCACATTTGAATGAAAGGTTTGTTTTTTTTGCTCACCTTCCATAGAACCAAAAACAGAGAACATTCTAGGATAATGAGGTTTTTACGTCTTATTTTCGAACTAAATTTCTAAACTAAATATCGGATTTCATCTTTGATACAGTAAAGTTTTTTTTTCCCAGTAAGATACCCCTTGTATAGTCCCCGTAGCCACTCAAGATAGAGGGTTATTTTAAGAGGTAGTTTATATGGATAGGAGGGAAAGATAACGGTTAACTCTAGCCTTGAACAAGCCGGGGAAACATCCTCTTGAGAGTCTGTTCCACAAAGCGGTGGTACGGAGGAAGAAGCTGTTTGCTTGCAACTTACTTCTCGTGGATGGAATACGGTGGAAATGTGTGTGGATTGCTACTATTTAAGTATTATGACGGTTTCTAACCGGAGAGGTTATACCTTGCGGAGCCAAAGAACTTCCATATAACCAAAAACAGGAAACATTCCAGGATAATAAGTTTTTACGTCTTATTTTCTAACTCAATTTCTAAATTTAAAATCGCATTTCATCTTTGATATAGTAAAGTCTTTTTTTATAGTAAGTTTCTCCCTGTAAACGGCTACGTTAAGGGGTAGTTTATATGGATAGGAGGGGAAGATAACGGTTAACTCCTGCCATTAACAGGTTAAGATTTTTGTCATCGGGAAAACATTCTGTTGAGAGTCTGCTCCACAGGGCGTTGGTTCGCAGGAAGAAGCTGTTTGCATGAAACTTACTTCTCGCCGATGAAATACGGAGGAAATGTGGGTGGTTTGCGACTATGTAAGTGTCATGGCGGTTTCTAACTGTGGAGGTTATAACTTGAGGAGCCAAAGAATGTAGTTCATCCTAGCAATTTCATGGAATTAGCGATAGAGCAGTGACAGATTCGCCACGTAGGAGAGAGATGTCGGAGGGTGAAAAATAATTCTTCTCCAAAATGGACACGGAGACGCTTTTGAGCTCTGTCAACCGGCCCAATATAATAACAGTCGTGGAGTAATAGATAACGGCTTGGATTGAGGAATAGGAGAGCCGAGTTCGAATTCCATTACATTCACCTACTTGCTAATACCTTTGGGAAACTTATGAATCCTCTTCTTCTCTCCCCCAGCTATGGGTAAATAACAGGACAGACCGGGTTCTATAGCCTTGGATGGCAACTAGTCTACCGCATAAAGAAATGGCAACCTACTGCGGGAAAAAATCTGCCTCGTCAGTCATGTATGGAAAGATACGTGATCGCCTAAGCGTGTATCACGCATGACAGCTAACTGACTGACTCCATTTTCAGCCTGAGCTGACTCTTATAAATGTAGAGAATAGCATGAGGGGTCAGGTACTTACTGGAGCGGTACAGGAAGCCAATCATTTTGCCTGCGTCTTGAGCCATGTATCGTATATAAGATTTCCGCTTGAAATCGGGTGTGAGTTTGAGGCCCAATATACTTTCTAGGCACGGTTCCCCCTTGAGGGGGATATTCGTTCATCGTGACTGGCGATTTTCAGAAAAGAATGACCAGAATACATGTTACTTGCTATTATAAGAACGGAATGAAAATATTATAATATTTAAATCCTTTTTACTCTCAACTGCAAACTCTGAGACATTAATGGTACATCAATATCACTTAGCATTTAACGAGTGAAAACATTAAATAATATACGGGGAAAAATTGGCCAATAGGAAAGACAAACAATTTATGACCGGAGAAATGACAACCCTAAGATTTTATCATTTTTCTTATCTCACTGTGGAATACTTCATTATATTGCCCCATCGGTTAAGTCGAAATTCCTACCCTGCAGAAGGTTAAGATAGTGATTTTCCAAGCGTAGCTTAGATGTGGCACAAGGCCGAATGTAGGGGGCACCCAGTGAGGATCAAACTCACTACTCAGTTGTAACTGTACTAGCGAGACAAGCTTGCTAACCATTATACCACCTCGAGGTGTCCCAATATGATTTTCCAAGCGTAGATTAGATGTGCCACAAGGCCAAAAGTATGGGGCACCCAGTGAAGATCGAACTCACTATTAAGTTGTGACTATTTTTTTAGCGAGACAAGATTGCTAACCATTACACTACGCGGAGGTGCCCTTGCAGAAGGTTAAGATAACCCACATCAAACAGCTACTTTCCGGTTGGAGACAGGTTCGAATTCTACATTTTTGTCTGAAGTGTAAACCGCGTCTATGTTTACCTTTTGACACAAGTGTAAATCAGATTTATGCCTAAAAGAGAAAACAAACCTGTCCTTTTAAACACTTGTAACTAGGGCATATAACCTGGGCTTGAAATGAATGTAAACTGGACTCACGCTTACATTTCGTCTCAAGTGCAAACGAGACCGATGTCTACCGTATTGCTTGATTGTAAACCGGTCCTATGCCAAACTTTTTAATCGTGCGTAAACCAGACCCATGTCTAGTTTTTTTTTTTACATCTGTCTACATTTGATTCATATCTACATTGATTCGAAGTCTAGACAGTTCTTTCCGTCTCAAAACGACGCCGTGCCTATGTCTACCTCTTGACTTGAGTGTAAACCGGACCTTTATTTACCGATGTATTAATTCATTTATATTTGTCCGATAAGAACTATATTTGACATTAAATAACCGAACACGCGTTGATATGTCGCTAAATTGATCAATCTATGCTTTATCCATTTTCTTTAGAATATTACACAAGTACTTGGAATTTCCTCATCTAAGTACTGCTTGCTGTGATTTTTCTTGGACACATTCCAAACTCCATAATCAAGTTTCGCGTCTCCGTTCACTGAAAATTTGCTTTATTTGACAAGCAATGTAGATTAGAATCTGCAGCTGACACATTCTTTAAAAGACGTGACCGTTGGAAGAGAAGCAAATAAAACTCAAGTGATTTGTCTTTATTGGTTCTCCGTACAGACTTGCACGCAAATGTCTTCAACTCACACAGTAACATTTTCGTATGCTATCCACGAAGCCCTCAAGGTATATTGTTTACCCAACCGATTCTAGAAACAAACTCTTCTTTTTATATTTAATAAAGCTTAAATAAAATTTCATCATATTACCGTATTTAAAAATATGTAAAACCACACTTTATTTCTTAATCATTATATCCCAAGCAATGGCCCTAAAACGCAAGAGGTTGTGGAACTCCATTGAAAACAAATTATAGAAAAATTCAACAGATTTAAGTAGTATTACTAAAACTGAAAATTAACTCATTTTTGTGCAAAGTGGAGGTTCCACTTTGAATTTGCACATATTAACCAATAAGCGACGTTATCACAACAGCGCTGAAGCCTTAGAAAAACCAAACGACTATGTTTATCGCCTTCTAAAATTGTAGGATCACTCCAGAAAATTATCAAAAGTATTTCCCTCCCAAAAATAGAAATTAAAAAATTGGGAAAAATAATTATTACCTAATAAACTTCTATTGTAAAGAAAGAAAAACAAAATGTTTTTGTGTGATGTTGGTTTCGCAAAGATTCATTTCTTTCAACTTCAAAGAAAACAAATACACAATAATAAAAAATTAATTAAATATGTAGAGCTGTGTTTGAAGATCGTTTATTTCTTCACTTTCACACGCTTAAACCGCTACTGGGTTACTGAATGTATGAGAATATGAGGAAAAAACAAAAACAAAACAGTATTAATGAGAGAAGGTAATGACCTCAGTTTTTTGGGAGTTTTTTATGCAAAAGGCATTGTGTTTACTGACCCTCTTCCAAAGACCACACTTTCAATGGAGAGTACTATCCCAACTGCCTGAGGCAGTTACGAAGGTATATCAAGACCAAACTCCCAGGGAAACTGACGAAAGGGGGTTTTGTTTTATCAGGACAATGCTCCAGTAGACTAGTCATTGATTTCAATGGCTGCTGTGCGGGAATGTGCCTTTGAACTGGTTGATCAATCGTCGTATTCTCCAGCTTTGACTATCATCTGTTCCTCAGCATGAAAAGAAAAAAAAACACTTGGCTGGGGATCAGTATCGAGGTAATGATGACTTCATATATGTTGCTTATGACTTTTTTGACAACAGGGTGAACAGTCTTCGTTGAAAAATCAGACGTCAGTTTACATCGAAAGAAATAATGCAGATATTAATAAGAGATTAAATTAATGCATGCAAGATTTCGCAGCTCTAGTGTCACACTTTCATAGTCCACATATGTACTTTGCTCGTATTTTCTTGACCTTCAAAATGACCACACATTATCTTGTCATAACGTAACCTTGTCATAACGTAACACTGTGAAGTGCTATACCTAAAAGATTCTACCCTCATCGAATAATATCAGAATATTTTCTCTTCAATGAACAATATTTATAGAAGATATCAAATTTATTTTTATATTTAAAAAATCTTTAATTGTTTTTTAAATCAGTAATTTAAATGAATGTACGTTCTAATATATTCCTGAAAGTTATTATCCATTCCTTTTTGAAGAAGCTGGCACGTTTCAAGGCAACGTATTTGTAAAGTTACAAGGGGGTTGTATTAGCTGGTCTCAAACTTGGGTGTTGGAGTCGTACCGACGCTTCAGAAATCTTGAGACCCTCTGTTGAATTCGCGACGTTTTGGAGTTATATTCACAACCCAGTCAAAGACGATCCATAATTGCCAGAATGCCCCCCCCCCATGAGGCACTCCGGTCAGTCGCTGACCATTCTAGTCTCGGCCTTCACATTCTGTAACACAGATAATAGTCTCTTTATTGCTAAGGCTTGAGTCTTATTTCTTCTGGTACTTTATAAAAGATATTAAATTTTTGTTCAAGACCATTCTTATCTCAAATATGAATACCTATGTCACCGGCATAGGCCCAATCATCACCAGTAATCTAGCCTCCGGATGTAATATCAAAATTCATCAAACCAGTCAGTATTCTGATTACTTCGAAAGGATACATTGTATAAAGAGTTAGTAATAACCAAATGAAAGAAATAAGCACTATCACACGTGAAATTTTGTTAACCATGCGTAACCTCAACTCGTGTAAGGCAAACGCGTGGAAAGCAAACACGTGAAACAACTTACGCCTGTGCACGCACGAAAACAATTGGTATCACAAGATTTGTTCAAACGTTAGAACCTAATGTACATATTTTTATCCGCGTGCCGCAGAGCAAGAATGAACGCAAATAAACATTTTTTTTGATTAACATCCCACTACGTCCGATTAAGGCGAATAAAGTGTGTTAGTTGAAACAGATTCAATAGCAGTAATCATTTTCTACGCCTGAAGCAAGGCTTGGAAGTTCAACTTGACAAGTTGATAGATAGACACCAGGAGCAGAGCAATGATTAGTCAGGATTTATATGTTCTACTGCATTTTTCTTTTGTAAATAAAATGTATTTCTTGTTACCTGGAATTTATATCTGTGCTGGTGGAGGTGAAATGTTTTTGACACCAAAAATGGACCGCAAGGAAGAAACGGTCGAGAAACACTGTTTTAGACAACGCAGATGTGATGTTACGGAAGAGTTGTTTGCAAACATTTTCATTCGCCTACTCTTTTTAACCCTTTTATTTTATTTATTTACTATTAATAATCTAATATTGAGCTTTTTTCTTAAAAAGACTGCTTACCTTAAAACACTTATCCTCACTCAAAAATATATTGGTCGACGATTTTGTTTTGTCGAAACAAATTCTGTTATGATATATATAAATTTATGAACGCTATATATATATATATATATATATATATATATATATATATATATATATATATATATATATGTGTGTGTGTGTGTGTGTGTGTGTGTGTGTATATATATACATATATATATATATATATATGCATGTGTGTATGCGTGTGTGTATGTATGTATGTGCGGATATTTATTTACTTAAGTGTGACACAAGTTCCATATCTATATATCTATCTATCTATCTATCTATCTATCCATCTCTCTCTCTCTCTCTCTCTCTCTCTCTCTCTCTATATATATATATATATATATATATATATATATATATATATATATATTTATAGCGTTCATAATTTTTTATTTTTAAAGCATTAGGAAATCAATTGACCGAAATCAACTGAAGATACCGAAAGGTTGAAACCAAGGTAACGGAATCGATTGATTTCCTAATTTTATATACTATACTATACTATACTATACTATACTATATATATATATATATATATATATATATATATATATATATATATATATATATATACACTATACTATATATATAATATACCATATATATATATATATATATATATATATATATATATTTCGTAGAAGTCTTATAATTATAAGACACTATACTCGATCGGAAAACCTTCGGTGTCTTGATTTGCAAATAATCAATCCAATACTAAACGGAAAAAAACGGTATAAAAAAAAAGGAAAGAACCAAGAACATGTACGTTTGCCGAAAATAATCGTCCAGCATGCAAGTACAAGGCCCAAAGAAAAAAAAACGATACAAGTACGCAAAAAAACTAAATAAACTGCTGAATACAGTGAGTAGAGCAGACCTAGTTAGACCTAAGTATATATATATATATATGTATATATATATATATCGTTCACAATGCTTGGGTCAACCTGTAGTATGGTTTTCAGACATTTTCCAAACAGGCCGCACGCTAGGATTGCCTCCCTCGTTCAAGAGCATCAAGGATAGAAAAATGGTTAGATTTGAACCTGGACCTTTATGATCGGAAAGCGAACCACTCAGCCACGCGACAGACATATATATATTTGTGCGTGTGTGCATATCTGTCGCGTGGCTGAGTGGTTCGCTTTCCGATCATAAAGGTCCAGGTTCAAATCTAACCATTTTTCTATCCTTGATGCTCTTGAACGAGGGAGGCAATCCTAGCGTGCGGCCTGTTTGGAAAATGTCTGAAAACCATACTACAGGTTGACCCAAGCATTGTGAACGAAATTTGGTAGACGGATTTGTTCGAAGGCCTTTGACAATTGTGCTGCTACAGAGTCACGTCATTGAGCTTGGGCGTACTGGCTTTGTTCGAACTGTTGATAATACACTCTCTCCCTTAAACTGTAACTAACATCTGTTCCACATGGTTGCAAGAACAACTACATGTTGGCTCTGAGGGTGTTAAATAAAGACAAATGCACCTGAGCAAGTGTCCGCAATAGAGATTGGCTAGCCGCTCCAGCTGATGTGTGTGCTCGGAAAACGAGAATAGTCAGCCAGTATGTATATCAACAAGTTTGTATCTAAACGAGGAGTTATTGGCTATATTTATATTTGAAATTTTCACTGTGTAATGTTGAATCTATATTATGTATATTCGTCACTGACCTGATATTCGTGCGTTGATATAGAAGATCAAGTTGAAAAAATGTTTCTTGTATAAACCTCTTTTTCATCATTATGCCGACGCTGTTAAAAGAGGTTACGTCAACATGTCTACCTGCTTACTGACGTACCTTTTTCTACATACATCATGATCTTTATCAGTGAGTGCATTCACATGTTGTAATTCTACATTCTCTGAGTTCGAACAACTCTTTGAAATAGCATAACGTTTAATTAAAATAAAAACAAATCATATATATATATATATATATATATATACGTACACGTCAGTTCGAAAAACTCTTTGAAATGGCATAACGTTTAATTAAAAAAAACAAATTCTATAAATATATACATATATATACATACATATATATATGTATATGTATACACATATATATATATATATATATATATATATATATATATATATATATACGTATTGCCAATGATTCACTAAAAAATTAGCATAATTTATGAAAAAGATATTCAAAATTTATTAAAAACAAAATGTTATTATTAATACGAAACATCAAACGATTTTTTTATGAAGAAAATATTTTTTAATCCTTTTAAAAGTATTAGGCCGATGATGTTCATGTATATAAAAAAGGGTACGTCAACATGTCTACCGGCTTATTGACGTACCTTTTTCTACATACATCATGGTCTTTATCAGTGAGTGCATTCACATGTTGTAATTCTGCATTCTCTGAGTTCGAAAAACTCTTTGAAATGGCATAACGTTTAATTAAAAAAAAACAAATTATATAAATATATACATATATATACATACATACATATATATATATGTATATGTATACATATATATATATATATATATATATATACATATACATATATATATACATATACATATATATATATATATATATATATATATATATATATATATATAGGTATTGCCAATGATTCACGAAAAAAATTAACATAATTGATGAAAAAGATGTTAAAAATTTATTAAAAAAATCTTATTATTAATACGAAACATCAAACGATTTTTTTATGAAAAAAATATTTTTTTAATCCTTTTTAGAACTTTCGAAATTTTGTCCAAAATATTTTTCTTCCATCGTCAACGTGGGATCATTAATTTGTATGGAAAATTTGAGCGTCATTTGCGATAAAAACATTGATTTGAAAATTCTTTCAAAAATGAGATGATTGTTGGAGTTTACTGATAATTTCAGGATTAATTAAAAAATGAATGCAATTTTTTTTAAATATTTCCCTCTTCAGAAAATATTGGTAAAAATATTTTCTTTACATTTGTTACCCCCACTTATTTGATTTTATGAAATTTAGAAAAATTCTTTTTATAGCATTTAATGCTTATATTAGTTATAAGAACAACACACCGGAGAATTTAAATCATCAAATATTTTTAGACAAACAGGAACACCAGTTACAGAAAATCTACTCCGAATCATAAAATTAAAAATGCAATAAAACTGAGACATTATTAAATTAGAAAAAACTTTTAATTGCTTTTAGAAATAAAATAGATTATGTACACTATTGACTTAAGAAAAAAAAATCAATGAATAATGAATTTTTACAAGAATTTTTCCATTTTTTAAAAATTTTAATTAGAATAACAAACTTATAAATCTTTTTAAATTTTATATTAATTTGTAGGGATCAAGTGATATTTTTCTTAAAGGATCCCTGTATTTGCTACTAATAAATGTAGCAACTTACTACAATTCAGCAACCCCCAATATGTTAAAAAGAAATTTAAATCATTTTCTGTGTGTATAAACGCGTCCATTTTTGTAAACTCGAGAATATCAGAAAATATGAATGGTAACTATAGTAAACTTAAAAATTATTAGTAATTTTCTAATGTTTACCCAACATACATTTTCGTATGTAAAAATATAAAGCCAAAGTTACTAAAATTCAATAAAATATAAGAATGTTTAAAATATTTAAAAATTTTAGCATTTCTTCGTAGTTAAAAAATATAAAAATGCGTAGACTTTGTATTCGTCATGTAATTTTATTACAATTATTTTTCCTTTACATAAATTTCATAAATATCAGACTGTCGATAAATGTGTCAAAATCTCATAAAAAACGCACATTCACATGTTAAAAAGTCTTTACTCCGACATTATAAAGTAAGATTCATATTTATTTCAATTAAGATTAATTAAACTTAAAATCAGTTAATTTTTCTAAATAACGTTTCAGAAAAGTATTTTTTTATTTTGGAAAGATTTGTTAATAAAGAGAATTATGTTGTGTTGACAGATTTGTCAATATGGACGATTTTATCGATTTTGCGGATAATCACAAAAAATCATTCCAATCAATTTAAATTTAAATTATTTTGCTCATTAGAACTATTGAATTTAATATATTAGCTTACAATTAAAACTAAAATAAATTCTTCAACATTTTTTTTCATTTTTAAAATGCATTTAAAGCCTTAGGCATCGTTTTTTTCTTTTCTTTTTTTTTTTGCAAATACCGACATAGGTTAACTTGTCATTTGTCTATATATATATATATATATATATATATATATATATATATATATATATATATATATAATAGCCCGTATTTGAGGATACCCGTCTTCTAGGGCGGCTAGCTAATCCCTATTGCAAACCCTCGCTCAGGTAGAGCCAACCCGTGGTTTATACTACAACTATGATGAGCGGACTTTAGTTACAGTTTCTGGGAGAAAGTGTGTTATCTAAAATGATCAACAATTAGAACAGCACCAGCACACTCAAACCCTCGGTCACGATGACTTGTGACTTCGTGCTAGCACAGCTATCGGCCCCAAGTGGCATGGTTTTCAGGCACTTTCCAAAGGTGCCGCACGCTGGGATCGTCCACCCTCCAGACTGATAGCATCAGCTCTCCGTGGTGAGATACAAACCCGGGTCTCATGATCAGAAATTGAACATTCTAATCACTCGACAACGCTCCCATATATATATATATATATATATATATATATATATATATATATATATATATATATATATATATCAAATGCCCCTTAAGGAACTGCGTTCCTAACGAAACCGGACTCATAAATAATTACATCGGTTACACAACCGCATGCTTATCCAGACGTCTTTCGTTACACCTATCCGATCACAGCTCCATTAGAACCCATTTAAACACACACCAAAATTTACCAGACTCCATTAGAAATATACTAGTAGAAAACACAAATTTATTAATTGCTTCCACCTGTAAAAAAAGGTTAAAAATAATGGAGGCTTTAATAATAAAAAAGAAAAAGCCTACCCTCAACAATATTAACTACGAACAAAGCCACAACGTGCTAACCGTATTTGGAAATTAAAACACCACTACTACACACTAAGACATATACATAATGCACACACTCAATTAAGCTGAAAAATCAAATCATCCTTGATAATGGCTAAAGGTATAGCCGAAAGCGCTCGGAAAAATAAAACATTTGGACAGTTCTTACACACCCTTTGTCCAGCAAAGAAAGCTCTTGTTCGCACACAAGAAAAATTAAATAAAAAACTTAACCGTAGTACCATGTCTGTCGTTTTTAATGAAACTTGCATATATATATATATATATATATATATATATATATATATATATATATATATATATATATATATTATCATTACATTAGATTGTCTACTGCCAGTCATCAAGAATAAGAGACAGAGTATTGAATGTATAATTCCTTTTTCTGGAAGATGGTCTTCTTCAGGGGGACTTGCATTGAATACGACCGATCTATTGATTATCTCAAGTACCCCCCACCCCCTCTAATGTACTGTGCATATTAGGTACAGTCACGTCGTTTGTCTGCTACAAAGACTTTGAGCTGCGTCTGACTTGATTTGGAAGTTTTGCTTTGTGCAATGGAATCACTCGCTGGATAACCTTCAGTTACTCGGTACACCTCGATCGGTGCTGGACATTCTCGTGTGTGATCAATAAATTCTGTGAATGCATTGAAACGGAGCACAAAACAGAGGAGACGCTCTTCTTGCGGACGCATCACACGTGACAAAGATGGACGCCCATAGAAAAAGTGTGACAGGTCTTAGTTTCATCTTTGTGGACTTTGTTTAATAAATGGAAAGAGAAGGTCACCACCTTCAAATCAACATCTGATTACTTGAAGTTAAGAAAATGGTGGCGTTTTTTTGTTTGTTTTTTCTTCCGTTCTTCTTTTCTCAGTGTTCTCACATCAGTTTCTTTCTTTCTTTCTCCAAATATTTTCCATTCTTTTATCTAAGTGTTTTAACCCCCATTTCTATCTTTCTTTCTTTCTTTCTTTCTCCAAATGTTCTCTTATTCTTTCTTTCTTTCACCCAATGTTCTCCTAGTTTTTCTTTCTTTCATACATTGTTTCTTTCACGTAAAATTCTCCTATTCTTTTTTCTATGTATTTTTACCTACTTTTCTTTCTTTCTTTCTTTCTTTCTTTCTTTCTTTCTTTCTTTCTTTCTTTCTTTCTTTATCTATCTATCTATCTATCTATCTATCTATCTATCTATCTATCTATCTATCTTTCTTTCTTTCTTTCTTTCAACCATGTTTTCCTATTCTTTCCCCTAACCTTCTCCTGTTCTTTAGTCTAAGTGTTTTCACCTCATTTTCTTTCTTTCTATTTTAGCTTTTGCTCCAGGGGTCTGACTGCTAACATGATTTATCTAGTCGAAAGATTTAATTAAGTTTTAATAGAAAAGTACAAATTTCGAAAAGGTTAGGCTGTTCGGAAAGTAAAATTGTATTCTTGAAACGGCTATTTAACAAAAAAGAGCCATACAGAAGATAATCATTATTCTTATTTTATGCATGATTATGGCTGATAATGCCTCTCTACAACTTTCTACCTCTAAGCAATTTTTTAACCTTTACCAAGTCTGTTTTTCTCTGCTCTATTCACTATCTATTCACAGACATTCGTTAAATCTATGTATGCCGTTGCTTATCTTGCCTGCAATATGACCCGTGCGTATTAAATTATCTTTGCTTTCATTACTCATTTTCTATCCCAGAAATCTCAACTATCTCTTTCTGATTGTAAATATACGTTCACTTCTTCTTAATACCTATTACTAGTAATCATAAAAAAAGAAGAATTATGAAAATTTTAATCATTGGATTCTGGACACAAAGCACATCTAAAAATCTAATCCAAATATCTTGTTGACTATTAAGGAGAATATGAAAGGCTTCGTTTATTAGTATTTTTTAGTATAAGACTCAATACTCCTATGTGGCAGTGAATGCTGGTGAATCGCCTCACAGACGAAGAGAAAACTTATACAGAAGGATGCTGAGAATACCATGGATGGAGCGCATGAGCAACGAAGAACTCTTAAAGAAAATGGATATATCGAAGGCAAATGTTACAACGGAAAACAATGGGCCATCTACCCGACGAGCTCGTGTAAATACATGGTGGAACGGAGTAGTGGGAGATATAGCAAAAGGACAAACGTTTCTAAAAGCTACAATTGATGGGAGATCTATGATTGGCAACGTTCTCAGGGGACACGGCCCATAGAAGAAATATGGATAACTGAAGGATAATACACAAAAATATTCTGAATTGTTCAGCATCCTATTCCTGGCCATTTATAGGAACATTGACAACTAAAAATTCTTTAGATTAGAATACTTCCTAAACAGGCACACCATTCAAAATTACACTTGTTACTATAGAGGTTAAATTTAGAGGGTAAACGTTTTTGATATGACGTTGTTGTTTTTTAAACAGTAAAATTAATGCCTACCGTCCTGGTGATCGAAAGTCTTACTAAAAAAAGATGTGTCTCTCTTGACAGGAATCGAATACTGCCGCTTTAATAAAGGGAATACGTGTTCGATAATAGAAAACCGATTTTCATTTTTTTTCATAAAGGAGATACAGATTCGATTCCTGTAGAACAGCGGTTCCCAAATTTAGGGCCACGACCCACTTTGTTATTTCTAAAATTCTGGCACCCCCCTGAAATATTTAATTCTTACAAAGTAAGTCAAAATTTTCCTGCAATTCACGTGAAGGAAGCAAACTGAATGCTCACATGCGCTGATTGGCCGACAAAACAAGGGCTCTTCCAGCGACATGCATCACGATCTCTCCTTTGTTGACCGAGAGATGCGAGTGTGGGGAGACGGGAAATACCCTGTATCCCAATTACACATGTTCGTACATACACACAAAATATTTTTATATGTGTATATGCATTGTATATATTAACCCGCATTAACATTAACACTCACTCAGACTCACAAGAAAGCAATTCACTGCCAATAACTCATTCTCGAATTGCCGCCTTATTCTGTTTATATAGTAATCAAGTAATTTTATTAGGCAAGTCAATGCTTTCAAAATAAAATTAATATTAATCAATCTATGACGGTAAAATTTTATGGACATATATTTATTGGTAAAAGCTCCACATCCTACGCATGCCCAACCAAAATATTACCATGCCCCACTGATGGGGCATGGGCCTCACGTTGGGAAACATTGCCGGAGAGGGTATATTTTCTTTAGTAAAACTTTCGATCTCTAGGCCTATAGAAATTAATTTTAATGTATTTTTAAAACATTTATTTATGGATGTCTTCTCAAACACTTGTGCTCCCAAAATATAACGTACACAATAATATATATATATATATATATATATATATATATATATATATATATATATATATATATGTATATATATATATATATATATATATATCTTAAAATAAAAGGAAAGAACAATGACATTCATAATTCAGAGTTGTTAGCATTTATTTTTATTTTTAAAAAGCCGTGCTCGATACAACAGTAGCGCATATAAAATTTGTCTGGACTTATAAATTAAGTAAATCAATTTCTAAAAAGTTATTTTTGGAATTGCTTGATAATGGAACGGTACTTTGCCTTTTAAGTTTAATTTTTATCATTTGAATTGAAGTTTCAGTTTTAAAACATGGGAATTTCAGTGTTGCGATGATTATATATTAAAAAAAATGATATATATAATATATATATATATATATATATATATATTACGTACATAATAATTAGAAATAACGTTGAATTTTTAAAAAATACATTGCTTGCTTTAAGTTAACATTTGTGCTGAATATTAAAATCTGTCGCGAATACATTTTCGGAAAAAGTTTATAACTGAAAAGTACGAGTTTTTTCTTGGAAAAATGAAACAGACGGTCGCTTTTCCTACCAGTGACTATTTCAGATGTTTAAATACCCTAAATATACTGTATATATATATATATATATATATATATATATATATATATATATATATATATATATATATAAGTATAACGGAACGGGTAAGAGAAATGCAAATATTTGTGCAAGGCCATGATAACGGCGAAAACTATTTATTGAGAACCCCAATAAAAAGGACGTCTTTACAAGACGAGCTACAACATTCCCAGTGCAAAATCGATTGTAATTTGTTTGTATGTGTGTGTGTTTGTATTTTAGAAAAGATTTACGCAAAGTCAGAAAAAGACAAATCAGTTGTTACGTTGATCAATCAACTGATAAAGGAGTCAACTTATTTTTGTTCACTCGATCAACATTCCAAAAATAAAAAAATGGCCAAGAAAAAGAATGATTCTTCGCAAAAAAAAGTTCTACATTTTGTCGGATTTTATTAGGCAAGTCAATGCTTTCAAAATAAAATTGATATTAATCAATCTATGTTGGTAAAATTTTATGGACATATATTTATTGATAAAAGCTTGATAAATGTTTTGGAGGTATATTTGTTAGTAAAATAGTAATATGCTGGCAAAATGATTTGGACATATATTTGTCGGTAAAAGTTTGGTAAATGTTGGTATATGTTGGTAAATGTTATATGTTTCACAAAAGGTTGTTAACATTTTCAGGGCATCTGTTTGCTTGTAAAAGGTTGATAAATGTTGATATATGTTAGTAATATGTTCTGGGGTTATATTTGTTGGTAAAGGGTTGGTAAATGTTGGTATATGTTTGTAAAGTGTTCAGGACATATATTTATACGAACAATGTGAACATTTCGTATTCCTTTTTAACATGTATACCTGTGCTCAATGTAAAGACTAAAATAATTAAATAATTAAGTTATCTCTGTCTCAAACCTCGCTCTCATTCGGACTGCTATCTTAATCTTTGTGGATCTTTCTTCATTTTCAACATTTCTCTTATGCCGTACGGACGCCCCCAGCAAAACTTGAAGGTTATTTCCTTGAAAAACCTATGCAACAGAGATAGAAAATTAAAAAAAAAACTTTCAAAGAATGAAGGTAACGAGTTATAAGACGAAATAAAACGTGTCAATGAACCTTAGTCATGTAGGAAAACTGACTGTCTCTACGAGACCACTTTCATGGTTTAAAGCAAGAGAGAATATCAATGAATATTGTGAGCCTAAAAACCACAAAATATATATTTCTCTGAAGATCAAAAGTTGGGAAGATGCTAATGTGTTTGAAACAAAAATGTGTAGAAACTCCTTTTAGAATCGTTTGTAAGAAATACCTGAGTTTAGATGCTATCAATTATCTGATAGGATTCTTATACTTAAACTGAAAGAAATGCCTTTTAGTATATCTACTGTATTTTTATATGCACCGATAGCACAAATCACGGCCCACATTTAACTTTTACAACGAGGAAAACTGGAAGTCTTAACAAGGCACAAGCTGAACATCATAAGATATGCAGATGGCAGAGTGTTGATAGCAGGTAGAGAAATGAAACTACAGGAATGCCTACAAAAGGTAGAAAAGGAAAGCTAGAAGAAAGGACTAAACATCACTGGTAAAAGACAGAAAGTATAGTTGTCAGCAAAAAGAAAATTCCGAGATGCGAACTACGAAAATCAAGCAAGTACAAAAACTGAAATATCTAGGAAGTGTTTTACTTTGAGGAAGGAAGGTGTGACCCCGAAATTCGAAGGCGCATTGGGATAGCAAAAGATGACTTCCAAAAGTTAAGCAAAGTATTATGAAACAAAAAAATCATTAGAAACAAAGAAAAGAATGCTGAACTGTTATGTAATGTCGCTTTTCCTCTATGGCAATGAATGTTGGATAATTTCCTCTCATATGATGATAAGAAATGTGGTTCTACAGAAGAATGCTGAGAATACCATGAACTGAACATTTGAGTAACGTAGAAGTTCTAATAAAAATATGGGAACGTAAAGGATGTTTATACTTAGAATTAGAAAATGTCATTTAAAATTTCCTGTATACATAATTAGGAAAGAATGCTTGGAGAAATTGACACTCACAGCACATATATGTATGGACTACGTTATAGATCAAAATTTTCTAAGCTTTTTTGTCTCACCGCCCACTTTCCCATTGAAAGATTTTCCACTGGCCACATCCAGAATTGTTTTGTAAAAGTTTATTACTGGCTCATAAACTGGATTTATGATGTAGTAAAAATACAAAAGGGAGGTAACAAATAACGGCTGGAGCTGCTAATACCGTATTAAAGAACAAACGAAAGCAAACTGCACCATTGAAAACTATATATATATATACATACATTTATTTGATGGACAAGGTTAGTTTTATGATTAGGTTTAGTATTGCAAGTGTTGGCAAGAAAATCAAATTAATTTTGTTCATAATTATAAAATTAAAAATAATATACCATAACCGATTCGGCCACTGAGAATCGTTCGGTTGGCAAGGTCGAACTTACTGCTTATAAACTTCAATCTTCCATGAATCTCTCACGTACATTCATAACTGCTCATGGTGTATCAAATGTAAACAAATGACGTCACACATTATGAACATTTCTCGGACATTCAGGTCGGTAAATGTTATTTAATACTGTTTATTATAAACAGAGCATTTACTTAAATACTTGTATCTATAAAAAAAAAAGAATGTTAAACATAAAAATGTCTTTAAATAATTGTCGGACTTTGTCTATTTCATAATGTGTGATATATACATATATATATATATATATATATATATATATATATATATATATATATATATATAAAGTTTATACAGACGTCTACAAAATATATATCTAAATTTATACATTCCTACATATATGCATGGGATGATATTGGCACATCTTTCTCAGGTAAGAGCTATCTCTAAACCCATCGCATCATTTTAATGGCTTCTGAATCGTTTCACTGTCCATGGTCCCTAACATGACTCTTGAGGCTTCATCTTGATCAATTATACGCACACACGGACGGGGACAAACACACATACACACACACACACACGCACACACACAGATAGATAGATAGATAGATAGATAGATAGATAGATAGATAGATAGATAGATAGATAGATAGATAGAAACAGATCAAAGTAAATATCCAATTTTATTTGGACAAATACACTGAGTAAAAAAAAAAGGTAGGAGAAAACAAATTTAAGTCGCGAAGAGTTTATGTTCTTTTGGCTCGCGGCGTTGGGAACGATGAAGTATTCAAACACTTGATGTTCAATAACGAAGTAACGATCGTCAAGGGTCATTCTGTTTGTAGTCGCGTTCTTTTTGTCACACCGAGTTCAAAGGATGCTTATTTCGCTTTCAGACTTACCCTATCAACTCTCCTGAATATATCTACTTCAGTATCAAAAGCGGGGACAGATCCTCTTGGAAAGCCAAATATCAAATGAGAGACACACGACCTTGCAGCACAATCAAGTAAATCAGTGGAGATTCTTGTGAAAGTCAACAAGCGTTCTGATATTCTCCTATCTGCAGTGGCCCTTCAGGACGTGGATCTATCTATCTATCTATCTATCTATGTTCCGTACCTATGTATGTATATGTCTGTTTTGTTTTTATTTATCTATGATTGAATAAGGAAAAAAGTTCTAATTAGAATCAGCTTAATCAGAAATTATCTATTTATCTATCTATCTATCTATCTATCTAAGTTCAGTACCTATGTATGCATATGCTTGTTTTGTTCTTATTTATCGATGATTGAATAAGAAAAAAAGAGACAAAACTACAACACATAATAGAAATTAAGTAAGTATAAAATTAAACAAAATAAAATAGATAAACTAAGTAAAGAGAGAAAAAGAAGGTAAAAGGAATTGTGAGAGAGTATAAGGATACAAAAAAATTATAAAAAGAAGGAACGAACACACCTTCCACATATGCATATACATAAACGCACACGCACACACATACGCACACACACACACAGATGTACACACACAGAAGAAATCAACCAAGTACCAATAAAAAGCGCATAAATTATTCCTTAATAGAATATAAAAATAACGAAAATGGAGAAAATTGGCAGATAATTGCTGGTATCTCCTGAGGAGTGAACCGAACGATTACAAAAAGTTTCGTTTCCGAAACTCTGGAGCTGTGATGCTGAATATAACATGAATCAGTTAACTGACAAATTTTATATTTGTATTAATCTATCTAGCTAGCTAGATGGCTAAATAGCTAGCTAGCTGATTAGCTAGCAAGCTATGCGTGTTTGTAAGATGTACAATAGAATTGGGGAAAATTGGAGACACTGCGACAAAGGGGGAAAGCTTTTAAACGACGCGTTTCGCCGACGTGACGTCTGTTATGTTTGGCTTCTTCATCTTGAAATGTTAGGAGAATACGTTGTGACTTTTGTTAGGATAACAGCGATAATGAGTTAGCTTTCCTTATCAAATCCGACGACGTTTGACCAGAAAAAATTATATATATATATATATATATATATATAAAGGAATATAATTTTAAGGTGTGCTATATTTATGGTATAAAGTGCTCAATATCAGAGATAGAGCGTATGTAAATATAAATATAAAAGTGAACATTGAAGTCAACACTTAGAGGCTACAGCTGTATCAGGCTAGACGCAATCGTCAGGCCGGTATATATATATATATATATATATATATATATATATATATATATATATATATATATATATATATAGACAAAAGGATAAATTATCTTACGCGAGGCGTTTCTTCCTCTCATAGACTTTATCAAGCCAATTTTGTCTTTATTCATATTGTCCCTAGAGAATTTCTGCCCGTGACCAGCATGGCTGATGCTAAACGCTCTATCCCTTCTTGGGGTCACATTTTCCATTGGCCTGAAGGGGAGCGACTACATCGAATCAATTGCTGCATCTACTGCTAAGAAAGTTGGTTCACTGTGTCATGCCAGTGAATCTTTCTGGTCAGAGGGAGGCGGCTGGAAGACCCTATGTTTGGCAATTTCTACGACCACATCCCCACTTACATCTGGCCACCTAATTCGCAAGACCGCACCCGCTTGGTTATTATTTGTGGGGCGCAGTTGAGCGAGAGACTAACAACTTATATCACCACGAAAGAAGAAATGAAGGCAAGGATTATGGCAGCATTCACTATCTTAAACAAAGAGACCGTCCAGAAGAGTTACAGGATATTCTGAAGTCATCCGGAAGCTGTGGTTGAAGCCAATGGCCTTTTTATTGAATAAATTTACTCTTTATATATATATATATATATATATATATATATATATATATATATATATATTTACATATATATATATAAAATGAGATGCCAGTGTTATTTTTATTTTTTGGGTAATTTAAATGACAATTTATCCATCGCACCCTGCATACAATAAAAGAGTTATTGTGCTAATAAAATTAATTTTACTTCCCAAAATAAAGTCGAACGTATATAGCAATTTCTGATGGTAACTCTAAGCATAAATGACATCATTTAAGGGTTCATATATCCACGTTAACGGTTTATTAAACAATTTACTGTCATCTAACAAAATCCTCTGTAAATTGTTCTTGTTCCCCACTCCAGCTTCGATAGTTCGCCCTGCCAATACCTCATAAATAATGGACTATTCCGTTTTGATCGCGTAGAAAGAGTGGAAAAAGAAAGAAAGAAAGAAAGAAAGAAAAAGGAATGAAAAAGGGGTGATAGAATTGCTTCACATCTACCAATACCTCATAAATAATGGACTATTCAGCATGGAAAGTGGGGAAAAGGTACTACTTGATTTCAGTGAGAATATGAAAGAAAGAAAGAAAGAAAGATGTGTTTAACGTATGTTTCAGTGAAATAGAAAAAGTTGACTACTTCATATCATTTGTACCCACTTCTTAAAATAGCGACTAGCGTTCGTATTTATGATTATTATTGGAATATTTTGTTAAATTTGTTAAGCTCAAATATTTAAGGATGCGATAAGGGAATTTCTACGGATATTATATTGCCGTAGAACTCGCCATGGTCATATTCGATCATTAACTGACGGATTAAGATTCATCAGAAAATTCAAATAAGAGAACCGTGAATTTTTAAGGGTTAAAACTAGTAAAATATAATTAGCTTTATACCGAAGTTTCTAATGATAACTCTTGCCAAATAATATAACTACACACACACACACACACACACACACACACACACACACACACATATATATATATATATATATATATATATATATATATATATATATATATATATATATATATATATATATATATATATATACATTGTTTCGCGAACAGCCTTAATAGTTTTAGGAGTAGGTGCCAGCTGTGTTTAGAAGAAAAAAAATCCGGTTAATAAATTATAAAGCTCAATGCAAACTATTAAATCAACGGAGAGAACTAATCACGAAATGTAGGCACACAAACAAATTCCAAATTGCATAAGAATACAGGCGCATATATGTGGGGGTGTATGTTAACGCATATATGTATGAACATATATGTATGCATGAAGATATGGACGCATATAAGTTTGTTGGACAGCACGAGTTATTCCACTGAGCGCTCTGGTGTTACCCACAATCTATAACTCAACTAATTTACATTAATCTTAACGGGCTTAAATTTAAATCCCCTATGGCTTAGTAGTACAAAAACTATTTACTGTGAATCCCATCAAAATACACTCCGGAGCCGTTATAAATAACAACACATAGTAGGAACTGATATTAAACTACAAACAAAAATCCTGGCAATACGTTAATTTGATGCAAATTAACGTATTGCTATAAATATGAACAGCGAATGATGCAGAAGAGATTAGGACAAGAAAGAAAGAAAGAAAGAACAGCGACATACAGAGTAAGAAAGTTTAAATAAATGGAATATCAAAAAGAAGAAAAGACAGAGAAGTAAGAAAAAGAAATAAAGAAGAGATAAATAGAATATAAGCAAAGACAATGATCATAAAATAATAGAAAGAAAAATGTAAATAGAATATTAGAAAGAAAGAAAGAAAGAAAGAAAGAAAGAAAAAGAAAGAAAATGTAACATGAAAACGTGTATATAGAATAAGAAGAGAAAAGTAAATAAATTAGATATAAAAAAGAAGGAAAAGAAAATAAATAGGAGAAAGAAAGAAAGAAAGAAAGACACGAACGTTCCAAAATAAAACATTAATAAAATAGATATAAAAAAGAAGGAAAAGAAGATAAATAGGAGAAAGAAAGAAAGAAAGAAAGAAAGAAAGAAAGAAAGACAGACACGAACGTTCCAAAATAAAATACTAATAAATTAGATATAAATACAATGTGAAATAGATAAATCGTTCGCTTTTATGATCAGATAATATGTTGATATTAATATTGTTTTTCATTTTATTTCTTTTACACTCCCAGGATTTGATTTGATTTTTTAGCTGAGTTGAAAAGTAATTTTTTTGATTCTCGTGTGTAACATTAGGTTATTTACAATCAACGCTATTATCATGGAAATTATATTTTTATTGAACCTATATATTGCTTACATAAAATATCACTAGATTCATTACTTATATGCGATATTTCAACAATTTAGCACAACCACATTATATATACCGTCCTGGTTTTGACTATAAACTACATCCGCGTCGTGGGTAAGACGATAAACTACGTCCAACAGTAAGGCCTCTGATCAGGAAGTTTTGAGGAGCGTAGAACCACCTCTTAATTGACCCAGGGTGGCATCACCTGTTAGGGTCCCAGCTATGGGCAACTAGTTAACCCCCCCAAAAAAACTGCGGTCAAAACATTGTGAAAGAGTAAAAATAGGTTATAATACCAGAAATACTTTGTAAAAAAATTATTACCAGCAATACATTTTTGAAAAATAAATATTACCAGCGAAGAAAAATTATTACCAGGAATAGATTTTTGAAGGAAAAAATATTACCAACAATGAAAATTTTGTCGGCATTAAATAACCCACTGAGATTGATATGCCGCAAACCAAACCAAACCAAACAAAACCACATTATATATATATATATATATATATATATATATATATATATATATATATATATATATATACACAAATTTCCAAGAGGGTAGAATCCAGGTAGAGCTCAATGTTCAGGACAGAGAATGAATATAATATAAAAAGACTCAAACAGTAATATCCCATGGTTATAATTTATCACATTGGAATCGTAATCACGATACAATTCATCAGATCTACAAATTCAAAAATATATATATGATGCGGAAAATGGGTTGAAAGTTTTGTGGGCCACCAGGAACATCTTCTTGCCACTGTCAAACGGAGAAAAATGGCGTGGTTTGGACACATCACAAGGCACGACAGCCTGTGCAAGACCATCATGCAAGGCACCGTTGACGGTGGACGTTAGGATAGGACGCCAAAGAAAAAACTGCTTGGACAATGTCAAACAATGTCCAGGTATGACTGTACCAGAATTGCTGATGGTTGCCGTTGGTAGACCGTTGTGGAGGAGATTCAGTGTGGCATCTGCATTCGGATCCCCACCCCCTACGATTACAAAAGTCAACGTGATGATGATGATGATGATGATGACAATGATGATGATAAAATAAATAAACAAAAAGGAAACGTGTATCAATCTAACCTGCTTTACTTTAATTAAAGTTTCGTCAGAGATAGAGAGAAAACAGACAAAAAGACAGAAAACTCGTTTTGCATCAAAACGATGATGGGCATAAATTAGATTTCACTAATGCCACCCTAATTAAAAAAAGAACATAATTCTTTAAGGAGAAAATACATTGAAAACTTAATAATAACATTATTACCAATTATAAACGCACTCCTAAAACATTACATTACATCGCCATCTTTGAATCCATTCTTAAAGAATCTAACTTATATCTATCTAAAACAAAGAATACATTCCTAAAGAGGCAAGCCATAAAATCAGAATCATGTGACTACCCGCTGTGAGGGTTAGTCCTGCAAAGGGGAACATATATATATATATATATATATATATATATATATATATATATATATATATATATATATAAAGTAGACGTCCACTAGATGGAGTTTGCAAAACTGAAGGAGTAATTTATAAAGCAGAAGTAATAGATACAAATGACCAAACCAAAATATACGTAGGATGTACTCAAGGCAGCTTCAAGAAGAGATGGTATGATCACAAGCCATCATTCAAGCTAGAAAATTTTAGGAATTCTACTAGACTATGTGGAAATTAAAAGAAAAATAACAAAGATCCGATTGTAAACTGAAAAATATTAATAAAAGCCATATCTTATAGCAACCATATTGAAATCTGCAATCTCTGTCAGGAAGGAAAGTTAACAATAATAACATTTCCAGACCAGAAAAGCCTTCTGAATGAGAGGTCAGAATTAATGATACTATGCATATACACAAAAAAGTTCCTTCTGAGTTCGTACCAACCATGACGAAAGGATGTATATTTTATATAACCCCCATTTCCGATATAATTTCAGTATCTTGCTTTTCTCCTACTCTTCTATTAAGCTTCACGTTGTGCGTTCATTTATTTTTAAATAACAAATCGTCAGGAATTTATTTTGCCCTGATCGCCTAAAGATACCGAAAGGTTGAAGCCAAGGTAGCGCGATCGGCTAATCACCTAATTTTGTTTTAATTCAAAAGCTCTGCATGTTAAATTTTTATTTTGTTTTATTTTCTTTATACGTATATTAAGCACTTTTAATACTACTCTCTTCTGGTCTAATTCAACTCTGACCAATAACTCTTTATAAGTATACACACACACACACACACATACACACACACATATATATATTATATAATTTTAACGTTATTTTTAGTGGATACCCGTATTTGCGTAGACGCTCCGTTTGTTTTAAACAGTATATTTATTTTCGCCTACTGGAAATAAATATACTGTTTTAAATTTTATAAAACGAAAATAAATCTAATGTTAAAAATGAACGGAACTTCTACTCAAATATAAGTATCCATTAAAAATAACATTTAAAGTGATAATAATCTTCCAGATTAATAAAAAAAATGTCCATTAATTCTTTAGAAATTACGATATATATATATATATAATATAATTTAAAGAAAAACATACCACTTTGAGGCTCCATGTAATAATTTATTTCACCATAGCCCTTTAAAAGGACGCTGGATCATCAGACATCGCTTCCATAAGGTGAAACGAAAAATGAAATGAGAATTTACACTTTTGACGGGTAGCATTAAGTTTATGTAATTTAACAGAGAGGGTAGTGAGGAGTGGTGTGAGAGACATGATCGAGTTTACAGAGGGTTTATTTTAATATTTCTATCTATCATACTTAGTATTAGGGGAGGAGGGTCCAGACATTGACCTATTTAATCGGTTAACTTAACGGAAGTGATATATTGAAAGGGAAGGGGGAGAAAAGAGAAGAAAAAAAAAGAAAAAAGAAAGAAAGGAGGGGGAAGTAAAAAGAAAGAAGCTGTAATTAGGTTTTACTAAGGGAGAGGAGGGGTGGTATATTTTTAGCAATTTATGTAAAAAAAAACAGATTTTAATGTTTAATAGTAATTTAAATGTTTAAAAAATCCACGAAGAATTAATTTGATGCTTGCTAGCAATTTAAATATTTAACTCTTTTACAAATAATTTAGGGATTTAATATGAGTTAAATAGTATATTTAAAAACACATTCATAGAAAATACATTAAAAAAAATTATTTAAAATATAACAGTTTACTGATAGTAATCGTTTAATATTGTAAATGAATGTTAAGGTAACATCTCTATCAGTTTGAATCTAATTCATGAATGTAATTTGTGACTATTTTTAGATGGGTAATATTTTAACTTAAAGTTTAGGTTTTAAATTAAGATGGAGTAATATTTGAAGGCAATATTAAAGATTTTGTTTCATCATATATATATATATATATATATATATATATATATATATATATATACCACACATACACTTATGTAAATCTCACATATACATACGTTCATTTACATGTGCAATTACACACATCGCCACATACACATGTATCGATATACACAAGTACATATGTATATTCATATATCAATACATACACATATATTTTCAATTATTTACACATATTTATATCTATATCTATTTAAATTTTTCCTTAAATTTCACAGTTAATGTTTAACGTTAGATGATGACTTAAGTGTTTAAATATTAAAACAAATATTTCTAATTTTAATATTTTACTATCAATATTGATAGTTAAAGAGTAACATATTTAAATTTAAATTAAATTATCAATTTAAAATGAAATTACCTCCAGATGATAAAAAATTTCAATCTCACAATTCTAATAAGAGAATATTAAAAGAGAAAATAAGATAAAACGTTAATAAAAGAACTTTAAGTCCTTTCCTTAGAATACTTTATATATATATATATATATATATATATATATATATATATATATATATATATATATATATATATAAACAGATCTATACCCATAAATACCTATACCTGCATATGTATTTATATTACTATATTTTACATATATTCACACATATTGCATATACGAACTCACAAATACTTACATTTATATATACACATATATACATGTGGAATAAAAAAAATATTCATGCACATACAAATTTTTAATTTATAGTATTATTGTATGAATAAACATAATTTTTATATAATTAACTGTACACAGATGCATACGTAAATATGCATAGAAAACAGAAAAAAATTGATTTAATAGTAACCAACCTCTTCCTGTAGTTCTTAATTAATGATTTGCAAATTTTAGTTGGTATTTTGTTACATTCTTCTTCGCATATGGTCTTCAGATGCAGGATGTTCGTTGGAGCTCTCGATTGGATTTGAATTTTCAAATAACGCCACAGATTCTCGATTGGGTTTAAATCTTGGAGGATGACTTGGCCATTTCAGGATATTTATATTATTTTCAGTAAGCTATTTTCAGTGTGCTTAGGAGCATTATCTTTTTATAAGATCCAATCAGGAGGAAGTTCAAGATATTCAGCAAAAATCATTAAATTTGCTTCCAAAATATTTTGATATGCTGCGGCATTCATTCTACCATCAATTACTGATATGTTGCCAGTACGTTTTGCAGAAAATCATCCCCAAACCATGATGCTGCCACCACCAAATTTCATTGTTGATACCGTGTTCTTTTGTTTGAAGGCATCGCCATCTTTCCTCCATACATGATTTCTAGAATTACGTCCAAACAAATCAATCTTGGTTTCGTCTGTCCATTACGATTTTTCCTTCTTATCTATACATTCGCGAACGAATTTCAACCCGGCATCCCTATATCTTTTCAATAGCAGTGGATTTTTCCGAGAGGAGCGTGATTTTAGATTATTCCAATGAATTTCATTGCTTATTGTCCGTTTAGTGACACAGATTTCTGATGAAAGCAAATCATTCTGCAAATCTTGACGAGTAACCATTAAATTTTGTTTAATTTGACGCATTAATTTCCTCGAAGATATTGAATAAATCTTCCGTGGAGACTCTGTTCTTCTTTGGTTTTCAACAGTTTTGAGACTTTTTTTTAATATCTTGCAATGAATAAACTAATGGTAGCAAATGGAATATTCAGGTTGCCTGAAATTTTCCTTTAACTTTTACCGTCATTCCAGAGCTTAAGAATCAGTTCTTTTTGGGAATTTGTCAATTCTTTACCTCTGAGCATGATTATAACTTTCTTGCACAAATATCAATTACAAAAAGGTCTGTTTGTATTTTTAGGCTACAAATAACTACTGATAAGATTATTGTATATTCCACTTGAATAATCTCGAGTATTAAAGCAGTTTTAAATGTTTTAAAATCTGAAATTTGCATTGTACGAATACTTTTTTCGCCCATCAAAATGGATAAATGGGATTTATTTCTATTAAATCAAATTCTTTTCTGTTTCTGTGCATATTTAGTTATTATGCATCTGGGTACAGTTAGTTATATAAAAAACATGTTTATTCATTAGTTGGAAATACAATAAATTAAAAATGTGTATGTGTACGAATATCTGTTTCACCCCACTGTATATATTATATGTTAAAACGTAAAAAATATTCAAACGTGTATATGTGTTTGATTGTCCGTTTATATATGTGAACAAAACGCGCATACATATGTAGATACATCAACATAATAATCGTCGACTACTCGTTTTCTTAGCACATCATTCAACTCAGGCGGCCAACCAATCCCTGTTGCAGACGCTGATTCAGGCACATCTGTGCTTGTTCAAATTCCACCGTACCCACCTGGGGTAACTATGCTGGGTGGATATTAGTTATAGTTCCTCAGAGAGGGTGCATGATCCGGCATAATCAGCAGTTTGAACAACGTCAGTTCGCCCAAATCCTCAGTCACGATTACTTGTGACTTTGTGCTAGGACAGGCATCGACGGCTTCCAAACAGATCCGTCCATTCAGTTTCACTCCTAAGGCTTAGGTAATGTTTTTCGGGTACTTTCCAGAGGTGCCGTATGCAGGGATCGCCTCCCCAACCGATTAGCTCATCAACCATGGCGAAATTCAAACCCGGGTCACAAAACGAAGTTTCTAAACACTCGGCCAAACACCCCCACCACCCATATATATATATATATATATATATATATATATATATATATATATATATATATATATATATATATATATATACATATATATATATATATATAAATACATATATATATATATATATATATATATATATATATATATATATACATATATATATATATATATAAATACATATATATATATATATATAAATACATATATATATATATAAAAATACATATATATATATAAATACATATATATATATATATAAATAAATACATATATATATATATAAATAAATACATATATATATATATATATATAAATAAATACATATATATATATATAAATAAATATATATATTTATAAATAAATACAAATATATATATATATATAAATAAATACATATATATATATAAATAAATACATATATATATATATATATATATATATATATATATATATATATATATATATATATACATACATACATACATACATATATATATATATATATATATATATATATATATATATATATATATATATATATATAGTAATGTTCATCCTGTACAAGAACCCCCGGGTCTACTCGAGATAAAGGGTTATGTTAAGGGGTAATTTATACGGATAGAAGCGCAAGATAACGGTTAACTCTAGATTTGAATTTGTACTGATCTGGGATAACATCATATTGGAAGTCGGTTCCACTTAGCAGTGGTACGCGGAAGAAGATATTCTAAGGAAACTTACTTCTCACGAATGGAATACGGGGGAAATGAGGGTGATTTGCTATGATGTAAGTGGCATGGTCGGTCCAAGTAATGAAGGTTAGAACAGGCGGAACCATTCGGCGGTTGTTCGTCCGAGCACTTTCCATGGTAGTAGCGATAAAGCAGTGAGAGATTCGCCACATCCCGCCTGTGAGAGAGAGAGGTTAGAAGATGGAAAATAATTATTCTCCAACACTTTTGAACTCTATCAAGAATGGAAAGAGTGGACTCGCGCCCAATTATGACAACAGTACTCCATTTTCGGTCTGATCTTACTCTTATAAAGGTAGAGGATAGCATGAGAAGTCAGGTACTGACTGGAACAGTACAGGGTGCCGTGAATTTTACATGCATCTTTAGCCGTGGATCGTATGTAAGAGTTCCATTTGGGGTCAGGCGTGAGTTTGAGGTCCAATATTCTCTGAAGGCACGGTGCTACCTCGAGAGGACCCGTTCATCGTGACTGCTGGTAGTTCGGGTCCGATATCATTTTGCATTAATTACAAGAATGTTTTATTAAGTAAACATTTGTAAGTATTGATAATGAGACTAGTATAAGTATTTCACCATCGTATCATCGTATTTGGAGCGCTCGGCAGAGCCATTAGACTACTCGGAGACCCAAAACGACGCTTCAAGGGTCAATTAAACACATCCCTAAAACAAGCCAACATTGACCCTAGGAAATCATCCCTAAAACAAGCCAACATTGACCTAGGAAATCTTTGCTGCGAACGAGCCTTCCTGACGTAGAATCATTCAGGGGTGCGGAGCGAGACTTTCAAGTTCAACCGTCGACATGCAGAGGATCTGCGACGTGCTGTGGGGAGGGCCTGATTTGCCCAACCTTGTCAACCATCCACACTCCTCTATGACTCCTGCTCACAACTCTTCAAGGGTAAGCTATGCCTTCGCAGACATTTCTGCCACCGCCAAGTTGGGGGGGGATAGGGAGAGAGGATGACGATTCCAATACCCGGATGCAAGCGGCTGTGGACAATTATTTATCTGCTTTTTTTCTCATGGTGTACGTATCATTTTTTATATAGTAAGAGATTTCTTCTAATTTCATACAGCAACTGATTCTTTACTTGCTTTTCCTGTATCTGTGAAATCTCTCATTTCGGAAAATTTCTAACTTTAAATGATATTTCTTACCATCACTTTTCTAAACGTACAAAAGTTCTGTCGCGTTAACGAGCTAACACATGCGTCTGTTAAAAAATAACTTTTATTTATTGATTCGTGCATTGAATATATAAATCTGTTCTCTTGACTGTATACGTTTTCAACAGTAATCTAATGCTATTTTTTCTATTCCAGAATCTGACAACATATAATAAAAACGCTGAAAGCAACGATAAAAAACATCAACAGATCGTCTCTGGACAAACTTTATGCCTCAGGATTTTGACATGGATTATACTTGAAGACCATAATATTTTATTGGATAAACCGAAAAAATGCCATTACCGCCAACAGTAAGTGAAGTTTGAACCGCGGGTGTAGATTTTGTTTATTTAGCAAGCGGCCATTTTATTTCTTGTTTATAAAAAGCCGAAAGCCACCAGCAGGTGCAGTTGTCGAAAAAAAAAGAAAAGAAAAAAGATTACTCCCTCTGGTAGCAAATTAGTGTCTATTATATATTTTTGTCCGCTTTGTAAAATATTCTTGTTTTCTTTTAGATTAATTAAAGTATTACGCAGAATATTCAATAGTAATTGTTTAGCTGTTTTATTGCTATATATTTTTTTTAAAACTTAACGATCTGTTAAAATCTCATTGGCCTATTTCAATATTCAAATGTCCTTTATAACTGTCACATAAAGTGTACTTCACCGATGATTCTTGCAGGAATCTTAGAACTGAAGAGATTTTTTAGAAGCACACATGAAGTTGGTTAAATGCCGTCGAATGAGTTAATGTGTAAAAGTTAACAAGTATCTTGTTTATTTTCTTATTTCTCTGTCGAATTTTTTTTATATTTAAATATTGACAAAAAGAGAAAATTCTTAAAGAATACTGAAGCTAGTAAAAAGTTTCTGGTTAAATAAAAACTGATAAGTGTATTTTAGAGGAAAATGTTTTAGAAGAAAATATATGGGTTAAAAAGGTGAAAACGAAAAAGGAAAAAATGTTAAATCTCAATCTAGATAGAATCCCCAGATTTTACTTCAGATGCAAAGAAAAAAAATTTATATATTTAATAAATATTTACAGAAAATATGACGAAAAGAAAACGTAAAATACAGCAAATATGACTTAATAGGACATGAAACATTATTTTTCTGCGAGATTGTAGTTTTAGTCAACAAAATAAATTTTGTTACACAAATTTTTCCTGGTGTATCCTGTCTATATGCTCATTGATTCGTTTTCTACGGCTTATCAATACTTGGCAGGTTATTTAAAGCCAGAAAATACTTTTAGGTTAGAAGAGATTTTATTTTTCTTATTTTGTTTTTAGATAATAATGATTTAGTGTTACAAGTCTTACTGATTACATCAACCGCACATCCAAGCACCTTGTATAACCAAAGATCTCGACACTGACCAGAGTCGACATTGCTTAACTTCCGTGACCGTAATGTGGTTGTAAGGATTGTCCATATGTGTTTTGAATCGTAAATATATTTATGTCGCATGCTACAGACTATCACTAGCTTACTGTCAAATGTATCGTCTAATGTAATTACCATAGACTTTAAGATCAATTCTGAAAAACATGTATATGTAAACACAGACGTGACGAATATATAGATATGATAGATTGTAGATTATTTTATAAATAATCCTGCAAAGGTGAAAGCCCCCTCCCCAGCGTAAGAAACGTGCACCTTGGCTCATATCTTTGGGATGCAATACAATGATTTCATGTTTGTAATGCACTGATGATGGCATAAACACCATGCATCTGCAAGAAAGAAAAAAGAAATATTATTACGCTTTTCAATCGTGTAATGCAATCTCTGTTTACTTATTACTATTCTAGCTCATCACTGAATTCATAGATGAAAATAAGAATCTTTTTTTTTAGGGATAGTCGGTTTTTATTTGTAAATTAATAGCTATCATTGTTATCGCCTGAAAAATCGTTTACATATTACACGAACTCAGTGTCTCCTTAACTATTATAACTACAGCTTCAAAGTGTAAACATAAGTTGTTACACCTGTGAACCAGTGTTTCTCAACCTTTTCTTCCTTGTGGCCTATTTTTTGCCGTCAAAAGATTTTCAGGCCCACATAAACACAAATAGAAATTCCATGTAACGGGAAATACATTTTATATTTACAAAAGCAAAATGTAGTAGAAAATTTTACTCCTGACTAATGACTACGCTGCTCCTTATCAAGTTCAACTTCGAAGCCTTTTAGCTTCAGGTGTAAGTTTCCTCTTCCTCCGTGACCATTTTAAAAATCTCTCCGGCTCACTTAAGAATCACTCAGGCCCACGTTGAGGATCACTGCTGTAGACTCCCTTGTGGGATAAAGGTACACCGTCTCAGAACACAGGGTTGTTGCTGTTATGATTTCTGTAACATCTATAGGATTTTACGTGGTCCAGTTGCTAGCCCCACGTCCAATGGGTTTTTAATTCAGAGTTGTCCTTCTGCCAGACTGGTCGCCAACCAAAACTTGAAAAGCCCAGTCCAAGTGCCTGTTAAGCCCTAGCGGCAGGGTAAAGATGGATTTGTGTCTCTACAAAAGCATTTTTTATAAAGGCATTCGTAATGGTCTCAGCTGGAATTTGAATTAGACACGTTAACCCCAGTTCCAGCTCTGATGACCGCTACTTTATACGCATGTCAATAAACAGATAACCGTACGAGAATATGCATGCATGTGTGTGTGCGTATGTGTATTTGAAACAAGTTCGTTTTTAATTCATCGAAGATAAACTACCTGATTATATATTGGTCAATATATATATATATATATATATATATATATATATATATATATATATATATTAGAAGAATATATAATTGTTGGGGCGCACCCACCTTCACAACCACAATAGACTGATCCTATTATTATAAATAGAACAGTAGTTCTAGAGACTGGGAGGAGTGTAGCAGTGTAGTGCAGTGCAGAGTGAGACTTCTGTAGTGATCAGTTACACTTCCGTTTCTCGACCGGAAGATACCGTTGGACTTTATTACTATTACTTATTGTTACTACTAACCTACGTTCGTTCTACTACTAATCTCTCTGATGTAAATACCTCTCTGAATATACCAGTATTTTCCCTACGACTGTGTTTGTTCGTTATTACCATATACTCACGTGGAAACCCTCAACATCTCAACAGTGGCGACGAAGGATGTTTTATTGATCTCAACAATAATAAAACAATTTTTGTTTCGAAATATATCTAGTTTTTAATTATCGCAAATAGTTCGATAATATTACATTAATATTTTTCATACACACATCACAATCATTATAATAGTGAACAACTATTTAGGAAAATTTTTCGCACAATTGTTACAGTTACCTCCACATTCCATCGAAAACAAGTGGAATAGTCCTCAGACCTGGTGATATTACAGTTTTAGGCAAATATCATAGTTACAGAATCCATCATTAGCCAAGGGGTTCAAGCGTGATGGCTCAGATATTTGAGACATAAGTTTTCTGTTAGAGTTTTCTTCTAGGTAGATAGAAAACGTAGTTTTTCTATAGAAATTACCTTCTCTTTGTAGATTGAAAATGCAGGTGGTTTCAAGGGATTTTTTTCTTCCTAGGTAGTTAAAAACCGCAGGTTATCTGTAGGAGATTCCTTCTCCTAGGTAAGTAGAAAACGCATGTTTTCTGTAGGGAGTTCCTTCTCTTAAGTAGATAGAAAACGCAAGTTTTTCTGTAATAGTTTGCTTCTCTTAGATAAAAAACACAGGTTTTCTGTAGGAGGTTCCTTCTCTTAAGTAGATAGAAGACGCTGGTTTTCTGTAGGATATTCCTTCTCTAAAGTCGATAGAAAACACAAGTTTTCTGTAGGAGTTTCCTTCTCCGAGGTGTATAGTGAAACTGGCAAGTAGAATTTATCGCCTTTGCCACACGACAAGATGGTTTCCACTTATTTATTTGCTGGCTATTAAGTTTTACATTAATATATTCCCTAATATATAATAGTTACGTATTTGAACAGTTGGAAATAAAATCAGAGGTAGCCCGTGTCTCTCAGCAGCTCAGAATGTTGAGAAAATTGCGTCATCGTAAAAAAAAATACAATTTCGGCGTATTTTTCACGGATGCGTAAAATGGGCAGCAAAACTAACCCCTTTCATTTAAACTTGGTCAATTTTAAATTGTACCAAGCATTTAGATATTTCCTAGTATCTTTAGATGTAAATATGTTTTGTTTTTATGTTCCGAAAATTTTCCTTTTATACATAAACTAACAAACGTAGCGAGGAAATATATATTTGCTTCATTTAAGAGAATATTAACAGATAATTCTTTTCTTTCGTAGATGAGATAACCATTCCGTAGCATGCAATTACAAGAAAATTAAATTTTACATATTTACAATTGCTATGAATCAATTTAGCTTACGCGTCTGTTTCTGTCTTTATATTTTGGTTGGCTGGGAGCTAATATCTATTCACTCAAAATTCATATATTTATTATAATTTTTATCATATAATCAATACATTTCGGAATGCGTGAGAATACTGACGTTCTGTCTGTCATGTCTTCTTGTAGTTAATGCCATTGTCAATGAAGGCGTAGATAATACAAATGGAGTCTGCCGGGGTAAGGCAAAAAGCTCAGACTGATTCTATCAATCTTTGAATCACGCGACATTGGGACGCAAGCACTTATACTGATATCTGCGTTATACACTTGCAATATCAAATATGTATCTGCGTTATACACTTGCAATATCAAATATGCATATATACAGTAGTTCGTATCATTTTCATTTTACTTTATTTCTCAATACGTTGTCTCAAGGAAACCTCTCTAAAAGATTGAGAAAAGAAAAAGAGAGGGAGGGATATATGAAAAACGTATGCACGTTTAGATCTGCCTATATAATAACAAAAAAAAGCAATTCTTTAAAGAAAAAGAATACAAAAATGGAATTAAATTGTTCCAAATCCCAGGTTCCTATTCCATGTGTCTACAACGGCGATTCTTTTTCGATTCTCTAACGAAAAGTCTAGAACGTCTTCAGTTCCAAACTTTACTATTTTTTTTTTCATGGCCACCATGTTTTTTTCCTGCATTTTCCTCAATTCCATTCGCTACCTGTGAGAATATTGATCAGTCTAACGTCATTTTTGAACGAAAACATCAACGGAATCGATTTTTTACGCGAGTTTTTATTATTGTTGTATTTAAGGAAGCTTTAAGTGTAGAAACTATCATTTTTTTCTTTCCTGACCCCGTCGAACAGACAGCACAATTGGCGAGTTCCACTTCGTGAGGGCAATCTCTGTGACATGTCGGAAGAGAAAGAAAATACACTAGTGTGCCGCGGCAAGATGGCTGAGAATCACTAATCTATATTAAAGCCAGCATTACTTGTAGTCTTTTTTTTATAATCATTTCATCCTCAAGCAAGGCAATAAAGCCACTAAGACGCAACAGAGTTATTGAGTGTTAAAGAATATGAGAAAATATACTATTAAGGAGCAAAAACAATAAAAGAACAAGAATTGCGAAAACAGAAGATAACGACTGACATTGCATTTAAACCTTTGAAGATCATAGTTGACAGGCCGGCAAGAAACCGGAAGAGAGAGTTTGACAAGTGAGAAGAGCGATAGAAGAAACTGTTAGCATAGATGTTTTAGCTACATATCAATCCATTCACAAAAATAAGTTTTGAAACTCATAATTCTCAAATTTAGCTTAAATACGTTCTTAATAGATATTAGTAAAAACACTGTTAAAACGATATAACTATATTGCATATTACTGCGTCATCTTCATCATCATCAGCATCATCCCCTAGACTTTTGTAATCGTAGGGCGGATCCGAATTTTCCACAACGGCCTATCAATGGCAGCCATCAGCAAATCTGGTACAGTCATACCTGTACTATTCACTTACAGATGTTTAAATACTTGATTCATTTATAAGCTGTAGTTGCATTTGAATAAACCTTACGCAACCCTACTGCTGACGTCAGTATAGCTGAAGCATCCAAAATAAAAAAGAAAGAAAGAAATACGGAGAATTAAACAGAGAGTTAATAAACATGTTATTTTATACTGTATTAAAAATATATATCAATGCTTGTTTTTGATTTATTAAAACCGATCATAAAATTCTTAAGCAACGCCATTTCTGACGTCAGTGTGGCAACTCAAAAGAAATCGAAAAAGAAAATCTTAAACAAAAACAATTACTAAATACAATGTTTTATGTTGTTTTCAAGCATTCAACCAATTCTCTTAGTTACATTTAAATGAGTTTCTTTTCTATTTATTAGATACAGGCATATTTTATACTGTATTCAAGCATTCCACTACTTCGACTAGCTTAATTACAAAGAAAAATCTTTTTTTTTCAGTTTATTAGATCCAGACATAAAAAAGATTTAAGTAACCATGTAAGCAACTAGAGTACTAATTCTTTGCACAGCAATTGACCAACGCGAGGACTGCTCAAAATCCTAATTTTTAAAAGAAAATCATGTTTTCCACATATTTGCAGAAAGTTTGTTTCCTTTTATATTAAACCGCTTTCTACGCATGATTTCAACACGTTTAAATTTGAATATAATTTAGACCAACACACCTGCAAGACTAAACTCCCCTCTTCCTCCCCACAAATACAGCATTCCTTGAAATATCCAAATGCTCAGAGTCGCAATTTAAAAAGGCAAAACTATTTTTTTTAAAATAACGTCCGAATCGAATCAATTATGTCGACTGGTTCGCACAAACATATTCTCCAGAGCATATACTCTGACTCTTTTAACTTCATCATCATCCCCTTGACTTTTGCAATCGTAGGACGTATCCAGAACGGTCTATCGACATTAATGTGATAGAAAATACTTATATAAACTTCTACTAACACCACCACTACTACTACTGTTTCTGCTACCATAACCACTTATCTAGTTAAACTTCTACAAATACTATTACTACTACTACTCGCGTTTTTACATATCTTTAAAATTAGGATTATTTACTTGAAGAGAGACTTAGGCTCATTCTTTTTCAACCAAGTTAGTGCAGATGCGTTCAGATCTTCCTGTTAATAATAATAATAATAATAATAATAATAATTATTATTATTATTATTATTATTATTATTATTATTATTATTATTATTATTATTATTATTACTATTATTCCCGGCGCTCAGATCGGATCACTGCCATCTTCTAGCGCAATTACGTATACGGAGTGGCTTAAGTAATCCCCTAAAAGCACAGACTGGCTCAAGAAATCGCTCACATTATCAATTTTTATCGAGTTCTATCTTCAATGAAACAACTGGTTGCATTTCTTTAAATAAACTCTCGCCGGTAAAAAAGAAATCGCGTACAGATTTTGATTAAATGCAGATGCGCATTTGATCAGCATTTCACGCGCACACTCATCGGGAAATAAGTTTTAGAGTTTGGGAAAAAAAAGTCTGTTTTAGAACATAGCTTACAAGCGAAGAAGAAAGAGAGAAATAGAAGAAAAAAAGGAACAGAGAAAGATAAAAGAAAGAAACCTTCAAGCAGAAGCAGAATAAAGTACATCATAAGAGAAGCAATGAATAAAAAATAACTTGCACAGTTAGATGTTCCCATGATTGATCAGAGAAATAGCTGAAGGCAAAAGGTAATTTAAATTCCCATGAATTGATAATCAAGGGAGACAACTCAGGAGAAGAGATTTATCATTAAGATTAAAATGTAGAAAGAAAGAAAGAAAGAAAGAAAGACAGACAGACAGACAGACAGAAAGTGATAGAAAAAATAAATAAATAAAGGGCATAGAAAAAGACAAAGGGGCATAGAAAGAAAGAAAGAAAGAAAGAAAGAAAGAAAGAAAGTGAAAGAAAAAAGGAAATAAATAAAGGACATAGAAAAGGAAAGAAAGAAAGAAATGGTATATGAAATATGAAGAAAATAGCGGAGAAAATTAAACGAAAAGAAAATGTCGATAAATAGAATATAAGGACGAAAGAAGGAAAAAATAGTAAAAGTAAGAAAGATAGGAGAACAGAAGGTTAAGATACGGTGAAAAGGAGTCAAATAATAATAATAATAATAATAATAATAATAATAATTGAACAACAAACTCGAAGTAAACGTTCTTCGGACATTTCAAACCTATTACATCTCATACATTCATACATTCTCATTTTAACATACTTGAACGCAATCTCAGAGTTCCACAAACGAGATCATGCTGCCTTGTATCGACTGGCGAATCTACCTGCAAATATTGGCATACGTGTCTACGTACAAGCTCTTGGCTTTCTAAAGGATTATGAATTCCAATTCGATAAAGGAATGTAATTATCTGTGTTCCTGGCGCCTTTGCCATTGTCCGAATTGAAGCAATTTATGTTCGACACATTGTTAGCCACAGAGTAAGCAGCACCCCGACCCGCCGAACAATCTGCGCCTGACCAAGGTCTATAGAAAGAAATCAATATACAACAACAACGTCAGCGATAATAATAATAATAATAATAATAATAATAATAATAATAATAATAATAATAATAATAATAATAATAATAATAATAATATAAACGACAAAAAACCTGCACTGACCATTATATAAAACATACAAATTGTCCAGTTCCCTTCATTCTATACAACCGCCCAGAAAAACTCAAATATATTAACAACATTAATGTGATAGAAAATACTTATATAAACTTCTAATAACACCACCACTACTACCACTACTTCTGCTACCATAACCACTTATCTAATTTCAGCAACGACTATTACTACTACTTTCACTAAATTGATAGTACAAAATTTCTACTAGTGCGACGGGAATTAATGAGAGTACATTTCTCTTTACTTTTACTATTTCTTAGTATTCTTCTACTAGTTCTACTCACCTTACTACCACTCTCAAGACTATCACCCCCATCGCCATAAGAACTTCTTAGTCGATCACCTCTATTTAAACTTCTACTAAGACTATTACTACTAATAATAAATCTATTACCATTCCCATCATTTTAGATCAAACTAACACAAAACCTCTCATCTATAATGATACTATTCCTCCTACTACTACTACTTGAATATCTCCCCTCTTTTTACTTAACTATAACTCCACCTACGCCTGATTGCTCCTCCTGCTATCAATCAGTTGATTGCAGGAGGAGCAATATAGTCTATTTAGCCATACTGTAACCAAAACCTCTACTAAGACTAATTAAATTTCTGTTGCTACTAATCATGTTATTACTATTCTAATGAACTCTATTTAACTTACTAATAGTCAACTTAATCTATAACTTCCGAAAACGACTAAAAGGTCTATATTTCCATCATTACAATTGCTACCGCGTAAATTCTACTCATCTTCTACCCGAAAACCGCAACTTAGTGGAACAAACTCCCGAAAAGATACTTGCCCGATCACAACCTCTTCACATCTACGGTCAACTGTTATCTATCCAATATATCTGCATAATTTACACCCACTTCTACAATGTAACCTGCAATTACTTCCTACATATTCGCCATTTAGCTCCACTTACGTCCGTACAGCAACGTCATTCAATAACACTCTACCTTGTGTGGCTCTTAGGCCTTTTATTGGGTGAACATTAGGTAATAAAACAAAACCTTCAATATCTTTAAGAATAAAACTTACTATAAATCAGACTCCCGAAAAACTGCTTCCTCGATCACTACAATCTTTTGAAATCTAGGGTCAACCATTATCAATCCTACATATTCTCATAATCTGCAATTGCTTCCGCTTACGTCTATACAGCAACGTCATTCGGTAACACTCTACCTTGCGTGGCTCTTGGGCCTTGTATTGGGTGAACAATCTCTTTAATTATATAAATCATACTACTACTGCTAACAAAACTATAGTCTGTACCAATTACTGCTTTAATAACTGCCATTACGATTTTACTTCTTAGGATTTAGAATGTTAAAATCATGTCTTCTCAGCTCTCCTGCATTATTGTAGCTATGACTAATACTAGTCACAACTAATACTGACACTGTTATAACTAACGCAGTCATTGCTGCTATGATTTCTGATTTGTTGTTACTGTATTATTTCTACTAGGTGACATTATATTTCAATTCCGTAATTGGTCCTTTGTAATTTTTCCTTACCATTCCGCATCGGGCTTTTACTACTCTTACTAGTACAGCTTATATAGTCCGATCAGTCACAAAATTATTAAAAGTAACTGCCTCGGGTTACGAATACAAAAACAAGTCACTCAGTTATGTGCCATGCGTGATACACGCTTAGGCGGTCATATCTCTTTCGATACATGACTGACGAAGCAGATTTTTCCCGCAGTAGATTGCCATTTCTTTCTGCGTTAGACCAGTTACCATCCAAGGCTATAGAACCCGGTCTGTCCTGTTATTTACCCATATCGGGGGGGGGGGAGAAGAAGAGGATTCATTCTTTTCCCATGGCACGTAAGTGAATGTAATGGATTCGGCTGGAATTCGAACTCGGTTCTCCGATTCCTAAATCCGAGCCGCTATCCATTAATCCACCGTTTTAAATTTAATATGAAATATTGTAGCCTGCTGGGTAGCCCACTTCATCTACCGTTTCGTACTCTTTACCAAAAAATTGTAAATTTGAAAATTTCTTTCGCTTCGGCTGACGATTAGTCAGATAAATTCCAATACTTTTAAGTAATATTAACAATAACAGCATACTTCCCCAGTCATTAAAACAGGGATTATTCCTTGTTTCCTGTTTCGGATTGACTTTCTGGTTCCTTCGAAAGTCTACTTCAGTTCTATACACCTAACGCTTGTCCTTTTCTACGCTAATATAACTCCACACAAGAAACCCTCTACATTGAGTAACTCTTAGGCTTTGTATTGCGTGAAAATTAGTAAAAAGAAAAGAAAAAATAGTTTTCTTCCAGGTTTTTGCATAAATATATTTCGCATTATATTTACTGTTTAACAGCTTCATCCATCGCAAGCAACATTTTCAAATACGTTCAGAGTTTATCTGATAAATTTAACTGCTCATTGTTTACTCTACCCTTTCGATTAACTCTGCTACCAATAAAAAAGCGATTATTTTGGCGTTATTGATAGCATCTGATAATGTTTTTTGTGAAAAGACAAATGTGCCATTGTTAACACCATTCCATATTGATCGCAAAACAATCCTTCCTATTTTTCCTGCCATGACATCTGTTTTGTCCGCCATTGTAACTAATGGTGACTATAGTTCACAACGTGAAGTTTCCATATTATATTACACTAACACCTCTTTCGTTACAAAAGTAATTATTTCTAGTTTTTAAGTATAACTTTTAATTTACTTGTCTCATTATTAACATCTAGCATTTGTGCCGTTGCAGCTTAGACCAGACAACAGGTTCGTTTTCAGGATGCAGCTTCATCCAGTCAAAAGCTTGTGGCTAAATAACCATTCGCCCAGATATTTACCAACGAAATAGAACTGTGAGACGAGATTGTAGCAGTAGGCAAATTTTAATCTGGTCGTAATCTTCTGCTGTAGATGAGCGAGGCAGAAGTGACACAAGTTGAGGGGAAGTGAACAGTCTAACGGGCGTGCCTTCCTTTTCCCGTGACGGCGAGACGTTCTCTTGTCCCTATCTGGGTCTCTCTGACTTTTGCTGCTAGAGACCACTGTCTTATAGAGAAAAGCGTTTTTTGTCTTGTCATCTTTGTCTAAAAATTATTCATCAGGAACTCAGGTTATGGCTTCACTCAGTGACCGTCTTTGTTAGAATCGTTTGACCTGTTCCGTGTGAGGTCCACTACATTAAGCTGGCCTTCTTTACCAAGATAGATAATTGTCAAAGTTAAATTTGTAACACGTTGCAAGTGGGTCCTTAAGAAAGATATCAGCTAACAGCTGATATTGCTACAAATATATTTATTGTATTAAATCTAAACTAAGATTAAACTCATTATCAGCGCTTAAGATTCTAATGGTGTAAATTTAAGCCAATGTTATTATTACAGACTTATATCGTGTCGAGTTTGAAAACCATTATTATTGCTTTTCTTAACGACTTTATCAAAGATTTAGCTGGAAGGTTCATTTAAATCTAACCGCCTTTTTCGTTGCTTTTGTCGCCGCTATAAAATCAGTTATTACTTCTGGTCATTTTTATGCGTAGTGCTTACATTTCCTGCAATCTCTGATGTCGTTCTGATCAATTGTTATCATTGTTTACTATTTGGCTCCTCCAGCAAATATCTTCGCAACTCATTCTTTCTGATTTTATAAACAGATGTATCAAAACCCCCTTTTTGTAATAATCACCGCCTTATCCACCGTTAGTTTTGCTTGTTAAATCCGCACAAAATATACAAACTTGTATAAGTTGCGCCCTAAAACTACTTCTACCTAAAGCCAGTATTATTCGGACTTTGGCAAATGTTATTTATTACAAGCGTTAGCAGTTGTTTTGCTGTTATAGCTTCAAGACATAAAGGCATCCTACCAACATTTTCTCGAAGCTTATTATATTAAACACCGTTATGGCGGCTGCAAGTGTTACTATCATTGCCATCCCATCCTAATCGCGATCACTCTCCACCTTTGTCTCGATTACCAGCTCCGAAGTCACTACTGTTTCTCCTATTTTCAGTACTTTCACCGCACTTAACAACTCAGCGGTTATGGAATTCACTTTTTATCACTGGCTTTGATTATACGAACAATACTGTTTAATATATCAACACGTTCGTCGCTAAAGCCTCAACCCTTTAACACCATTTCTTCTATCGATAATGACACGTTAAGAACGGCTTCTGAAAAAGAAAAATATAGACATTATCATTACTTACGCAGCTATTTGCAATTTTATAAAGATATAAAGTAACTTCTGTACTTTTCTGTAATTTGTTCAATGCTACTGAAGAAAGGACAGTTTATAACGTTTCGATTGTTGAAATAATAGAGAAGCATTAACATTAAAGGTGTTTGTTGAAATTCAATTGAAAGGCTATTACTATTGGCGTTATTGGTATGTTCTTGTAGAAGCCAGGAGCAAGGTAATACTACCATATTATAATTCTTATCATCACCACCAACATTACAAGCAAAACAACAACACCAACAGAGATTATTATTATAGTTCAATGAACGATATCATCACGTCTAAAACCACCAACACCGCCACCTTCAATAATAATTAACTGTTGTGTTAAAGTTTACAACAGTATCAATAATGCAAAAATCTTTATTAGCCAAAACTAACAAATAATAATAGTAATAATAGGGAGTATTACCAATGAAAAGAATATATATATATATATATATATATATATATATATATATATATATATATGTATGTATGTATGTATATATATATATATATATGTATGTATGTATGTATGTATGTATGTGTGTGTGTATATATATATATATATATATATATATATATATATATATATATATATATATATATATATATATATATATATATATATATATATCAGCTATAACTTAAAATCAGAATTAATTAAAAAAGAATGCACATATTTAATTTACCTTATCTTGATAATGACCTGGTTGATTAATGATCTGGTAAGGAATTGTAATGAGCAGAAATTAAAAAAAAACATAATAATAATAATAATAATAATAATAATAATAATAATAATAAGAAGAAGAAGAAGAAGAAGAAGAAGACGAAGAATAAGAATACGAAGAATAAGAATACGAAGAATAGCAAGAACAACATCACTAACAATAATAATAGTAAGAGCAACAATAACAACAACAATAATAATAATAGTAATAATAATACTGAGTAGACTTGATCGTGATCACTAACGAAAGCTAGCGATAGAAAAAGATAATAATAATAATAATAATAATAATAATAATAAATGTGGCACATGGGAACATCAACAATTCCTGTTGTAGTTGGAGCCCTTGGACTGGTTGGAAAAGATTCCAGTAGGCTGATTGAAGGGATCCCTGGAAGTCCATGCCTCAAAGAGATACAAAAAATTGTTCTGACAAGTACAGCCCACACTTTACGAAGGGCTTTATCTATGTAATTATTTTTTTATTTTATTTTATTTTTTTTGCAGTGGAAAGTGTCATGATGCCATTTCTAACCTTAGGTCCCTGGGCGGGACCCGGAAAGAAATGTGTAAACGCCAGATATCAAAGGAAATAATAATAATAATAATAATAATAATAATAATAATAATAATAATAATAAGAAGAAGAAGAAGAAGAAGAAGAAGAAGAAGTCGACGATGACGACGAAGAAACTTATTAGCTTTACTCCATTATATTATAACAGTTAAAATGGTTTATGCAAGTATTTAAAAAATAGTGTCAACTGGTTTTACTTTAAGGTACAAGGAAAAAAAACTTACAGTTAGAAAAGAAAATTAAGTATTACTACGGCAACATCATCAACAACTAGCACTACTATTATTATTATTATTATTATTATTATTATTATTAATAATAATAATAATAATAATAATAATAATAATAATAATAATAATAATAATAATAATAATAATACCAGTAAACAGTAGCAAAGGAGAGGACGTTTTTTCTCAGAATGCTGATACACAGGTTTCAATTTTGTATGAAACTTTAAAATGCTTTAATCTTGGTGTTTCATCGAAACAAAATCTTCCTTTTCGAGATCGACGTACACACACACGCACACACACACACACACACACTCATATAAATATATATGTGTGTGTGTTTGTGTGTGTGTTTGTGTACATACATACATATATATTAACAAAATAACCCCCTCTTTTCTGAGTTTTCCTTATTTCCATTACAAAATCCAGAACAAAAAAACTTTAAAATGTTTCCAAGAAAGCAAAGCAGCTGCTTTTATTTCAAAATAAGAAAAAAAATTCAAAATATGTAAGCAATTTAACTGCAAGGATCTTATGCCATATTCTTATCAAATCTAACTAAATTCAGGTGACGGTAATCGCTTAAAAAAGGCATCTATAATAGATGGGAATACATAAATTTATCTAAACGAAATATACGTTTATATATATATATATATATATATATATATATATATATATATATATATATAAATAATTGTGTGTACGTTTACAGATATATTAACTCATATGCTTTCGTTTGCATACATGGAAATAAGCAATTTTACTGACCAAAGTTAAGCTTATCGTTCGTTCTATAAGCAAACAAAAATCGTAGGCATTGTATAATCCCCGTTTTTTGCACCTATAGTGAAACCCTTTACCCTAAACCAGACATGTATGACGAATGACTATCAAGAAAAAATCAAATATTAGCAAATGAAAGAAACAAATTTCCACAAAAAAGAAAAGGAAACATCTTTCGAAACTGCTAAAAGTAACAATAAATTATATAGTACGACTTGTAAAGGTAAAAGTGAAATAGCATCTCTTGTTCAAATGAAGCGTTTATTTGCTTAAATCTCGGGCAGTTGTACCGTTAGCCGAGATTTTTCGATTGTATTTACATGATAGCGTTAGTTGAAGTAAAACGCAAATAAAAGTCTTAAAAAAGATAGTGTGTCTAAAATCCATGAAGGTGGATATTTATTATTGTTTATATACAATAAATGTAGCAGAAATTCTTGAAGATATAAACTGTCTGTTACGCATGCGCGAAATAATCTTCTTTTTTTTTGTTTTTTCGGTGTAACCAGTTTGAGCAAAATGACTTCTTCAGAAAAAAAATGGTGGCGTTTTGTTTTGTTTGACAAAGTTGAATGCTAATGGACACGAAGAAGATAACTTGACTTAATATTAGAGTTTGCAAAATAAATAATTAAAAAAATCTATTTGGTCTTCGGAGACAAAACATCGGTAACAAAACAAAAACAATACTTGTGATTATACTTAAAACAAAATAAATAAATAAATATAATTGTAATTGTCGAAATATAGTCTAAAGAAATAAAAAGAAAGAAATATAAAAAAATATATATATAAAAGAAGAAAAAGAAAATGGCGACGCTTAAAAACAGATAAAAGTATAAATCGTCTTTAGAAAAATATTTTTAAGCTGGTTTGAGTTTCAATGCGTTCATAAAAAATAACGTCTGAACACGACAAAGAAAATTCAGAGCCATACCAATTTTTATCTCTCCACATGTTTTTGCAGTATTAATTGTTCCAAGTCAGAAATATAATTTTTTTATGGATTTTTTTTTGTTGGCTCGAACTGTTTACTAAACAAATATTCAATAGCTAATAACTAAGGGCCAGAACTTGACAAGTCGTTTGACTGGCAATATGCAAATGAAATACATGGCTTAAATTATTCAGAAGCGTTGATTTTTTCCTGTCTTTTATAAAAACAAAAAGAAGCTTACTTCAATTTTTTTAAAAATCAAAACATCTTCTATTCAGGCCTTTGAAATCAGATTCACTTACTAAATAGAAAGAGGAAGCAGACGCAGGCAGAAAGTGATTTTTCAACAAATATTGATAAATGCTGATTTTTTTCCGAAAATAACAACTGACAGATAAAGCCAGAATTTTAACTCTTATTTCTGACAAGGTATTACAGTTTTTAACAGTATAATTGATTGCCATTTTAAATGAACATGGCCTGAATATTGTGAAGTAAACATTGAAGAGTTCTTTTCTTTTTGTTTGTTTTTCGACGGACACAGCTACATTTCGAAAAATATAAACATCTATTGGCAGGTGTAATGACAAAAGTACGCAAGTGTATGCTTCAAGAAAGCTTTATTCAACTGGGAATGCAAGGTTCGCGTATAGTGTCCTTTTATAGTCCCATTAAATAGAAACGGCTCTCTCAAAGAGGAGAGTAACGAAAGGAAGGGAGACCACTCTTGATTATTCATAACAGCAGGTTTGCAATTCTTGTTGTCTGGATATTTATACAACTGATTTCTGCTTTCAAATCGCCGGAAATAAAATTTATTATCTATCTTAAAATTATTTGGTATTCGGTTGTTCATTGAGAATATAGATTTAATATCTCGTAGGGGAAAAAGTAGTAAATATATTTAAAATAACTCAACAACATTAATCGATAAACGTTTGTTTGTTGTTTCGTTATTTTTAAAGACGTGCCTACAATTTTTTTCCAAGAAAAACAAAAACAAAATGAAATAAAATAAAAAGAATCTGTATTTTAGTTCTCATTCTGTTAACTGTCAATAAGTTCTTCCGTTTGAAGTTCATTGGCTTATCCTCGTAAATATAAAACATAAATATTAAAAAATAAATAAAATAGATCCTTTAGAATGTACTATTTCTTTTTTAATTTGTTTATTTCAAGTCTAAATGAAATATACATACCCGGAAGTCAGATATCTGAACGATAGAAGGTCGTGCTTGAGTATAATGTTCTTTACAGACGACATACAAATCAATAAACTTGAAGAATTAACGCCAAAAATTATTAATAAAAAAGCAAATAAAAAGTACGTAATGGTCTTTTGTCTTACCATTTTAGAAGATAAAAAAATGAATCATAGGACTAAAATTTGCAAGTTGGTTATAAAAGCTTCCTTCTGTAAGTAATCCATAATCGCACAACGTCTGCACGTGTTTTCTTTGAGAAATAATCCATCAAAAAGAAAGGAATAACTGTCCGAAAAAAGATTATCATCTTTTATTTATTTTTTTAATAATTTCTTCTTCTTCTTTGGTACGTAGGAATTTCCATTGTCTTTTGTATTTTACTTTCTTTGTAAGCGAGGACAAACAGAAAAAAAAGGCTAGCATATAAATATCAAAAAGCAAGTTCAGCAACTTCGTCTTTCCACCATCCGTCATATCGATACATGACGTCAATGTAACTTATCGAATAGACAAAGACAAAAAGTAACTTCATTATTATTCTTTTTTACTTTTTACTTCAAAGATCAAATTACTGCCTGTCCTTGGAATCAGTTATTAATATCAAACCCCATCAATTTTCATTATTAATGATCTTAGTTATCTAAAAAAAATTCGTGCAAATTGACGATGCAATCAAATATGGATGACTTTTTCCGCCTTTAGTTAAGCTTTCGTTTAATTTATCTCAAACTTGGTATGATGATTTTTTCCAGTAATATGATGATTTAGGAAATCAAAAAGCATATTAATTTCCCATTGCATAATTTTCTATGTTTTTAATATAAAGGAAAGCTGACAGCCGTAAAGGGCACACGTAGGATTGGTTTCAATATTGCAGGGAAGAAAATTCTGATCTATTACAAGCTATTCTTTCATTATGGACTCTTTCATCTGATCATATGTTTGTTAATGATGGGCCTAAGTGCATACTTAGATTTACGGGACAAACAAAAACACTCTCTAAACACGGCATTTCCTCGGGGAAATATACTGCAAGAACTCGAAGGAAAAACTATATAGAAAGGAGAATATTAAGGGATAATATAAAAGGTAACTGCGATCCCTGGATGTCATTCTAAAAAGCAACATGCAATACTGCTGACAGTTTTCTATTATCCGGGTTACCCAAGGAGCGTATACAATCATATATGCACGTAAAATAGAAAGAAAAAAAGAAAAATGAACCGAGGAAGATGGCGTGATTGCGTAGTGCATATACACTAATAATATATATATATATATATATATATATATATATATATATATATATATATATATATATATATATATATATGTATGTATGTATGTATGTATGTATGTATATTTTTTAAAAAGCACATATGGAGTTAACTGGATTTCAGATTCAATGGATTTACAATTTTAACAGAAGACCACGCTGCCCGTGTTTGCCTGCTCAAGCTGCGTACCCGGGAGAAAGCGTTCACGTGACAATAACTCGGAGTCATGTGAGAATATCATTCGATGTGTCGAGTGGATCCGGATTACGCAATTGATCCAATCGGGTTTATTTGTTTATTTTATTTGAAACCATAAACGGAATCACGGAGTACGCTAACAATAGAGAGAAATAGGAGTATTCGATTCTTACTTTGGAAGCCCGAAGGTAAGTCGAGAAATGGATCTTCTTTTGCTTTTTCTGGTTTTATTTTCCATCAATTCTCAAACGCACATAAATGTAATTGCATATATACACGCCATATATATATATATATATATATATATATATATATATATATATATATATATAAGGAAAATCTATGACAAACTGGAAAAAGTTCGTGTGAAGAATTTTGTTCTCTTGAAATTAATTAGGCTAAATTAATGTTTACGCTGCACAAACGTGGGAACGAAAGAGGATTCTGAAAATGATTTTTTTACAAATTGTCGTAGATTTTCAAACAATTATCCTGATATATAAATTTATAAAATATCGTTTTTCCATATATATATATATATATATATATGTAGGTTGCCCCTGCCAAAATGTACCCACTCTTTAAATCATAATAAATGCAGTATTTATTGACTTGCAAGTAAGATTTATGGCTAAATCTAAGAAAAATTTGTGTTTATTAAAATTAAAAAGAAGATTAATGGTTGAAATTAAATATTAAATGAAATTAAGTATATTGATCTGAAAAAAGAAAAATTCAAAAATTTATAAGAAGTCAAAAAGTGAATATATATATATGTATATTGATACACCCACACACACACGCATATATATATATATATATATATATATATATATATAGATATATATATGTGTGTGTGTGTGTGTGTGTGTGTGTGTGTGTGTGTATGAGCCGCGACAGTCTGTTTTATGATTGAACGCTATGGCCGCTATTGCCGCTCGGTGTTGACGCCAGTGTCCACTTTTATATTTACATACGCTCTATCCCTTTTGAGCATCCATAAATATAGCATATATTAAAACTATATATATATATATATATATATATATATATATATATATATATATATATATATATATATATATATATATATATATATATATATATATATATATATATAGTACTAACGGTAGAAATCAATAACTCTTATCAAAATAGGCAGAATTACTAGAATTTAATTAAGTACTTAGTTTTATAATTGTTCCGTACACTCAAGCCCTCAGTGGCCGATGGCAACGCCAGCGGTCCTCTGGTGCTAGCTACCGGCGGGCCAACGGTTGGCCGCTAGCAGTCCAGTAACATTGCTGAAAGAACACGCCGGCGGTCCGACAGCGGGCCACTAGCGGTAAACGCTAGTCGTATGCCACCCAGTGGCAAGTTGGTGGCTTGCATGTAGGGTTCTTCAAGCTGAAAAGCCCAGTAGTAATAATTAGGCAAATAATATTTCACTTATTTTTTACAATTTTATTTTTGAATTACTTTTAGCGTTGAGCACTTTACTTGACTACCGTCTTATTTCGAGACAATCTGTCGCATATTTCGAAATATTCATTGTCAATTATATACACACATGATGATGACTGCAAGTCGATTTCGAGTAATGCCATCGCTGGATCGATCCTCAAAAATGTGCAGTGCGAATATGTCTTTTTAGTCCTGCTAGAGACTTATTCTCCTTTGCGCTGATGTGGCATCACTGGAAGTCTTTTACTGTAGTTATTACATTACTATTTTGTGCAATATTTAGATGGCGTTTTACTCCACAAATTGGGGAATATTATTTTTCATAATCTAATCAAGTAGAAATACTGCATAACGTTTAGTGACTGACTACTCTCTCTGTGTGCCGTCTTTGATGAATTTTCAAGCCTGGCGTCCTTCGAGTGATGTTGCCACGTTCATTCCACGTTAGATCAAATTCTGTGCTAACATTCTCACGAAAAATGACAACAAATCTGTTATGAACATCTCACTTAAGTTTTTCATGCGTAAAACTATTCTATTTAAAGTTTCTCTTACCGACATGCAATGTTTTCCTTCAAGACAAACGATTTAGAACCAGGTGTTCGCTGTCATTTGCAGTATTCTTAATATAGAATACTTCTTTTTCGACGTGTGCGCTGGTATTTTTCTGTCGTCCAACTCACTGCAGAGAAACTGTTTAGGAATCTTATTGTCCTTCATCTTGACTGGCGTGTTTGTATATATATATATATATATATATATATATATATATATATATATATATATATATATCTATATATATCGTAATTGATCGAGTCGTGAAGAATCCTCAACTGAATGCAGATAACACTGGACGGCCGTTTGGTCCTATTTTTGGGGCTCATCAGCAGTTCTGTTGAGGATTCTTCTAGACTTGATGAATTACTATAATGATTTGACTAAATTCCCCAAATTCTATTACTTATATACACACCCACCCACAAACACACACATATATATGTGTGTGCGTGTGTGTGTATGTATGTATTAGGAAAATCTATGGCAAAGCGTTTCGTTCTTTAGGACTTCCTCAGACTAAAGTAGTGCTTACATTAATGTGACTTCACATGTGCACGAAGGAATCTGGATGCTGAAGCGCATTACGCCAGATTTTATTCCAATTTGTCATATATATATATATATATATATATATATATATATATATATATATATATATTACATATATATATATATATATATATATTACATATATATATATATATATATATATTACATACAGCAGGAATTAAGATTAAGACTATGGACTAATCTTAATTCCTATTGTATGTAATTTATATGCTCTGTTTAATAAATCATCGAGCACTCTATGTGAATTAGTTTCATTATTTTATATTTTATTATTAGGAGTCACTTGGATTATATACCAACGGATTATTACCTATATATATATATATATATATATATATATATATATATATATACACATACATATATATATATATATATATATATATACATACATATATATATATATATATATATATATATATATATATATATATATATATATATATATATATATATATATATATATATATTACATTGGAATCGTAATCCCGAGCCAATTCATCAGAGACACAAATATCATATTCTTGCTCTGTCCTGGACATTGAACTCTACGTGGATTCTATCCTCTTGGAATATATATATATATATATATATATACATAATATATATATATATATATATATATATATATATATATATATATATATATATATATATATATATATATATATATATATATATATATATATTGACCACTAATATTATATATATATATATATATATATATATATATATATATATATATAATTTCCTATTTATTCAATCCGGCATATATTTATTAGTAAACGTTATTTTTAGTGGATACTTCGTTTATTTTCAGTGAACACTCTTTTGATTTATTAGACAGTATATTTATTAATGTTTTGTCTACCGGTCTAAATATTTGAGAAATCTTATTAAAGCAAAATCTGTGCACTCCGGTAGGATTCGCACCTGCATTCCCATATGGGAAATCGTCGTTAGCCCTGACGTGTTTTGACCCCCCGGCTTCGAAATCCCTTTTATAAATTGCTAAATGTCTTATTCTCTTTTACTCCCAGTAACCGCATGCGTCCTAGTGGCAGCATTGCGCGAAATGATTAAAAAAGAAACTTGGTCTTGTAATGGACTAAGATTGGAAAATAGTATCATCACCGATTAGTTTAGAAATAAAACTAAGACACACGAAATTTTCGGAGTTTAATCTCTCGTCACGTTTGGCTATTGTCGCAGAGATGATTGATCAGCACGCACGATTTTCAAACATGTAACACGGGTTCGAATCTCACTATGTTTCATATAGTACATAAATGAATAGAATCGTCCGTTTATGTAACTAAGCGGAGTTGAGAAGAGTTAGCATGAGGTCCTAGCCGCGCGCTAAGCTCTTAGTGCTCGTCGGACAGAGAGGGACCGAGACGAGCTTAAATTCCTATAGGCGCTCAGCTCACACTAGATCATGCTAGAATAGACATTACATTGAGTGTCCTTCAGAGAAGCCAGTTGCGAGGTTTATCTGGATGATAATCTCTTGGCTGCCAAGTGGGTAACTACGTAACTGGCACATATATGTATGTGAGCTTAGTCTTGGAAGATATTACATAGATTTGGTCTCTCATTGCCCCGTAGTCGTGCTCCTGATAAAGTTTGAAGTATATTGTTTTTGTCGTCTTTATCATATGTTGGAATTTTGGGGCCGATACAATTCCTCTAACATATCTAGACATTCTGGGTCGTCTCAGTTGGAAGATTGTTTCTCATGGATGAGAAGAAAAGGTCTCTATTGATGTAGTCATATGCTGCTGTGAAGTGTATAGAGCAGGTATATAATTTTCTATTAGAGAAGTATGCAATTTTCCATAATTACTTTGATTGCATAGGTGCCATCGTTAGAACCATTACAAGAACGAAAGTTAAATTGGGTCGGGGGGAGTGCACTTTCTTAGAACAGTGAGAGCCTAATTGATACAACGTTGACAGAACGTTTCAAAGTAACTTGTACGGGAGGCGGGAGAAAGCACATAGATACAGTAAACTAAAAGACACCTCGAACGTTATTATATTTTTCCTAAATAATTAAATAAATAAACGGCAAATTCTGTCTGTCTGTCCGAGTGTCTGACACCACTCTGACTCGAGCCCCACTCGCTCTACATGGACATGTTATACACTTTTGGAATTAGGATGATCCCGGGATTGAAAATCTAACTTTTATTTGGTGCTTGACCATTCAGAATTTGGATTTGTGTCCGGATGAGAAGGAAACAGTTAAAGTTTCAAATTTTAAAATAACTGAAAAAATTAGTGTTTTTAAAAGTTTTTTATTTATATTGAGTTTGAAGTAACACAAAAACTTTGTGAATTTAAAAAAAAATGTTTTAAATTCAGTTTAAAATATTTCCAAAACTTTGTGGATTGAGGAAATCAAATGTATTTCTTCAAAATTCCAAGGAATCAGAGTTAAAGTGAGAGGTTTCGTGACGTCAGATTTTGAAGTTCCGCAGAGTTTGTGATTTGAAGAACTCAACTTAATTGAAGTTCCACGGAATTTGTGATTTGAAGAACTCGATATTCGGCCTGAATTTGAATTTCGGTCCAAATTGAAGTTTCTGCCCAAATTTGACTTTCGGCCCAAATCAGACGATTGGCCGGAATTGGGCCTATAGCCCGAATCCGTGTTAAAGTGAGATTTTGAAGTTCCATGGAGTCAATTGAGGAATTCAAAGTTGTTTCTCCAAAATTATCATTTCTGTTTTCTAAGCTAAACAAAAGTTCCCTTTAGTTTAGAGCGGGAGAACCAATTAGCCATCCGCATGAGCTATTTTAAAAGTCCGTAAGGAGTGTGGCATTTAAGTTAGTTTTCAATAATGCTCGAAACAGATTTTCTGTGTTTAATTTTACAATAATCACTCCGAATGACGGATGCTGCCAATTCGGAAATTTCAAACAGACATATTACATGATATTAATCGATTTTTATAGCTTTTGTTTCTGAAAATGCAAATTCTATTTAAATACATTTAAATGTCGATAAATAATTTCTAGATTCATGGCCAAAGGCTACAGTTAACACGACAAATGCAATTTTATTGATCATCAAATAAGCGTGCCTTTAAGGTTATATAGATGTACTTTTAAAATATCTGATGTCGAATGGTATAGAGATTTAATAAGCACCTAGAAGAAAATTGATCTAGCGAGCCAAGCTTACTAACCTTTAGTGATGGGGACAATGGTGGTATCCATATCCCACAAACACCCCAATCATTGAAGAAAACAGTATATCAACTGAATTTCTCGGTGGCTTTCTTAACAAATTTTGTATCCCATTATTATTATTTTTTTTATTTCCTTTGATATCTGGTTTTTACACATTTCTTTCCGGGTCCCGCCCAGGGACCTTAGGTTAGAAATGGTCCCATGACATTTTCCACAGAAAAAAAAAAAAAAAAATAATTACATAGATAAAGCCCTTCGTAAAGTGTGGGCTGACTGTACTTGTCAGAATAATTTTTGTATCTCTTTGAGGCATGGACTTCCAGGGATCCTTTCAATTAGTCTAATGGAATCTTTTCCAACCAATCCTAAGACTCTAACTATAACAGGGATTGTTGATGTTCCCAAGTGCCACATTTTTTAGATTTCTATTTCAAGGTCCTTGTATTTTGATATCTTTTCGAATATCTTCAATGATACATTGCAGTCTGCAGGGACTGCCATATCAATAAGGAGACATTCTTTGTTTGTTGTCTTTAATAACAATGTCTGGGAAGGTTGGCTTTAATTGTTCTGTCAGTGTGTATTGTGTAGTCCCATAGAATTGTAACAGGTCCTATCTCCGTAACCGGGTCAGGGTGGTGTTCATACCAATTTCTTTCAGTTTCCTCCCCATATAGTTGTAAATTTCCCAGTGCAGATATTGGACAACTCTGTCATGCCGGGTTTTATACTCAGTGGGCGCCATATCGTGCAACCTGATACAAGATGATCAATGGTTTCTGGATATTTATTACAGAATCTGCATTTTGGGCTAACACAATATTTTAGTATATGTGCTTGATAATTTCTAGTTAACAAGCACTGGTCCTGTGCAGCAAGGATAACACCTTCGGCTTCAGCTTTCAACCCTGCACTACGTAGCCACTTATGGGTACGGTTTTTGTCTACGTCAGCTTGTTTGGTACGGGCAGAGTATTGGCCATAAAGCGGTTTATCTTGCCATTGTTTCTGCATCTGGTCGGTTGCAGCTGTCTTTGCTTTCTTTTTTAAGTATTTTGCAGCTTTAGCCGGTTTAACTTGCTGTACTTGTATTTCTGCGCCCATTTGAAACTTCATTTTGAATTTGTTGGCTTCCTTTATTACGGAGTAAAGACGCTTAATACTTTCATGTTCCTTGACACATACCATCATCCAGTCTTCTGTAGTTTCCAAGTATCTTTGGAGGCCAATTGTTGTAGTTTTGTAGGACAGTTCTAGTTGAACTAATCCTCTGCCTCCTTCGGATCTGGGCACATACAGACGATCAACATCAGTTTTGGGATGATTTATGCGGTAGCAATTGAGGAGCTTTCTCGTTTTGGCGTCCATTCGCTTAATTTCAGCTATGGTCCAGTTAAGGACGTTAAAGCTGTATTGCACCACAGGGGCAGCCAGGGTGTTTATTGCTGATATTCTGTTTTTTTTAGTTTAGCTCGGTATTTAGTCCCAGGCGTACACGCCTGTAGTACTCCTTTCTTACCTTCTCCTTCATTTGGGGGTGTTGTATACCATCTCCTTCGCCAATTCCTAGGTACTTGTAAGCTTCATCATGCTCCAGTTCCCTAATCTTTGTGACAAAATCTAAATCTATTAAGGGTGCTTCTGTAATTCTACCTTTCTTGAATGTAACTTTTGCACATTTATCTAATCCGAAGTTCATACCTATGTCGTCACTGAAGTATTTTACAATATTGAGGAGGCGCTTCAACTCATTGTCGTCTTTGGCAAAGAGTTTGACATCATCCATATTATTATTATTATTATTATTATTATTATTATTATTATTATTATTATTATTATTATTTCCTTTGATTTCTGATGTATACTCATTTCTTTTGCAGTCAACCAAAGACTTAAGGTTAAAAATAACATCATGACATTTCTCACTTAGCATTTTTTAGGAAAAAAAAACAACTTAAGAACTTATTTTACATAAAGCCCTTCGTAAGGTGTGGGCTGTCCTTGTGAGTACAATTTTTTAGTATTTCTTTAAAGATTGGGCTACCAGGAATACCTTCGACGAATCTACGGCCTCGGATACCCCACATTAAATTCACATCCGACCGCGTGGGGCGGTTGGTAGATATCATGCAGTTGGAGATTCATTGTGGAACTCACGTGACTCACTTCTAGCAGTTGACTACTTCTTTTACGCGCCGCTGGCGAATCTTATATGTGTTGTTCGTGTCCTAAGTATTATCGTTCATTACCAACCTTCGTTTGAATATTCTACTCTGTAACCTTCCCTAGGTTATAATAATAATAATAATAATAATAATAATAATAATAATAATAATAATAATAATTATTATTATTATTATTATTATTATTATTATTATTATTATTATTATTATTATTTCCTTTGATTTCTCTTGTATATCCATTTCCTTCCGGGTCCCAATCAGAAATCTAAGGTAAAAAAACAGCAATATGACATTTTCTACTGAACATGTTTGTAAAAAAACATAAAAATAATACAACTTAACATCACACACATTTTACATATATAAAGCCCTTCATCAGGTTGTGAGCTCTAGTTGCAAGAACAATTTTTTTGTATTTAGTATGGATTAGCAGAGATCCCATCAAGGACTCTATCAGATTTTTTTCCAATCAAACCTAGGGTTAAAACCACAACTGGAATTGTCTTTATGCACCACATGTTTTAGACTTCCACTTCAAGTATTTTGATCGTTGTTTGAAAGTCGTCAAAGATACATTAAAGCCTGCAGGAAGTGCCTTGTCAGTAAGGAAGCATATTTGTTTTTTGTCTTTGATCATTATGTTTGCGTGATTATCTTTGCTTGTTCTGATTGCTTGTTTTGTAAAGTCCCATAAAATTGTTACATGTCTTCTGTCCGCAACCTGATACAAGATGGTCAATTGTTTCTGGAGATTCATCACAGAATCAGCGTTTTGGGTTAACACAATTTTTCATTATGTTTTTCATTTATGTTTACTAGTTAGCAAGCATTTCTCCTGAGTAGATTGAATAAAATCTTCGGTTTCAGCTTTTAATCCAGCACTGCGTAACAAGTGATGGTAATGCGGTTGTCTACATCAGCTTCTTGGACAGAATATTGATAATGAAGAGGCTTATCTTGACTATCGCTTCTTAGTTGGGTCCATTGCATTTACCTTTGCTTTCTTTTTTAGGCTCTTTGCCGCTACAGTAGGTGGCTTATGGTTTACGCGCATGTCTCCCCCCACTTGGAATTCTCTTTTGAATTTGTTGGCTTCCTTTATTACTAAATGAAGTTTCTTATTTCTTTTATGTTCTTTGATATAGATCATCATTCAGTGTTCAGTAAGTTCTAGGTATCTTTGAAGGTCAATAGTTGTAGTTTGGAAAGACAGTTCTTTTTTTAACTCAGTCAGTTGTGTGCCATGCGTGATACACGCGTAGGCCATTATGTATTTTTCGATACATGACTGACGATTTTTTTCTCGCAGTAGGTTGCTATTTATTTCTGCAGTAAACCGGTTGCCATCCAAGGCTATAGAACCCCGTTTTTCATGCTATTTTATTCATAGCTGGGGGGAGAAGAAGAAGGATATTAGCAAGTGAATGTAATGGATTCAACTGGAATTCGAACTCGGCTTCCCGATTCCTCAATCCGAGCCGCTATCCATTACTCCACCGTACCTCCTCTTATTTGAGCTAATTATCTGATTCCTTTGGATCTGGATATATACAGACAATCAACATCGACCTTATGATAAGGCTTGTGATGACAAATGAAAAGGTTTCTCGTTTTGCATCCATTCGCTTAATGTCAGCTACTGTCCAATTAAGGATGATGAAACTTCATTGCACCACAGCGACAGCCAAAGTGTTTATGGCTGATATTCTGTTTTGTAAATTCAACTCAGTAATTAGCATCAGACGCACACTACTGTAGTATTCTTTTCTTACTATCTCCTTCATTTGGGTAAGCTGTATTCTATCTCCTTCGCTGACTCCTAGGTATCTATAGGCTTCTTGTTCCAGTTTCTTATTTCTTTCATGTTCTCTGACACAGATTATCACCCCGTCTTCTGTAGTTTCCAGGTATATTTGCAGACCGATTGTTGTGGTTTTGTAAGACAGTTCTAGTTGAACTAATCCTCTGCCTCCTTCGGATCTGGGTATATACAGACGATCAACATCAGCCTTAGGATGATGCATGCGGTGACAAGTGAAAAGCTTTCTAGTTTTGACATTCATTCACTTAATGTCACCTATGATTCAATTCAGGATGTTGAAACTGTATTGCACCACAAGGACAACCAAAGTGTTTATTGCAGATATTCTGTTTTGTGAATTCAACTCAGTCATTAACGCTCGAGGAACACGCCTGTAGTATTCTTTTCTTGCTTTCTCCTTCATTTTTGTATACTGCATTCCATTTCCTTCGCTGACTCCTAGGTATTTATATGCTTCTTCTTGCTCCAGTTTCCTAATCTTTGTAACAAAATCTAGATCAATTGAATGTCTTTCTGTAATTCTTCCTTTACTTGAATGTTACTTTGACACATTTATCTAATCCAAAATACATACCGCTGAGAATAACCTTCAACTCATTGCTGTCTTTCGCAAAGATTTTGATATCGTCCATGTTGATTAGGTGATTTAACACTTTCTTTTGTTACTTTGTATTCATAGTTATTATTATTTAGTTCATGCGAAAGGGGTCAGGACAGAACAGAGTGGATGACTGGGAGTCTGCTTGAAAGATTCCTCATCGGATATTCAAACAACTGAAAGAAGCAGTACCTTTGGGGTGATTTAGGTATAATTAAGTTTTCTACGGTTCTATGCTATATCTAAGAAAAGTTACTATCACCGAGGAAACGTTCTACATTTCCAGAGCCTTAAGGATCTAAAATTGTAGCACACTATCAAAGGCTTTACGGTAATAGATCCAATTTATGCTGAGATTTCTATCTTTTATTCTTTCCTGCAATTTTCCGGGGTCACTTTATTTATTAGTAATTGACTTTGCAACCATATGAACCTCTTTGACATCACTTTTGTCGCATGGAAAGAATGATGTTTTCATCGAGAAAAGAGTAAGTACAGTTCTTCAGGATAGACTTGATCAATTTATATGTGGTAGACAAACATGTTATTGGCCTATAATTTTTTGGGTGTGGGGGTCTGTTTCGCGTGTTTTTGGTAAGAGATATGTAATACCTTCAATGATCCATTCTGGAATTTCAATGAGGTTATTAATTAGCATTGATTAAGTTTGTGCAATTTTTATTGATTGATGACAGATGATAGAGCCAAAAGTTGGGTACCTTGTTATTTATTGACATTTATTTCATTTCCATTCTTTGGATTTTGTTAGATCTTGCCTAACATTATTCTTGGTTATATTTTTCCATTCTTCCACAGGCTTATCTTTCATTCTTTCTTGTTCCCGTTTGATCCACACTTCATTGGGATTATATTCCTTTGGGTTACGCAAAATATTCCCCCAAATCTTTTGCACTTATTCAATAGATCGTGGTTTTTTGACTTCTATAACTACATTTCCAATTTCTCTGTAAAACTTCTTGAGGTCCGTTTGGAATATCATATTTTCTCGATAGAACCTACAACGCTCTTCATTTCATCTTGTTTTCTGTGCCTTTAATTACAGTTTCTGTTTAAGTATTTCTTTAATTGGTGGAATTTCATTTACTGCTTTAATTTTATACTTTTGCTTGATCTTCGTACTTTTCCGTTTTGAAACCTTTGAATTTTTTTTATTATTATTTGTTAAGGAGTCTCCCCTTTTTACACAAATGGACTCACTCAGTGTATACATATACTACTGCCAGTGAATACTCGAAGAGTCGAGACGGAACGACAGAAGAGTAGTAGAGTTCAGTAGTAGTAGAGTAAGTCACATACAGAGACGACGGCAAGCATCACAGTTAGCGATCACGTAGATTCAGTAAGGAGTCATACCGCGATACTTCAATACCAAGACTGTATATATATATATTAGTGCTACTAACCCGCATTCCTGGATCTACTAACCCGTATAACCAGTTTATATTATTACGTTAATACATATATTTTCCTTATCCATTCCTGGCGTTTGTTATTCATTGATATCGGATTCATCCCGGAATCCACATTATTATTATTATTATTATTATTATTATTATTATTATTATTATTATTATTATTATTATTCTGACCTAAGGCCAGAAATGGCTTCATGACATCTTCCACCGGTAATTTTTTGTAAAAAGAACAAAAAAACAAAAAACCCTAAGATCGCACATATTTTACATAAGGCTCTTCGTAATGTGTGAGCTGTACTTGCGAGTACAATTTTTTGTATTTCTTTAAGGCATGGGCGTACAGGAATCCCTTCAGTGAGTCTATCGGAACATTTTTTCCAATCAATCCGGCGGCTCCAACTACAACTGGAATTACTGATGTCCTTATGTGGTACATTTTTGAGATTTCCACTTGAAGATCCTTGTATTTTGACAGTTTCTTTAAAGATCTTCAATGATATATTACAATTCTGTCATGTCAATAAGAAAGTACATTCTGTCCTTGTTGTCTTTGATTTACTTTGTATTATTATTATTATTATTATTATTATTATTATTATTATTATTATTATTATTATTATTATTATTATAAATATTTAAGCATTCTTATAAATTTTCGTCCTGAATACGATTATTTTTATTTAGGTTATATTGTAGAGATTTTCCATTTGGGATATTTTGTCTTTATTCTATCAATTCTGACATATATTGTAATTTATTGATTTAATTTATATAGGTTTTCGATTTAATAGTCCTCGTGAGTCTAACAAGATTTTAAGATGGTGGATTTGTTGTTCAAAATATGTTAGACCACTTCCAATATAAATATTTTCAAGTACTAAATAATCTAAACTGATATAACCATTTGAAATGAGAGAGGAACGCTTATAAGTCCAATAATTTCATTTCCGGTGAAACTACTCAAGACAACTCCGACCCACTCTGTCTAGCTGTCTGTTTATTTTTTTATTTCCTTTCTCTTTTTTTTCTTTGTAAATCTGTCGCGAATTTCGAGCCGCGACGTAGAGTAGTATTTCATACGGGAAAAACATTCCAAGCATTCATAGAATTCCTAGTATACTCATGAAGCTGTACCACGTGTTCTATTGAATCTTGGCAGAGAGGTATATTTTAAGAATTGGTCTGCTTACTTATCGAGCATAAAAGGAATGTCCTGAAACTATCTTAAAGGTATGATTCTTCGTCCTTATTCGTAAAGTCGTAACACGGACAAATTGATCACTGACACGGCATTAGTAAACCCTCTCTCTCACACACACACACACTCTCTCTCTCTCTCTCTCTCTCTCTCTCTCTCTCTCTCACACACACACACACACATATATATATATATATATATATATATATATATATTGACAAATGGCAAGTTTACCTACGAGCAAGTGTCGTGCATGTGTAACCAATGTAAGAATTTAATGTTGTTTTTCGATTATTAATGTTGGAGATACAATCTTCCAAACGACATGAGAATTCATAAACATTATTTTGTTTTACATATGGTGGATTTTTGAGGTGCTGATTTTGTTCTAACAACTACATTAAATAATTAAATTAAAACTAAATTAAAATTAAATTAATAATAATTAAATAATAATTAAATTAAATTAGATGTTTTTAATTTTTGTAATAAATTTTAAATCTAAGTCAGTTATTAGGATCAGTAACTGTTATATACATGCGAATTATATCTTTAATGGCCTTTTCGTTTTCTTTATAATTATCATGCATCTGCTTATTTTAAATTATATTATAAAATTATAATAATAAAAATATAATTTGTATCTTACTAATTAAATTGGTGAGGGGCTGTTCGGGCAACCCGATACTGTCTGAGAGAAGAAAATACACAGAGTGACTTCCAAAGAACCGGTTACGACGTACATGTATAAAAGGCATCAGAATATGTCGGCTAAGACATTTAAAAGAAAATGCAAAGAAACTACATGGAACAATGAAAAGGCTTCTTCTGAGAAGCTCATAAAAAAGAAATCAGAAATACTGATTTGATGTGATGATAATTGGAATTTGGTGCGTCTAAAAGTCGAAACTAAGAAGAAATTATCGATTGCTCTCTGTCTATATTGTCTTTAAATATCGCCGCAAGAAGCGAAGACAATCATTCTAAATGTGGGGAAGAAAACCGATTAGAAAAGAGAGATCAGTGAAGTAAGCCTTCTTATTCAGTGAGAATGCTTTCAAAAATATATAAACGCGAAAAAGAAGATTAAAATGAAATGATTTTGTGATCTCGTTTTGTTTTCACTGTTAGTTATTTATATAAAAAAATTACTCCACAAAAAAAATACTTTTTTATTCGAGATTCCGAAAAGAAAATAACAGTTTCTACAGAATACTACTGGATATTCCGAGCTTTAAAATAAAAGTCGGAGTCTTAATAAATAGGATTGGTGAAAAAATTCCAAAATAGGGTGGATGGAAAATCTGAAAAAGGGTAGATGGAAAAATCAGAAAATAGGGTGGATGGAAGAATTTGAAAATATGGTGGATGGAAAGATCAAAAAATAGGGTGGGTGGAAAATCTGAAAAAGGGTAGATGGAATAATCTGAAAAAAGCGAGGATGGAAAAAACAGAAGTGTAAATGGAAAAAACAGAAAAAGGATAGATGGAAAAATTAGAAAATAGAGTGGATAAAAAAATCAGAAAATGAGTAAATGGAAAAATTAGAAAAGGGGTAGATGGAAAAATCAGAAAATTGGGTGGATGGAAAAATTAGAAAAAGGGTAGATGGAAGAATTTGAAAATAGGGCGGATGAGAAACTCAAAAATATAGGATAGATTGAAAAATCTGAAAATGGGTAGATGGAAAAATCAGAAAATAGGGTGGATGGAAAAATTAGAAAAAGGGTAGATGGAAGAATTTGAAAATAGGGCGGATGAAAAAATCAGAAAATGGGTAAATGGAAAAATTAGAAAATAGGGTGGATGAAAGAATTCGAAAATAGGCTGGATGGAAAGATCAAAAAATAGGGTGAATGGAAAATCTGAAAAAGGGTAGATGGAAAAATCAGAAAATAGGTTGGATAAAAGAATTTGAAAATAGGGTGAATGGAAAAATAAAAAAATAGGGTTGATTGAAAAATCTGAACAAAGTTAGATGGAAAATTTAGAAAATAGGGTGAATGGAAAAATTAGAAAATAGGGTGGATGGAAAAATTAGAAAAAGTGTAGATGGAAGAATTTGAAAATAGGGCGGTTGAGAAACTCAAAAAATAGGATAGATTAAAAAATCTGAAAAAGTGTAGATGGAAAAATCAGAAAATAGGGTAAATGGAAAAATCAGAAAAAGTGTAAATGGAATAATCTGAAAAAGGGTAGATAAAAAAATTAGAAAATAGGGTGGATAGAAAAATCAGAAAATGTGTAAATAGAAAAATTAGAAAAGGGGTAGATGGAAAAATCATAAAATAGGGTGGATGGAAGAATTTGAAAATAGGGTGGATGGAAAGATAAAAAAATAGGGTGGATGGAAAATCTGAAAAAGGGTAGATGGAAAAATTAGAAAATGGGGTGGATGAATATAGGATCTTTGGAAAAATCTGAAAAAAGGTAGATGGACAAAACATAAATTAGGGTGGATGGGCGAATCTCAAAAAGGATGGATGGAAAAATTCGAAAATAGGGAGGATGGAAAATTCAGAAAATAGTGTGAGTGTTAAAATCGGAAAATAGGGTGGGTGAAAAAATCGGGAAATAGGGTGGCTGAAAAAAATCAGAAAATAAATGGGTGAAAAAATTATAGCAGTGCTACTTTATTTTTGGTCTGAACTGACTTGTAAAGATCCAACATGGCAAGTAGCACCAATTACACCCTGGAGTAATGGACTGAACAGATTATTTTTCCGGCTTCTTTAACAATTGATTGTGTATTTGAGATTTACTTGAGGTCTGGAGAGAACTTGAGATACAGTAGACATTCAAATCATAGAGCCTTATTCAGACTGAGACCGTTCATCGCGACCGGAGAAATACCACGGTGCAAAAGATGATGAGGTGATATTAGCTTACTTTTTAAGATGTTTAAACTGACAAGCTAGTTATTTATTATAAATGCAGACAGCGAGAATCTGAAATTCTTTAATTAATTATCTTCGTCAAGATTGATTGCTTCATTCATTTTCTACGTCTTTGCAGGTTATTTAAAAACATGATTTATATTTTTTTGATTCAAAGAATTTGTTTTGGTGGCGGGAAGATAATAAAGATTTAGTGATACAAGTATTACTAATTAACCCATAGATGGGAAGTGAGGAGGTGGATTCATACCTTTTCCCAATGGTATTCTCGCGTAAGTGAATATAAGGAAATAAACTGAAATTGGAACTCGGCTCTCCGATTAACACTTCCGGAACATTATCCATTGCACCACCTGAACATCCAAGCTTACAAAACCTGGTATTCACAGGCAATCACCTGTATAGATACAAATTAGGCTTGGTGTCGCGTAAATTCGGTGATCGTGCAGGAACCTGTGTTTCAACGCTATACGGCCGCAAGCCTTGTCTTGATCACTTTCAACAAGGCCAAATAAGATATTAAAGAAACAACGGCGAACTCTTTAATGTTTCTTCTTTTTCTTTGTACTGTGTCCATTCAGGACGTGAACCTTCATGTTTCGCCATAATTTTCTGTCCTTTTTTCTCTTAGTATATTTGTGATTTTCGTTGATCAGGTGTGTCTTTTTGCTATCTCTACTAATTCCTGTTCTGCCAACCATTTACACTCGCTCGTTAGGTAGTTTAATGACGGCTTTCGTCTGTTCCTCTTGCCTGTAATATGTCCTTTGAGTGTCAAATTTTCTAAGCCCTCTTTCCTCAGTATGTACTCTAAAAATGACAACTGTCTTTTTCTGATGTTAAGCATAAGTGTCCTTTTTGTTTCACTTTTTTTTCTAAAACTTCGTCATTGCTCACATGTTCAATCTATGGTATTCTCAGCATCCTTCTGTAGAACCGCATTTCTGTTGAGTCAAGTCTTTTTTCTCATCTGTGATGAGATTGTTCGGCATTTATTGGTATATATATATATATATATATATATATATAGAACTGCATTTCTGTTGAGTCAAGTCTTTTTTTCATCTGTGATGAGATTGTTCGGCATTTACTGATATATATATATATATATATATATATATATATATATATATATATATATATATATATATATATATATATAATCTTTTCATTGTTTTTAACGAGCTGTTAGCGGCACATGAACTCCTTATGCGTTATTTAATGCCAAAATTTAGTTTCCCTGGGAGCATTAATAATTTTCTTTACAAAACTGTATTGCTGGTAATTTCTTTTACTATGAAAATGCATAGCTGGTATTTTCACTATAAAAATGTATTCTTATACTTTCACTAGCCGAATTACTCGCGCCTTGCTGCGTGTCACACATTTTTGCAAGGAAATGATGACTGATTTTAAATCATTGTTATAATCTATGGAGAAAAAGGATGTATTTCAGTATTACTCAATTATATTGCCGATGTAACCTCCATTTTCTGGCTTTCTTCTATATTTTGAATAGGAGTCATTCCCTTATTCAAATTTAATTTTAATTTAAATCAAAGGGGAAAAATCTCAGTGGAAGGTATGCAAAAACAGCTTGTACTGACCCCTTTCATATGTATTTGATGCAATACGTGACTGAATGAACTGATGAGCAGATTTCAATATTGATATGACAGATAAATTGTCGAAATAAATATGTATTGTAAGGGACTACCTTCTGATTGGCAATTTCTGCTCAACTTGACGTCCATATTGTCTCATTTTGATCTTGCCGATGTGACTTCCAACTTCTGGCTTTCTACTTCTATATTTAGGATAGGAATCATTCCCTTGTTAAAATTTTAATTTAATTCAAATAAAAAGGAAAAAAAAACTCAGTGGGGGTGCTTCCCCCGGGGACTCCATTTGATGAAAATGAAATATTCTTATCCAAGTACCCTGGGTAATGTAGTTTAAGAATATATATGGTTATGGGGAGTCTCTCTCCAAAAACCTGAAGGAGTTTGATAACAGGAAGACACAGGTTACAATTTCATTTACAATGGGCGAAAACAAAAATTCGTACACAAATTTTTAATTTATTGTATTTCCAATGAACGAATAAACATATTTTTTTATATAATTAACTGTACATAGATGCATAATAACCAAATATGCATAGAAAACAGAATAAAATTGATTTAACAGAAATAAATCCCATTTATCCATTTTAATGTGGGAAAAAGTATTCGTACAATATAAGAAAGAATACATATCTTCATTTAATACTTTGTAGAATAGGCATTATTCACTTCTACAGCAGCCAACATCTTCTTGTAGTTCTCAATTAAGGATTTGCGAATTTTAGTTGTTAATACCCGTGACCCGTTGGGTCACTGACGCTTCAGTTTATAAAATATTGAAGTTGATTTCAACATTAAAAAAAATGTGTGCTCGAAGAAAGTTGAAATAAAAATACTTAATTACTGTATAAACAACTCGCATTTTAAATCTTATTGACTTAAAATATTTTAAAATCAGAATAACTTAAAAATAATTTTTAATATGCCAAAAGATATTTTTAAATCGTATTCACTTGAAAATATATTTTGAATATGCCAGAAAATATTTTTTGAATATTCAAAATATTGTTTTTTTTACAGAAAGCTGAAATATAAATAAGCATGCACGCAATCACGGAGAGGTGGAAAGAGGGAGAGGTGGAAAGAGGGAGAGGTGGAAAGAGGCAGAGGTGGAAAGAGGGAGAGGTGGAAAGACAGAAGTGAAAAGAGAGAGTGTTTTTTTCTCTTTTGGTCTCACTGTCAATTCATTTCCTTCTCCCCCCTTCCTATACGATAATAAATTTGCATCTTTCTTTCCCCCACTCTCTCTATATGACTTTGTGTGCACGGTGGCAAACACACAAGCAAACAAATTTCATAGAATTTTATAGTAATAAAGATAGTGTTTGACCCCAGTTTGAGGGTTAATTATTTGCCCATAGCTGGGAGCCTAACAGATGCTACCACCCCGGATCAGGGTGAAACCTAGGAACAACAACAATTAACAGGAGGTTCCGCGCTCATCAAAACCTCCAATTACCCGGTCAGAGGCTTTCTTTTCTTTCTAAATTTCTTAGATTAATGACTTACTAGAAAGACCTGTGAAATTTTAGCGGTTTTCTTATTTGAAATTTCTGCTGAATCTTAATTCTTAAGTTAATAAGCTCACGGCGAGTTCTATGACAATAAAATATCCTTAGAAATTCCCCTACCACATCATTAATTTTTTAGCTTAACAACTTTAACCAAATATTGCAATAACAATCACAAATATGAATGCTGGTTGTTATTTTAAGAAGTGGGTACAAATGAAATGATTTTAAATTGACAACTTTTTCCATTTCACTGAAACAGACGTTAAACCTCATCTATCTCCACTTCGGTTTCCCTGACTAAAACGTCTCTGATATATTTTTCGTTTTTCCACGCAATCAAAAGGAAATAGTCCATTATTTATGTGATGTTGGCAGGAAACGTTAAAAACTAATATCTTCCTTTCTTTCTTTCGTTTCTAACTGAAACCAAGTAGTGTTTTCCCCTCCTTCCACGCGATGAAAACGGAATAGGCCATTATTTCTGAGATATTGACAGAGCGCAATGGTATTGCAAACTAACTAGGGAACTAACAAAGGAACTATTTTCTCTGCTTGTTTGCATATCACGACCCGTACGCTTTTTAATCTAACCCAAGTGAGAAAAACAAGATTTCCAGTACTGATTTTCGAGGCAGGAATACAAACGCTTCCCACTCGTTACATTGGCGCCACACAAACTTTTTCTCCCTAATATTGAAATAAGCAAAGCATATCACAGATTAAGTATTCGTACTGTTACTTATTTTGTAGGTAATTACCTGTCTTCCCACGGCCACGTGATATGACACAAGGCCGAGTTTAATATGGGGCACCCGAACGCATACACCCGGGCGAGGACCCAAAATTACGCAGCCCCCGTCGGTTGCGCTGACATTGATATTACTATCGATCCCCCTTTTTAGTGCAATGAAGTGGTTATTGCCATGGGCAGCGGTTCCCCGGGACCAGACAACTGTTCCCTGGGATTGGACAGTTGTTACCCGGGACTGGGCAGCTCTCAGTATTTTTCCCCTTTTCTAGTGCAATGAGGAGCGGGGTATTGCTTCGGGCTGCTCTTCTCCGGGATCGGGCAGTGTGTCTCTCAGTTTTTATTCCCAGCTGCGTTCTGTCATGATTTTCTAAGCGTAGCTTAGATGTGGCACAGGGCGAAAATGTGTGACATCCAATGAGGAAAGAACTCAGTACTCACTCGTAACTGATCTAACAAAACAAGCTTGCTAACCCTTACATCACGTCGAAGTGCCCCTCACTTTGTTGGCTATAAACTTACGAAAAACCTGTCTGTAAAATTATAAAACCTGTCTGCATCTGTACACTTTAACCGACCTTTCATTTCTGTTTGGCTCAGATATTTATATTAATAGGACAACCGCTGACACAGCGCTCAGTCTGAATCTGTCAATAACAATTTATCAAATTTTTCGAAGAGAAGAGTTTCGTGACATCTCCTGTCAACAATCAGACGGAAATATCTCCTCTGACATGACCGACATTGCAGTTCTTTTCCAGCTTTCTCGGTTCTTCATAAAGCTATTGCCCTCAAGTCTCATTCTTGTCATGACTGGTCATGCCGTATCGACGAAGCCAAAAATATTGTCGACAAAATCTGTGGCTTATAATAAAGGTTGTGTCAAAGCAATGCTTTGTGTAAAATACAATGTCGCTTGTCTAAAACACGTTGCTAACAAAAAATCCCGTTTGACGTCTCGCTCTATATCCGAGAAAACAAATGAGACCTTACAAATTATGGAAGTTCCGTTTTTTTTCTTTTGTAATCATTGATTTAATAATATTTTAAATCGCCGAATATAATATAGAACAATGATAACTTATGAAAACTGATGGTTATTTCATTTATGACGCATGGATTTCATATATGATATCTAAATAAGCACTTTCACGTCAGTGCCATGCGCCATGCGTGATACACACTGAGGCGATCATGTATCTTTCGATACATGACAGACGAGGCAGATATTTTCCCGCAGTAGGTTGCCCATTCTTTCTGCGGTAGATTTTTAAATAATTTCTAATTAGATTTGTAAGATTGGAAATTTTACTCATCTGGAGATAATCTCAATTTAAATTGATCACTTATATTTAAATTAAAATATATTACTCCTTAATCATTAGTCACGATATTAAAAATATTAAAATTAAAAATATTTTTGAAATTTAAACACTTAATTCACCACCTAACGTTAACTGTAAAATTTAAGTAAAAATTTAAATATGTATAAATATGGATGTGTGTGGAGATATGTAAATGTATATGTAAGTATTTGTATATGTATATGCATATATACCGATGTATATCGATACATGTGTATGTAGTTATATGTGTAATTGCACATGTACATGAATGTATGTGTATGTGTTATTTACGTAAATATGTATGTGGTGTATGTATTAAAAAAACAGTAATTTATTACTATTACATTCAAATCTTACTCCATCTTGATTTGAAACCAAAACTTTAATTAAGAAATATTACCCATCTAAAAATAGCTACAAATTAAATTCATGAATTAGACTCTAACTGATAAAGATTTTACCTTAACAGTCATTCACAATATTAAAATATTACTATTAGTAAATTTTTATTTTTTTATTATTGTTGTTTATTAATATAGTATTCAACTTATATTAAATCCTTAATTTATTTGTGGAGAAGTAGAATATTTAAATTGCTAACAAGCATTACATTTGTTTTCTTTGTGGAGTTTTTAAACATTTAAATTACTATCAAACGTTAAAATCTGTTTTATCTAAATTGCTAAAGCTATACCACACTTCCTCTTCCTCCAGAAATCCTACGTATATTTCTTTACTTCCCCCTTTTTACATTTTCCCTTTTTTCTCCTTTCCGTTTCCCATATCATTTCCGTTGAGTTGACCGATTAAATAGATCAGTGTCTGATCCTTACTCATTCCTTCCACAATATTAAGTATTATAATAAAAATAAATATAAAAATAAATTTTTAAATTCTCCCTTCCTTCTGTAAACTCGACCATGTCTCTCATACCATCTCTCACCACCCTCTATGTCAACTCATATAAGCTTAATACTGCCCGTCAAAAGTGTAAATTTTAATTCATTTTTCGTTTCACCTTTTGAAAGTGAAGTCTGAAGATCCAGAGAAAAATAAAATTCTCTAGTGAAATAAATTATTACAATGGAGCCTTAAAGTGGTCTGTTTTCTTTAAATTAAATTATATATATATATATATATATATATATATATATATATATATATATATATATATATATATATATATATATATATATATATATGTATGCAGGTGTGCAGTGAAATAGGAAAGAACACGTTAGGTAGATAATCCGGTGTTCCTTAATATTTAGCTTTATTTTCAAAAGGACAGTGCTCCATACAGAAGTAGAGCTTATATTATAATAATATTTTTAGTTTTTAAAAATATGATTCCTCCGCTACATAAGAGTTCTCATGTTTCAAAAGCGAGAGCCGAGACCCCTAACATAATTTTTTAAGTTATGAAGAGTTAAGGCGTCTGGACCCGCTTCCTTGTCAAGCGAGAATTTGGGAATAAGCTATCTTTTGGTTAGCTGGTGTTTATAACTACGGTATCGTTGGAACATTTGTTGCTATGGAAACGGCTAGTTTCGGCCGTTGAAGTTTGGTGGTTTAAGGGGCTAAGAATTAAGAATTAATTTTTATCTACAGGCCAGTCCCTTTCTAAAAGAGCGTATCAAGTTACAATGGTGCTTCTATGTCCAGAGTGGTTTTGTCTTATACTAGTCAGACGGCGTCTTTTTTTATTTTTTTTATTTATGGGTTTGCCTTGAGTCGTTGAGTGACTAGAAGGTTATGTTTCATTATTATCTATTTGATCTGTTTGTTTATTTGTTTATTTACATGGCTTTTTTTATCAAAGGGTTTTTCTCAATAATTATTGGGCTGAGTTTTTTAAGGCTTTTAAATTATGGACTTAATTTGTTTAAATCTATTTATTAATTATTTAATGCGAAAATCATTTGATGACGACAGAACACCGTTAACTCATGTCTATGGTTTAGTAACTTTTCACTATTTAGACATCTAATTATGTGCAGTTTTTCGTGTAGGCACAGAGGGCATCTGGGATGACCCATGCCCTCTGTGCCTACACGAAAAACTGCACATAATTAGATGTCTAAATAGTGAATATATATATTGATGCATGTTTCATTAAATAATATAGACAAGTTTTGTCTATTTTAAGTAAGTTCCATTCATATTCCCTGATAAGCTTAATAACATTATCATTGAAAGACAAAAGGAAATCACCATATTGATACATGTTTAAATCCAATCTAAGCTTTCGGCTTACATAAGCCATTATCAAACATGACAATTACATTTCAATATATCAAACAATACACGGACGAAACAATAATGATAGTCTGTTTTTGTTGCATGAAAAATTTCAAAGCATCGGCAAACTCGTGTATACGAGACGCAGACGCGAAAATCGCGTTGCAGCTCGTGACGTCACACATGGCCACGCGTGAGTGAAAACGAGAAGTATTAAGCATGGGAAACTGTTGGTATAAACCAATGGCTTCTGTTATCAATTATAGGCATTTAAGAATATTTGTGGATATTTCATAGTTTATTTTGTTCAGGTTAGGTTTCAACTGTTTTATGTATATAGCTTCAGGAATTTTTAGTTTTTGTTTATTGTTTTCATGTTTAAGTATAGTTGTGTTTTCAACAAGGATTTTCCAGAATTGTGTACGTGGCCAGGCATGTTGTTTGAAATGCCTAAAAATGTTAGAGTTCTCATTCAAATGTAGAGTCAAGCGTCGTGAAAGCGAGTTTGTCGTGTGACCAACATAAATATTATTTAATTCATTGGAGATACAATCTCGCAAAGGGCACTTGAATTTGTAAACTATGTTGGTTTTTTGCAAATCGCTAAAGGGGAGGGGAGAGATTCATTGGAAATAATTAAGTTGGATATACTAGATTTAGTGTAGTATATGATTAACCTAATGTTTTTGCTAGGGTCTGTTGTAGATATATTAGTATTTACTAATTTTTTTAGAATATTTTCATCTGTTTATAATTAGTATGCGACGCGATTTTCGTTCCGCGTCTCGTATACACGAGTTTGTCGTTGCTTTGAAATTTTTCATGCAACAAAATCAGACTATCATTATTACACTGAAATTAAGTTACAGTTGTACAGATTATATAGTAAAATTATTAAAAAACATAATAAAATTTTAAATCTACACTTAAACCAAAGTAACAATCTTTATTTCAAAAGAGTAAAGAATAATGATAAAAAATTTGTAATTGTAGAAATCTTAATGAATGTCCATTACAGAATTTGTGTCTTACTGAATCCATTATTTAAAGATGTACTATTTCATCAAGTGAAAACCCAACAGTTAAGAAATTTTATATTGGCAATACAAAAATCCCTTTAAACTGAGGCGGTATCAGCGCATATCTTCTTTGAAAAACAATACCTACCGTAACCGAACATCCCTTTCTAAATATTTTTGGCATTTAAAAGAAATTAGTAAAACTCCGAAGTTTAAATGGAAAATATTTAGAAAAAAAAACAAGAATCTGTAAATCATTTCATGACCCATGTCCCCTATGTTTACAAGAAAAGCTGCATATTATAAAGCTTCCTAAAAATAAATTTCTGCAAAATCAAAGAAATAAATTAACAGTTTTATGAAGGCATTGTCTAAATTTTACATTAAAATAAAGTTTAAAGAATTCTTCATAAATATTTTATGCATTGCAATTATATAGCCATTATTTTATAAGTATATAAAGTGGTCCACTCAATTTTTATTGATTTTATTTCAACTTCAGTATTGTCCCGTTTTTACGACCCATGCAATATAATTTAGCATCGTATATTAAAGTTCCACAAAAATTTCTTTCAACTTTATCTATTCGGTCCTCTTAAGAAGTTTCCGTAGTATAAAAGATTTTGAAAAATTCTTTATTTTTTGTTTTGTTCAAGCTTAATTTATGCCTGCTTCACCAAATCTAAACTTTGGATTTGGCTACATTATGTTCGACACTGACATGTCTAAAGTGCCAATATATCAAGAAATGAATTTATAACCTACCTACCTCCACACTTTGACATTATTTTTCATTTTTATATTTTAGAATAGATCTGACTTTTTATTGGTTAATCCAGATATACACACAAGTATATGTTTTAATTCTGATATTAGGCTTCCCCACTTTTTAGCTTTCAAATTCTCCAAATAAATCATTTGTATCATGTTATCTACCATCGCCCGATGAGGAACCATTAAAGTTCCGATACATGAAAGTTTTTGTGTAGGGATGTAAAAATGTTTTTATTGTAATCTATTATAATAAAAATATTTTAATAATATATTATATTAGACTGTCGCCTCTATCCACACTTTAAGACTATATTTCTTCATATATATATATATATATATATATATATATATATATATATATATATATATATAGGCAGATCGTCAGATTGCTGACCCTGACGATCTGCATAAGTGAAACCTTGGTAGGTTTGTCTGGCTCATTAGGTTTGACTAGGTTTACTCTACGTTTGTATCGAGCTCTTTAGTTAGTTGTTTACTCGTATCGGGGTTTTTTCTTTGGGACTTGAACCTGTACCTGTGCGATTATTTTCGACAGACTTTCATGTTCCTGGCTCTTTCTTTTTTAAAACCTTTTTTCCCATCGTGGTTGATTTGGCTATTGTTAAATTAAGAATTCGTAGGTTTTTCGACACGTATAGTTACCTATATATATATATATATATATATATATATATATATATATATATATATATATATATATATATATCGAGTGTAACGGCATAACTGTTCATACCACAAAATGTTTAAAAAAAAATAACTAATTGAGTTTCTTTTTTCCCTGTTTTCAGATAAGACGTTTAGCCATCTTGACCCCATTTGTTGTAAGAATCACTGATAAACCCTTTGAGTTATTCATGTAAAAAGAGAAGAAATTAAAATTGTTTTGTGTCAGCGGTCACTGTCTTCCCAAATGAGCAATGGTGAGAGCAACAAGGTCATTCATGCATTCAGTAATGGTATCAACATTTATTCTCTGGTTTACAACTTCAAATTCCATTCAAGAACCAACAGGAGAACTGTGAATAAGTAAAAAATAGAGGGAACAGTGAAAAGAAAATTTGGATCCGGAGGTCACAACAGGAAGAGGGATCATCATTTCAACTTAGAGCTAAAGTCATCAATTAGAAAAGATCCAACTCAATTCATAATATCTAGCTCATTTTTTGTTTATGATCAATTTCATCACAATTCTTCTGTTAAGCTTGGAGAGTATACATTCTTATTGGTCAAAGTAGAGCCCAATAGTGTTATAAAAACCTCGGTGAATTCCAGTAAGATATCTTTAATCATTTCTAAGATACAACAGTTCAAAGCTTAATCTAACAAATGAACAATTTTGCTTTTCCCCGATTTGGTCAATTTTGCTGTTACAGACACACACACATACACACACACACGCACACACACACGCACACACACACGCACACACATAGATAGATAGATAGATAGATAGATAGATAGATAGATAGATAGATAGATCAGCTTGCAGCTCTGTTTAACGTTTTCCTTAAAATTGAAGAGATTACGAGAGTTGTTCATCGCATGGTGAATGCGTTCAGAAAAGTTATTCATGTTTCTTGTCTTGTATTTTATTATTATTTAAAGTCGATTTTCATGTAAGGAAACAGAGGGATTACGCTTAAAAATCTCATGAGAATAAGCTTAATCATTATGAGGGTTAAAAGTCAGAGACATCGAAAAGATTCTGGGTTGATGTATGTTCAAGGCTGCAATATTGTATTTTTGTAATTCATCGTATAGAAATTTTTTGTTCTTTACTAAGCTAAACGTGAATGCCAAAAAAAAAACATGACAAACAATTAGAATGAGCATTCTAATAAAATAAATAACAGGTCGATTGTCTGAAAGTAGTGAGACAATTCAAATATCTTGGCCCGATTAACGGAATAGAATTTCAACTGCAGCATAATCAATGTCTGCTGTGGAAAATCTAAAATCCATCAGGAAAGACAAGAAGATGTGCCATATATCAAAGATCAGGCTGTTACTTGCATTGGTTTTCCCAAAGTTTGTGTTCGCTTGCGAATTTTAGACATCAACAGCAGAATTAAAGTGAAGAATCCAAACATTAGAAATAAGATGCTACAGAACCGTCCTATGCTTCTCTTAAGTAGACGGCATCGCAAATGATGCAGTGCGAGACGCTATCAGACGAGAAACAGACGCATTGGAAGACTCCAAAAACATCACCAAGTAGAGAGAGTTGAATTGGTAAGACCATGTCATAAGAACTAACACTCTTTCTAGCAACGTCCTACATATTACTGCCAAATATGATAGTCTTTAATAAAAATAAATTACAACTAACTCTGTAAAAAGTTATTGATTTGATAGTGTATTCTGAATAGGAAATTCGAAAAAATGTTATAGAATCAGTATTTCAAGTTTGTCAGATTCCGTGCTTTGAGGAAGGTCTAATGAATTCTGTCTATATTTCTGAGATGAGGTACCTTAATTATTTACATCTTTCTGGCTGTTGTCCTCATTTTTATTGCCATATTCACGACGTTTCGGCCGTTATACATTCCGATCTTCTTCAGGTGATTAGAATTTTGAACTGAACCCTTTATTTCGTACACAAGAGTAGATTGTTCCACGTGCCATGCCTCTCTCGGATGTCTCAGTTATCTTCCTATAACTCCAGCCAACACTTTTATCCATTGGACTGTTGGATCAAGTGACATGACCCAAAGAGTTGTAAGTTCAATACCTGGCTACAGTAATGGTGAACAAAATCTCGGAGAGTTGAGCTAAAGGGAGATAACTAAGGCATCTGAAATAGGCATGGCAAGGGAAATTCGAACAATCTACCCCGTTTTGACGAAATAATGGGTTCAGTTCAAAATTCCAGTTACCTGAAGAAGGCCGGAACTTACAACGACGGAAATGTCGTTAATATGGCATAAAGAATAAACAATATAAACAATCTAATGAATGCTAATCTGCAAAAATGATACCTTTTTTTTCCTTTTGTTATTACAAGCGAACCTGTCAATCCTGTGCCAACTACGAGTTATCACGTGCTTGGTATTTTCTGGTACATTTTCATTTGCGGGCGCCAACAACGAGTTTATTCGCTGTGATAGTTTTAATTTGACTTAATTTGAAGTTCTAAATCAACTCATAAAAAAATTTTATCACTTAAGTTGTTTTATCGCCTAATTCGTGCCTAAAATGCTATGAAACATAAATGTAGACGGCTAAATTAAGGACATCCAAAACCTTTCATAATACACACGTTATTCTTGAGATTAAAAATATTATTAAATATTACTTATTGATGCTGACCTGTAAGGTTCTTTTTCATTTTTTGTTTTGATTTTTTAAATATCTGACTCCAGCGTTGACAGTGATAGACAAAGAACGTCTCTTTTCACAATTTCCGGTCGGTTACGAGCTCACGATAGTAAATGAGGCATAGAGGTAAAGCCATTTTATCTCGAGAATAATCATAAATTTGTTGTTAACAGGAGCAAGAAATGGCTTGTTAATTTTAACTCCTCCAAAGCGAAAGTGCTCACTTTAACCATCTTATATAACCTTTTTTGCCTTTCATCAGCACGGTTGATGCTAACCCCCAGGAGAGCGACTCACTGCCCGTTCACGGTCTCACGTTTTCAACTGGCATGAAGTGGAACAATTATATTGTATCATTCGTTACGTATTCTGCAAAGAAGGTTGGTTCACTGAGTCGTGCTGGACAATTTTTCTATGCCAAATCTATCCAGCAAATTTATAAGTCCTCCATTACTCCGTTCATCTGATTGTTGCCACATCTGGACAAAATCCCAAGAGAAATTGTAATTTCATCGATCCTGACGTGTACTCTCGGCTTCAGTCATTTTCCACGTAGTTATTTTTATACGCTTTGGTACGCCGACTTTACGAATTTAAGTGCATTACTGGATTGGCAACTATGTCTCACCATTTTACTGTTGAAATTACTAGATGAAATCATAGACTTTCTGCTAATAGTTTGTTCTTCTGGCTTCTTACTTTCTTGTCGACTACGATATTCAAAAGTTTAAATGTAAATCTTCGTCTTCCGTTTGAATCCCATTTTTTAACGTTCTCCCTCTTCAATATTTTTAAAAGTTTCTTTTACTTTCAGTATCCGTCGCTTATATTGATTTTCTAAGCGTAGCTTAGATGTGGCACATGACTGAAAGTAGGGAGCATCGTGTGAGGATAGGACTTATTCAGTCGTAACTATTTTACCGAGAGAAGCTTGCTAACAATTACACCACGCTGATGTGCCCCTTTCGTGGCTTTTAACGTCTTATTTGCAGGGAAATGATTAAAAACAAAAAATAAAAAATAACAATGAAAGAAAAAAAACAATAACGTACACTTTTATTTCCCAGAATTGTCGATATTTCTTGGCAGCGTCATTGCTTTTCCCAATATTGTTTGCCCCGTTTTTAATCTCGCTTCGTATCCTTCTTCACTCTATATATTCACTGGGACATTCGTGAAATGCAATTTCCACATCATCAGTATTAACTTCAAAAGAAATCGTCGCCCATATTTAGAGATAAATCTCTAATAGGCCGCTGAACCGAGCTTGTATATAACTGTGTAATTCGTCGCTGTTCGAGGACTGACCTAGAAAACGCTTTAACGTCCGATGTCATATATTGAACAAGAACAGCTTGAGTATGCTAAGGAAGGGAATAATATAGATACCTCCACAAATTGGATATATGTAAGGTTTAGAATGAATTTTTAAAAATGAAAAAGCTTTCCTGAAGCTTTTAATTTAGCTTTAAAGGAAAGCTAAAGGAATAAATTTACTATATCGCGTAAGCAAAATACTTTGGTGTATTTCAGACAGAAATTATCTTGATTGGAATAGACTTACATTTTTTTCAGTAAAATCGATAACGTCAGCCATTTTTCGGCATTAATTTTCCGTTTTAAAAAACCTTGCAAAAATAAAATACGTATTTCTGAAACGTTATTTGAAGAAAATTAGTAACTTTAAAGTTATGATAATCTGATTTGAAACAAATATTATTATAAAATGTTCACTATTTACATTATTCGGACTATTGTCCTCATCTTTGTCGCCATATTTATTACAACGTGTCGGCCTTCTTCTGGTGTTTGGAATGTCCAACTGACACATGCCACAGTGGATAAAGGCGTTGGTTAGATCCAGTGACAGGACCCAAAGAGTGTGAGTTCAATACCCAAGGCAGTGGAGAACTCGGAGAGGGGAATTAACAGGAGATAACTGATAACTGGCGTCCATTAGACATGGCACGTAGAACTAGAACAGTCTACCCCAATGAGCTAAATAAAGGGTTCAGTTCGACATTTCAACCACCTGAAGAACGCCTGAGCGTACAACGGCCGAAACGTTGTAATAAATATGGCGACAAATATGAGGACAATAGTCCGAATAATGTAAATAGTGTACATAATACCTCATCTCAGAAATATAATGGATAGCATAAAATATTGTATACAAGCATTTCATATCTACGGGGTTTTGTTTTTCTGACGTGTTAATCGATTTATTGCCGGCGGATTGACCACCGAACGCGTTCATAGTTAAATATGGTGTAGCAGACGACAAATTTCACCAGGGTTGTTTTTTTCTGTAAGTGGGGACAACCCTTAAAACACGTGACCTTTTAAGAATAGATTTATCGGTTTGTACATCCATACTTCAGAAATTCGGCATCTATATACATATATAAAACCAAATCGAAATTCTTTTAAATATAGTCGCAGTCTTGAGATTGAAATAAGCTTTAAAATATATGATTAGTAAATATAGTTTTACTTAATAAAAATATTCCCTAAGAATAATCTCATTGAAATTAAACTTTAAAAGATTCAAAAACCTTATAAATTATTGAATTTTAAATTGTAAAAAATTGTAAAAAATGAAAACAATCTTTGAAAAATTTATTTTTCATGGAAAAAAGGTTTTTCTTCAGATGATATTGTCTTTAATATAAATTATTCATAAAAGCAATTAATATCTTCTCTAATTAAATAATGTCTTAGTTTTATTGCGGTTTTTATTTTTCGATTCAGAATAGATTTTTGGTAAGCCGGATCCAATTTTGCAAAGAATCGGTGATATAAATTTTTCAAAAATTTCTGCTTTTAACTAATATAGTCACTAAAAATTATCTCTATGAATTTCTCAAGCTTTCATAAAATAAAGTGGGAGAAACACGTGTAAAATATAATATCTTTAACCAAGAGTTTTAAAGAAAAAAATGTTAAAATAATTTCATTTGTTTATGAATAAGTTTTCAAAATTTCATTAAAATCTGACAATTATTTAATTTTTGCAAGAATTTCCCAATTAATGTATCTGTCGACGCAAAACAAAGAGGCGAATATTTGCTATGCTAAAAGTTAGCACAACCGTTGATACAAGAAAAACTAGTTTTTTTTTAGTCAAAATTTCGAAGGTAGTAAAAAAATTAATTAAATAATCAAAAAATACTTTGGTCCTTCTTACTAGTAGCATAACGATTTTGACGATAAAACTATGTTTTAAATACGTTTGGAGCATGTATCACTGTATGCTGATTTTTTTTAGCGATCTTGTGGAGGTATCTAGAATAATTTGACTTTGCCAGACACTCTGGCTCGGGACTCAGAGTTAGACGTTGGGGATCTGGAGACAGTAATGCAGGACGGAGCTGTGTGGAAAGGGATTGTTGCTGAGTCGCGACCAACCACAGGGAGGTCGAAGGATGATAATGATGACCGAGAATAATAACTCCTTTACCAGATATTACGTCACAGTGTTCGCCTTGTAACTGCGTCTTAAATAAATGCAGTTTTTACAATTATATCTCATGTATAAAATATATCACATCTCACTGCTAGAAATTGTTCTCGGAGCTCCTTGCTAATCAGAAATGAAACAACAGATTCCCAAAGTGCAAAAAATTGATGACGACAATTAACTTTCGATGACAAGTCTGCACTACAAGCTGTCCAATGAAAGCATGAAATATAAAATATACATTGCTGTTCGATAAAAGTCCCCTGATTTTTTTTACTTAAAGATTTTTTCGCCTATAGTTTTTGGGGTCAAACAAATTTTTAATCTTACTAATATAAAGACCCCTTCCCGAACACCTAGTAAAAAAGTTTACTCACCCTAAGGTAATCTATTGATAATTATAATTTTGGATATAAATGAGATTTAGGAAAAAACTCTGTGCAAAAATAGTGACTCACTTATTTTCTTCATCTAGTAAAAAAATAGAAACATAACCGAACAGCTTTAAATAAAGAATAATAGAGGTATAATTTATTTATAATAGGTAATATAGTTCGAAATATTTAATAACCTATGGGTTCTCCTTTATTTTGAATAACCTTTTCAACCTTTTTTGGCATAGACTTGCTTAGGTTCTGGCAAATCTCATCTCCAAGCATTGAATTCCATTCGGATATGAAATTCAAAATCAAATTCTCTTTGTTGCTCAACTGCTTTCTGGAGAGCCTGCTCCATAATAATAATATTATAATAATTATAATACTCCATAAGTTTTCTATGGGGTTGAGGTCAGGAGATTTGGGCGGCCATATCATAACACTCACCTGCTTCTCATCAAAGTATTCCTTGATCAATTTTGATTTGTGACAGGGAGCATTATCCTGCATAAAAATGAGCTTGGTGGGGTCGATTTGCACACTTTCAGCAGAAGGGATCAGACAAGACTCTAAAATTCTCTTGTACTGCTCGCTCCTGGGGGTCTTTTCAGTAGGTTTTAAGAAACCAATTCCATGAAAAGAAAAGCATCCCCAGAACATTATACTGAACGGATGCTTGACAGTAATTACTGCTAAATTCAATTTTAGATCGCTTATCCTTTGAATTTAGCTCAACTTTCGTTTCATCGGAGAAGAGAACATTTAGTAAAAAAAATCAGGTGAGTCACTTTTATCGAACAGCACTGTATGTTGTTGAAGACTTAAAATTGTGTACAAAATATAAGGATATCTGTAGGGCTCGTCATGCTACTAAACAAAAGCAACCAAACAAGGCGTTGAAGACCTTTCCTATTTTAACTCCAAAGTTTCTGGAAGACGAGGTGGGGGTTGAAGAGCATCTGACGCCTTTTATTGCAATGTTAAGAGCGCCTACCCAATTGTCTTACGACAAAAAGTTGCCGGTGTATCGAACAGTGTATGCAAAATCCCCCAGGCCAAGTATTTTTATGCATACAATAAAACGTCTGTATCTGTCTAGCCTGGATGGGGCACCATTAGTATTCAAAGCCATTATATTTCTAAGTAGTTTTGAAATAAGCGACACCTTCTTTGAAAATTGTTTGAACTTTAGCGTGTGTTTTAAGACTTCTCGCCAAAAGCAATTCCGCTCGGAATCGATTATCAAGAAACGTGATATACACTAATAAAATGGCTTCATTATCTCCAACGTTGAATAGCACACTACTTGCAGTTACTTAAACAGCTGCCTTTCTCTATCCGCATTTATTAGATCAATGCGTTTTGAAACATATTAGTTGCTCAACTGGAGAGCATTAGACATTTCAGCTGCATTTGGGTTCATTACGAATGAAATTGTAACATATGGCTAGCAAAATTATAGTTTCACCAATATTATGTAGCTTCCTTGTTTTTGCAATTTGATATTTCATAGGATGCCACTAAACTTTTATCGCTATTGCTTACACTTAGGTGGCCAATATAAGTGAGGATCTTAATAATTGGGGGCAGAACCTTTCTCAATGTGCAATAAACGGGAGGGGTCGAAAAAGTAGTTAGCAGTTACTATTACACCTACGGGTTATCTCACGCTGACTACGAGTTATCATGTGCTTCGTATTTTCTGATAAATTTTCATTTGCGGGCGACAACAACGAGTTGATTTGCAGTGATAGTTTTAATTTGAAAATAATATTAAGAGTTCAGTTGAATCTCTAAATCAACTCATAAATTTTTTTATTGCTTAAGTTGGGTATTATGTATTCTAAACTCGGTGTTTGAAGTCAGCTCAGGCATTACTCAGAAAAATTGACCTTTCCCGCTCGCATTAGGTACCAAAGAGTACTTTTTTGTTAAATAACTGACCCGATGTTATCCGCGCTAGAAAATCATCATGGTTTTTTTTTTTAAGTACAGTAGTGGTTTTCTTTTCTTTGTGCATGGTCTTCAAATAGTTTCGAATTTTAGATAACCGCATGCCTTCATTTGACAGTGTCGTCATACAACAGGACACACATTTCTTTCATAACATTTTTTTGGTGATCTAAGCAAACTATAGGATAAATGTTCAGCAGAATATCCCCTTCATTTCGTCTTCGTCACATCAGCTATGATAAAATTGAAGTCAAGAAATAAAACAAATTATGAAGGTGAAATTGACGACATATAAAGTTATACAATGCAACTCCTTTGAAATTCTCGGTATATATGTTTTTTGTTTGTTTTTTGTTATTTTTTAATCGATATTGAACAAGACAGTACAGTCACTAGCACGCAAGGGGTTACAGTGTGTGGAGGAATTAGGAACAGAAACATTAGTAATGAGGAGAAAGAGAAAAGAGGAATCATGAGGGCAATAGATAGCGATTGACATTGCATTTAAATTTTAAAGTTAGCTGGAAAGCATGGAGCTGGACAAGCGAGAAGTGCGAGAAAAGAGACTGTCAGCCTAAAGTTACAGCTACATCTAGCCAGATCAACTGTAAATTGATGAGATTTCGACGCCAGTCTAGTACTGCGCTTAAATTCATACAGTCTAAATATAACAGCGAAGAGGCCATTCGAACAATTAGCATGAAAGTATTTATAAAAAGGCACTCAGAGGTAACCTTATGGCGGTGGGCATATAACTGAAGCCACAAAGCCAGATCAGGAGCAATAATATTGCTGATTCTTCTTTGGTTCTTATCAAGCAACTCCAGGAAAATAGCAGGAGCACCAGACCATATAGGGCGGCAATATTCGAAGTACGGACGAATAGATTTTCTCGTGTAACAGGCAAAATAGAACTTTACTTTATTTTTTGCAAACTGGTTTAGTTTTATTTACTTTATTCGTTGTAGTCATAAGATAAACTTTTAAGTTGGATGAGGCCAAGTATAATAGTCACTGCCTATCGTTTAAGGCAACACATATCGGCCTGAACGTGGCGAAGACTACAACATATTGTAATCTCAGAGTTGCCGACCGGGAACTGATTGCAGGGACACTTATTCATAGCGACATATCACTGAAAGAACCCCAATATTATGCGACTGTTGACCAGATCAGCCCCTCTAAGCGTTACAAAATAGTTTGTACTCCTTACTACCAGTCGGGATGTAGCAACCAGTAAACTGCCAACCTGGTACCCACAAAACGATTTGGTTTGGTTTATTTTGTTTTAAGGCATATCAACCTCAATGGGTTATTTAATGCCGACAACATTTTTTATTGCTGGTAATATTTTGTTTTGTCAAAAATCTGTTTCTGGTAATATTTTTCCTTAAAAGTTGTATTGCTGGTAATAATTTCTTTCAAAAAAGTATTGTTGGTTAACTATTTTCCCATAGCTGGGACCCTAACAGGTGCTACCACTCTGGGTCAGGGTGGACCGGGGAACGCCAGCAATTAAGAGGCGGTTCCATGCTCCTCAAAACCTCCTGATCAGAGGCCTTGCTGCTGGATGTAGTTTATCGTCTTACCCAGGACGCAGATGTAGTTTAACGTCTTACCCAGGACGACCCCACAAAATGAAGAGGTGTAACTGACAATTAATCATATCACCAAAAATGTCATGGAAGCCACTCTTATTAAAGTGTCATGGAGAGGAAAGCAGAAACCCGGTCCTAAATAGGAAATAAAGGGTAAACCTCTTCTCCTGTTCAAAAGACGAGAAAGGAGTTTGAATCCTGGGGGTATTCATTCAGCTTCGTGAGTCCGCGGACTCCTAGTTGGAAACCGTCCATTAAGGAGTCGGTAGAACTCATGGTTGGGAACTAAAAACACGGAGTATGTGGAGGCTGCTTCTGGGCCGCTGTACCTCTCCCCCGCCACGTATTGGCCCTTGTTATGTCCTCTGCTATTTATATAGTGCGAAATTCATTGGTGCGTAATCCTCCGCTATCTTAATACTGGATTTTTCGTTCGTTGGCATCGGATATAACTATATAAACTAAGAGACTAGGTAGTCAAATCCCGCAGGACACTCAAGTTGATTTCGGCAAGGGAAGAAAATGCCTGAAAGTTAAGCTAAAACGAACCTTGACGTATTTTTATGCTGATGAATATAAGAATATGTGAATATCAACAGTAAATAAAGAAGACTATCGAGTTTTATTTTCCCTCGCATTTCGAGAATGAATAACTTTAAAAAAAAATAAGACGACAAATATGATATTTCGAAGGCATACAATCGGCATGCGATGCCTTTCTTCATAAAACTGATCCCGTTCATCGACCTGATCGGCAAGGGAGAATTTAAATCTGCGTCCAAGATGGCGACCGGCCTTTGTGTCGGTATTAATTACGAAAAGACGTGTCTCTGGCAATTTGCCATTGAGTTAATACAATATAACTTCCGATGAAAGGAAGGTGTCCAGTTTCCCGCGTATTTGCGTGCTGGCAAAGAGTCGGAGGCCTGAATTAGCGCAACAAGCTGAAACGACTGGAACATGTACGAATCTATTCGTACGATAATAAACACTGTTATCATTCTCTATAATATAGATGCTGACTTGGCTAAAATTTTCGTTCTTTGTTATTCGATAGATAGCATTAGGAGTGTTTAGTTTAATTAACTTTAGTTTTTTTAAAATCGTTTTTGATTGGATTATGACAACTGTTATACAAGTATGTGTGTTTTTTTTTAATTCTCAGAATTGACGTCGCATTTTTCTTTTCCTTTTTGCACAATTCAATATCTCTTTAAGACGGAGGCAATCATAACTCTTCACAAATATTATTTCACCCTGAGTATGACAATAAACTACAAGTGACAGCCAGGTTTCTGATGGAAGGTTTTGAGGATCGGGGAAGCATCTCTTAATTGCTGTTGCTCCCAGCCTCACCCTGATTCGGGGTGGTAGCACCTGTTAGGGTCCCAGCTATGCGCAAATTTGTAGTAGAAATGCCAACAATGCATTTTTATGACAAACGAATTATCAGCAATACATTTACGTAAGGGAAAAAAATATTACCAGAAATACATTTTTGTAAAAGAAATTACTAATGCTCCCAAGAAAATTAAATTTCTACACTAAATGACCCTTAATAAGTTGATACACCGTTAAACAAACAAAACAAAAAACAAATACTTTTTTCTTTATTGTCGATCAGTTTTCATGACTGCATTCTTAACTTTCCCGAGGGCAATAATGTGAATGTGAACACAACAGATATTTTTTTGTTATTAATGCTAAGCATTTTCTTTATTCGTGGTAATATTAAAGATAGAACAAAAATCACAAAGAAGAGATCTTTCTGTATAAGCGAACGAGCGATTCCACTAAGTTCTGCATTATCTGCAAGGTCAATTGACAGTTGGAATTGCCGAGAGCTCTCGGAAGTGATTAATATAAAAGGCGTGATCATATGTATTCCTTAATTGCCATAGCGTATATTTCTCTGTTTATGAAACGAAAACAGCGGCGACTTGACTGTATAGTTTCTCTCTCATATATCTATCTATCTATCTATCTATCTATATATATATATATATATATATATATATATATATATATATATATATATATATATATATATATATATGACGGTTCTGTATAGGATACAGGTTCGAATCCTGTCGAAGCCTGACGATTGCACTAGCATGAAACAGACTGTCGCCTCTAAGTGTTGACTTTTATGTTCACTTTTATATTTACACACGCTCTATCTCTGATATTGAGCACTTTATCCCATAAATATAGCACACTTTAAGACTATATTTCTTCATATATATATATATATATATATATATATATAAAGAGAAGAGGAAAACTATTCTTAGCCGACGCATTTCATCATTTGAGGGACTTTATCAGGGCAATGTTTTGATAAAGTCCTTCAGAGATAACTGAGACATCCGGAAGAGGCATACCCCGTGAAAATAGAACCATCTACCCCGCTGGACGAAATAAAGGGTTCAGTTTGAAATTCCAATTACCTGAAGAACGCCAGAGTGTACAACACATAACAATAGAGATGAGGGCAACAGTCCGAACAATGTAGATAATGTAAATATATATATTATGAAATGGACAAAGCCCGACAATTATTTATTTTTATTTTTATACATTCTTTTTTATAGAATTTATTTAAATATTTGTATCTATAAAAAAGAATGTATAAAAATAAAAATGACTTTATATATATGTTTAACATTGTTTTTATAGATACAAGTATTTAAGTAAATGCTCAGTTTATAATAAAAAGTATTAAACAACATTTACCAACCTGAATGTCCGAGAAATTTTCATAGAAAATATTCATTCTCGACAGGATTCGAAACTGTATCCTATACGTAACCGTCATATAGCCCGACGTGCCTAAACCGTCTTGGCCACTAAGGATCGTTCGGTTGGCAAGGTGGAATTTACTGCTTATAAACTTCAATCTTCCAAATATAAAAACAATGTTAAACATAGAAATGTCTTTAAATAATTGTCGGACTTTGACCATTTCATAATGTATATATATATATATATATATATATATATATATATATATATATATATATATATATATATATATATATATATATATATATATATATATATATATATATATATATATATTAATATATATTTGGGCAAATATATTAAATATGACGAAGAAGGTAAATTTTATTAATTTTTTATTTAGTTTTTCCAGCGTCTTTCCGTTTGTTGGGAGTGGGAGAGTACAAAAAGTTTCCATATCGTCCAATACATTAAACGGTTTCTGCCACTTCTTTAGTCATTTTCAAGGGGGTTTTGTTTTGGACTATATGGACAGGTTTTGTTCTTCCTCACTCCCACGGAACGGAAAAATATGTAAGAACGCTAGAAAAACTAAATAAAAAATTAATAAAATGTTCCGTGTCCGTCATATTTAACGATATATATATATATATATATATATATATATATATATATATATATTAAACATCAGTAGAATCCGCTACTTTGGTTTCAACCTTACAGTATTCTCAGGCGATTTTTACCAATTGACCTCGCAACGCTTTATTTTTTTTTAAAAAAACTAATGAATGCTATTTTAAAAAAATTTTTTTTTTAAATAAACAAACAAACGCATGGCGTCGACGACGACGACAACGACGACGACGAAGAAGAAGAAGAAGAAGAAGAAGAAGATCTGATTCGATTCTGACCATATACTTTTATGTATTATACACACACACACACGCACACACACACACACACACAAGCGCACATACACACATATATATATATATATACATATATATATATATATATATATATATATATATATATATATATAAATATATATATATATATATATATATATATATATATATATATATATATATATATATATAATTTTCCTGAAAGACTGCAAATGTCACTTTAATTCTTCTTTAGGTAGAAAAATTAATATTTCTGGTAGGATGAATTTATAAAGTTTTTATTACAATCATTAAGTGATACATACCAATGAATTATATTTTTAATTGTTTTTTCATCTTGTTTTATTTCTGAGCAAGTGGTTCAGTTAACTTTTTCTTATATTTTTATTTCATTTTTGTTTATCTCAGGATTGTTGTATCATTTTTAAACCCAGAACTTTAGATAACTCGAAGGCGCTTGACAAGAATTTGCATGCTGACCTCTCCACGTGCTCAAATGCTATGGTGTCATTGATCGAATATTTAACTTAATCCAGTCGTTCTTAACAAAGAGAGTACTGAAGGTCCTATTGGACGGCCACGCTTCTGGATCATCCTACATAAATCCGCTGAACTTAACGGCTCTATCCTTCGACTTGTTTTATGTTCATCAACGACCTTCCCGATATCCTCAATTCCCAACTAGATGTTTATTCTGATCACAACTAATCAGAAAGGAAAGAAATGATTTGTAAATTTTAACGCCTCCAAAACGAAGCTGCTAACTTTAATCATCATAAAGAACCATCTTTGCCCTACATCAGCATGGCTGATGCTAACCTTACGAGAGCAAATCATTACACCTTCTTGGTTCTGTGTTTTTAATTGACATGAAGCAAAGCAATTACATTGAATCAATTCGTAGGTCTGCTGTTAAGAAGGCTGTATAATGCAAAACATTTCTTCTCCTGAGAATTCATCTTACACATTTATAAATCTATTATTCGTACGTGCATTGAATATTGCTGCCATATCTGGTCTGGTGCTTCAGCTATATATCTAGAGATTCTCGACAATATCCAGAAAAGAGTCTGTAATGTTATCGCTCCCGACCCGGCATCTCGACTTCAGTTACTTTTTCAATCACTAATTTTTTAAATAGATAGCTGCAACCGTAATTTTCATTCTAATAGTTTCTTTTCTCGCACTTCTTACATGCGGAACTCTCTTCCGATTTCTTGCTTCCCTGCCACCTGCGATCTTAGAAAAAAATTAAATTCAACGCCCGTCGCCATATTCTCTCTTCCTGAAATGCCGTTCTTTTATTGTCTTTTCACCTCAATAAGGTCTTCTCATTCTCTTTCCCTCCCAATAAACCTTTGCGTTTTAGTGGTATTATCGTCTTGCATGGGGTGAAATTATTAAAAAATAGAATAAATCCCAAACAGTCGTTTACTGTGCTTAAATTTGCCTGGTACTAGGCCAGAGAAATAGAATATTTAGTAAGAATATTTACTACGCTAGAAGTATGGTCTGCTATATGAACTTCCTAATCATATCATTTCTGTAAACGCCTGACAGGGAAAGAGAGAGAAATGATGGCTGCCACGTTGTTGTCGAGTATGACCATTCCAAGTTAGCATTATAAGACTTATTTGTAATCATTTCACCACAAGCAAGGCGGTAATGTCATTAGCACATAGAAGGTTACAGGGAGTAAAAGTGAACTAGAAAGAGAAGACTGAGTATAGGGAGGATTGAGGAAAGTACAAAAGATGAAAGGAGTTCAAGAAAACAGATGATAGCTATTGACGTTGAATTTAAATTCTTGAAAATTGTAGTTATCATGGAAGCAAAGAAACGAAACGGAGTTCAAAAAGTGGGGAGTGTGAGAAAAGAAACTGCTGGAGTAGAAGTGGTGGTTTCATTTAGTTATTTCAACAGTAGAACGATGGGACCTAATTGCCAATCTAGTAGAACGCTTAAATTCATGTAGTCGGAGCACCAGTTAAAAAAGCTCTTCAGAGCAGTTTCCATGAAAATATTTGTAGAAAAGACAGAGGGGACCCACGTCGCGTCGATGAGAAAGCGACTGAAGTCAACCTGCCAATCAGGATCGATTACATTACAGATCCTTCTTTGGTTTTGTTAAGAATCTCGAGAAGTTCATGTTTTAAAACGACCATGGCACTTTAAGCCGAGTAAACTTTTAAAAACCCTGACACAAAGTTGGTAAACATGAGACATATATACATTTTGTTGTCATTACATATGCTTTACTTTGGACCCTTCATTTGTTATGATTGCTATTTTTGTCTACGGACAGCCATTTAACAGACAAAAAAAACTTACGATGTCAAGTAATTCCTGCGCATAAAGATGTTGCATTGAGTCAATCCAACTCAGAGCAAGAACAGTAAACTCTCAAAAAGTAAAACCAGTCAACGTCATTGGATGCTGTCAAGCCGCAGGTGTCATGTCAGCGTTTTCCTTCTCATAGTTATCGAAGGCTAACGTTCCCAACAATCACAGGCTTACAGATGGAACACCCGCGTTTCTGTTTCCTCATCTCTCAAGCGAAATTTTCCTAATTCTTAATGCTCTACTTGGCTTTCCAAATACACCTTCGGGTTTCACTACCGCTCTTTCCGTCCTCCGATATTGAAATTCCACACTTGTTTCATTTTCGTATCTCCGATTTGCAATTTGGACTTTGGATTTTTGTTGCTTTCTTTCTGTGTCTGCTATCAAGACTATCATCTGCATACCTTATGTTGTTAAGATTGTGGCCATCAATAATGAATACTGGTAGGACTTCTCATTCTCTCAGAATCGCCTGCACAGGTTGAATTAAGTCCAGGGATGAGGATATGTGGGGAAGATAACGGTTATCCCAAGATTAAACAGGTTAAGATTGTACTTTTCGGGGAAGCATCCTCTTGGGAGTCGGTTCTACAGAGTAGCGGTTCGTCAAAAGAAGGTGGTCAAGTGGATCTTATATCTCACCAATGGAATGCGAAAGTAATGAGCATGGTTTGCTACAATGTGCGTGGTATGGTTAGTCTTAAAAGCATAGAACTGGCGGAAGTCAGGAATGTAGTTCTTCTGAGTATTTTTACATGGAAAGTAGTTAGAGAGTAGCTTGAAAAGCGTCGTCAGAGGGACAGAGGTTATTGGGTGAAAAATAATACATTACTCAAAAGGACGCGGAGACGCCTTTGGACTCTATGAAGACAGGAAAGTAAAGATTGGGTAGCTCTAATTCTGATATATATATATATATATATATATATATATATATATATATATATATATATATATATATATATATATATATATATATATATATATATATATCGTCGTTGTTGGCTCCCAGTCGTGTCCGAGGATCGGGTTCTGTCATGAGTCCTATCTTCGCGGTTGATGTTTATGTTCGAAATGGCTTGCGAGGCCCAGTCGGTGGTGGAATAGTCGCGGGCAATGCTCACAGGGGAGAGGAGAGGGAGGACAGGGTCATTCACATCGCTCTCTCCTCCTTCGTCGTCTTGCCTCTTCATTCACCCTCCTCTTTTCCTCGAAGTCCGCGATGCCATCGCGTATTGATCTCCTCCACATTATTCGGTCCCTGGCAGTTTCTTCCCACGAAGACGAGCTAATGTTGGTAAGTGTCAGGGTGCGCTTTAGTTGGTCTTTGTAGCGCATTCTCGGTGGTCCTCGTGGTCTAGTCCCGACGGCCAGCTCGCCATATAGGATTTTCTTGGGGAGCCTGGAAGGATCCATCCTGTGGACGTTTATATATAAACGGCTTATATATATATCTTTATATATATATATATATATATATATATATATATATATATATATATATATATATATAAACAGCTTATATATATATATATATATATATATATATATAAACAGCTGATATATATATATATATATATATATATATATATATATATATATATATATATATATATATATATATCTTACATATATAGGTAGAGAGATATATGAAGAGACTAAGATAGATATATATGAACAGACTGGATAGATAGATAGATAGATAGATACATAGATAGATATGAACAGACTGATATAGGTGTGTATTCAAAACAACACAAAATACATCTTAAACAGTCAAAACATGAAATGAAATTAAAACACAAACACCACCACCCTTGCAAATGGCTTCTGAAGTGGACGAAACGCTTACGACAAGGGACAATATAAACATTTTTTTAAACTCTTACTCATACCGAATGCAAAAAGTTAAGAACGCTGGAAAAAAGAAATAAAAAATGAATTAATGCCATTACTTAACTAAGATGTTTAAAAGATTATATATATATATATATATATATATATATATATATATATATATATATATATATATATTAATGCTCTGTAAATTTAAATTTACATAGAGCACTATTGTGTAAAAATAAAAATATCTATAAGAACACCGGATTTTATATCTTACTGTTCTTTCCTTTTTATTTATATATACATATATATATATATATATATATATATATATATATATATATATATATATATATATATATAATGCCATTTAAATTATGTTCTTGAAGGATTAGTGTCATAAATTAAAAATGATCCCCAGAAGATTCACCTTATCCCAGAATTAGAATTAGAATTCCTCTCCAACTTTTACTTTTCACTCCACCCTAGATCTTGTTTTCCCGCGTCTTTTTCCCTGGAGCACATTTCCCGCCCTTTGTCTTCCTATTCCCGCACACTTCTAATTTCTCGCGTACAAATCTGCAAATACATTCAGCCGTAAGTGATGCTGTTTTTCCCTCTGTTAAGAAATCTATCCCGTCATGTCTAATTAAGTTGAACTGCTTAGAAAATCTCTTTTCGTACATCAGCTTCCGAGAGATAATTAATTTCGGTTTTTAAAATAACTACTAAATGCGTATATATATATATATATATATATATATATATATATATATATATATATATATATATATATATATGTATATGTATATATACCTATATATTTGAAGACATTTTTATGTTTAACATTCTTTTTATAGATACAAATATTTAAGTAAATGCGCTGTTTATAATAAACAATATTAATCAACATTTACTGGCATGAATATACGAGAAATTTTCATAGAAAATATTCGTCCCCTGACAGGATTCGAACCTGTATCCTATACGGAACCGTCATATAGCCTGACGTGCCTTTTCACCGATTCGGCCACAAACAGAGCATTTACTTAAATATTTGTATCTATAAAAACAATGTTAAACATAAAAATGTCTTAAAATAATTATCAGAGTTTGTCCATTTCATAATGTGTGACGTCATTTGTTTACATTTGATACGCCGTGAGCAGATATGAATGGACGTGAAAGATTCATGGAAGATTGAAGTTAATAAGCAGTAAAATTCGACCTTGTCGGAGGACGAATATTTTTTATGAAAATTTCTCGGACATTCAGGCCGGTAAATGTTGTTTAATACTGTTTATTATAAACAGAGCATTTACTTAAATATATGTGTCTATAAAAAGAATGTTAAACATAAAAATGTCTTAAAATAATTGTCATAATGATACCTATATATATATATATATATATATATATATATATATATATATATATATATATATATATATATGATACAAATCGATAACGCGTTTATCTTCTGTATTTTTATATAAATAGGTTCATAAAAATATGAAAAATTAAATGTTTTACTTTTAAAAATTTATATATATATATATATATATGTATGTATCATACATAAATATATATATGTATTATATATATATGTATCACACATATATATTTATATCATATATATGTATCATATACATATATATATATAATGTCATTTTGTAATATATATATATATATATATATATATATATATATATACATATATATATATATATATATATATATATATATATATATATATATATATGATACAAATCGATAACGCGTTTCTCTTCGGTATTTTTATATAAATAGATTTATAAAAATATGATAAATTAAATGTTGTTACTTTTTTAAATCTAATTTTGAATTCGTCCGTGCATCAAATATCGCTACATTTTGTTTGATATCTTTGCGACATATCTAGAGGATCCTGATAGGACCAAGAGTAGAATCGGCAATGATATCGGTCTTGACTCGGCATCTCGGCTTCAATCACTTTCTAGACACCGATATGCACCTTCCCTGTGTCTTTTCTATAAATACTCTCATGGTAATTCTTCTGGTCAGCTTCCTTATATGTATCTTCCATTTCACGAATTTAAGCTCAGCACTAGATTGGCAATTAGGTCATCACTTGAAGTTGCTAAGTGTAAGCATAAATTCTCTGCAAATGTTTTTTTCTCGTCTGGCCTCTATCTCCTCCCCCTTCAGCTACGATCTTCACATCTTTTAATAAAACGTCAATTGCTATTTTCTGTATCTTTGAATCTTGGTCTTTTAACGCCTTCTCGATTTCTCTCTTTCATCTTTCTTTTTCTTTTTCTCTTTTTCTATTTCTCTCTGCTTTTCTTTCTTTCTGTCTGTCTTTCTTTCTCTCTCTCTCTCTTCACCCTTTTCTCACTTTCATTCACTGTCAATAACTATTGATATATGCATTTGTCATACAGAAGAAATTTCGAAGCTTAGAGTGTTTTCTTTTTTCATTTTTTGATATTGGTTAAATATTTTAATTTTGATAGCAAAATATATTATATAGTCTATATAATAATAGCCTAGAATCTCATCTAGGTCCAAACCAATCCCCTGATGAAAGTTCGATCAAATTAGATCAGGAGATTTAATCTCCGTAAGCGACATACATACGAGCTCCTTTATTATATATATATATATATATATATATATATATATATATATATATATATATATATATATATATATTAGTTTACGAAAAACTAGGTAATCCGTATGGGTAGACCCAATGAGGATAAAATCCAGAGAGCTCAATGTAAATCAGAGTTAATAATTTAAATAAAAGCAGACCACTTTAAGGTTCCCTGTTTCGTTTCAACCTTTGGAAGTAAAGTGTGATGATCCGCGGTCCTTTAAAAGGGCTGTGGTGAAATAATTTATTACACGTAACCTTAAAGTGGTCTGTTTTTATTTAATATATATATATATATATATATATATATATATATATATATCATTATTAATAATGTAAAAGAAATAGTTATATTTTATATCAATTCGTAGGCCAAGTTTCAGCAGCAAAAAGAACTTTCATATATTTGTTAAAATAACGTCTTTTAAGAAATATGTGATATCCGTAAATTAATTCAGTTTTACGAGTTAACCTTCTGACGAGTGGATAACATTTCTGAGAAACTCAAAGGTACTAACATAAATTAAAAATTTAACTTTATTTGTTTGATATATATAATATATATGTGTGCATATATATATATATATATATATATATATATATATATATATATATATATATATATATATATATATATATACTCTCTCTTTCTCTGAGAAAATACGGATAAATTACGAGAATTCTACGCGTAGTTTCAAGTTAGCAAAATGTCTTCCTAAAATACGCTCATTAGATATCAAAACCTATAATGTACAACAAATTAAGAAAATTCTCTTCAATTTTTTTCCTGAACTTTTCTTAATTTATTGAATATATATATATATATATATATATATATATATATATATATATATATATATATATATATATATATATATATATATAGGGGACGTAATTATCTATGTATTTGTAAACACAGTCCAATAAGCAGCAGCAAAAGAGGTATAAAAGAAAGTTTCAAATTGCATAATAATGTTTTCCTCTCGGCGTCACGGTGTCTGATACGCAACTCTTTTCCGATTCTGAGTTCAACAGACGGTATCAACATCATTCATAATTATTGCCAATGAATTTCAAATTATTATTATTTACAATGAATTATCTACAGACAGACGTTCGTTGACAAACAAACATTTCGAAGGCAATGCTAACGTACTAATTTCCAATAAGCGACATTAATTCAAGAAGTTTTGTGGACACTGACCGTAAATAAACAATTATGAAAACGAATCTAAAGTTGGTTTTATTATTAGTCTATAGCTTAGCTTTTAAAATACTTTGATCTGTAAATAAATAAAAGGAAAAAAGACTTGCCAGTTCAAAAAGTCTTTTAATTTAAAACGTTTTTTCGTTTAAAAGTGCTAAAAGTGAATTTTCTATGAATCTAAAGTAAAACAAATCTTAAAAAGACTAAAATAAGATTCCAGCTTAAGTAAATAGGAAGGATATCTTTAAAATACTCTAACTTAATATAGATTCGGATTTCATTATTGAATTAGATTTTGGGTTTGGTTTACATCTAATCAAAAAGGTAGACATGGGTTTTGTCTGCATTTAGTCAAAAAGATAGACATGGGCTTGGTTTGCATCTAGTCAAAAAAGTTGACATGGGCTTGGTTTGCATCTAGTCAAAAAGGTAGACATGGGTTTGGTCTGCATTTAGTCAAAAAGGTAGACATGGGTTTGCTTTACATCTATTCAAAAAGTTGACATGGGCTTGGTTTGCATCTAGTCAAAAAGGTAGATATGGGTTTGGTCTGCATTTAGTCAAAAAGGTAGACATGGGTTTGCTTTGCATCTATTCAAAAAGATAGACATGGGCTTGGTTTGCATCTAGTCAAAAAGGTAGACATGGGTTTGGTTTACATAATAGTCAAAAAGATAGACATGGGTTTGATTTGCATCTAGTCAAAAAGGTAGACATGGGTTTGGTTTACATGATAGTCAAAAAGGTAGTCATATATTTAGTTCACAGGAGAGTCCAAAATATATATATATCAGTTTGTTTTTTACGGGAATCAGTATGATAGATACAAGTTTGGTTTGCATGAGAAACACAGAGACATTGGTTTGGTTTGAATGAGAGTCGAAAATCTAGACATGTTTGGTTCGAACGAAAGTAAAAAAAGGTAGATATAAGTTTCGTTTCCACAAGAGGTCAAATGGTGGATATAGTTTTCATTTGCACGAGATATTTTATAAACGAAAAATTATATTTATGCTAAACATATCATTTTTTAATTGGACACTTCAACGTCGTGTAATGGTTAGCAAGTTTGTCTCGCTAGAACAATTACGTCTGAATAGCGTGTTTGATCCTCATTGGGTGACCCCATAATTTCGGCCTTGTACCACATCTAGGCTACGCTTAAAAATCACCATTATCATATCATTTTAAGATAAAAAAATATTTAAATTACAAATCATGCAACGTGTTTAGATAGAAGTTTTCCAAATTCTCTGATAAACGGAATTGTGCATAAACTATTGAAAGTCCATGTTTTGTTCCGTGCCCTTCTATTATGTACCTCAACTCCTCCTTCTATCCTGTCTATATAAAAGGGTAAAATCGGTTAATAACAGAGATAATAAGATGATCTGTGGTTACTCAGTGTTGACCCCTCTGTCTCATGCACGCAGGAATATTCAGTACCAGAAGATTACTAATATATATATAGTTTTTATGATTTCTGTTACCCTATATTCCTGTGTCATGAATTAATTATTCAAAAGTAATGAAAAAGGCATTAATTTATTTTAGTTCTTGTAAAACGTCATCCCCAAACTAAAAATTTGATTTTTCTCATATACACAGTAAGGGTAAAAAAAATCAAAATATTTTCAATTTACTAATAATGTACGTAGCACTTTAAACGCATTTAAGAGTTTATAGCTATAGCAATATATGCAGTCTTACAAATAAACAAAAATTACAAACTTGCAGAAGTTTTATTTTTCAATTTGTTGATGATGTAATTGCACAGTAATTAAGTATTTTAACGCATTTAACAGTTTATAGCTGTAGCATAACATAGAACCTTACAAAGAAAAGAAGTACTTTCTTGAAGGTCGTTCAAGAAAAGCTCTAGAAGGCTCCAAAAAGTCATAGAACTAATATATTTATCTACGATTTTAGAAATTTTGTGTTGGTGTGGGCATTTTTTAAAAATCAGCTTAATTAAACCCTTCATTATTTTATAACAAAATTTCGTCGAATTATGATACACGATATCAATTATTTTACAAGAAGTCATAATACTAATATATATATATATATATATATATATATATATATATATATACATATGAAGAAATATAGTCTTAAAGTGTGCTATATTTATGGGATAAAGTGCTCAATATCAGAGATAGAGCGTGTGTAAATATAAAAGTGGACATGGAAGTTGCCTGACGATTGCACTTGCATGAAACAGACTGTCGCCTCTAAGTGCTGACTTCCATGTCCACTTTTATATTATATATATATATATATATATATATATATATATATATATATATATATATATATATATATAACCACACAACAAATGTACCCATACATACAAAACAAAAATGTATCAAAAATATATACATATATTATTTCCAATATATCTCATAGTTCAGCACACTTTTCTTTCTACCGCGACTTTCCCGTTTCTTAATGCTTTGCTTAGCTTTTGAAAACCAACTTTTGCTATTCCAATACGCTGTTCGATATTGATACCACATTTCCGCCATCTCTTAAATCCTTCCTTGATTTCTGTAATTTTTTATTTTGATATCTCCAATTCTTAATTCGTATATTGGACTGTTTCTCTTGCTGACAGCCGTACGTTGTCTTACAATTGATGTTTCGTGCTTCCTTCTAACTTACTACCTTCTGCAAGTTTCTGCAGTTTCCTTTCTGTGTCTTCTGTCAACACTGCTTTATCTGCATAGCTTATGTCGTTCCTATTGCACACGCCATTAATAAATACTGGTTGAACTTCTAATTTTTTCAAGATCGCCTCGCTGTAACGGTCGAATAAAGCTGGCGAGAAGACACGTTATTGCCTTATGCGCTTTTCTACTTTTGTGTATTTACTGAATTTATTTTTATTTCAGTTTGTCTGGATTATTCACGTATCCTTCCCAAATAAATCAAGTTTTCTTGACAGTTCAAACAGTTCTTTTGTGTCGCACCTTATCGAATACCTTTGAATCTCTATCTATAAAAGGCAGGATGTGTGTGTGTGTGTGTGTGTGTGTGTGTGTGTGTGTGTGTGTGTGTGTGTGTGTGTGTGTGTGTAACGAATGCACAGCCGCAATGTTCGATGGATTTGCACCAAAATTTACATGCACATGCTCCAAGTTAGTGCATTTCCCAACTCCCATCGATAGTGGAAATAATCGATTTTTCATGCTTCTACGGCAGTTTTCATGTAGTTTGCGGCCATTTTCTACTGGCCAGAGTGAGAGCCTATAGCTGGCTGCTACGAATAGGCAGGAAGATTCTATTGGCCAGCGTGAGAGCCAACAGCTGACTGACTCGAATGTTAACTAGCATGCTAGCATGCAAAAAAAAATGGATAGCTGCATTCATCACAAGTGGGGAAAATTTAAATCTGCATGGCACTTTACTCCAATTGGCTCATTCGCTTGCTTAAACTCGACGTTGATTCTGATTCCGCGGAACTGGGTTGGGTGTGAAAAAGTATTTGTTGTTAACATTCTTTTTTCATTCGGTTTGTCCAGTTACGAGTCCTTTTTTAAAGCTGATCGTTTTGTGTTCATTTTGTTTAGTTTTGTTTTCGTAACAGATTTAATGTTTAGTATAGAGCTTAGAAGAAATTCGCAGTGTGAGATAGGCAAGAAGTAAGACATGTAGCAACATCAGCACGGCAAAGGGCACTCCTTTAAAGGCAAGGAAGGGCAAAAATAATTTAAGTCAAGTGATAGCGATTGCTGTATGAGTCGTACGATTTTTGAATCAAGCACGGGCAACGCCGGGTCATGCTGCTAGTTGAATATAAAACATAGGTATATATCTTTCTGCTCTTGTATTACTGTTTCTGATATTATTCTGAGCATAAATTGTTTTCTATTTATTTGTTTTTTTATAGTAAGATTTACTCTGTACAAGGGCCGAGAGCCATTCGTGGTAGAGGGTTACGTTAAGAGCTAATTTGTGCGGATAGGGAAGATAACGGTTAACCCTAGACTTGAAAAGGTTAAGATTGTAGTTATTGGGGAAAATATCCTCTTGGGAGTTGATTCCACAGAGCAGTATTTCGCGAGAAGAGGCTGGCCGAGTGGACCTTAATTCTCACCGATGGGATACGGAGGAGTGGTGCGTGGTTTTTGACAATGTAAGTGGCATGGCATGCAATTATCGTGAATGTTTGAACTAGCGGAACCAGAGAATGTAGTTCGTCCGAGCACTTTTCGTGGAAGTAGCGGTAGAGCAGGGAGAGCCTTACCACAACACGCCTGTGAGAGAGAGATTGGAAGGTGGAAAATAATTCGTCACCTACAAGGGCTCGGAGACGCTTCTGGACTCTATCAAGGCTGGAGGGTCAGGTCTGGGCCAAATATGTTAAGTAGTCCATTTTGGGCCTGATCTGGCTCTTGTAATGATGTTCCAGTGTCTTTAAAGAAGCTGCATTGTTCTGGTTCTATTTTCGCTCTATTCATAAGAATTAATTTGATAATTTTTGTACTTAGCTGATTTTATACCTCTCGTTTTGGGCTTACGTGTTTACATGGAGTTATAGACAGAATTATTCACCCAACTTCCATAATTAAAAATAATAACTCAACTTTCCATGGAATCTTCATGTGCATTTTTTAACAAATGATGAAATAATGAATTTAAAATTATGTGCAGTGATGCTCACAACAAAATTTTGATTTTAATAAAATACAATAATACAAAAAAAAAAACACCAAAAACATGTTTAACATAGAATAAAATTATTAGCCTTCTTGCCTCAATAATCAATTGTGTAACAGTCATACTTGATTCATATCTTTAATCTTTTTTGATAGTTCCTTACAAGATCATTACACCCAATAGATATTTTGCGCTAATCCTCCCTGGCAATATCTTCTAGTTCTTCCAGATTCGAAGGATTTCTTTCTCCTACTTTTTTCCTTCAAATATGCCCTTAAATTTTCAATGGAGTTTAGGTCATGACTTTGTGCGAGGTACGCCAGTAGCTTAATTTTGCTGTCATCAAAGTATTTTGTAACAATGCGTGTCGTGTGTTTCGGGTCATTATTATGATGGAACATCCGGTGACGCTCCAAAGACAGGTTTCGTTCACTTATTTTTATATTATTTTTCTCGTCTGCAGTCGCTCTCTCACAGACGCGACGTTGCCTCGCTCTGTCTTTTTTACAAATACTCTCACGGTAATTGCTCCGATGAGCTGCTTTCGCTGGTTCCTAGGCCTCATGAATTTAAACGTCCTACGAGGCTGGCATCCAGTTCCCACCCCTTCACCGTTGAAACTGTTAGATGTAGACGTCTCTTCTACTCCAATAGTTTCATGTCTCGCACATCTCGCCTGTGGAACTCCCTTCCTTATTCCTGTTTCCATGACAAATACAATTTCCAACTATTTAAGTGTAACGTCAATCGACATCTCCAGTCGCCTTGATCTATCCACTTCCCTTCTCCACATCCTTTCCCCTTTCATTCCTATCTGCTCTCGCTCCAAATCTTCTGTAACCCCCTTGCCTTGATCGATCCACTATCTTTCTCCACATCCTCTCCTTTACCACTCCTATCTGCTCTTCCTCCAAACCTTCTGTAACCCCTTGCGTGCTAGTGGCTTCCAGCCTTTCTTGGGGTGATAAGCTTAAAAAAAAATAATAAAATAAAATAACAAAATAATAGGCAAATAATGCTCTTTATCCATGTCACCCTGTACCCTCACTAGTTCTTCTATTTCAGAAACAGCAAAACATCCCCAGAGCAGAATGCTCCCACCACCGTTCTTAATTCTTCGGAGGACACTTTTTGGTTTGTGAGCTTCATTCACTTTTTATTTACATAGCTTAAGTTCATGTGGCCAACTAATTCTAGTTTGGTTTCATGTAACCATAAAACAGAGTTTCAATATTTACTCCAACTTTCTCGATGCTTCCAATCTATATTTTAGTTGTTTAGTCTTAAGCAAGGGAATTTTACTTGGATAACAAGCTCGAAGTCCTGCTCGATGAGATCATCTAGTGACTGTCTTTGTGGATATATTCAACTCTGATGGTTTTTTTTTAATTATTGACAATGTCCTTTTTCGTTAAGTGAGGATTATTACAAACATCTCTAACAAATTTTCTTTCCATTCTTTCAGTAATTGACCGTTTTCAACCAATCCTTAATTTATTCTCAAAACAATGAGTTTCGTTGTACTTCTTGATAATGGTACGAATTGTCGATCTAGGAACATTTAAACGTTTAGAAAGTGCTATATATCCATTACCTTATTTGTACGCATCAACTGTCTTCAATCGGAGCTTCTTGTCAAGTCCAGCCGTCTTCACCATGGTTGCAGAACGAATGAGTTATCGCGATACATGGGACTAACATACTGTCTTCTTCATTACATTTTCCATAGAATCAGGTGAATACTATTTTATTTTTAAAGATGTTACTATTAAATGACAAATTAAGGAAAAAAAACATTACAGTTGCCATAGCGCAATATTATTTAATAATTTCCATAATGTGAGGGGGCGAATAATTTTGGACAGCGCCAGTTTTTAGGAAAATATGTAACTATGAATATAATAGATTGAAACTTCTAAAAATTTCACGAATTATTCAAAAATAAATACGGAATCAACTATATATGGTAAATTCATTAAGTACTTGGAAATATTTGCATTTCCTTAGAAACTATGCAAATATTCAGTGGGGGCGAATAATTCTGTCGACAACTGTACATAGTTTAATAATAATAATAATAATAATAATAATAATAATAATAATGTTCTGTCAATAAATTTAGTAAACAGGGTTCTCAAATCATTATTCCTTGTTTCCTTTCTTTCTTTCTTTCTTAAACACGTGCCTCTGGGCCAAACGGAAACTCTCCTTTGCAAATAAATGCAAGAAAATATGTCATGCATTTCAGTACACTGCATTTTCCAAAGTTGGCGGCTCCACTGGTCAAGGAGCAACTATATTCGTAGATCGCATATTCAATGGATTTTAAATACAGACCTCAGCTTCATACAAGGTACCAACATTGAAGCATCGACTAATAACAATTAAGCACTTTGTTCCAGAAAGAATCTTTATCGCAAAAGCGACAATTGCTCCCGGCTAACAGACGGCTCTTACGAAACTAAGTTATAACTGCCCAAAGTCGACATTTCTAAGCGAAATAATACATCCATAATAAGGCCATAATACAACAAAACCTTGTATTTGAATCAGCGTCTTCAGGCGCTTTTATTTATTTATTATTATTATCATCATTATTGTATAGACAAGATTCTGATACGGAACTCCTGTTCTGACGAATAAGATAGGAATATAAGGTGAAACATTTTCAATGGTTCATCCCTTCTCCTCAGGCATAGACTATAATCATTGTCAGATGCAAGATTCAGGTCTGGAACCATCGATCAACCAACACAGGAAATATGTGCAAACCAGATTATTACGCATTTTGGAAAACGATCATTGGAGATTTCAGTAATCACAGTTCTGGTACATTCTAACACTCAGACACATAATCAAAGAATGACAATCAATATATATATATATATATATATATATATATATATATATATATATATATATATATATATATATATATATATATATATTTAGAATTGGACATATTTAGAATACTGTTTATTATAAAACAGAGCATTTGCTTAAATACTTGTATCTATAAAAAGAACGTTAAACATAATATAAATGTCTTTAAATATATATATATATATATATATATATATATATATATATATATATATATATATATATATATATATGTAAGCAAATATGTGGATATAGATCCGACGGTATGACGAAAAATATGGGAAAGACAAAACAAAATCCGAATATGCAAGTTTACTGTTTTAATGTTGTTTTACTGTCGACGTCAGACGTTTCGGTCTAGTAGACCATCTCCAGGACATGGTTATTAGAAACATACTTAGGATTAGACGATATTTAAGTCAACACGAAAAGACGATAGACACAAGACTAATCAGAAACAGAACAACTGAAAATCTAAAGTCAGCATTCCTTTTGGGGGGATTCGGTCTGGTTGGCGCCACGTTGGCGTCAAGCGGGCGATGCTGCGAAAAAAACGCGCTCCCAAGATAGAGACTTTATCTTAAATGAAAAAGAGGAATTCTATTTGAATCTAAAGCTTATAAGTACGTTTGTCAAGCATTAATCTTGCCAGGAAAGGAGAGATGTTAAAGAAGCCGGGTCTAGTATTTACCGTACGGGAAGTGGATATTATGCCTGCCTCATAAATCCGTCTAAGGTTTTTATTATGGATATATTTTGAAGATTCTAAAATATATTCATAATAAAAACTTTAGACGGATTTATGAGGCAGACATAATATCCATTTCACGTACGGTAAATACTAGTAAATACTGTTACTTTCTTTGAATGGCTCATTTTTATAGTATGTTGCAGAAAAAAAAAAAGGGTAAGGTATCGAGCCATTTAGCTGGTGGAGAAGTGTGAATGGGTGGTGGAACAGAGGTGGTAATTCTTGACAAAACTACAAAGAATATGAGTTTGTGGTAAACTATGATAGCTCACGTCCTGAAGGAACACGACACATAGAAAAAGATGTAGCAACAACAGTTCGTATTGCATTCCCTCCTCGGATATTGTTCAGATTTCCTGAAAATTTAATATAAACAGAAATTATATTAAATAATTTTCGGACTTAATCCATTTCATTATCTGTTGTCATTGTTTACGTTAAGATACGTTTCGTGAGCAGAAATTATCGATCGAGAAAAATTGTCGGTGATTGTGTGTTTATAAATATTAATTTGGACATTGATAACGAGTTTGCTTCTCTGTAGCTACATGGTTCAGCACGTCAGATCAAAAGACGCTTTCCGTATAGGAATACAGTTTCGATTCCTGTCGGAGAACGCATATTATCTACGAAATTTCTCGAACACTCAGGCCGGTAAATGTAATTAATACTGTTTAATTAAAAATAGAGCATCTATAAAAATAACGTATAAACAGAATATATATATATATATATATATATATATATATATATATATATATATATATATATATATATATATATATATATATATATATATGTAGAAATATAGTCTTAAAGTGTGCTATATTTATGAGATAAAGTGCTCAATATCAGAGATAGAGCGTGTGTAAATATAAAAGTGAACATAGAAGTCAACACTTAGAGGCGACAGTCTGTTTCATGCTAGATGCAATCATCGGGCCACCCGATATATATATATATATATATATATATATATATATATATATATATATATATATATATACAATATTAGTGGTAAATATACACAAACATATGCAACTATATATAAACATACATATATGTATAAAAGTAATTCCAAGAGGATATAATCCAGGTAGAAATCAATGTCCAGGACAGAGTAAGGATATAATTCCATTCTCTCAATTATAGCGAATTTACCATGGGTTTTGAAATCGGTTTTTCTAGGCGTGTGTATATGTACATATATATATAGGTGTGTGTGTGTGTGTGTGTGTGTGTGTGTGTGTGTGTGTGTGTGTGTGTGT